>JALHAQ010000048.1:0-600000 GCA_023838395.1 Holcopasites calliopsidis
ATGCGCTGATTTCAAGAGATATCGGCGAAAATACGCGTTTTCGCGCAGTTTTGCCTCGTAAAACCGCTAAAAACGCCCGTAACTCCTGAACGCGACGTCGGATCTTCAATCTGCTTGCGGCATTAGCTTCAGCAGCACAAATTGCATGGGAAATGATAGTTGCCGACGTCGATATGCGCTGATTTCAAGAGATATTGGCGTAAACACGCGTTTTCGCGCAGTTTTGCCTCGTGAAACCGCTAAAAATGCCCGTAACTCCTGAACGCGACGTCGGATCTTCAATCTGCTTGCGCCATTCGCTTCAACAGCACAAATTACATAGGAAAAGCCAGTTCTCGATGCCGAAATGCCCAGATTTTCAGAGGTATTGGCGTAATTACACGTTTTCGGTCGCTTTTGCCTCGAATGACGCTGAAGACTAACAATTTGATATCGTTCTTAATTTGTTTGTACCTTATTCGATATAAATTTTGGTAATCGCCTCTTATTAGGCCAAGCGACTTGTTCAGATTCACGGCCTCGGCCGAGCGTCAAGCTCGAACGCAACACTTCCGCGGCTGTGCGCGGACTCTACGCATACTCTGATTGGTGAATGTTTTTCGTTAACCATTTAAAAACGAAGTCTCAAACAACATATTCACAAAGGAAGAAGGTGTTCAGAATCACCTCATCTGTCACCCCTTTTCGGCTATATGCGAAGTTCTGGTACATCCTGTATATTATATGTAGTATAAAGGCTTCAAGGTATATAACGCCGACGAGAAACTACTAAACACCGCAAGCCTTATGGAAGGTCGCTTGCCAGAAAAATTCGCTGTTTTCTTACCACCTCTTGCATTATTACGGTTAAAATAAGGAACAGAAACTGGCTTACGGAAAAGGCCTCGTCAGTGTAACGAACATGCTAAAATAATTTACGCTACAACTGGCTTTATTACATTATATTATTATTAGTACGTAATATATAATAACAATGGCACTGTATTTGACAGATTCCCTAAGAAAGCAGACTCCTAACGCGGACTTAAGGTCCATTTATCACCTTGCCGTGTCCGGGATATTTTTAGAGCGTGGGGCTATTATAATTTAAGAACTAACTGTGCAATTGCTGTAGTGTTTGATGTAATTTTAATTGAAAAAATTTCAAGAGTTTGTAACGAATAGGTCTGAACGCGTAAATAAGGCGCGAATTCCGACCACGACCGATAGAGAGCCTTGACCGTGAGAGCGATTCCCTCTATTGTTAAGGGGTACCGATATGTATACATTAGCGAAATCTGCAATGCCAAATGGCTTCTGACCGAACTGCCGGTGACGCAAGCTTTTATACCGAAGTAAAGCAGAGGCATAGTAGAGACAAACGCCCATAACCGATCGTAATGAACCATTACGAAACGGTACTTTTTGGTACACCCTTTTCCGCCGCCCTCTCCTTACGGCTGCTTAGACTGCGGCTTTCTGATACGGTCTAAGACGAAACAGTCTTTGGTGTGACTCTCAGGACTGATTTCCGCACTCCTGAGTGCTCAAATATACCACCTTCCAGGCTTCCGTCAGCGCGGATTTCCGGAACGCTGGCGGGTCACCAAGGTCTTCCTCCCCGCTGTGGCGGCTAGCCGGAACCACAGTTGTGGGCGAATCCTGTACCCGCTACCACTCCGCCGCTACCGTCTAACAGTCACACCGGTGACACCGCTAGCAACTGCCGAATGTAAATAACCGCGTAGATTGTAAACCGTCTAGAGTATAAGCCGAACCGCCGCGATACAGACCGTAGATTTAAGCCGCGTTACCGATTGCAACCGTGCGAAACCAGCGATATTACCGCCGCGACCGTAGTTCTAAGTCGTAGGATTAAGCTCCATAGTAGTAAGGCCTAGTAACTAAGCACTGTTCATAAAATTCATTGAATAAACCTACCTGTAGTTCATAACAGATACCCACCGACTCGTTCACTACTACCCTCATTCAGTCCAACCGAACCCCGGCTAACCGACTGAGCCGACACCCGCTTCCATTTAACGGTCTACCACCGGACCGAACCGTAACAAGTTCATTAAAATTAATTTCATAAAGATTAAACAAAAACCAAAAGAATTGTATTCCTTGTATCCAAAAAATTCTCCTTGTAACCTCTTGAAGGCGACGTTTTCAAGAGGGTCTCCGTGCCCCGTCCGGCGTAAGGTCACAGTTTCTGGCCTCCGATATTTGGCCGTGCCTCGGACGAGGTGCGAAGACCCTCTTAAAAAGGGTGACCTCCAAAAGGCCCACTTGTACCCTTGGCGTATCCATATTCCTTCGAGTGGTTACGGTCGTCACAAATTGGTTTAGTTTTTGTTTACTTTTTCTGAAAGTAATTTTAATGAATTCCTGACATCTGCAGTTTGAAATTGACGCGTTTCGTAAGCCACTTTATCAAATAATGCAAAGACCCGTAATGTATGTAATAACCCTGAAACCTCTTCTTTAGTCAACAAATATTTATCTTGAAGTTTCTGAAACAGATACTAACTCGAAATGGTTAATAGCATTTCATTAAAAAAAGAACAAACTTTAAAACTTTGGACATTGGATTGATGAGGCCCAGATTTTGTGCCATAATTTCTATCCGTCTTTTAGTAATGTTCCTTGATGGTCACGGTATACTGTACTTTCGAGCCTTTGACGTACTCACATTTCTTTGAAATACTTGGGTGTTTATTTAGAATAATTAGAATCACCAGTGGATCTGTAACAATGTCATACACCAGATTAGTAGTCTTCCCAACCCACCCTTACAAAAAAAAGGAAGAAATAGTTGCAGCTGAAAGAAGATCATATTTGAAACAGAACAATGATTTTATATTGACACTGTAGTAACTAGAATGCGGACTTCCAATCATTTATAGTCTTACGCCGAAATCAAAGTGACGCAATAATGTGCAACAGTCACGTCCAGAAACGTCTAACCCTACCATACAGCAGAAATAAGGAACCCTATATAAAGACGGAGCCAAGACACAACACGAGGTCAGGAATACGATACGAGTGACTCAACGAGAGAAGGAAGATAAGAACTCTACGATCATTCATCCGCTATCGTTCGCATGTCAATAAAGTTGTTGTGTTTTTTTAAAAGACGCGTTCAATCTCCCCTTGAACGTAACAATAGAAAATTTAAGAGTGCAAAATTTCACAGGTGCACTCAATACGAATAAATATACAAATTATTCAAATTATATAGCATTTTGTTGTAACTGGTAGGTGAAATAATTCCCTACCAAAGCTCTGCCTTTTTTACTATATGATCAGAAATTTGAATCTGCACAAAAATCCGGAGTCTATTAAGAACAATATGACAAATCAGTAATTGGATTTTGAACAAGGTGATACTTCCTTTCACTATCTTCATTAGCATCGGCATTATCAATATTTTATCAGACATAAGGCTATGACTGCATTTAGAAGGTATTTTAATCATAAAATGAATCTGGCATCAATTTCAGCATAGCGCTACCAGGGCGAACCGAGAAGAAATTTGATACTCATAGTTTATTTCTTAGTAAACGGATAACTGTGCACAAGCTATAATAATTTGATTTAATTCCTGTGTAATCGGAAACTCAGAATTGAGAGTAGTACCGTTTCGCTGCATTTATACTGTTTTGCTACTACGAAAAAGAAGCAACTCTAATTGAAAACGCAATCTTTGTTAAACGCAACGTTAACTGGAATACGCGATGCAATTGTCTCGTAACACCAACATTTAAAAGTGACTCCAACGAAATAATTCACCTTTAGCTGGAAGCTACTTCACCATTATGTGGAAAAATGAGATATTATACAAAATGGGCAAATGCAGTTGTAGCAAGAATTAGAAGCTAATACAAAACTAAAATCTGGGAACAAAAAAATTGCAAAAACAAACGCGATATTTTAGTCACAACCTTAAATCAAACGTGATTTCTATTTTATCGCAACTCTAAGAAAAACAGAGAAGAGGTTTATGCGCAACCATACCTAACAAAAACATGGTATTCATATATTTCGCAACTCACCTTGTACGGTCCCATAAACGGTCCAGGTACCCTAAATCTGGGCACCACTATCCTAATCACTTACCTGAGAAAATTCGCCTCCAGCAACTTAAGCCATAAACAGAATAATTTCCTAACATTCCCCAACTTTCACTTTTACAATCCCAGAAACGACAAAAACAAATCATAAACCACCCTTACACCTCATTTACTGACCATTCCTTCCCACCACTACACACCTTCACGTCTCCCCCCAACATTTTCCTCCCACCTATTTATCCCTCTCCCCAAAATTTACGAAAAATTAGCAACCAATGGAAAATTAGCTCCACCCACCGACTTCCCACACCAAGTCA
The DNA here is from genome assembly GCA_023838395.1 of Holcopasites calliopsidis. Taxonomy (NCBI): domain Eukaryota; kingdom Metazoa; phylum Arthropoda; class Insecta; order Hymenoptera; family Apidae; genus Holcopasites; species Holcopasites calliopsidis. The sequence goes on from JALHAQ010000048.1 coordinate 4,373, forward strand.
ATATTTTTGGCGACAAGACAATTTTCGACAGAACCAATACAGAACTCGAACCGAAAACACTAAAAACACCACCAGAATCGCAACTTTGTATTCGCATAAAAAATACACTGAGTCTTCTCAACAACTAGGATATCACCATCAGTGGAACTAGCCCTCACGACATTAGTTTGCCGTAGAGCGTAGCGGCCATCCCATAAATGAGCTTACCATTCATTTTCGCGAAAATCAGTGTGGTCGCATCGTACACACCTGTAAAATCGAAGAATTGGAACAATTGCAACTGTACCTGAAAATCCGCGAAATTGTCTGCCACTCTAAGAATACGCGAAAATCAAATATCTCGCGACTCTAATTAAAAATTCGAGTTTGATCTCTCGCAATTCTAATTCAACCCGTTCTCAAATGTTGCGCGACTCTAATACAAACACGATTTTTGCCCAGATATCGTTAAGCCGCAACGGACCAGGCTAAAAATACTCCGCATGCAGCTAAATCAAGCACAGTGAAAAAGTAGTAACAGAGAATGGGTCTCCAGTATTTTCAAGAACGGTGAGCCATTAGTAGTTGCCCTCTTTGAAGGCAGTTTGCCGGGCCTCTTCACCATTTCGCCTCTTCTTTTTTTCGGGCCCAATAGGACTTGGTGGTGTTCGCAATTGAATTCCGAAAAAAACTTTCCTTGAGTCCTGTACCGATGTCCTGAATTAATAGTAACTACTAGTAGAATAATTACAACTATTTTGGTAGTCAAGAGATTTAGCGACAGCCGAACACGTAAAAATTTTAGCGATGACCGCAGGCGAAACCATTTAGCCACGGCCGACGGACGAAACGATTTAGCGACAGCCGTCGGATTGCTAATCAAATGACCTTCCAGTAGAATTCACGTACTCTTCAATTGTTGTAAACCTATTTAATCTATTCCCGCGATGTTAAAACAATGGCTAATTAATCGCGCACTACTCAATTGAAACAAGTAAACGTACGTGCAACTCGGAGGTGATAAACTGCTCTTACGAACTGTGAGATAGTTGTGAGATAGTTGTGAAATCCGGGAGAGGTGGAAAATTGGCCCATGACCTTAATCTGACAAAGCACGCAGATCAGCGATGCAAAACAGTCGTATTTCCAATCTACCAATCAGTTCTGATTGACCACACTTTTGACAATTTTCATACAATTTCATCACGTCTGTGGTAAAAAGAAAATTTGAAGAATGTATCGTGAACGTTCACCACGTACAATTTCCTTTCTTTTAACCGAATAACTGCAAGGTGAGACTAATGAAACAAATTGCAGGAAAGGCTTTTGAGAAAATACTGTAAAGCTGGGAAATTCGAAATCTGGTATTTTATAACGTGCCGGTACCATTTCCGGCCTCTTCTTCGCCCCCTATCGTGAACTCCTAACGCTAGCACATACCAAGGTGTCCGTTGCAAACGCTGCGCCATCGACTGTTGCTAACCCGTATCACGTGGCTTAGGAATTGCGCGCAAATGAAACAGCAGCAAGCCTGAGGCCTTGAGATTTTCCACCAACAACGTGAACCTTTTCGACACCCTGAACCACCTTGATGGATGATCCGGCTTGCGACCTCAAGAGAGTCGCGAGATTTGGACAGAGGCCTGAGTAGGTTCTAGAGTCGCGACTGTTAGCTGTAGCTGCGAACAGTCTTGATCGAAGGAGGAACACACGTTGAAAAGCATAACGAGAATGGAATAAATTTTCACTAACTCAAAATTAATTGTTAACCCAGCTGTTTGGAGAGTATTGATGATATCAGTGAAAAAAAGTAAAATCTCTTCTGCATCAACCGTGACAAGAATCCCTGATGCTCCTGAATCGCTGCCTCCTTCAAATGATATTAGGCATATATTATACTTATTAGTTATTATTCTACAATAATCTTAAGGCAACATAAAGGTCGTAGCTATCAGCTCGATATTATTTACAACATAATTGAACAGTTACGTGGTAGATAATGTCGATTGCCCAGGTCACACCACGTGGACGTTGCTACGATATATACACTCCGTCCACGAATCATCGAACATTTACTGGTTTTCTGCTAGATAATGATTAGTTGGAATTTTACTAGGCGTAAGGACTCATGGACGGGGAGTACGTGACCCTAAATAGCCATCCATTCACTGCAGAAGTGATAAAATTCAAATCTAAGTGAAGCTACCTCTGAACGCCAGCAAAAGGCGGAGATATTCGTCTTCCTTCTAAAGGGAAATCGAGCTGACTCTAGGTGATCACTACCTTCGCAGCACCAAAGAAATATTGTACACACTCCCGAAGCAAATGCTCCCTCGACATGACCCCAAGAATGAGTTATCGCGTTACTAATACAAAGCGATCGAGAGACTTGGTCCTGAAACGCACCTTTCGTACGTTCACCCACCCAGCGAGCTTTGTTGCGTGCATCGTCCATCTTCCCGAATCTTAGACGCATTCGTTCGACGAATCACCCTATGGACGTCTTACCAAATGGAGGCGCCCCACACTGCACCCACGTGTGAAACAAATCGAATCATCCACATAATGCAAGACGGAATGCACCACCACAAACACGCCCAGTTGGGAATACGACTGGGTCGCAGGTCGGCTACGTTACGTCCAGTGAATCTCGCGATCAGGATACCCAATCGTTCTAACGCAGGAAGTATCTCATTCCAGTGATAATGTGTGAGTTCTCAACCAATCCAGAATCCCCGCGAAATGATTAAACATTCAAAGACAACGACTAACCGCGCATTTGCACGCTGCACTGATGGTGATACGAATGGAAAGGCTAAAGGTTAAGTAAAGAAGTATGCGTCTGAATTCATGACTATTTCACTCATTCCACCCACACTTATAAAAACAGACTAGCGGTCTAAAAACTAAACGCGCTTATCTTATTAACAGTTATACTAATTATACTTTACTCACTGCGCTTACACTTAGCAGAACATAAGAGTTATCCTTAAAACTAAATACATACTTAATTATGAAACCACACTCCACGCACACTTAAAAAGCACAGCAATTCTCTTAATACTAATTTACCTTTTAATTGCGAATTAAAACAATGATTTAATTCGCGATTGAACGCGCCAGGAAATCTGGCATCGACTTAGAATCCAATGATAATAAATCGATGTCAAACTTCCTTTCTCGATCCCGGGCCTTGGAAGTCGCGCTACATTCCCACCCTGGGCATATTTTATTCAAAATTAAATGAAAATTAGCAATTTCAAGTAATGAATGTTCGCGATTAATATATTACCTTTATTTGAGATAGAGCCTCTGATTCCTTGAAACAATGCAAACAGAAGTTACTTCAGCCAATAATCAAACACCAAAATTGTTTTGAGAAAAATCGTTTTCATTTAAAATAAAGTGCAGCTATTACAGAATAATATGTAACTATACAGGGTGTAACGTAAAAGGTGTAGGAGCCGGAAATGGGGGATTCCTGAGGCGAAACTGAACAACTTTTTCCTTTGGCAAAATGTCGTCTGAAGCTTTGTTTTTGAATTGTTAACGAAAAACACTGAGCAATCAGAGCGCGCGTAGAGCTTGCTTGTCGTCTGCAAGCAATTCATTTCACATGCGGGCAAAACTTTGCTACTTAGATTATTTTCGTTATCCTCAATAGTCGACGACATGCCATAAACCTAGAGTTCCGAAGGGTCCCGACCATATTGTAACGGTACACGAAGCCGATCCGCGGGACCTGGAGGAATTTTCTACCGCGGCTAAAAATTTCCACGACCCTCGCAGTTCCAGGTATCGCCCCACTTTTTCCGGAAATACCGTGCTTCGGGCGCACCGGAAGAGTGGTGGACCAGGAACCAGTACGCTGATTGGCAAAATTCACTCTCTTGTTTTGACCAATCAGCGTACACGAGAATTAAGGAAGTCGTCTTCCGGACTTCCTTTTAAAAGGAAAAACAGAACAGTTACAACGATCGAACGACACGGATCAAACTAGAAAAAATATCTAACGACACGCAGAGATATTTATTTCCACATCTCCACCGGCACTCCGACTTTAACATTCGAACTCCATAATTAAGGTCCATTGGTCGGGACTACCTCATAGTCAAAAGGGTTACCCAATATTAATTTGGCGGGTAAAACGTCGCGAAGTTGTTAAGGCGGAATTTACGACTCCGTCGAGGAAATAATTCGTGCCACCAATCGCGACATAATACAACAAGAAAACAGTGGCCAAGATCGGCAGAATAACCCAGTGATAGTTGCCATACAGGTAGTATGTTTTGTCAATTAAAGTGAGTTCGCTGACCTGGCCATAACATCAGCTGTCTTGTTCTACGGGATACCTACTTGCAATGGTCAGGATCGGTAGGATGACACAGTGACCTATTTTCGTCAAAGCAGGTTCATTTTTGGAGAAACAGGTAAGTCTAATTTTAGTTGTTGGCGAATTGTTTAAAATTTAACGTACGTTGTACTGGATAGACACGTTAGTTAGTCCGTTCTAATACTTTTTTGTTCAATTGATAACGGCAAATTAATTTCATTTATATTTTAGTTAATTTCCATTAATTAATAATGAATAATTCGATGTTAACTTTTGCTTCGTGCTATACCGGCGCGTACTATTCGGGGCGCCGGTCGAACGTCGCTACCTAGCACGACGCGCCGTGGACCGTCCCTGAGCGCGGGCTCTACGCGCGCTCTGAATGGCCAATGTTTTTCGTTAACAATTCAAAAACAAAGCCTCAGCCGACATTTTGGCAAAGGAAAAAGTTGTTCAGTTTCGCCTCAGGAATCCCCCATTTCCTGCTCCTACACCTTTTACGTTACACCCTGTATACATATCAAATATTACTCATAATTTACCCAAAAGTGTAATTGTTTCATAGTTCACGGATGATATAGCAGTTTATTCAAAGGCATTGCCTATAAAAAGATGCCAAAATTTAATCGAAAATTGAATAAATATCATTAAAAAAACCTCCACGAATTAGGATTAGAATTGGCTCCACGCAAAACTGCCTTACAAGGTAACATACCGAAGTGACAATCACCGATTTAGATAAAATTTAAATATGATGCAGTTCTCATGAAAATATTTCACACGTATTTTTATCGGCAATCGCGCATATTACGGGGGTTGAAAATCGCCCCTACAGTTGGGGTTGCGAATAGATTTCTACGAATATCTCGGAAATTACGAGATAGAGCAATTGTGCAAATAGATGAAATTTGTATTTTTTTAATCGACGAATTAAAGGGTATAAACGATTTTGTTGAAATCCCATTTGTTTGAACAAAATATTGAAAAGTGATACATTCTTGGTAGTTTTTTCCAGCTAAATGTGAATCAATTTTCTTGAATATTTGTTTACAGAAGCTGTATCCAGGCAAAAACTACGGATAAATTGGAATTTTTACATTTGCATTACAAAAAAGTTATTATATTTGAAATTTTCTTGTTTGATATGCACAGTAGAAGAGTACCTGAGTTGTTCCTCGTTCATTAAATAAATATGTGGTAGCTCTGGGAAGAGGTGTTTTATCGTACGACCCTCGCTGCAGTTTTCAAAGAACAAAAAAGACCAATTCGCGTAAATTATTCAATGGAATATTCACAGTAGTGTACTTTTGTTGGAGGAAGCGAATAAAACACAAATGCTTCTTGCATCACGGACATTTTAAAGCAACGATATCATCGCACTCGACACAATTTATTATGTAGAATTGTAAATCTGTAACGCAAAAGTTCACAGCATTTTTGAACTCTTGTGGCCTATTATCTACGTATCCATATCGAAACCACGCATATTGGTACATGTGCTGATACCTAGGGCAGAATAGTTGACTGTGAATGAAGAATTGTAATTTTATGATATTCCACGTATATAAGATTAAATTGTAGTTTAAATTAGTTGCCACATCTAAAATTTCCCTTACAAAATTTTCTTAAACACAAAATCCATAGACAGCCAACGGTTATACAGGAGGTCTGACGTAATACATTTCGCGATTTTTCAACTACTTGCGATGATCTAACAAAAACATATTTTAAACAAAAGTTAATCAGTTTTAGATTGGCTATATCGATTGGAATAAAAAAATTCGAAAAATTTATTGGTTGTCGATCCTTCACTCTTATAAATGGCACTTTGTATGTTTGACATAACAGTATTATAGCCCGTAGTAAGACGAATTCAACAACCTAGTATACCGTGACCTTCGGATGACCTTGAAGCCAAAGAAAAAATAAATCGTGAAAACTATTACGTGACACATAAATTTAAAAAAAAGGTGAACCTAAGGGGGACTCGGACCCATGAAAAGTGGGCCGCGAGTTGTCTACTCTGCCGCAGGAACATCGACGGTCTTGAGAATTTCGTTCATACTATAAAACATCATGCACGTAAAACTTCAATTGATTTGGTTTACTTAGTTTAATTAATTTCTGTTCTAGTCTGCTGTATGTAAACACATCAAACATTACATAAAACATTTATTTCATAAAGAACATACGAAAATTCACCGTACAAGTGACTGTGGCACGCAAGAAACAACGAAAAAATTAGTTTTTTTGTTTCTAACTATGGCACACCAAATCGAAAAACCTTTAAAAAAATCAGCATAATAGTATCAATAATATGTACTTACACAAAAATATGAATCTAATACCGCGACTCCTTCAATCCCAAACTGGCATTTTTCATCATTTTGTTTGTGTTTTCTATTTTTCACAGTTTGGTTTCTCAATTTAAAAATCTGAAAGAAATTCTACAATGTATGCCTGGTTAACTGGATGGTCTCTGATCTTTCTCAAAATTGTTCATACACACAGATGAGAAAAATTGAACAAAAGTATGGTTTCTTATTTTTGCCAATTACTACTCCCCTAGTCATGATACCGAGATGAAACTTGGCACACTATGTTCTTCTTTCTTCGCTCTTCAGGTTTAACCGACATAAAATTAAGCAAGCGCTATCGCGCCGCTTGGGCTTCTTCGCAATCGATTAAGACAAGCGCTATTTTCGATCATGTTTTTCTAACAGCCTCTGGGACTCAAACGGTTAATAAGCTATCTAATGACCCATGGAAACTCGAATTTGGTTTAGGGACACTTTTAACCCTCTTACTCGGCTATACATCAAAAGAAGAAACAGTAAACGCTAACGCGATGTTAAATGAAGTTATATTCAACAGCAAAGCACTTACAATTTACACCGAAGGAAACAAAATTGCTGGAAATAAATTTGTCGCATCCGCTTGTATATGTCCGGAATTAAATATTCAAATTATCAAAAGTGTTTATTCCGAAGTCTCTATGTATATTCACCCGCTGAATGTACAGTTCTAATCAACGCCCTAGATATAGCTACTTAACGTACGAACTCCAGCTTCCTTATTTTCTCAGATTCCTTAAGTGATTTGACAGCTCTTCAAAATACCAAAATAGACATCAAAACGAACTGTTATATGTGTTCTTGAAATAAAACAAAAATATAACAGGTTCTTACAAGAAAGCACAAATAATAGCGCTATACATTTTTATTTGTATTCCATCTCAGTTAGGAATTCGGGGAAATGATGAAGTCGATCGTTTAGCAAAATTGGACACAAGTGCGAATACTCCCGACACACTAATAATTCCATACACTGATCTATTTGAAGGTTTTAAAAAAGAAGCAACTCAAAACACAATTAACGTCATCAAAGACAAAGCTCCTCTAAAGGAAAAAGATGCTTCACAATTTTTTACAATGAGAAGTCGAAACCACGGTACGCCTATAGAGAATTTCCTCGCGAATTGATTGTTCCTGTCAATTACCTCAGAATAGATCATTACAATTTATCCGCATCCTTTGCTCGTATTGGAATTGTTCATGATTCCAAATACAAGTGTGGCGAAAGCATTCAAAACATAAACCATATTGTCTGGCAGTGTCGTCTTTACAATTAATAATGTAGGAAATTAGGCCGTTAAATTCGAATGATACGGCAGTTAGGGCTGCCGATCACCTATCGATCAACCAAATGTAAACAAGCGACAGGCGAATGAAGGAGAGCATGAAAGAAAATAGAGATAGTCGCAAATCTGTGTATGTGAGAATGTGAGTCAGTGATGGGTATATAAAGGATGGATCCATGAGGAAAGAGCAGTCTTCTCGTGAGAATTGTGAGTCAGCGAAGAACAGAGCGATTATAATAGAATATAATTAAATTAAACCTAGTTCGATTCATTTACAGGGTGTAACACAACCCCCTGCAAATATTTTAAGGGGTGATTCTACAGGCCAAAATAAAGCGAAAATCAAGAGTGGCAATTTTGCGTTTGAGGCCTTGTTAACGAAATATCGATGTTTAAAAAAACAGCATCCGAACGCCTGCCGATAGGCAATCTGACGCGTGAGGCTCGAGTCAAACAGCTGCGTTCAGTGGCAGTCATTCACTACGACGCCGCAGGAACCATGACCTACCGCACCGTGAAATCTGACACTCAGAAGGCACACGCGGTACGATGTATAGCATTCAACCTGCTTACTTGTAAAAATCCACTTGGGCATATCGAAACCCGCCCAATGGGATTATCAAGTAAAGAGGGTGACGGCCTTCAATCCATAATTTTCTTCTCAAAATCCAAATACACATGCACTGCGATTGTTCTGTCCGCAAGTGTCTATGCGTACACGCGATTGTCCCGTCCGCGATGGTTCACAATACACCCTTTAACACAGAAACCTGCAGCACACGAAGATCACGATTCCAAGATTTGCACTAAACTTATTATTTCAGGAGATGTTCCTCGTGTACATCACTCGCTTGAATGCAGTGATTCAATCTTTGACGCAAATCGTGTCACAGTTTTCGGAAGTCTGTTATTATTGTCAGAGAACATCATCATGTAGTCGTATTCCGCAAATGTACACCACCCTTCGAACACTTGGCACCACCACTATCACCGCACGTAACCGATTGTAACAAAAAGTAGCTTTAAAATAGAGATTGCGTATCTAGAAATTGAAATAATCAAGTTCTAAGAATTAGACTTAATTAAAAATCGAGAGTAATAACAATAGAACTAAATGCAATATTAAATCTATGCCGAATACTAAAATTCAAAGTACAACTGGAATGTTCAAACCATTCCGTATTCAACAGCGTACAAACAGCAACTGCCTCGATCGTCTAGAAATAATGGTCAACCGATGCATGCCGAATCGTCACGAGTCGTCGATAGGGCAACACTGTTGCCCCTTTCTACGGCCGAAAGAATAACAAATACTTCCAAACACTTTCCGTAGATACGACTCGCGACGATTCGGCACGCATCGGTGATCGTTATTTCTAGACGATCGAGACAGTTGCTGCTTGTACGACGTTGAATACGGAACGGTTTAAACATTCCAGTTGTACTTTAAGTTCTAGTATTTAATATTGCGTTTATTTCAATTGTTATTACTTTCGTTTTTTAATTTAGTTTGGTTCTTAGAACTTGATTATTTCAATTTCTAGATACATAATGCCAATCTTAAAACTACTTTTTCTTGCAATTGATTATGTGCGGTGATAGTGGTACCAGATGTCCAAAAGTTCGTGTACATTTGCGAAATACGTTAACATGATGATGTCCTCTGACAATAATAACAGACTGCCGGAAATTGTGACACGACTTGCGTGAAAGAGTTGAACCTGTCTTTAAACACTGTCTTCAAGCGGATGGTGGACGCGAGGAACATCTTCTGGAATAATAAGTTTAGTGCAAATCGTGGACACTCGCTGATGGGACAGTCGCGTGTACGCATAAACATTCGCGGCCGCGACAATCGTGGTGCGTGTGTATTTGGTTTTTGAGAAGAAAATTGTTGACTGAAGGCTATCACCCTCTTTACTTGATAATCCCATTGGGTGGGTTTTGATATGCCCATGTGGATTTTTACAAGTAAGCAGGTTGAATGCTGTACATCGTAAAACGTGTGCCTTTTGGGTGTCAGATTACGCGGTGCGGTAGGTCATGGTTTCTCTTGCATGTAGCGAATGACTACCACTGAACGCAGCTGCCGGACTCGAGCCGCTGTCCGTCAAATTGCCTACCGGCAGGCGTTTTCACCGCGTTTTTTTAAACATCGGTATCTTATTAACAAAGCCCCAAATGCAAAATTTTCATTCTTGATTTTCGCTTTATTTTGGCCTGTAGAATCACCCCTTAAAATATTTGCAGAGGGTTGCGTTACACCCTGTATAATCCCACAATAACGAAAAGAATTAATTGAACAACTTCAGGGACACAATCTACTACTTCATTTAAATATCACGATGTTAATCTTTAAGTAAAACCTTACGGCGTGCAAATTAGTTTACAACTTCCTGAAGAAACGTGAATTAAAAATTTGAAAACTACATAAAGTGTTAAACCTCGTACATATTTCTCAATATCGATAATCATAATAGAGTTATCAACACTGATGTTAATATCGATGATTTCCAAACATCGCCCATCCCCAAAATAAACAATGAGGAGAATAGGCTTCAATTCTGCTTGCGATGCGTTGCGTCAAAGGTCTGCATGTACTCTAAGCATATGAGATGGATACAAACATAGCGATGGTAGATGCCTTTTAGTTACAAAATGTACAGTGTCGAAGATGTCGAGTGACGATGAAGGCGTGCTACTTTTGCATAATTACAATAAAATAAGAAAATTCTGGGCACAGCCCTTTACACAGGAAAACATTGATAGTTGTTTCGTGGATAGCCGTACATTATTTTACACTGGCTATTTAGCGTGTCGCTGACACGCTGCTGACGCCTGCAGAAGGCCTAAGATTTTTTATATGAATGAAAAGTCATTGAAGGGATGAAATTAAATAAAAATTAATATTTAAGCATAATATTACCTACCTTCTCCAGTCGACAAAAGAATGGCAACAAAACAAGGTATCCCAAAGGATAGAAGCAGGCAGCTTTTCTTAAATCCCAAAGTTCCTTGTTAGGGATTTGGAGATTTCTATTGAACTGAATGTTGCTGATACCAGCAATATCAACACTAATGTTAATACAAATAATTTCCGAACATCGCTCATCCCTAAAATAAACTATCATTAGCGAATTTGGTATAAAAATTAATAGAAGAAAAATTCATTAATTAAAAGATTCGTGCAAACGTATTACTTATATTTCATGTTTCTTAAAATTGTAGTTCTTGAATTAATGTAATATTAGATTTATTCATTTTTAATTATTGAAGAAACGAGCGAAAATGTAGTTAATGAATTTTACTTCTATAACGACAATGTACGTATTATAATAGTAATTGTGAGAATTACAACGCAATAGTGTTGTGCCCGGTATTCTAGGATACCTTACAGTAGTGCATCAGCACAGAAGGTTCTGCAACCGAGATATACAAGGTGTCCCAGAACTATCGGAAGAGCCGAAGAGGAGCGATAACTGAGGTGATTGTGGATACACTTTGCCTTTGCGAAAATGTTGTTTGAGGCTTCGTTTTTAAATGGTTAACGAAAAACATTGACTAATCAGAGCGTGCGTAGAGCCCGCGCTCAGTGACGGCGCACGACGCGTCGTGCTAGGTAGCGACGTTCGACCATCGTCCCGAACAGAACGCGCTGGTATAGCACGAAGCAAAAGTTAACGTCGAATTATTCATTATTTATGAATGGAAATTAATTAAAATACAAACGAAATCAATTTGTCGTTATCAGTTGAACAAAAAAGAATTAGAATCGACTGACTAACGAGTCTATCAAGTACGACGTATGTTACATTTTAAACAATTCACCAACAATTGGAATTAGTCTTACGCGTTTCTCCAGAAATGAACCTGCTTCGACGAAAATGGGTCACTGTCATTCTACCGACCATTCGAAAACGTAACACAAACTACACAATGGCTGATGTTACGATCAGGTCAACCAACTCATTGCGCTTGACACAGCTTACGACTTGAACGATAACCGTCACTGGGTCCTTCTACGTATCCTGGCCATTCGAAGGAGTAACACGCTGTGCACAACAGTTGATGTTCCACGGCCAGGTCGGTCATCTCACTTCACTTCCCGAATTTTACTTCGCTGTACGACCGTTGTAATTTTTAAGAAGGCGTAACACAACCTTCTACAAAAATTTTAATGGGTGATTCTACGAGCCAAAATAAAGCGACAATCAAGAATGAGAATTTTGCATTTGAGGCTTTGTTAACAAGATACCGGTGTTTTAAAAAGCGGGCAGCTACGTTCAGTGGCAGCTATTCGCTACATGGAGGAGAAACCATGACCTACCGCACCGCGTAATCTGCCACCCAAAAAGCACACGTTTTACGATGTACAGCATTCAACCTGCTTACTTGTAAAAATCCACATGGGCATACCAAAACCCGCCCAATGGGATTATCAAGTAAGGAGGATGGATGGCCTTTCGATCCACAATTTTTTTTCTCGAAAACCAAATACACACACATCACGATTGTCCCGGCCGCGAATGTGTATGCGCACATGCGACTGCCCTATCTGCGAGTGTCCACGATTAACACGAAACTTATTATTCCACTAGAATGCTTAAATCGTTCCGTATTCAACGTCGTACTAACAGCAACTGTCTCGATCGTCTAGAAGTAACGATCAACCGATGCATGCCGAATCGTCGCGAGTCGTATCTACGGAAAGTGTTTGGAAGTATTTGTTATTCTTTCGGCCGTAGAAAGGGGCAACAGTGTTGCCCTACCGACGACTGGTGACGATTCGGCATGCATCGGTTGAACATTATTTCTAGACGATCGAGGCAATTGCTGTTAGTACGCTGTTGAATACGGAATGGTTTAAACATTCCAGTTGTACTTTGAATTTTAGTATTCGACATAGATTTAATATTGCATTTAGTTCTATTGTTATTACTCTCGATTTTTAATTAAGTCTAATTCTTAGAACTTGACTATTTCAATTTCTAGGTACGCACTCTCAATTTTAAAGCTACTTTTTGTTACAATCGGTTACGTGCAGTGATAGTGGTGGTGCCAAGTGTCCAAAGGGTCGTGTACATTTGCGGAATACGACTACATGATGATGTTCTGTGACAGTAATAACAGACTTCCGAAAACTGTGACACGATTTGCATCAAAGATTGAATCACTGCATTCAAGCGAGTGGTGGACACGAGGAACATCTCCTGGAATAATAAGTTTAGTGCAAATCTTGGAATCGTGATCCTCGTGTGCTGCAAATTTCTGTGTTGAAGGGTGTATTGTGAACCATCGCGGACGGGACAATTGCGTGTACGCATAGACACGTGCGGAATAATCGCAGTGCATGTGTATTTGGTTTTTCGGAACAAAATTGTGGACTGAAGGCTGCCGTCATCCTTTTTACTTGATAATCCCATTGGGCGGGTTTCGATATGCCCATGTGGATTTTTACAAGTAAGCAGGTTGAATGCTATACATCGTAATGCGTGTGCCTTCTGAGTGCCAGATTTCACGGTGCGGTAGGTCATGGTTCCTGCGGCGTCGTAGCGAATGGCTACCACTGAACGCAGTTGCCGGACTCGAGCCGCTGCCCGTCAAATTGCCTACCGGCAGACGTTTTCACCGCGTTTTTTTAAACATCGGTATCTTATTAAGAAAGCCAGAAATGCAAAATTTTCATTCTTGATTTTCGCTTGATTTTGGCCTGTAGAATAACCCCTTAAAATATTTGCAGAGGGTTGCGGTACACCCTGTATAACATGTGATTCATTCTCACGATTGCCTGTAAATGTATCGAAATCATCACGATATTGTAATTATAGTATAGAAAAAAAATTAATTGTACTAAGCAATTAAGCATATTTAATAAAGGAGATACAAAAAAATATTCTGTTTAAACACCTACACGCTCAATTCAACGTGCACGTATTTTTTGCTTTAGGTATTGTTTACTAATTATGAAGACCTTGAAATATGTTGTGAAGGTCATCATTCTAAACAACTGTTCCCTGTAAATATTATCGCCTCGCCTTCCTGTTAGTTACCGAGTTATAAACAAAAATATATGTTTAAAGCTTTTTCTTTGATTTTAAGAAAGTTTTGGATTAGGCCTGCATTGAGTTTACCACGCTTTATTAAGTTATCACGTGGAAGTATCAGGTCATATAAAATAGTCAGTAAGTTTTATGCAAAATTATACATCAATAAAGAAGAAAGTAAATCAAAATCATTTTTAGCATGGCGGAAGATAGCCTAGAACAATAACAAACGTTATTTTTAAGCATCAATGAATATTAAGTAGATCCACTTCCTGAAATTGGTTCCTTAATTAAGCATATTCCAAGAAAAATCAACAAAAACAATCTCGCAATTTTACAATATATTGCTTGGGGAAACAGACTCTTCTTCAAACCTATTTTCGTATCGAATTTCGTGACTCGAAAGCTTGAGCAAAGGAAGGAAGGAAGACTAATATTAATCTACTCCTCAGGAAATGCAAGTCAGTTTGTCAGCTACGTTTCCAATATTACGGGCACATTAATTGATTTATCCAGAAACCCGTAATATTTTTAGTGTACCCTCTTATTTTTCATAGAAATGCATTAGCAAGTTTTCAAAGGCAAAAAGGACTTCTTAATAATATAATATCATCCGTGTAGTGGGAAGATTTATAAACTTACGTTTGCATGTAAGCGAATTACAGCGATTTTTGTACCTTTTTCATTATTAAAATAATAATATTCAGGAAATGAAATATTTGAATGTAGTGAGTCATTCATACATATCGTAACTTACAGAACAGCCGGATATGAGAGATTCCTGAGGCGATACTGAACAACTTCTTCCTTTGGGAAAATGTCGTTTGAGGTTTTGCTTTTTAATTATTAGCGAAAAAGGCTGGTCACTAGGAGCGCGCGTGGAGCCCGCGTTCAGGGACGAAATGTCGCGTCGCGCTGGGTGGTGACGTTCGATCGATGCCCCGATCCAAACGTGTCGGTATAGCAGGGAACAGAAGCTGTATCGAATACCGAATCAATGCAACGAAGAATAATGTCGAATTGTTCGTTATTCATGAATAACGAATAAAAACGCTCTATCGACGCGTTTGTATCGGGACACCGGCTCACAGTGAAGCAACCGTATAGTAATGTTGGACATTGGGACAAAATATGGAAGCTCAAATTTAATGATTTGTTTATAATTTCATGAAACTATAAACCTTCCACTACTATGTTTTACAGTATTTTTACAATTTTATAGCATTATATATCCGAAGGTGTCCAATATTAAATACCTTGGTAAAAAGTTGTTTTTTGCAGCTTGCGTGTTAATGTCTTTATTTTCAACTTTACCCAAAGAAGGTGCGCGATACATAATGTTTCAGTTCTAATAATTCCAAAATGAACAGAAAAGAATGTTAAGTTGACAACGGCAATTAGTTTCACATTATGATAAATATTGTAAACATTTTATTGTATTACACAAATTTTCCAGGATTGCCGGCAAAAAGCTTTTCACAATTTGTTTCTAGAAGGTGTATAGATTGTGGGCATTTAAGTGCTTTTTCCTTTTTGTTGCTCTTTCGTCAGATATTCAATTTTATTGTTATAACTGTGCTAAATTTAAAGACTCGAATCGAACTAAATAGGATATTTGTTACATTGTTTAAAATAACAATAGTATTAGTATTAGCTTGTGCGATATCGATCACTGGAGGGAGGTACAGTACAAATATAAAAACAAATAATAAAAGAAGTTAGAAAAGTACACGTTTTACTATGATTCTACGATAATTGTATGTTTATGTAGTTTGTTAACGTTTTTCGTCGTTTGTGCTTCGTATTTTTACTATACCTCTCTCCAGTAATCAATATCAAACAAGTTAATACTATTGGTATCTTAAAAAACGTAACTAATTCCTTGTTTTGCTCGATTCGAATCTCTAAATTTAGGAGAGTTATGATAATGAAATTGAATATCTGACGGAAGAACAACAAAAAGCAAAAAGTACTTGAATACACACAATCTATACACCTTTCAGAAACAAATAGCGAACAATTTTTTGTCGGCAATCCTGGACAATTTTTGTAATTCAATAAAACGTTTACAATATTTATAATAATGTACAACCAATTGCCGTTATCAACTTAATATTTTTTTCTGTTCATTTTGGAATTATTAGAACTGGAACATTACGTATCGCGCACCTTCTTTGAGTAAAGTTGCAAAAATAATGACATTAACACGCAAATTACAGAAAGACCGTTTTCTTACCAAGATATTTAATATTGGATACATTGAGATAAAGTGCTATACAATGTAAAAATACTGTAAAACATAATAGTGGAATGTTTATAGTTTCATGAAAGTATAAACCAATCATTAAATTTGATTTTCCATAGTGTCCCAATGCCCAACATTACTTAATTACGACATTATGTAGGTTATACGGTCTCCCCACTGTGCGGCCGAACATTATCATCTAGCACGACACGACATTCCGTCCCTGAGCGCGGGCTCTACGTGCCCTCTGAGTGGTCAGTGTTTTTCGTTAATCATTCAAACACGAAACTTTAATCACAGTTTTAGCAAAGAAAAAAGTTGTTAAAAATTGCCTCAGCAATCCCTTCTTAAAATTTGGACATGCAGTAGCCGAACACCCTATACAGGGTGTAACGTAAAAGGTGTAGGAGCCGGAAATGGGAGATTACTGAAGCTAAACTGAACAACTTTTTCCTTTGCCAAAATGTCGTCTGAGGCTTTGTTTTTGAATTGTTAACGAAAAATACTGAGCAATCAGAGCGCGCGTAGAGCGCTCAGGGACGGTCCACGGCGCGTCGTGCTAGGTAGCGACGTTCGACCGACGCCCCAAACAGTACGCGCCGGTATAGCACGGACCAAAAGTTAACATCGAATTATGCATTATTCTTGAAAGGAAATTAACTAACATATAAATGAAATTAATGTGCCGTTATCAATTCAACAAAAAAGAATTAGAACGGACTAACTAACATGTCTATCAAGTAGAACGCACGTTAAATTTTACACAATTCGCCAACAATTAAAATTAGACGTACCCGTTTCTCCAAAAATGAATCTGCTTCAACGAAAATAGGTCACTGTGTCATCCTACCGATCCTGACCATTGCAAGTAGGTATCCCGTAGTGCAAGACAGCTGATGTTACGGCCAGGACAGCGAACTCACTTTATTTGACAAAGCCAACCTTCTGCGCGACAGCTATCACTGGGTTATTCTACCGATCCTGGCCACTCCAAGAACAAACACATGGTGCACAACAGCCGATGTCTCGTTTGGAACAGTGAAAGAACTTCATTTCACAAAATCTCCATCATTGCACGATCACTGTCACTTTTTTCTTCAAGATTTGAATTTACGGAGTAAGTTGTTCCCACGTATGAATAATTGGTTGCCCCGAAAGGGGCCGATTGTTTTTAACTTTGAAGGGGCTCGATATGGCTGCTGATACTACCAAATACACTTTTCCACGTTCGGCAATTTCGTTGTCTTGTTCCCGAGCGGGTAGTAACTCACGAGCTTTGCGCCTTAGAAGTTAACTCTTATTTTATTCAAAGTAAAAACAGCAATTGCAGTACCGGAGAGATCTTTACTGCTGGGCATTCGGACTGATTCTGTCGTGAGAAATTGTGACGCGCTTTGCAACGGTGGACAAGGGGCTGTTCGAAGAATGTTATAAAGGAGAGTTACGGGTGGTCGCGGGGGGGCGCGCTTAATGGCGGAAAGGCCCTTCAGGCCCACGTGCTGGCCAGCAGAGTTTTTCGGGTCCCAGGAACCACGGCCGCGGGGAATTTAATGAAGGCACTTTCTAGTCACCGGGAAAGCGCTGCGGAAAGTTCAAGACACTGTTATATGTCTTTTACTACATTCTTTATAATGCTATACCTTTTCCAGCGACTGGAAAATGTCTTCACTAAGTTCACCACGGCCGAGTTTCCGGGGAACCAAAAGACTCTGCTGGTTAGCACGTGGGCTTCAAGGGCCTTTTCACCATAAAGTGCGCCCCCCGCAACGACCCGTAACTCTCCCTTATAATATTCTTCGAACTAGCCATCATCCACCGTTGCAAACCGCTCAGAATTTCTCAAGACAGAATCAGTCCGCACGCCCAGCATTAAAGATCTCTCCGACACTATAATTGCTGTTTTTACTTTGAATAAAACAAGGGTTAACTTCTAAGGCGCAAAACTCGTGAGTTACTACCCGCTTGGGAACAAGACAACGAAATTGCCGAACGTGGAAAAGTGTATTTAGCAGTAGCAGCGGCCATATCGAGCCCCTTCAAAGTTAAAAACAATCGGCCCCTTTCGGGGCAATCAATTGTTCATACTTGGGAACAATTTATTTCGTAAATTCAAATCCTGAAGAGTAAAGTGACAGTGATCGTGCAATGATGGAAATTTTGTAAAACGATTTTCTTTCACTGTTCCAACCGAGACATCTGTTGTGCACCATGTGTTTGTTCTTCGAGTGGCCAGGATCGGTAGAATAACCCAGTGATAGTTGCCGTGCAGGTAGTAGGTTTTGTCAAGAAAAGTGAGTTCGCTGACCTGGCCGTAACATCAGCTGTCTTGCACTACGGGATACCTACTTGCAATGGTCGGGATCGGTAGGATGACACAGTGACCTATTTTCGTCGAAGCAGGTTCATTTTTCGAGCAATGGATAAGTGTAATTTTAATTGTTGGCGAATTGTTTAAAATTTAACGTACGTTGTACTTGATAGACACGTTAGTTAGTCCATTTTAATTCTTTTTTGTTCAATTGATAACGGTAAATTAATATCATTTATATTTTAGTTAATTTCCATTGAAGAATAATGAATAATTCGATGTTAACTTTTGCTCCGTGCTATACCGGCACGTACTGTTCGGGGCGCCGGTCGAACGTCGCTACCTAGCACAACGTGCCGTGGACCGTCCCTGAGCGCAGGCTCTACGCGCGCTCTGATTGCTCAGTGTTTTTCATTAACAATTCAAAAACAAAGCCTCAGACGACATTTTGGCAAAGGAAAAAGTTGTTCAGTTTCGCCTCAGAAATCTCCCATTTCCGGCTCCTACACCTTTTACGTTACACCCTGTATATGCATCCGAAAAATTTCATCGAAATCGGTTAACATTGCTCCGAGATTGCAGCATAAGATATTGAAAAAAATATTTAGCACGTATTTTTGATACTGGCAATCGTTCATGCTGAACAGGCGAAAACAACCCACAGAGTTGACGGTCAAAATATATTTGTTGGATTATCTCGAGAACTAGTGGGTAATAAGGTTGAAAATCGCAGAAATCAACGAAAATCAGATCAAATTTTCCGGATGCATATATTTTGCTTAAATCTATGAAAAGCATTTCCTTTTTAATTTCCAGCATAAGCTACGACAACAAACTCGAAGAAAGTACTTCTATAATTGCTTTTTTCTAATTTCGAAAATTCCGATTTTTTCAGAACGACGGCTACCAGTAAACTAATTCTACCATCTGTTTGCGAAACCTCAAGTCGCTCGGTTTAATTATAAAAAACTTATTCTGGTATATAGGGAGTAGGGATTCTTTTGATAGGCTTCCTTCCTTTTTAAAGATCAAAATAAGCTTTGCGGCTCAAGCTGTCCTACTCGACCGAAGCCCCACCGAGTATTGGCCAATATCAATCACAATTCTCAATCTGCTTCTGAGTAAACTTGCTGGATATTTTCGTTACCCCGGTAGGGATCATACGTTCAGTGAACAGCCATTCGAGGAAATGATCGATTTGATTACACGGTAATAAATTACCATTTAGTTCGATAGGATTCCTATTCGAAACAGAGAAAAGTGTGCATTTTACGAAAAAGAGAATGAAGCGAGAAATCATATACGATATAGAAATCATAAACATATTTAAACAACAGAGTTAGTAGCAGGTAATTGCAAGAAACCAGGAGAATAGAAAACATTTTATTACAACGATCATGTGATAAATAAGTAGCAGAAATAATATAACAGTTTCAGAGAATACATTGTATTTGATATCGAATTTATTCAGTTTATTGCGAAACTGCAGCTGTTATATGCCATGTAACCAATTGTAAAACGCATTAATATAAAAATAAAGTGCATAATTTCGAAGAAAATGACCAAAGTCGAACCCCCAATTGGTTTTCCTCGTAAAACTTTTTTAATATTAATGTTGTAGCGATCAGCTACATGTGGTCAGCCAGTTTGCAGCAGGGAGCGTGGTTACGACACATGTGTTTAGGGAAATCGTTGAAAGTTCTGGAATTTCTCTTTACCTTTATTAAGTTGTATTTTTAGAGATTATAGAATTGGACTTCTACGGTTAATGGCACACGTCGTAAAACCTAAGTCCGCAGTATATTCCGGGCGCGAGGCCATCAGGTCTCCAGCGGATTGCCCATGGCACCTTTGTCTGCGGGAAATTCCCGAAGGCCGTTAAAAGCGCAAACCGGCGTCCACCCTTATATTAGCGTATCTCCACCGGAAACAGGTAAAAAATTGGAGAAATAACACGATTGGCGTAAACTAAAATAGAAGGCGCCAATTGGTGGACACGACTTTTGTATCCGCGTGGAGTCACCTTTAAGAAGCGGAAGCTTCGACGGTGACAGAGAGTCAACTAGAAATACGCGAAGAGTACGTTACTCACGATCTGGTTTTAAAAAGTTATACGTGGTACAGAAATCACAAATCAATTGTGTTAGTGTGCGAACTGTTATTTTTATCATTTATCATACTTTTACACGTGCCGTTAGGATAGATTGATCATCCCACAACTATCCTTTCAATGTTAACATTAATTTGTCACCGATCAAATATTCTCTAACTAGTTACCTAAAGATCTGCCTCGACAGAATGTATGCAAAACATTGTAGAGAAAAATGTTATCTAATTTACCAAAAAGTATTAAACATGATAGTTTACAATCAGTGATCCAAAGTCGGAGTTCCAATTCCACGCATTATAAACTGCCGAAGGAAACGAGTATAGTAAAAATAAGTGGACCGTTTATTTTGGAAGTGGTGTAGGTTCATTTAAAAAAAAAAATTAATCAAAGGACAAATTTCCATATATTTTAATGTGAACTTTTATTTATAAACAACTAATTATGTAAATCTAAATTTATTTGTTTGTTTCAATCAATTTAAATTTCGTTGATAAATGGAATTGCAGAGTCATTTATTTTGAAAGTGGTGTAAGTGCATCCATGGTCCTGAAAAAAGGTATTCGTCTAGTTAATTGTCAAAAACTATTTATAAAATAAATTTACATACATATATTTAAACACATATAGACGTGGAAAAATAAATAGACCAAAAAAGTTAGTTTTTATGGTTTGTGTTTGGAGGGGTGAGGTGCACACATTACCTTCGCTCTTGTAAGAATGCCTAAAATGACTTATGTTCACAAAATATGTTGAGTCGAATTAAATTGTATTTCTCTTGCTTCCATGTTCCGTTGCAGGTAATCTTACTAATTTACTTACATTTGGACGGATCAGATTTTACGATGAAATATAAAACTGGGGGAGGAGGGGGGGCATGTTACCACCCCTACTTCTAGAAATTGGAAATAAAAAGCAAACATTTATCAACGTATATATCAAGTTATATCGAAAAGAACAAAGGTTAAAACAATTTCACAACTCATAAAAATAGAAATGAACGCGTCAGTCAGTAGTGCTCAATAACAAATAAGTGCTCGTGATTGCATTGATTCGTGGTATTATCCTGATGTAGTTGTTCCACTCATTATTAGGTTGCGGCATCCTTCAAACAAAACAAGTCCAAGATAGGAGGAGGGATTCGACACTGGTCACTTTTCTCTGCACATTTCATGTTTTATTTTCTCATGCTCTAACTTGTACATCCATCACTTTAATGTAAGATAAAATAAAATGGTATAATTTTGTTCCAAGCGTCGTTACACGCGCCATGAATCAAGGGGTTCTTACAATTCCGAACGAGAGACAAGAAATGCGACAAAGCCGGAGTCTCTTGAGGAATCCATGGGAGCGTTTAAGGAATCCTTAGGTGTTATCGGCCAACTCGATTCATCGAATGATCGCTTGATGAAAGACCATGCTTTGCTTGCGTTCTACGAACGCTCGAGGATCAATTTTCCTTTCTCGATTGGTCGACAAATGCTTCCTCTTCCTTTCCCGTTTATCTGTATTTCTCGATTCTCTTTCTGCATTTTATGTTCATTTTATATTGGAATGCCATCAATAACACCGAATTCAGCACTGTGGTGGTACACACCCTACATTACCGACGCAACCAAACTAGGACCGGGAAGGGAGACCGGCATTTAAGAGTAAAGACGTAATGTAGAGTGACGTTCATTTTATATTTAAGTTCATACATACAGGGTGTAACGTAAAAGGTGTAGGAGCCGGAAATGGGGGATTCCTGAGGCGAAACTGAACAACTTTTTCCTTTGCCAAAGTGTCGGCTGAGGCTTTGTTTTTGAATTGTTAACGAAAAACACTGGCCATTCAAAGCGCGCGTAGAGCCCGCGCTCAAGGACGGTTCACGGCGCGTCGTGCTAGGTAGCGACGTTCGACCGGCGCCCCGAATAGTATGCGCCGGTATAGCACGGAGCAAAAGTTAACATCGAATTATTCATTATTAATTAATGGAAATTAACTAAAATATAAATGAAATTAATTTGCCGTTATAAATTGAACAAAAAAGAATTAGAACGGACTAACTAACGTGTCTATCCAGTACAACGTACGTTAAATTTTAAACAATTCGCCAACACCTAAAATTAGACTTACCCGTTTCTCCAAAAATGAACCTGCTTCGACGAAAATAGGTCACTGTGTCATCCTACCGATCCTGACCATTGCAAGTAGGTATCCCGTAGTGCAAGACAGCTGATGTTACGGCCAGGTCAGCGAACTCACTTTACTTGACAAAACCTACTACCTGCACGGCAACTATCACTGGGTTATTCTACCGATCCTGGCCACTCGAAGAACAAACACATGATGCACAAGAGCCGATGTCTCGGTTGGAACAGTGAAAGAACTTCGTTTCACAAAATCTCCATCATTGCACGATCACTGTCACTTTGTTCTTCAAGATTTGAATTTACGGAATAAGTTGTTCCCACGTATGAATAATTGGTTGCCCCGAAAGGGGCCGATTGTTTTTAACTTTGAAGGGGCTGGATACGGCCGCTGCTACTACCGAATACACTTTTCCACGTTCGGCAATTTCGTTGCCTTGTTCCCGAGCGGGTAGTAATTGACAAGCTTTGCGTTTTACAAGTTAACTCTTATTTTATTCAAAGTGCAAACAGCAATTGCAGTACCGGAGAGATCTTTACTGCTGGGCGTTCGGACTAATTCTGTCTTGAGAAATTGTGACGCGCTTTGCAACGGTGGACAAGGGGCTGTTCGAAGAATGTTATAAGGGAGAGTTACGGGTCGTCGCGGGGAGCGCGCTTTATGGTGACGAGGCCCTTGAGGCCCACGTGCTGGCCAGCAGAGTTTTTCGGTTCTCAGGAACCACGGCCGTGGCGAATTTAATGGAAACATTTTCCAGTCGCCAGGAAGGCACTGCGAAGCGTTCAATGCACTGTTACATTCTCCGAGATGCTACATCTTTTATTACATTCTTTGTAATGCTATACCTTTTCCGGGGACTGGAAAATGTTTTCACTAAATTCACCATGACCGTGTTTTCTGGAAACCGAAAACTCTGCTGGCCAGCACGTGGGCCTCAAGGGCCTTTTCACCATAAAGCGTGCTCCCCGCGACAACCCGTAACTCTCCCTTATAACATTCTTCGAACTAGCCCTCATCCACCGTGGCAAACCGCGTCACAATTTCTCAAGACAGAACCAGTCCGAACATCGAGCAGTAAAGATCTCTCCGACGCTGTAATTGCTGTTTTTACTTTCAACGAAATAAAAGTTAAGTTTTAAAACGCGAAGCTCGCGAGTGATTACCCGATCAGGAACACGACGATGAAATTGTAGAATGTGCAAAAGCGTATTTGGCAGTCGAAAAAGCCAAGTCGAGACGCTTCAAAGATAATAAGTGGCAATTATTCATAAATGGGAACAACTGATTTCATAAATTCAAATCTTGAAGTGTAAAATGATTACGATGAAGTGTAAATGATCGTGCAATGATGGAGATTTTGTGAAACGAAGTTCTTTCACTGTTCCAACCGAGACATCGGCTGTTGTGCACCATGTGTTTGTTCTTCGAGTGGCCAGGATGGGTAGAATAACCCAGTGATAGTTGCCGTGCAGGAAATAAGTTTTGTCAAATGAAGTGAGTTCGCTGATCTGGCCGTAACATCAGCTGTCCTGCACTGCGAGATACCTACTTGCAATGGTCAGAATCGGTAGGATGACACAGTGACCCATTTTCGTCGAAGCAGGTTCATTTATGGATGCATGGGTGAGTCTAATTTGAATCTTCTGTCAATCTTTTTTAATTTAACGCGGGCTGCAATTGATAGGTTTATTAGTCAATTGACGCATTGATTCTACACAAATAACGACTAATTAGTTTATTCCTTCTTGAGGAATAACGAATAATTTAATATTGTTCTTAATTTGTTTATACCTTATTCGATAAAATTTTTGGCAAACGCCTCTTATTAGACCGAGCGACTTGTTCACATTCACGGTCTCGGCCGAGCGTCAAGCTCGAGCACAACACTCCCGCGGCTGAGCGCGGGCTCTACGCGCGCTCTGATTGGTCAATGTTTTTCGTTAACCATTTACATAAGGAAAAAGGTGTTTAGAATCACCTCAGCTATCACCTCTTTTCGGCTCTATGGGGAGTTCTGGGACACCCTGTATATCGCGCCTCCCTGAAATGTATGCCTCAAACCTTCCCAAATATAAAATTGTAGGACAAGAATTTTAATAACACTCATCCTTAAACTGAATCGAAAGGTGAACTATGTACGTAATAGTAAACCCTGATAGCCAAGCTGTCCAGGCAAAATTTTACCAAAGCTTCCCTAATAGCCACTAGGTTGCCATTAGCGAAACTAATGGTAGCAACACTGGCCAAAATCAAGCCGAGTTTCGCCGTCGACATGCAACGCCACATTAAAAGTCTAATGGCGATGAACTTATCGCAGCGTTTCGTTGATTGCCAAAACGCAACCAACTTTTACTGTTTGAATCAGGGTTACCGAACTGGCGGCTTTTTTCAAAGCCGTAGAAGAACATAGGAGAACGACTTCTTTCGTACCCACTTCACCTGGACGAATTTTTATTAGCACGAACCCCAAAATCGCGAGCCGCCATTTCGATACACCGTACGCTGTGAACAGTTGATCGCCATTTTAATATCCTGCTGCATGTCGATGGCGAAACTTGTCTCGATTTTGGCCGGGCCAACGTATTGCCCTGCCTGACTTGGCTATCAGGGTTGCTACAAAGTTTTGTTGACAAAATGGCCACAAATTCGATATAGTATTTGATATATTCGATGGTGTTAATAAACTGACAACAAAAACATAGCGTGGTCTGTTGAAATAAGTTGCGAGCAAATTGGCGGTTAGGTTATATTACAACTGTTGGTTGTCAATTAGCACGCAACAAGTTCAACCTGGCTATCAGGGAACATATTAACACATGAGATAACTGAATATTTCATCAAAATCAATGCACAAACCCTATGTGCCAAAGTAACAAAATCCCTATACAAGTTTGATAGAAACTCAGATCTAACAGTAAGAAAATACGTCCCTGCAATAAAAAAATTCAGACTAACAAATTTGTTTCGAACAACGCTAATCTATATCGATCTGCTAAAAGTACTTTATTTTGTAACTTACAATTCTCTGTTGTTTACTTGGTGGGAAATATGAAACGTACTCATGCTTCCTTGCGTATCAGGCCTCCCCAGTCTCCTCTACTCTACTAGTACTGACAAGTATTACAAATGCTGCATCTGCTTAAAGAACACAGGAATTGTCAACACTTTTTCAACATCACTTTTTAATCGAACAATCTTCAGCCTTAGAACTTGAATATTACAGTGTAAAAATCACAAATCAATGACGTGTTCATCTCACAAAATTCATGTATTATGCAACTGGCTTCATACGTTGAATGTAATGACAAACGTACCGAAAATATGTATAAAGGGTGTCCCAATTAACTCTGCCATTCTTAATTACTTTGCGTAATTACAAAGTGTTTCAAGGTGAAGGCTATCCCAAGGTCATATTTTTCTAGACTGTCCAAGCAGTAACATTTTTTAGAGTAATATAAATTATTTTTCTGTTCGTCATGAGAAAGGTAGATTCGGAACTAATTCAACCAGATATAATAACATGACCTTGGAATGACCTTGGGTTTTAGATCTCACGAGAAACTGATGACTCGTTCGTCGGAAAATCTACATTGCATTCTTAAGAGAACCATTTTTATACGATTGCTGCTATGTTTTCGAGCCATTTCTTAAAGCTGGGCTTAGTAGCTTATTGGGGGTGTTATAAACCGAAGGTGTCCAAGGGCTCGTTATACGCAGGCCAGTGGTCCGCGATCGCTCATCAGGCATGTAACTTGTCTGATAGAAATTCCATGACGTTGTTAATGTCTGTGTTTCTGTTTGTCAATGTACTAAGTTTGGTCGTGCGCACTTTAAGCACACTTAAATATACCAAATTATGGAAGTAACGCATTTACTTTGTTACTACAATTCATTCTCCGTAAACTCCTAACTCAATCAGATACTCACGAAAATTTTAGCTCGAGGTCATTGCAAGGTTATGTTATTATACGTGATTGTATTTGTCTCGATACCACTTTTCGCGTGCCAAAAAAAAGAAATAACTTACTCCATTTTAAAAGTTGTTAGTATTTACAAAATCTCAAAAAACATGACATTCACATGATCGTCAGCTCCGTAGTCATATTTCCCCCATTAAACACAATAACATTCTCTTGAAGCGTGCTTTTGTATCTTTACAAATAACAAAATGAGTAAGGTTGGGAGAGTTTGCAGCGACCTCCAACTTCTACCACAAAAGGGATTTGGCACGAGCTGCCACTTTCTCGAAAGTGCTCGCCCTGATATCAGATACTATATAAAACATCCTGCGACTGTCCCTCACTATCCCGACATCTAAGGCACGGGCCTGCTATGTAGCCTTACTGACGAGTCCTCTAGCAGGCCCAGGATGAAACGCTCTCCTAATACCTACTCCATAATTTTCTGCTTCCTCCTTCCACCACTCCTAACCGCTACAAGTTAAATTAAATATTCTGTATACAATAAATTTTCCAAAAGTAGTGACCCTTTAAAATCAACCAAACGATGCACAATTAAAATCAACCAAACACCTCCCACTCTTCCCCCTTCACATTGTCTTCCAGGAAAAGAAGCGCTATCCATACTCAGCTAAATTAATCGCCACTCCCGGCTTGTTTGATCTTAACCGAATATTACTGTGTTGTGTGCTAGAAAAATGGTAAGTCTTCTAAGTGTGGGAGGAAACTGTAACTATTACGTACCCTTCACAAATTATACAGGGTGTCCTGTAACTCATAGAAGAGCCGGATATGAGAGATTCCTGAACAAGCGATACTGAAACAACTTTTTCCTTTGGCAAAATGTCGTTTGAGGCTTTGTTTTTGAATTATTAACGAAAAACATCGCCTGCTCAGAGCGCGCGTAGAGCCCGCACTCAGGGATGAAATGTCGCGTCGCGTTGGATGATGACGTTCGGCCGGTGGTCCGATCCAAACGCATCAGTATAACTTATTTATTCGTTATCCACGAATAACGAATAATTCGACATTATTCTTCATTACATTGATTCGATAAAACTTTTGCTCCCTGCTATACCCACGCGTTTGGATCGGACATTCCGTTCCTGAGCGACAGCTCTACACGCGCTCTGTGTAGCCCGTGTTTTTTGTTAACAAGTCAGAAACAAAGTTGCAGGCGACATTTTGGTAAAGGAGAAAGTTGTGCAGTATCGCCTAAGGATTCTATGAGTTATGGGACACCCTGCATATTACTCTACTTCAAAATCTCCACGTGTATTGGCCGTTTTATTGAATTTATGACACTTCGATTGTACTACATTGCATAAACAGCGGGCACTAGAGAAATTTACTAGGACCGATAAGCATAGGTAATTTCACATATACGATTTACCGTAGAAACTAAATTTTCAACATCGATTTGCGGGTGTAAATTTAGGTTAATTAAGAGCTGCCAGGGATTTCGATAAACGTCGGGTGAGACTGATTCAACCGATAATTACGGTAGTTAGGAACTTATACTAATTACCAGATAATTTAATTCTCGATATCGATCGAAACGACACCACGGATTTGCTAACTTTAACTCGTGCTAACCACATATGTTTGTCTATTTGTTCGCGTTGCCACTTTTTTCTACTTCAGGCTCAATTGTGCTCAATTTGGCTACAATTGCATTTTCGAGTTTGCCGTAGCAAAGGGAGGAGAGTGTAACGGTGCTTTGCTCTACCAATAAAGGCAGCCGTTTCGTCGTCACGTAGGAGAAAAACAGTTCGATTTTAAATTAACTGTACAGTCTTTTGTATACATTACAATGTAACTCGGACAGTTTTAATGTAAATTGTGCATCTACACTATAAAGTCATGTAATAGCATTTCTTCGAATCAAGAAATTATTGAAGCTACACATGTGTTATAATCTAATCGAGAGAAATTCTTCACATGTGCCTTATGTTTAATAAACCGAAAGTATTGAAGGCTGTCATTTACACGTGGCCAAAAGCAGTTTGCGCGTTGAGAAATGTTAGAGAGAGCAACAGTCGGTCTAAAAATGAAATGTAGAAATGATACGGCGATCGTGACGTCTGCGGTGGCACGAAGCGGAGAGCTGAGTGGCTTTATCAGGCCTCGTTACTGCGTTAAACCCATGGCACGAGTGGAGGAACACACTCGTGACGGACGTAAAACCCAAAATGAACTTCGTCGGTTAAGGGGATTGCCCTTTTGGCCTGCGAAAGAGGGACAAGTGGGTTATCTAGTCCATCATCGTATACCATACAATACACATACATATGTAGGTATGTATGCAATACGACAGATGGACAGTAATGGATTGTTTTGTAATTACTTCTGTGGTCGATTACTGATTACTGTATACATATAATTATACAGTATTAGAGGAAGGGCCGCTATTATGGCCGGCCTGTTTTATATTTCGTTTTAAAATCTGAACCACCACACAGTGGTCCGGAAACCCGCTTTTTGTGGCCAAAAGTTATTTTTTCAAGTTTGATATAATGAAATTTTTTTTGCTATGAAGTTACAACCCTTCAAAGCTCCTAAGTTCAAAATATTATTCATTTTAGATAATTCTGGAATGAGATACAGCGTTCTAAACACAAATTCATAAGTTTCAAAATAAGATTAAACGCTTTGAACACCAATTATATAATATAAGAAAACACGTTTTAATGACACTTTTATTCATATTAGTAGGTGCATTTCTAGTGTTTAAGCCGGTTTTAAGCATTTTCTAATCCAAATACAAATAGTGCAAACTTTACAAAAATTTAAGCTTTGAGAAGGATTTACAAAAAAAGCTCGAAAGTGCTCGATTTCTGGTTTTTTAAAAATGAAAGTCTAAACAATTGTTAAAGCGAATATGAAAAATTTAGGTGCTACCATTTGCTACTTTTAATTCTGTGTTGATTTTAACAAAGACGTTCGACGAATTTTGAGGTCACATTCCGAGTCTATTTCTGTTTCATCGCATGAATTTTATATTGAGCTTACGAAGCGAAACATCGTGCATTTGTTATATTTAGTGTTAGTGTTCGCCAATACTCATAGTTTAATTATGTATTATTCATAGTTTGTTTTATATATATTATAGTTTATACAGTTTATAGTTTCGTTATATAGTTCACTACAGTTATACCAAACATTGTACATCATTATGTCGGAGAGGCGCTCAAGTATGTTTCATTTTTTTCGTTGTATCAAAAGTTACCGTCCACAAAGGGTTTATTCAAAAGGGTTTCGCAAAAGGTTTACAGTTTTCATTTTTCTAGATAAGTATTTTTTCAAAAATGAGGAACTCTTCACAGTGTGGTACAGCAAAAGAGATTTAAACGAAAAAAGAGTTGCAGTTTCCACCTTCATTTTTAATGCGATGGAAGATGTTGATTTTTCGATAGAGTACAGAAAATCCATCGAAGCAAGAATTCGTAAGTTTTGTGCCAAGTTATCCACAAAATGGAAAGGTTCTTGCCGGATTGAACAGAAATTTCGATCGAAACAGCAGAAATGGTTAGAGGGGCATTTCGTGGTAGAAAAATATATTAATCATGCGACAGATTCAACATCTGTAGGGCGCCCTCGTCTATCTTACCAGGAGAAGTCAAATCGATCGCAGAGGCGAGAAGCGTCAAGACTTGCGGAAGGAATAGGAGAAGACTTAGATTTAATAATGCATGGTACAAGTATAGCAGCACGCAAACAAGGTAAAACAGATTTGGCTGTTGTTCTAAATGAAGCCAGAAAAAGTCCAACACAAGCTACAAATATGCGAGCACTGGCACTCTTGTCATCTAACCCAAAAAACCCTATTCCACTGTCTGTTGATGATGCTTTAGCATTTCTGTATGATAACAAATTCAGCAAAAGGCAGTACGCGAATGTTCGATTAGAGAGTAAAATGCGGAATTGTGACATTTATCCAAAGTATAATGCTGTTCTTGAAGCAAAAAAAAATTGCAGACCGTCAGGGATAACTGTGTCGGAAACTACAGCTCGAGATCCTTTGCAGAATCTGTTGGAACATACAACTAAAATAATTATATTATTGCAAAAAGAAGTAATAGATAGTATAATTGCAAAAAGTAACGATGATGTTATTGGGACTGAAATAATTCTTAGTTATGGATTTGACGGCAGTAGCGGTCAATCTATACATATATACACAATATACAGGTTGACCCATTTGAAAATTTGCACTTAATTATCTCCTAAATTATAGGTTGTTTCTAAATGTGTTCTAAATGAAACTTACCCTGTTCCATGGGGGCATCTTGTGATGGTCACATATTGTCTCTAGGTGGATGCGTCTCCGAGATTCGGCGGCGACCTTGATTTTTTTAAGTGGGACTGTATGTTTTTTTCTAGATCGGCTTGTAGTCCTTTCCAAGACGAATTCATTGACCTATAGTACTTTGGTCTTCCAAGGTCGTTCAGGATCATTTAATGCCATTCAAATCTTACCATCGTTAAACGTCCCCAAAATTTATCTAGCCCGAGTATTTCCTCGAGTTGTACGTAAACATCACGCAAACTCTCAATAATGATCGTTTTTTCTTGTGTTTACAAACTGAGGATATAGGTTGGGTATGTCGGAGGTCACCTCTTCGAATACATCAGATAAAGAGCAATTTCTGGGTGTACAACAAAGGTAAGTAATGAATGCCATTAAATGACCTTGAACGACGTCGAAAGACCAAAGTGTTATAGGTCAATGAATTCGTCTTGGAAAGGACTACAAGCCTATCTAGAAAAAAACATACAGTTCCACTTAAAAAAATCAAGGTCGCCGCCAAATCTGGGAGACGCATCCACCTAGAGAGAATATGTGACCATCACAAGATGCCCCCCATGGAACAGGGTAAGTTTCATTTAGAACACATTTGGAAACAATCCATAATTTAGGAGATAATTAAGTGCAAATCTTCAAATGTGTCACCCTGTATAAACAAAGATTTGAAGGAGACACAACTGTACTTGAGACAGATTGCTCCCTTTTTTTCACCTCATTCATTCCATTGCGATTTGTGACAAATAACAAAATTATTCTATGGAACAATGACACGCCGAACTCCGTCAGATTTTGCAGGCCTTTAAAATTACAATACATAAAAGAAACCGCAGAAGCAATCCTTGAAGAGAAGAAAAATATCGATTCTGAGGTAAAAAATTTATCAGATCTAAATGTAGCATACAAAGACAAAATCTTAAAAATTAAATTTAAGTGAGTTTTGATACTAATAGATGGTAAAGTTTTAAACGTTCTAACGAAAACGTCGTCGCAACGTTGTCCAATATGTGGGACAACTCCTAAACAGATTTTCGAGATAAGCGATTTTCAAGCTGAAGCGTTCGCCCCAAAGGAAAAGGAGAATCTGTGCTATGGAATTAGTCCTCTCCATTCATGGATCCGTTTCTTCGAATGCGTAATTCATATATCTTACAGAATAGAAATAAAGAAATGGCAAATAAGACGGCAAGATAAAGAAAATTTTCTTCGTCGAAAGAGAGAGGTACAAAAATTATTTTGGGAACGATTGGCCTTAAATATAGATAAGCCTAAACAAGGAGGTAATGGTAATACGAATGACGGTAATTCCGCTCGTCGAGCGTGCCAGCAGACAGAAACATTATCACAAATAACAGGCGTAAACATTAATCTAATTCAAAACTTAAAAGTAATTTTGATTACTATTTCATGTCAATTCCCCATAAAGGGTATAGCCGGATAAGGGGGTCAAAAGTGCCCCTAAACCAAATTCGATTTGCCACGGCTCATTCGATAGCTTATCAAAAAAGTACAATGTGTGCCAAGTTTCAAAAAAGTTTCCAAAAAGATAAGTATCTTTAAAGCAAAGACTACACATATGATCAATATTAGAAATTATAACTAATTCTATATTTCTATTTAATTGTTAGGGTATAGAGACATCACGTGCATCTTTTTCATTGATATCGAAAAGAAGCTACCGAACTTCGTACGACATCCAGTATTTCTCATTCATAGTTCTTAAAGATAAGTATTTTCAAAACAAAGACTACAAGTGCGCTTAATATTAGAAAATATGAATAATTCTACGGTTGCATATGATTGATAGAGTATGGGGAAGAGGAACTGAACAAACTAAAAGAAACACTGAGGACATCACGAGCTATTTTCGCTGCTACCTATTTATAATTATTAAAGATAAATATCTTTAACACAATCCATCAACAACTATTAAAGGTAAGAGATTGGCAAATCCTTCACACATATTACCTTAGCGTAGGGAATGTTAAAAAATACCGTAATTGAAACGGTAGCATAAAGAGCAACCCAAAGTCATATTTCCGTACATTACAGACTAAAATATTAAAAAAAAAATTATTAAAACATTTTTAAACAAACATTGAACACCTTGATATAGTTAGGAATTAGAAAAAAGAACGCAAAAAAAAAGTTACCCAAAAAGGGCTCGAACCTACGAAAACTCAGCGCATCCGCTTGGCAGTCATGTACTTTGCCGCAGGACCACCGACGCACTTGAAAATCCTTTACGTATTACGGAGTGTAATGGGCATGACGTAATGACAAGTGGTTCGATTTATTTAGTTTCATTAGTTCCTGTGTTTGTTTGCTATGCGTAAAAACATTTAGCATTGCATAAAGTATTTATCTGATCAAGAATGTACCAAAAATCGCTGTATAACTAACTGGGGCACGCAAGAAATAAGGAAAAAGTTAGTTTTTGATTTTTTTAACTATGGCGCACCAAACCGAAAAATCTGAAAAAATATAGTACAATAGTACCAATAATATGTACTTACTCAAAAAATATGAATCTAGTACCGTGACTCCTTCATTCCCAAACCGGTATTTTTCATCATTTTTTTCGTTTTTTACTTTTCACAGGTTGGTTTTCTAATTTAAAAATCTGAAAAAATTCTATAATGTGTGGTTGATTAATTAAAGGATCCCTGATTTTTTTCAGAATTTTCCATCCACGCAGATGAGAGAAATTGGTCAAAAATGTGATTTTTTATTTTTGGCAATTACTCCCCCCCTAGTCGAGATACGGAGCTGAAACTTGGCACGCATTGTATTTTTTTGATAATCTATCGAATGAGCTATGGCAAATCGAATTTGGTTTAGGGGCACTTTTGACCCCCTTATCCGGCTATACCCTTTGGACAAATTTGAACACTTTTGTGTTCAAACTGCCCGAATATTTAAGGATAACTATCCATGGTACCCGATGCCACCAACTCTACATAAAGTATTAATACATGGCAAACAAATTCTAGAGAAATGCGTTTTTCCACCAGGATGTTTAGGAGAAGAAGCACCGGAAGCGAGAAACAAAATTTATAAGCATGACAGACAATTCCATGCTAGAAAAAATAGCCGAATTAAAAATCTTGAGGACATATTTAACAGAGCAATCGAAACTACAGACCCCTTCTTATCAAGTATAAATTTAAGAAACAGGCTGCATAGACAGACATTTAAAAAACTGAAGTTGCCTTTGGAGGTTTTAGCATTGCTATGTTCGCCGTCTGTTGAACCAGAACCAATGCCATCCATATCTATGAAAGAAACGACTGATGATGAGGAGAATTTTAATGCAGTTACTGAAAGTAATGAAGAATTGTTACATATATTTAGGCACTTAGATGACTTAGAGTTAGATACAGATGAACTGTACTAATTAATTTTCTATATTAAAGTTAAAGCTAAAGTTAAAGATAGTGCTTTTCTATCTCTTTTCTCGTACAAAATAATGACCCTTTTTCCGTAGATGGAAGATATCAATATTAAACCTACCGTTTTTTAACTGAATTTGTTTTCTTTGCATTTTTGGTATCAGATTCGTTATTAGCGACATCAAAAACTCCAGTTATGAAATTTTGAATTTTTGCCACAAAATGCGGGTTTCCAGACCACTTAGCACTGTTAGCATGATTTTTTAGACATTTCCGATTATCTGGTAAAAATATGTTTCCATCAAAAGTTGATCAGTATCATCTTTCCTACAAAGTTCAATATAAAAAATTTTCAAAATATTTTTTTTTATTAAAAAATGCAAGTCACCTCGATGTTTTAAATGTTAATCTACATTTTTGACTGTATAATATTCTAGCTTGTGTTAAGACAATTTCAACGACCTATTATACTATAACCTTAAACCTTTAAATAAAGCTAAAATCGTTTTGGCCGCAAAAAACGGGTTTGCGGTCCACTGTGCACCGCCTACACTGCTTTCAATTCTGATGAATTTGTAGATTAACCGCTTCCTCACCTATTTCGATAATTTTTGGATGTGTCATAGAAATCACTATTGTAAACAATATTTTCCTCCAGCAAAAAAGTATCGGACTCTTTTAGTTTTCGAGATATTCACAGAAAATAACCCATATGAATGTGTAATAAAGCTACTTATGGTTATTGTAAGTACTGAGAGGCTTCGCCTTCAGACCACCCTAAAAAATATAGCTTAACCTAACCTACTCAGTTTCATACAAATGCATTTTTATTTTTAATAACTTTTAAGCAATTTTGCATGACATAAGCGGTGGATCGGTAACCCTAATAGCCACTAGGTTGCTATTAGCGACACTAAATGGTAGCAACATCGGCAAAAATTGAGCCGAGTTTCGCCGTCTACATCCAATGCCACAATTAAAACCAAAATGGCGATCAACTGATCGCAGACAACGTGTTGACCTGCCTGATTTGGCTATCGGGGTAACTAGACTACATAACTTTTTAACACTTTGTTACGAAAACTCGTAATTCATACTGTTTCACTCTTTACTTTTGAAGTATTTACGTCGCTATTATCAGTTAAGTAACTTTCATCGGACTAAAACCATTTATTCGCGTCTGGATCATTACAATGACTGCATCGTAGTATTATAATGTGCAGTATACAGGGTGAACCACTAAACATTGACATCTCGATTTACGCCACTATTATTATCCGTATAAAAAATGTTTCAGATAAAAGTAGAGTGGCTACAAGGGGGTCACATTTTGATGCTCTTGCTTTTTCCGTGGATGGACGCGTAAAGGTTATGTAAAGGTCAGTTTTGTATTTATAAATGGAATCATATATTTGTAATGAGAGAGATCGACTCAGCTCTCCATTTCCCATAAGAATGTATTAAAGTAGTATGACTGAAAACTGATTAGTTTAAAAGTTATTTTATCTTTAATCTAGTAAAACTTACCATGTGTAAGACAAAGAAAGCATTAACAGAAGAGCCTTACGCCTGTCTTGCCTATACGCGGCAATTTCTATTAAATTAAAGTTGAAATATCTTTTAAACCAATTAGTTTTCAATTATGTTATATTAATACTTTTTTATGGAGAGTAGCGAGCTAAGCTGATCCACGCAATTAAAAATATATAATTCCTTAAAGAAAAACAAGAAAATTTACCTTCGCATGACCTTTACGCGCCTATCCGCAGAAAAAACAGTAGCATTAAAATATGACCCCCTTAAAATCATTCAACTTTTATCTAAAAAATGTTCTTATACGGATAATAATAGTGACGTAAATCAAGATATCAATATTTAGTGCGTCACCCTGTATAAAAAGCCTTCCTAAAAGTCCTTTGTTTCGTCTCTTCTTTTTTTGTATCCTGTCTCATTATTTCGACATTCAATAGCCCGCTACATGTTCTTTCTAAGGTTGTCTGTAATATTTCACTATGAAATATCAATTTGCTAAAGGGTCCATTCTTTCGGGGATATTACCTTGGTTACAAAAACCAAAGTGTACAACACTTTTTTTCTGCACTATCGTTTGCGGTATTCAATATCTATGACTACACACTGTTCGTCCCTTGGCCCGTTAGTTGTATAAGTGTTCTAACATACAGATGGAAGAGATTGTCATTTAAATTCATCAACAATTCGGAAATTTCAATGAAACTTTGGATTTCAATAGAAATTTTGCCAACAATGCAGTGACTTACAAACTCTTAAATTTTAAGAGTATTTGCTTCATCTTTATATTGTAAGATGGTAGGGCCTAACTGCTTGTTTTATTATAATTGAACGCACTTAATAAATACTTCTTAAATTTCCCTTACAGAGCAAACTTAGTAATATTTTTCAAACAATGAATATATTGGTCTCGTGTTGACAGATTTGTGATTCACTGTATGTGTCTGATGACTTATATGGTTAAAGGTCCACCAGTAGTGGTGAAAAATTGCAAGGACGGAACAAGTTCATATGAGTGTAACACGAAATGTAGCAGCGAATTCTTACAAGATTAAATTCCAAGGAAAGAGTGGACCTTTACTGTCAATAAAGCAGCGACCATGTCCAGCATCTGCTGCGCTGCAAAGTGAATTTTCTTGCGCTGCATCTTTAGTGAATTTTATTGAGAACATGCGTGTAGACCAGAGAACTGCGAACCTCCCTGCAGGCATCGGTCGTATCTACGGTACAAATGATTCTTTTCTTTAGAAGTGGAATTTTTTGTTTTACAATCATCTATCTTACTTTTGTCCTAACAGAAAGTTTTATAACGTGGAAATCTTGATTGAATAAGGGGAAACCTAAAGGATTGAATGGGAAATCTATTCTTCCATGGACTGCAAACTACTTTGGGCATTACGGCAAAATTCGTCCAATATGTGATTGCTGTTTTGGTAAATATTGACAATAGGGGACCCAGGTCCAATTGCTTTGACCTTTAAATATGTTGTCAAGGACATTTTTATCAACTTTCTCCTATACATATTGCCATCGCTCGGCCTTAGTTAACCTAGAATTTATCCTACTGGAAACGATAGCTTTTCGCATACATCTTGGAAGCTAAGACCCACCATCAGTTGTATGTAGACTGCAGATATTTATGCACGATAAATAAGCAAAAAGCATATGACATTTACACACGGAAAACATGCAAATATGCACAATTACAGGGCTCGCGAGTGACTACCCGCTCGGGAACACGACAACGGCATTGCCGAACGTGGAAAAGCATATTTGGCACTAACAGCGGCCATATCGAGCCCCTTCAAAGTTAATAACAATTGGTCCTTTTCGGGGCAACCAATTATTCATAAGTGGAAACAACTGATTTCATAAATTCAGATCTTGATGTGTAAAGTGACAGTGATCGTGCAATGATGGAAATGTTGTGAAACGAAGTCTTTTCGCTGTTCTAACCGAGACATCGGCTGTTGTGCAGCACGTGTTTGGTCTTCGAATGGCTAGGACCTGCAGAATAAACTAGTGACAGTGACCGTGCAGGTAATTAGTTTTGTCAAATCAAGTGAGTTCGCTGACTCAACCGTAACATCAGCTGTTGTACACCACGTGCTACTTTTTCGAATGGTCAGGATCGGTAGGATGACACAGTGACCCATTTTCGTCGAAGCAGGTTCAATTACGGATGCATGGGTGAGACTAATTTGAATCTTCTGTCAATTTTTTTTAATTTAACGCGAGCTGCAATTGATAGGTTTATTAGTCAATCGATTCATTGATTCTACACGAATAACGACTAATTAGTTTATTCCTTCTTGAGGAATAACGAATAATTTGATATTTTTCTTAATTTGTTTATACCTTATTCGATATAACTTTTGGCAAACGCCTCTTATTAGACTGAGCGACTTGTTCACATTCACGGCCTCGGCCGAGCGTCAAGCTCGAACACAACACTCCCGCGGCTGAGCGCGGGCTCTACGCGTGCTCTGATTGGTCAATATTTTTCGTTAACCATTTAAAAATGAAGCCTCAAACAACATTTTTGCAAAGGAAAAAGGTGTTCAGAATCACCTCAGCTATCACCCCTCTTCGGCTCTATGGGGAGTTCTGGGACACCCTGTATATCAAGAACATTAATAAATATAAGTTCAGATTCACGCGTGCGGAAAACCTAGTCCAGTAAGATATTGTAAAGATTATAAAAGTACGACAATCTGTTCGAGATGAGAAAAATGTGTGCAGAAAATATATATTTGAGAACATAATAATTTGCAGAAAATGCAGTGAAGACGAATGAGATATATATTATTTATACATATATGTATAAATAATGTGTATATGTATGTACGTGTATCTATTGCATATGTGAATGAAAGAAACTATATAACTATCATTCATTTTGATTTCTCTTTTCAAGCTTATAAATGAAATTATGTAAAAATAAACTTGTGTCATCTGTTTATGAGAGGGGTTTCATTTATTATTTAATTCAGTACCAAATTGACTATTATCTACGATTAATTGCGAAAACAGTCTTTTTTAAAGGACCAGTCATTTTGACCGGGGACGGTAGGAATAGATATACAAGAAGTGTCGGTAGGTTTAATATTAAGAGCCACCATTATCACAAACAATAGCAATAAATTAGAATAAAACCAAGACCGTCTGGTTTTCCTAAATACAATAATGCTCGATTAAAACTAATAAACTTCGGGAGTCAGCGGTTGGTATTAACCGAGAAGGGTGGCGCCTTTTTTCTGAAATTGATTCATGTATAGCTAGACAAAGTAGGAGAGGGTCGATATTGGCAACCTGAGGTACTAAGTGGTAGGAGAAGAGTGGGGGATATTCGGCAGTTGGAAGAGACACATTTAGAGTGTCCTCAGTTTGTTTGTTCCCTTGAGGAGGGAACAGAGATTTGCTGCAAAAAACCATGACCTACCGCACCGCGTAATCTGACACCCAAAAGGCACACGTTTTACGATGTACAGCATTCAACCTGCTTACTTGTAAAAATCCACATGGGCATATCAAAACCCACCCAATGGGATTATCAAGTAAATAGGGTGATGGCCTTCAGTCAACAATTTTCTTCTCAAAAACCAAATACACATGCACCACGATTGTCGCGGCCGCGAATGTCTATGCCTATACAAGTACCTATACAATTCCTAGGACCAGCACTGAATGGTACATAGCAATAAGTATTACGTCCCTTTGAATTTTCAGGCAAAAATCTGTTATGGATCAAAAACATCCGGATTAGACCAGTAGTTTGGATCTCTATGGACGTCCAATATATGCGTGTGAAGTGTAGTTTTTTCCGGAATAACATAGCTATCTAAAAGCAGGATATCTGTATTATTATACTTTTTTTCAATAAAGACAACATACACAGGGTATAAAGAAATTATATGTAACGACACTACCACAGTGTGCCTTTACACCTTCTGATGATTGGACATTTGTGAAAACAATCCTGTGCAAAATTGTCGTCGACCTTGAAAATTACAACCGAATTTTTTTAGCCTATCAGATTCTACTCGTCATAGGGCTAAAAAGTGTGATGGGAGTGTGATGCGATGATGGATTAAATGACATTAATATTTTGCATTGGTTAGCACAAGTTAGAGCGAGAAAGTGAGAGATAGAGGGCCAACGCGACGCTAGATCACTCAGTGCGTTGCAAAAGGGCGCAAGGCCATCGCTTCCTCTTTCTCAATCTCTCACTCTAACCCGTGCTAAGCAATGCAAAATATTAACACGTTGAGCGCCACGTTGATTTTTAAAGGAAGTCCCCGTCAGGCCACGCGCACCGCTTAGAAGCGATGAAATTGTAAGGACAATGTTTCTTATCGCAGTAGAAGATAGTTTAAGTTTAGAACGTGATCCCTATAGGCATTCATTCAACATGTTTCGCGTCAAGTCTGTTTTGTTGTTATAAAAATGTAACAAAAGGTGGTACAGTAATGGTCAGGAAGAAGACTAAGCGAGTTGTGACATTTTGCAATACCTGTAAAGGAGAAACGTTTTTATGTTTACCGTGTTTTAATGAAATCCATTAATCCTATAATGAGTCAAAATTAAGTAAATTTTAAATAAATTTTCTGTATTCCATAAAACAGTGTAAATTTTATAGTTTTATATCATATTACACACTGTCAGCCAGTGGTGGTTGACGCGGCATAAACGGAATGTCTAGTGTCAGCCACCGATGGCTGACATGGCGCTCAACGGGTTAATATCATTTATTGAAAGAAAACGATTGAGTTGTGACCCATGGTTCCTTTCACACATTATACCCTCATGATAAGTACAATCCTATAGGGCGAAAAACAATTTGACCTCAATTTTCAAGGACAAGGACAACTTTTCACAAGCATTTCTTCACACATGTTCACCGATCCGAAAGTGCAGAATCACGCTGTAGTGGTCCTTACATACAGAGTGTAACAAAAAAGGTGTAGGAGCCGGAAACCTGAGATTACTGAGATGATACTGAAGAACTTTTTCCTTTCCCAAAATGTGATTTCGGGCTTCGTTTTTGAACAATTAGCAAAAAAATACTGAGCAATCGGAGCGCGCGTAGAGCCCATGCCCAGGGACGGTCCACAACGCGTCGTGCTAGGTACTGACATTCCACCAACGCCCCGAACAGTACGCGCCGGTAAAGCACGGAGCAAAAGTTAATATCGAATTATTCATTATTCATGAACGGACAATAACTAAAATATAAATGAAATCCAATTGCCGTTATCAATTGAACAAACAAAAATTAGAATGGACTGACTAACGAGTCTATCAAGTACAACGTACGTTAAATTTTAAACAATTCGCCAACAATTGAAATTACATTTACTCGTTTCTGCAGAAATGGAAAGGCTTCGACGCAAATGGCTCACTGTGTCATCCTAACGATCCTGAGCATTCGAAAAAGTAACACGTGGTGCACAACAGCTGATGTTACAGTCGGGTCAGCGAACTCACTTGATTTGACAAAACTTACTACCTACACGGTCACTGTCACTGGGTTATTCTACAGATCCTAGCCATTCGAAAAAGAAACACAAATGTGCACAACAGCCGATGTCTCGGTTGTAACACAGAAACAACTTCGTTTCACAAAATTTCCATTATTGCACGATCACTGTCACTTTACACTTCAAAATTTGAATTTATGTAATCAGTTGTTCCCACATATGAATAATTGGTGGCCCCGCAAGGGGCCGATTATTATTAACTTTAAAGGGTCTCAACTTGGCCCTTTCTACTGCCAAATACGCTTTTCCACGTTCGGCAATTCCGTTGCCGTGTTGCAGAGTAAATGATAACTTCAGAGCTTTGTGTTTTAGAACTTAACTCTTATTTTGTTAAAAGTAAAAACAACAATTACCGCATCGGAGAGATCTTTACAACTCAGTGTTCGGACTGTTTCTGTCTTGAGAAATTGTGACGGGGTTTGCAACGGTGAATGAGGAATAATTCGAA
The DNA here is from genome assembly GCA_023838395.1 of Holcopasites calliopsidis. Taxonomy (NCBI): domain Eukaryota; kingdom Metazoa; phylum Arthropoda; class Insecta; order Hymenoptera; family Apidae; genus Holcopasites; species Holcopasites calliopsidis. The sequence continues at coordinate 46,337 of JALHAQ010000048.1, forward strand.
GAATGTTATAATGGAGAGTTACGGGTTGTCGCGGGGGACGCGCTTTATGGTGAAAAGGCCCTTCAGGCCCATGTGCTGGCCAGCAGAGTTTTTCGGTTCTCAGGAACCACGGCCGCGGCGAATTTAGTAAAGACATTTTCTAGACGCCGGAAAAGGTATAGCATTACAAAGAATGTAATAAAGCATATCTAACAGAATATCTAACTTGAACATTCCACAGCGTTTTGCCAGCGACTGGAAAATGTTTTCATTAAATTCGTCACGGCCGTGTTATCGGGAATCGGAAAACTCTGCTGGCTAGCACGTGGGCCACAAGAGCCTCCCCACCATAAATCGCTCCCCTCCCGACGACCCGTAACTTTCCCTTATAACATTTTTCCAGCTGGCTCTCGTCCGCCGTTGCAAACCGCGTCACAATTTCTCAAGACAGAATCAGTTCGTACGCCGCGCAGTAAAGATCTCTCCGACACTGTAATTGATGTTTTTGCTTTCCATGAAATAAAAGTTAAGTTCTAAAGCACAAAGCTCACGGGCTACCACTCGCTCGGCAACACAGTAATGAAATTGCTGAACGTGGAAAAGCGTACTTGGCAGTAGCAGCGACCATATCGAGCCCCTTCAATCCTAATAACAAACGGTTCCTTTCGGGGCAACCAGTTATTCATACGTTGGAACAACTGAATTCATAAATTCAAATCTTGAAGTGTAAAGTGACAGTGATTGTGCAATGATAAAAATTTTGTTTCTCTGTTCCAACCAAGACATCAGCTGTTGTGGACCATGTGTTTCTTCTTCGAACGGCCAGAATCGGTAGAATAACCCAGTGATAGTTGTCGTGCAGATAGTAGATTTTGTTAAACAAAGTGAGCTCGCTGACCCAACTATAACATCAGCTGTTGTGCACCACGTGTTACTTTTTCGAATGCTCAGTATCGGTAGGATGACACAATGACCCATTTTTGTCGAAGCAGGTTCATTTCTGGAGAAACGGATAAGTTTAATTTCAATTGATGGATAATTGTTTAAAATTAAATGTAACATACGTTGTACTTGATAGAATCGTTAGTCAGTCCATTCCAATTCTTTTTTCTTTAACTGATAACGGCAAATTGATTTCGTTCGTATTTTAGTTAATTTCCATTTATGAGTAATGAATAATTCGATGCTAACTTTTGCTCCGTGCTGAACCGCCGCGCAACCTAGCAGGGTGCGATGTGGACCGTCCCTGAGCGCGGGTTCTATGTGCGCTTTGATTGCTCAATGTTTGCTGGTTAATTATTCAAAAATGAAGCCTCAAGCCACAGTTTGGCAAAGGAAAATCTTGTTCAGTATCACCCCAAGAATCTCACATTTCCGGCTCTTACACCTTTTTTGTTACACCCTGTACATACATTAAACATTACATTACATTAGTGAAGTAAAAGAGTAAAATATAATATTAGCAACCTAATAGCTACTTAAGTTGTCAAATTCTGATAATTACTTAGGACGACATCCGTTTCCAGTTTTCGAGATATAAAGGGTACGCTTGGATAAAGTCGAAGAGACTCCTTGATACATCTTTCGGGATACTGAAGATTCTGAACATCATACATGGTCAATTTTCCTTCATTTGCATCCATAATCGCTTTCACTTCGGCTCTGGCTCGATCCTGCATGCAGTCCTTGCGATTAGTATTATAAGTTACTGTACTTTCGAAAGAAATCTGTGGCAGATCGGGATGAAATGCAGTATGTGTCTTGGAGGATAAGGATGGACTATCACTATACAATTTCAGCTCCGACAATTCACGCATTCGGAAGATACAGGTTTTCATATTTAATAGATCTCCAATGCTGCACAGGGTATAAAGAAATTATATGTAACGACCACCGCAGCGTGATTCTATACCTTCATATCGATGAACATTTGTGAAAATAAGCCCGTGCAAAATTGTCCTTGATGTTGAAAATGAAGGTCAAAATTTTTATGTGTCCTATCGGATTCTACTTATGAGGGTAAAAAATGCTAAAGGAACCATGGGTCGGAACTCAACCGTTTTCTTGCAATAAATGATATTAATTTTTCGCATTGGTTAGCACAGGTTAGAACGAGAGATTGAAAGAGAGAGAGAAATAATGATATAATATAATATAATAAATGGTCTTGCGTGGCGCACGGTTACGAGGGCAACAGCCGACGCGACGCTAGACCGGCCGCTACATTGCGAAGGACCGCAAGACCATCGCTCCCTCTCTTTCATTCTCTCGCTCTAACCCGTGCTGACCAATGAAAAATATTAACATCATTTATTGCAAGAAAACGGTTGAGTTGCGACCCATGATTCCTTTGGCACTTTTTACTCTCAGGACGAGTAGAATCTGATAGGACAAGACAGAATTTTTACCTTAATTTTCGAGGTCAAGGACAATTTTACACTGGCTTTCGTTCACAAATGTCTATCGATCCGAAGTTGTAGAATCATGCTGTGGTGGTCATTACGTTTAATTTGTTTACACCCTGTACACATCGAGAATAAAGTCAAGTTTGGACTATCTCCTAAAAAGGACCCTGGGGGCGGGGGGGGGGGGGGAGTACTTCTATTCAGGCAGTTATCGGTCACATGCGCCAACCAAGAGCATCGAGAGTCTACTATTAAGAGCTAGAAAGATACCTTACCGAAGGAATACAGGTCTGCAGGTTTCCACTTGCCGCGCCACCCGCAAGGGATATCTCTACATGAGTATACAGGATGCCCCAGAACTACCTGAAAAACCGAAAAGGGATGATAGCTGAGCTGATTCTGAACACCTTTTTCGTTTGCGAAAATATTGTTTGAGGCTTCGTTTTTAAATAGTTAACGAAAAACACTGAGCAATCAGAGCGCGCATAGAACCCGCGCTCAGGGACGGCGCACAATGTGTCGTGATAGGTAGCGACGTTCGACCGCCGCTCCGAATAAAACTCGTCGGTATAACACGGAGAAAAAGTTAACATCGAATTATTCATTATTCATTAATGGAAATGAACTAGAATACAAACGAAATCAATTTGTCGTTATTAGTTGAACAAAAAAGAATTAGAATCGACTGACTAACGAGTCTATCAAGTACAACGTACGTTAAATTTTAAACAATTCGCCAACAATTGAAATTACATTTACTCGTTTCTGCAGAAATGGAAAGGCTTCGACGAAAATGGATCACTGTGTCATCCTAACGATCCTGGCACTGACGACGCTGGCATAACGTTGCGCGACCGTAAAATCATTATCGTAACTTTCGCGCGGCCGGCCGGGGTACGGCCGGGGAAAAAACTGCAGCGAGAATTAGTTTCGCGTTCACTCGATTCAACGCTGCTTCCATGTTTTCCCTCGAAAAATCATTGCGCGCCCGCGGAATTGGCAATTCGTAATTCCGGCTCATGCGACGCGAGATGTACGGTGGTGCTTGTCCTAATTTTCTTGTCGCTAGCTTCCTTTCTTTTTTCATTGTCGAATGGAGTCCCGTCTTTTTTGCCGTGGTTTAAATGAAAAATCCAACGGTACGTAAATTGGCAATCGTACGTGTGTGTTAGATTAAGATTGTGTATTACGGCTTGGGCGAGCGCGGAGAAGAAATGACGCGCGCGAAACAGTGTCACGTAAATTGGAGAATGAATTTTTCTACGATGAATATTAGGATTCATGCTGTGGTGCATTTTTCTTTTTATAATCAGCGCTCGCTTTCTCGTTTAACGATTATGGACATCGAGCGGGTAAAGAATGGTTTACATAACTGGAATGCGATTATCATAGCGAAGGGATGACTGTCTGTTATAGAGAATTAATAGAAACGAAATTTGGAAGAGGAGATTGCAATGTCTAATTAGGCGAAAGTTTCTCAGTCGTTTAGTGGCTCGACCAATCCAGTGAACCAGACAGATACTTCTCTTTCCTCAACAAGTTCTTGTAGATCTTTTCAAAATACGTCGCGTGTTGTTTCTAAGAAGATTTCAGTGTCCATGTCGCGGGATGGTATAAACCTGGGCAAAAATATGAAGCTGAAATTTCCTAATTGAGTAGGGGATCGTGTAACGACATTCGTGTGACCGCGTGACAAGTCCAATTATCCGATGAGTAATCTCCCTTTGCTCGTTGCACAATGTACCAATCTACCCCGGAACAACCCTTAAGCGTACGTCTCGATTGTTAGGAGCCTCGCTCTTGTTTCGCGCACGTGCAGCCGTCGTTTATCCGGTTTATCACGATCGAATGATAAATCCGGGCAGGGGAGCCCTAGAATCGCGATGAAATACGTGTTTCTGTGATCCGTAACTCCCACTTACCCGCCGCGAGCTGCGCGGACAGAGAGCACAATTGTTTTATTTATCTCTGCTCGTCTCGCTCGTCCAATCTCTGTCTCGGCTGGTAGTGTCACGTGCCAGGAGTCGTTTAGCGGTTGATTCTCCTCCGAAACCGGGCAAATTTTTGGACCGAGCTCTCGCCCCTTGATACGCCGCCGCGACATTGCCTCGCTTCGCCTCGTCGAGCAAGATTACTTCCTTCCAATGCACTTTCAGCCAGTGGCAATCGTGAAAAACTTGTTAAATCTTTGTACAAGCGAAGGATCGTTCGAGATTTATATTCCTTGGCAAGGAGAACGGCTCGTTGGGACAGCGCGTAACCGGCGCGGCATGACAAGCGCCTCCAAAAAATAGTGGAGGTATTAGAAGCTCGTTTCGAACGAACTTGGACGAAGTTGTGACAGCAAATTGTTATCGTTTTTTTTTCGAGTGTGAAATACATATTGTGTTAGGAATACGCGCAGGCTATCGCGTACAGATTTTACTCGCGTAACGACGTGGCTGGATTAAAAAGGAAAAGGTAAAAGGGAAAAGAGCTTCTATATAAGCATTGCCCAGTTCCTTATTATTATACGAGAATAAGCAACTTTGGGTCTCGTAGCGAGGGAACTTTGCCGGAGTTGCCTCAAAGAAAATCGGAAAGAAACGTTTAACTATCATTAAACTGCGATTCCAGGGGAACTTATTATTTGGGGCTTAAGCGTATCGCTACCTGGAAGTAACTTGTCGTAACTTGCGAGCTCGTTAATTTTAAATGCATCGTTTAAAAATAATACAATAATCGTCGTGGAACTTTCTTCGCTATCGTTTGATTTCATGCTACCCTTAAAGGATCGAACTTTATTCATTTGCCTTCTAATTTGTTGAGCACGGCTAATTATTTATGTTTTGAAAGAGACGGATGGTCGTTGAATATTTTTAATTTCGATCGCGATTCGTCGAGCGAATATAGAAGTGGACAAACATTTCTCTCATTAGAGGACTGTAAAAGAAAGGGGGGGAAAATCGGGACTATGGGCTTTACGGCAGAGTTTAAGGCAACTGAAATACGAATGTCTGACGAAACGTAAAATATACTACTTGTTATGTGAAGTAGAACGATTCAAAAGCTACAAGTACCCTCACAACTTTTTTGTCTTTTATCCTGTCGCAAATAGATAAAAAGAATAAAAACTGGAACACAAAATACGTAAACTTTGTCAGAAATAAGAAAAAAAATGGAAATTATCCGCTTCAAAGAGAAACGCGAAATTCACTGCCTCGAGAACACTTTGAAAGATTACCATTCGAAATCGTCAGATCGCAAAATCAACTCCGCGAATCCGGGGGAGGGAAATTGAGATAACGCCATTGAGTAAGAACGGCCATTCAGGCAAATTGAAGGGAGAGATTCAAAGTAATCACGCGAACAGCGAAAAGGGTGGCGGTGTATCAAGTGGCGAGGCAAACCGACCTCGACTTATGTAACACATAAAACAGAGAGCACGGTCTCGCGATGTGAAGGGGCAGAAGTCTCGCGTCGGGATACTCGAAAGCGTACGGACCATTGAGAGGAACGATGATTTATGATGTAAAAGTTATGGAGATTTTTCCACTGATCGTTGTGCTTGTCCCAAGGAAATCATCGGAGCGATTGGAATATTCATTGCACCGAAATTTCACGCTCTCTGTGGCAAAGAGCGTGCACTATCCGCCATAGGGGGAGGGCGGGTGGGTTAATTATTCCATTGCATTAGTCGATATCGTTACATCTTATCGATTCAACGACCGCGTTTACACAATTCTATTATATGCTACGCATCAGGCCAACGCATAAGCATCGAATTGTGTAACGCGGCCTTTAATTGCTATCAAATATTACCGTTTATTTCGTGTATTATTATGTTTAACTGGTAACGCAAACAGCGGTATCCGAATGCATAATTTAAATGCAAATATCGCGCGTGACTTTAGCGGAAATTTCATCCTTAATTTTTGAATATTAGAATACTGATGTGCCTGATTCTTATTTGAATATTCACAGATAATGGTTCTAAGTACTTGATAATCCCATTGGGCGCGTTTCGATATGCCCATGTGGATTTTTATAAGTAAGCAGCTTGAATGCTGTGCAACGTATAACGTGCGTCGTTTCGGGTCTCAGATTACGCGGTGCGCTAGGTCATGGTTTCTCTTCCGTGTAGCGAATGACTGCCACTGAACACAGCTGTCCGTTTTTTCAAACACCGGTATCTTATTAACAAAGCCTCAAATGCAAAATTGTTATTCTTGATTTTCGCCTTGTTTTGGCCTGTAGAATCACCCCTTAAAATTTGTGCAGAAGGTTGCGTTACACCCTCACAAAAGTGACAGCGATCGTGCAGTAAAGTAAAATTCGAGAAGTGAAGTGAAATGACTGACCTGGCCGTGGAACGTCAGCTGTTGTGCTTCACGTGTTACTCCTTGATGTAATAATGATACGAATGATCGGTAGGATGGCAGTGACCCATTCTCGTCTACGCAGGTTCATTTCTGGAGAAACAAATAAGTCTCATTCCAATTGTTGGTGAACTGTTTAAAATGTAACATACGTCGTACTTGATAGACTCGTTAGTCAGTCGATTCTAATTCTTTTTTGTTCAACTAATAACGACAAATTGATTTCGTTTGTATTTTAGTTCATTTCCATTCATGAATAATGAATAATTCGATGTTAACTTTTGCTCCGTGTCATATCGACGCGTTTTGTTCGAGGCGACGATCGAACGTCGCTACCTAGCACGACACGCCGTGCGCCATCCCTGAGCGCGGGCTCTACGCGCGCTCTGAATGCTCAGTGTTTTTCGTTAACTATTTAAAAACGAAACCTCAAACAACATTTTCGCAAAGGAAAAAGGTGTTCAGAATCACCTCATCTATCACCCCTTTTCGGCTCTTGAGGTAGTTCTGGGACACCCTGTATACATGAGTATTATACTAAGTAATATATTTTTTAGGAACACCTGTATTTTCCAAACAATTAAGTTGCTGGTGCTGATATTTTATATTTGGGGTCTAGTGTCATTCCCCATGACACCCACCAAATATCGTCATGATCGGCCACTGGTGCTTTTCGGAAGAGTATCCTTTTACTTTATTATACGAAAGTAGACTTTATTTCATAATTTATATTTCTAATAAAAACATGTCAGATAAAGAAATTTCTGTCTTCAATCCGATAAAAGGGATGCTTCGGTGTATTTTGTTTAGATTTAAATAAATTGTATACATAATTAGTACAGTAAAATTAGTAAACTAGACGAATGCAAGAAGAGAAGAGAATTCAGAATTAGTTCGCGAAGAAAGTTTAGTTAGGAAGTTGAGAGAATTCGAGAGTTATCGCGATTCCGATTTTTTTGAATAGCTAACTAATTGAAGTGCTTTTAGTATGTCGAATAATGGTTAAGACTACTTTCCCTTAATTTAATAAACATATTTTGCTCAAGTTTTCTATAAATATTTATATTTACTAATACTAATTTATACACCTGTATCTCCTTGTGTTCGGCACAGAACATAATGGTATAACAAATACTCGTCGCTACAGTATCGTGTCCCTGTGATAACAAAATATTCATTTTATGTACAGCTCTATTGAACAAAGGATGATGCATTTTTACGTATAAAAGTTAAAGCAGAACGCACCTTAAACATAAACGTATCGACTTCCTCTCTGATACCATCGTCGTCTATTTGATTATTCTGACGGACATGTAACAGTAGATCTAACATGGCGAGCCTCTTTTTGGGAACTAAATATACATTGAAACAGATTTCGAAACATCAAAATATAAATATTTACACGTATATTATACCTTATATGCAACATTAGGAATTAATAAGAAATAAACTTCACACACTTCCCACATCATCGCTGTTATCTCTCTCAGTTGATGACTCGCCAAAATTGATTAGATATCGACCATTTGTTTCCTTATGATATGCTTTTCGTTCTTGAATTATTTGAAACACAGTAATAAGATATCACACAATGCGAGGCATTCAAATGGTCGTATGAAAAGACTAAGGGGGCCAAGGTCTTACTACTTAAAAAGACACGTGCAATAAATTTTTTTCTTAAAGCTGTTTTTCTTTTAAGATGAATCATACATTTTCTTGTATACCAATCATTGCGTTCTTTTTATTGCATATCCAAGGGTATTAAGGTACTTCTAGTTATAACCATGTATACTTGAGTAAGTACACGTGTACTCGGAGAATATTGAAACTCAATTTGCTCCAAAACAAAGCCTCGGAGTAATGTTTTGGAAATGTTTTTATCTGACAAGAATATGTAACACAAAATGCAGGTTTCGGTAAATATTAACAAAGAACCTAACTTCAATTACTTCGACTTTGAAATACGTTGTGAAGAATATCGTTTTGTGCAACTTTTTCCTTTACATGTTACCGTCGTTCGGCTTTAGTTTTCGAGATATTTGCAAAAAAAAAACTTGGTAGTTATGTACTTTAGCGGCTTCCCTCAGTGTTGGCTATCTCTGTATAGTTTCTTTTAATAGCTTCATTCTATTACTAAAACGACAAATCAACCGGAAAAGGCGATAAAAGTACTCGACTTTTTATTTTGTTTTATTGTATTAAGTACATCAAAATCTTACTCTAATCATACGGTACCGGTTAGATTTAATAATATTTTGTTACGGCCAATCGTTTACACCGTAACTTAAAAAAAAAAACTAAATTTGACATTTTTAGAAAAAAAAACACCAGAAACTAAAATATTTGTATCGTCTATTGCGATCGATTTCTCCGCGAGGACCTCGGGATCCTTCGCGGCGCATACATTAGGTTAACAGCAAGCAAAACAGACGCACGAGCTACCACAGGCGCACAGTTATAAGCAGAATTCATTGTAGTGATAACGATAAAGTGTAATCGTGATTCAAGTTTAATAAAAGTTTTTTGCAAATATGTTGGAAACTAAAGCCGAGAGACAATAACATGTATGGAAAATAGTTGTTCAAAATAATGTCCTTACAACATATTTCAAAGTCAAACTAATCGAAGCTGGGTCCCTTATTGTCAGTATTTACCAAATTATCTTTGAATTTCAAACAAATAAGGATTGTTTTAAGATTAGACTTGTTTTAATCATACTATGAGAAAACAACAACAGGTGATTCGACAAATTCGATCAACCCATGTAATACCCATAAAAAGACCACTCCATCCTCCGACCCACTTCAAAAGATGGTCTTCGTTCCCATCCAAAGAATAAATTTCATCAAGGTCCCAATGTCTTCAAGTAACCGATTAATTTCTTAAGCATCGCGGAACTTTTCTAGAAGTAGGTAAGTTTACGCGAGTGTGTAACCGGTCGTCCAGATTTCCTCTCGTTTCGACAGGAAATCTGAGACCCATGCTTCCACCGTATTCTTCTATAACGTTAGCCAAGCTAGGCTGTAAGCTACATTACCAGATAAAATGCAAGAACGCCGATGTGATTATATTGGGTGAAAGGACAATATCTCTTGGTACAGTCACCGAGAGAATATGCTCCACGGATCGACAGCCCGAGGAACACGTAAAATGATTGAATGCGACCCGTCAGAACGTTGTAACGCGTAATCCATGTCACACGAGTCACATTTAAATTATAAAGCCGAACGATGGCGACATTCGAAGCCAAACTGATCGGAGCTGGGTCCCTTATTGTCAGTATTTACCCAGGCTTCCATTTAAATCTTTAAACGAGCTTTACACTTTTGACTTTAAGAAAGCACTTCAAGGTCATTGAAATGTTAAGTAAATATAGGCATCAGATGTGTCCCTTGATATCCTGCAACTTTTAGCTCACACATTTTTCGTGTCTTTCATGATTTTCAATGTATTTACACGTTTTCAGATAAATCATACACACCCTGTACTTAAACCGCATTTATTGCATCAGATTAAATATGCATCGGTTTTATCAGTACAAAACAACTTTCATCAGCGAACAACAACGAATATTTATAAAATAAACATGACGTAACTGAATTGAGGTAAAATGTATAGTTCTACCTGTTTAGTAAAGGCGTGCAAAATTTTAAGCAATCTAGCCTGTCGCCACCCTTCAGGTACAAGTGCAAAGATGAAATATAAGTAAAGCAGTGGTCTTAGATATCTGTAACAATTACTGTTCTGATAGAAGTGAATGTATTATACATAAAATTCGTCGGTGAAACATATTCTACCTGTATACCACACTCTCCCCCAAACTATGAACAGCATCACGATATTTATACTGAAATTCTCCCCTAGCCTTCAACGACGTTCCCATTGCGGTTTCTAAGAATGGAACATTGACCTCTACATAACGTTTCATGCTTCTTTTAAAACTTCAAATTACTCTTAAAAAATTTAAACTATTGTAAATGACATACGGATAAATGAAGAGCAACTTTTGCATTTTCTTAACCACAAGTTATTATGAACCCTCTCGCTACAGCACTCTCAAGATTAAAAAAATCCTCGAAGTCCAAAATAGTACAGTTTAATCAGTGCGGAAGGTTTTAAACAATTTTAGTTATCGGCGAATTGTTTAAAATTGAACGTACGTACTTGATAGACACGTTAGTTAGTTCGTTCTAATACTTTTTTGTTCAATTGATAACGGCAAATTAATTTCATTTATATTTTAGTTAATTTCCATTCGAGAATAATGCATAATTCGATATTAACTTTTGTTCCGTGCTATACCGGCACGTACTGTTCGGGGCGCCGGTCGAACGTCGCTACCTACCACGACGCGCCTTGGACCGTCCCTGAGCGCGGGCTCTACGGGCGCTCCGACTGGCAGTGTTTTTCGTTAACAATTCAAAAACAAAGCCTCAGACGATATTTTGGCAAAGGAAAAAGTTGTTTAGTTTCGCCTCAGGAATCTCCCATTTCCGACTCCTACACCTTTTATGTTACACCCTGTATTTTCTGCGATGATGAAATACCCTTCGGGTCCAAACCTCGAAATATTGTTTCCGGTAAGAAGTTTCTTTTCAGATGAACAATGCACGGTCCCTACATTTAGTCTATTCGTTCTCCCACTACTAATGGAGTTCGCTCTTCTTTTCTTTCTGCTTGGAAGAACAGCATAGAGACGGTAGAATCAAATAAGTATGGAGGGGATAAATTTCGAAGAACCTAGCGTGGGTACATTGGAACGGTTCGGCGGACATATCCGCGGACGTGACTCGAAACAAGTCTCATCATGTATAGGCTGCTTTAATGAACGAAAAGAGGAAAGAAGTTTTCTACATTCTCATTTTTAAACACTTCGGTTAAGGTTCACCTAAACTATGGGTTCTTCGGCCTAAGTACCTTAATACATTCGCGTAGAGGATGGCGAGGTGTATCAATCAATGCATAAAAAAATATAGGATTCCATTTAAACAATTGGTGCTAATCTTAATGGCTGCAATAATTATTATATACAAATTATTATTACCATGTTGTAACCCTCACTATACTAGCACCTTTCGCTCATAACCTGAAAACAACGGATATTCAAGTCGGTAATTTTTGTTAACCCACCCTGCACACATAGTTAACATTAAATACAAATTTATTATTCATTTCGCGTGTTTTAAGACAAGGCTACTGCTTTCTTACTTGGTGGACGTAATAGGTCGAGCACGTTCCCAAAAATCGGAAGTACCTTCGGTCCCGGTATCAAATTGATTTGTCTACCCACTTTTCCGTAATGCAAATGAACATAGTATAGGGCAATTGCCAGGATTAGAAAAATAAGCATCGTGGTGAACATTTTCATAAAACATCAACGTCCAATATCGTTCAGGCTCCTTAACTCCTTTCCTTCCAATTATTTGCAAAATCAGTAACACACGTTTTACTAAAGAAAGATAGCAAATTGTAATAGGTACTGTTTTTGGATTTCGCGGTTGTCAAAATCCAGTTATAACACTTTTCAGACTAGCAAAAGCATTTATTCGGAAGATACCGTGACAAGGTTAACTACGAATAACAGAGTGACCGCGCACTGAACTCGCGAATTATGATATCTGCGGAAAAATGTGTTGCGCTGTAGTATACAGGGTGTAACGCAACAGTATGCAAATATTTTAAGGGGTGATTCTACAGGTCAAAATAAAGCGAAAATCAAGAATGGCAATTTTCCGTTTGAGGCTTGTTTACGAGATATCGATGTTTAAAAAAACGGCGTTCGAACGCCTGCCGATGGGCAATCTGACGCGTGAGGCTCGAGTCAAACAGCTGCGTTCAGTGGCAGTCATTCACTACGACGCCGCAGGAACCATGACGTACCGCACCGTGAAATCTGGCACTCAGAAGGCACACGCATTACGATGTATAGCGTTCAACCTGCTTATTTGTAAAAATCCACATGGGCATATCGAAACCCGCCCAATGGGATTATCAAGTAAAAAGGGTGACGGCAGCCTTCAATACTCAATTTTGTTCCCAAAAACCAAATATGCGATTGGCCTGTCCTGGATTGTTCACAATACATCCATCAACACAGAAATTTGCAGCACACGAGGATCACGATTCCACGATTTGCACTAAACTAATTATGCCAGGAATGTTCCTCGTGTCCACCACTCGCTTGAATTCAGTGATTCAATCTTTGACGCAAGTCGTGTCTCTGTTTTCGGAAATCTGTTATTATTGTCAGAGAACATCATCATGTAGTCGTATTCCGCAAATGTACACGACACTTTGCACACTTGGAACTACCATCACCGCACGTAACCGATTGTAACAAAAAGTAGCTTTAAAATTGAGATTGCGTATCTAGAAATTGAAATAATCAAGTTCTGAGAATTAGACTAAATTAAAAATCGAGAGTAATAATAATAGAACTAAATTCAACATTAAATCTATGTCGAATAGTAAAATTCAAAGTACAACTGGAATGTTTAAACCATTCCGTATTCAACAGCGTACAAACTGCAACTGCCTCGATTGTCTACAAGTATCCCACAGCTCCCCATAGAGCTGAAAAGGGGTGATACCTGAGGTGATTCTGAACACCTTTTTCCTTTGCGAAAATGTTGTTTGAGGCTTCGTTTTTAAATGGTTAACGAAAAACGTTGACCAATCAGAGGGCGCGTAGAGCCCGCGCTCAGCCGAGGCGGTGAATGTGAACAAGTCGCTCGGTCTAATGAGAGGCGTTTGCCAAAAGTTATATCGAATAAGGTATAAGCAAATTAAGAACAATATCAAATTATTCGTTATTCGTGTAGAATCAATTAATCGATTGACTAATAAACCTACCAATTGCAGCACGCGTTAAATTAAAAAAGATTGACAGAAGATTCAAATTAGGCTCACCCATGCATCCAGAAATGAACCTGCTTCGACGAAAATGGGTCACTGTGTCAGCCTACCGATCTTGAGCAGTGCAAGTAGATATCCCGCAGTGCAGGACAGCTGATGTTACTGCCAGTTAAGCGAACTCACTTTATTTGACAAAACTTGCAACCTGCACGGCAACGATCACTGGGTTATTCTACCGATCCTGGCCATTCGAAGAACAAACACATGGTGCACAACAGCCGATGTCTCGGTTGGAATAGTGAAAGAACTTCGTTTCACAAAATTTCCATCATTGCACGATCACTGCCACTTTACACTTCAAGATTTGAATTTATGAAATCAGTTGTTCCTATTTATGAATAATTGCTGGCTCCAAAAGGGGCTGATTCTTGTTACCTTTGAAGGGTCCTGACTTGGCCCTTTCTACTGCCAAATACGCTTTTGCACGTTCTACAATTTCATCGTCACTTTTCACTTCAAGATTTCAACTTGCAAGATCAATCCTTCCCACGTTTGAACAATTGGTTACCCCGAAAGAGACTGATAGTTATTAACTTTGTAGGGCTCAGCATGTCCCCTTGTACTGTCAAATACGCTTTTCCACGCTAGGCAATTCCATTGTCGTGTTCCCGAGCGGGTAGTAACTCGCGAGCTTCGCTTTTTAGAACTTAACTTTTAATTCGTTGAAAATAAAAAAGCACTTACAACGTCGAAGAGACCTTTACTGCTTGACGTTCGGACTAATTCTGGCTCGAGAAAATGTGACACGGTTACAGCGGTGGACGAGGGCCAGTTGGAAAAATGTTATACGGGAGAGTCACGGGTCATCGCGATGGAGGAGAGGAGCGGTTTATGGTGGAAAGTCCCTCGAAGCCCAGGTGCTGACCAGCAGAGTTTGTCGGTTCTAAGGAAACATGGCCATGGCGAGTTTAATGAAGACATTTCTCAGTCGCCGGGAAAGCGCTGCGGAAGGTTCCAGACACTGTTAGATACTCTGAAATGGTACATACATCCTTTATAACATTCTTTGTAATGCTATACTTTTTCTGGTGACTGGAAAATAGCTTCATTGAATCAGCCACGACCGTGTTTCCTGAGAACCGTCAAACTCTGCGATAAACCCCATGACGAGCCGTGAGATCAAGTGAGTTCGCTCACCTGACCGTAACATCAGTTGCTGTACACCACGTGTTACTTTTTCCAATGGTCAAAGTCGGTAAGATCACCCAGTAACAGTGACCTATTTACGTTGAAGCAGGTTCATTTATGGATGAATGGGTGAGTCTAATTTTAGTTATTGGCGAATTTTTTTAAAACTTAACGTACGTTGTACTTAATAAACTCGTTAGTCAGTCCACTTCAATTCTGTTTCTTTCCATTGATAAGGGCAAATTGATTTCGTTCGTATTTTAGTTCATTTCCATTCATGAATAATAAATAATTCGATGTTAACTTTTGCTCCGCGCTATACGGACGCGTTCTGTTTCGGGGCATCGGTCGAACGTCGGTACCTAGCACGACGCGCCGTGGACCGTTCCGTGTTTTTCGTTAACAATTCAAAAACAAAGCTTCAGACGACATTTTGGCATAGGAAAAAGTTGTTCAGCTTCGCCTCAGGAATCTCTTATTTCCGGCTCGTACACCTTGTATGTTACACCCTGTATAGCGACAATGTGAATGTAATAATAGGCTTAGACATTAATGATATGTACGAAAAAATTACGACACTGAAAACTTTCCGCAAAATCCTCACTAAACATTGTAACAACTGTCAATACATAGATGAAATCCAAGTGTTGCGACAATGAGAACAGAATTTGGATAATTTAATTGAACATATTAAGCTGCTAACACATACTCGATACCGACGAGGTTTAATAAATTTTATTGGATCCATTTCAAAAAGTTTTTTTGGTACGTTAGATAATGACGACTTGGATTTAATCAATACAAATATAGACAATTTATTCGGTGAAAATAACAATCTGAAGACAATAATCGCAAACCAAACTGCATTAATTAGAAAAATAGTTGACTCCGACAGTTTACAAACAATAGAACGTCTAAATCAAGAGTTTCACAATTATGAGATTCAAGCTGCAAAAGTAGATAAACTTACTCAATATACCGTTTTGGCAAAGAAAAATGTTGTTCAGAATTGCCTCAGCAATCACCCCCTAAAATATTGACATGCAGTAGCAGAACACCCTGTATAATTCAAGTAGAAGGCGCATTTTATAATTTACATTTCCAATTACATGAAATAGTAATCGTTATAACTCTAGCAAAGCAAGGAATAGTTAGTACACAAATCATTGATCCTCCGAAATTTATCGAAAATTACAAGAAAGCACTAGAATCGCGTAAATCAAATACAGCAATTGAACCTAAGATGGAACACTTCCAATTTATACTCGATATCAACGAATTAACATTGTTTATAGTACGTAACGTAGTGTTTTTCAAAGTATCAATACCAATAATCTCTGATGTTAAATGGAATATATTCCAGGTATACCCCATACCAACGCTCAGAAGCAATGTTTTTATGGCTCCTTTAATGGAACATGAAATTTATCTCTTATCAGGACTCAGGTTCATCAACGTAGATGTTGAATATGTTGACAAGTATCATAAGACGAAATTAGGCATTACTATTTGTAAACATACCCAACCAACTCACGATCGGAATGCCGTAACGAATTGCAATTCAGAAATAATCAACTTCTATCCTACAGTTCAACATTGCCAAGTAGTTATTTATAAAATCAGAGAAATCAGCTTTATCACATTGAAAATACGTAACAGATACATAGCAATACCCGAAAAACCGATTCAAATCAATATAATCTGTAGTAAAAATTATGAAGTGATAACAATTAGCGAGAACTCACTTTTATATGCAGACGAAACTTGTGATTTATTATACCAACATGAACACATGCGAATTGGCAAATCTAAGAATAATGTCACATTCTTTGTAAATATCAAAACTATAGATTTACCTACCAACGATAATTTGGACGGTATCCTTTCGAAACCTGAAAATACTCCTAAAATTATTAACAATGTAAACTCTTATAAAGTTCACTTGAATCAAGTAACTGACGAAGTAAATTCTCTTAACCACAAACATAGAATCGAAAGCTTAAAAGAAGGGGCATGGACGACCCTCCAAATTATCAGTTATACCTCTCGCGTTATTAACTCTGTATGTATTTAACAAGAAAGGATTATTTTCATTATTCGGTAAACTTGTATCAACCAAATTATGTCTCCACTTATTCTGTTGTATAACTAAAACTAATACGGTAAGCAGTGTAATCCGACCCGAGTCAAGTGCCCCAATGAACTTGTATACCAGCGCTGACCTAGGACCACTAATAGCCATCAAAGAAGAAGAAGAATATGAAGTCCTGTTTGAACCTCGCCAGTTGCGCTTCCACAAGAGTATCCTAGGCCGGAAGTAATGGAATCTGGAGGACGAGCTTCACTCTAAAACCAGGGGAGTGTAACGAGCACCTGACCTAATTACTTCTAAAAAGGCCCCATTCTACGCTAATATTGACACGTACACGCACGATGTAAATAGGGGTGGACATTCCCGAGAGCCCCAGTTTATTTTCAAAGTTTCACGATTGTAACGAAAGTTTAGTTTAACGTGACACAACGTAAGTCGGTCATTCCTTAATTCGACAAGAAGAAACGCTATTTGTTTTAAAGTTAAAAAGTAAGCTATGTGGGAGTTTCAAGGAACGAAGGGGATTGAGATTATACAGGGTGTCCCAGAACTACCTTAAGAGCCGAAAAGGGGTGATAGTTGAGGTGATTCTGAACACACTTTTCCTTTGCGAAAATGTTGTTTCAGGCTTCGTTTTTAAATAATTAACGAAAAACACTAACCAATCAGAGCGCGCGTAGAGCCCGCGCTCAGGGACGGCGCACGGCGTGTCGTGCTAGATAACGATATTCGACCGTCGCCCTAAACAAAACGCGTTGGTATAACACGGAGCAAAAGTTAACATCGAATTATTCATTATTCACGAATGAAAATGAACTAAAATACAAACGAAATCAATTTTTAATTATCAGTTTAACAAAAAGGAATTAGAATCGCCTGACTAACGATTCTATGAAGTACAACGTATGTTACATTTTAAACAATTCACCAACATTGGAATTAGACTTACCTGTTTCTCCAGAAATGAACCTGCTTAGACGAAAATGGGTCACTGTCATCCTACCGATCATTCGTAGGAGTAACACGTGATGCACAACAGCTGATGTTCCACGGTCAGGTCACTTCACTTTTCGAATTTTACTTTACTGCACGACCGTTGTCACTTCTGTGAGAATGTAACGCAACCTTCTGCAGAAATGTTAAGGGGTGATCCTACAGGCCAAAACAAGGCGAAAATCAAGAATGACAATTTTGCATTTGAGGCTTTGTTAATAAGATACTGGTGTTTGAAAAAACGGGCAGCTGTGTTCAGTAGCAGTCATTCGCTACACGGAAGAGAAACCATGACCTACCGCACCGCGTAATCTGACACCCAAAAAAGGGCACACGTTGTACGCTGCACAGCATTCAACCTGCTTACTTGTAAAAATCCACATGAGCATATCAAAACCCGCCCAATAGGATCATCAAGTAAAGAGGGTGACGGCCTTCAATCCACAATTTTGTTCTCGAAAACCAAATACACACACATCACGATTGTCCAGGCTGTTGTGCACCATGTGTTATTCTTCGAATAGCCAGGATCGCTCGATATAACTTGTGGCAAACGCCTCCTATTAGACCCAGTAATTCGTTCACATTCACGGCCTCGGCCGAGCGTCAAGCTCGAACACAACACTCCCGTGGCTGAGCGCGGGCTCTACGCGCGCTCTGGTTGGTCAATGTTTTTCGTTGACCATTTAGAAACGAAGCCGCAAACCTTTTCACAAAGGAAAAAGGTGTTCAGAGTCATCTCAGCTATCACCCCTTTTCGGCTCTATAGGGAGTTCTGGGAAACCCTGTACATATACAGGGTGCAACGCAACAGTATGCAAATATTTTAAGGGGTGATTCTGCAGGCCAAAATAAAGCGAAAGTCAAGAATGGCAATTTTCCGTTTGAGGCTTTGTTTACGAGATATCGATGTTTAAAAAAACGGCGTTCGAACGCCTGCCGATGGGGAATCTGACGCGTGAGGCTCGAGTCAAACAGCTGTGTTCAGTGGTAGTCATTCGCTACGACGCCGCAGGAACCATGACGTACCGCACCGTGAAATCTGGCACTCAGAAGGCACACGCATTACGATGTATAGCATTCAACCTGCTTACTTGTAAAAATCCACATGGGCATATCGAAACCCGCCCAACGGGATTATCAAGTAAAAAGGGTGACGGCAGCCTTCAATACTCAATTTTGTTTCCAAAAACCAAGTATGCAATTGGCCCGTCCTCGATTGTTAACAACACATCCATCAACACAGAAATTTGCAGCACACAAGGATCACGATTCCACGATTTGCACTAAACTAATTATTCCAGGGATGTTCCTCGTGTCCACCACTCGCTTGAATGCAATGATTCGGTATAAGCAAATTAAGAACAATATCAAATTATTCGTTATTCGTGTAGAATCAATTAATCGATTGACTAATAAACCTATCAATTGCAGCCCGCGTTAAATTAAAAAAGATTGACAGAAGATTCAAATTAGACTCACCCATGCATCCAGAAATGAACCTGCTTCGACGAAAATGGGTCACTGTGTCAGCCTACCGATCTTGAGCATTGCAAGTAGGTATCCCGCAGTGCAAGACAGCTGATGTTACGGCCAGGTCAGCGAACTCACTTTATTTGACAAAACTTGCTACCTGCACGGCAACTATCACTGGGTTATTCTACCGATCCTGGCCATTCGAAGAACAAACACATGGTGCACAACAGCCGATGTCTCGGTTGGAACAGTGAAAGAACTTCGTTTCACAAAATTTCCATCATTGCACGATCACTGTCTCTTTACACTTCAAGATTTGAATTTATGAAATCAGTTGTTCCCACTTATGAATAATTGCTAGCTGCGAAAGGGGCTGATTGTTATTAACTTTGAAGGGCTTCGACTTGGCCCTTTCTACTGCCCAATGCGCTTTTCCACGTTCTGCAATTTCATCGTCGTGTTCCCGAGCGCGTAATCACTCGCGAGCTTCACGTTTTAAAACTTAACTTTTATTTCGTTGAATGTAAAAACAAAAATTACAGTGTCAGAGAGATCTTTACTGTATGGCGTTCAAATTGATTCTGTCTTGAGAAACTATGACGCGGTTTACAACGGTGGACGAGGGCTAGCTGGAAAAACGTTATAAGGGAGAGTTACGGGTCCTTACGGGGGGCGCGCTTTAGGGTGAAAGGCCCTTGAGGCCCACGTGCTGGCCAGCAGAGTTTTCGGTTCCCAGGAAACACGGCCGTGGCGAATTTAATGGAGACATTTTCCAGTTGCCGGGAAGGCACTGCGGAGTGTTCAAGACACTGTTACATTCTCCGAGATGCTACATCTTTTATTACATTCTTTGTAATGCTATACCTTTTCCGGGGACTGGAAAATGTTTTCACTAAATTCACCATGGCCGTGTTTTCTGGGAACCGAAAACTCTGCTGGCCAGCACGTGGGCCTCAAGGGCCTTTCACCCTAAAGCGCGCCCCCCGTAAGGACCCGTAACTCTCCCTTATAACGTTTTTCCAGCTAGCCCTCGTCCACCGTTGTAAACCGCGTCATAGTTTCTCAAGACAGAATCAATTTGAACGCCATACAGTAAAGATCTCTCTGACACTGTAATTTTTGTTTTTACATTCAACGAAATAAAAGTTAAGTTTTAAAACGTGAAGCTCGCGAGTGATTACGCGCTCGGGAACACGACGATGAAATTGCAGAACGTGGAAAAGCGCATTGGGCAGTAGAAAGGGCCAAGTCGAAGCCCTTCAAAGTTAATAACAATCAGCCCCTTTCGCAGCTAGCAATTATTCATAAGTGGGAACAACTGATTTCATAAATTCAAATCTTGAAGTGTAAAGAGACAGTGATCGTGCAATGATGGAAATTTTGTGAAACGAAGTTCTTTCACTGTTCCAACCGAGACATCGGCTGTTGTGCACCATGTGTTTGTTCTTCGAATGGCCAGGATCGGTAGAATAACCCAGTGATAGTTGCCGTGCAGGTAGCAAGTTTTGTCAAATAAAGTGAGTTCGCTGACCTGGCCGTAACATCAGCTGTCTTGCACTGCGGGATACCTACTTGCAATGCTCAAGATCGGTAGGCTGACACAGTGACCCATTTTCGTCGAAGCAGGTTCATTTCTGGATGCATGGGTGAGTCTAATTTGAATCTTCTGTCAATCTTTTTTAATTTAACGCGGGCTGCAATTGATAGGTTTATTAGTCAATCGATTAATTGATTCTACACGAATAACGAATAATTTGATATTGTTCTTAATTTGCTTATACCGAATCATTGCATTCAAGCGAGTGGTGGACACGAGGAACATCCCTGGAATAATTAGTTTAGTGCAAATCGTGGAATTGTGATCCTTGTGTGCTGCAAATTTCTGTGTTGATGGATGTGTTGTGAACAATCGAGGACGGGCCAATTGCATACTTGGTTTTTGGGAACAAAATTGAGTATTGAAGGCTGCCGTCACCCTTTTTACTTGATAATCCCGTTGGGCGGGTTTCGATATGCCCATGTGGATTTTTACAAGTAAGCAGGTTGAATGCTATACATCGTAATGCGTGTGCCTTCTGAGTGCCAGATTTCACGGTGCGGTACGTCATGGTTCCTGCGGCGTCGTAGCGAATGACTACCACTGAACACAGCTGTTTGACTCGAGCCTCACGCGTCAGATTCCCCATCGGCAGGCGTTCGAACGCCGTTTTTTGAAACATCGATATCTCGTAAACAAAGCCTCAAACGGAAAATTGACATTCTTGATTTTCGCTTTATTTTGGCCTGTAGAATCACCCCTTAAAATATTTGCATACTGTTGCGTTACATCCTGTATATATTATTTAATTTGTGTGCCATTGAAGGGGAACATAAAAGAGGAATAGGCTGCAAGGAGCGATGATTGTTGTAATTTTTATTATCCAGAAGTTGATCATGAGATATCGGAAAATTCATGGACGACTTTAAGGAATCAAAATTAGTATTTCCGAGGATTCGTTATACGGATAACGAAAGAATCTCAAGTGGTTCTCCATCCATGACGGTGGCGCCATTTTCATCGCATCGTCAAAATACGGTGAGCACGAAGGACGTTGATCGGAGAAGAATCTTGCTGGTCGGTGTGGGGAGCATAACGTAACTCCCTAGGTACACCCGCAGATGGCGCATTTGACGCTGCTGTTAACGAACACTGATTTTACCTGAGGCATTCTTGGCATCCTCTCTAGCCGGAAGACAGTATGAAAAAGATTCTTGTAGGCATTCTACCGAGACGCATTAAATCAGATAGCCACCAAACACGTGTGTTGAAGTTAATTCCCTGCTTAGATACGTAGGAACCTACTTACATCGGTAAGGCAACCGTTATTGCGAGAAGGAGGGTTTTATGCGACAACTTTGTGAAAGTCGGGCGAACTGGCCTTCCCCACCGGTGGCACAATGCGACGTTGAGATACGGAGCAACTTCTTCTCCCACTGTCTCTGCTGCCGTGATGCTAGCCTCAAGTCCTGCGTCGAAAATTTCCAAACAATTTTCCATTTGAATACAATCCCAATATAGAGTTCCAATTATTCGTGCAATAATTAGCAAGCAGCTATGATAATGATTAAAGCATGATGCCGCATAAAAAGTTCTAATAGGTATTCGATCATATTACGTAATAACTTGCAATTCTCACAGTTTCCAGTAACGTGAGACGCTTTCTCGAGCATTGACGAGATTACTAGCGAGCCTAAAAAAGCAACTGAATTTTTAATCTGTAAACTGTTGACGAGAACGGCGAAAAAATCGGTATACGATTCATATGGATCTCTATTTAGCACCATTGTACGTCAGACGCGAAGGGCGTTGATCGGAAAAGGATCTTGCTGGTCGGCAAGGCACCCGTTAGTGCGAGGAGGGTTTTATGCAACAACTTTGCGAAAGTCGAGCAACCTGGTCTTCTCTACCGTCGTCACAACGTGTAGTCCAGATACGAAGAAACGGCTTCCCCCACTACCGTTGCCGGCGTGATGCTATAATCAAGTTCTTCTTCGGAAATTTTCAAATAATTTCCTATTTAAATTCAACCCTAATGTCAAGTTCTAATTACTTGTGTAATAATTAGTAAACGGCCATGATAATGATTAAAGCAGGATACCGCATAAAAAGTTCTAACACGTATTTGATCATCTCGCACATCTTGCAAGTCTCATAGTTTGCACTAACACAAGACGCTTTTGGTAGTCCTGATAAATTTATTAACAAGTCTACAGAAACGAATTAACATACAATCTGTAAATTATTTATAAAGATAGTGAATAATATGGCTTATGATTCAAATGGATTTCTATTTCGCGCAACTGGATGTGTATAGTGAGCAGGTGGTGAGAGACTTTTCTATTCGGCTGCCATTTTGCTGGAAGGAAGGCGCCACTGCTCATAATTGTACGTGGCGCTACGAATGGACATTCCCCAACAAGGAAGTGAGAGCCTGCCTGACCACCTACTAGTTGTGTGAAAACCGCGCGATCGGTGCTGTGAATGCCGTTGCGTAGGTAATTGTTTTGTATTTATTTTTCTACTCTGATATGTGCTGGATTAGATGAATTGTCATGGAATTTAAATGGAGAGCTGTTCCAGGATCGAATCAATTAACATTTTTTATAAGCTAAAACATCTTAGTGTTATCAAGCCGGTTAACCTTACTTTGCAAGCTAAAGTATAAATGCTCCGGAAGAAAAATGATAATATCTCTCCGCAGGACCAACAGTAGAGTAAACTTTGTGCAGTACGTACATAAATAACATTTCACACTTGTTTGTTAAATTTATTCGAAACGTTGAAAGAGATATAGCGATTTATGGTAAAGAAAGTTGCGCAAAGCATTAGAAAAGCACCTTCAGGTGTTAGTTAACGTGTAAACAAGAGCTATATTCCTAGAAATTTTCCGTTCAGTATTCGTGACAAATTATACGTCGTTCGATTTGTTTTGCCGAGTACGCATTATCAATTTCTTCATGATTATTTGCCGTAATGCGTATCTCCGTCTAAAAATTACTGTAAAGTATCAACAAAAAACGGAGATAAACATGTTTTGGTACGTTCATGGTTTGAAACAAATGATCATCATTGTTTTAAAAGAATCAATTAATATTTTCGCTATTTCAGACAAAACCTCATGCATTTAGGTTAAGTTATATTTTTTTAACGGAGTCCCCTAGCAATCCATGCGAATTTGTAACGGAAGTACTTATGTTGAACAAATGTAATGTAATAATTAGAATTCTCTTTCTCTGTCATAATTAACTTAAACTTGAAACTTACATTTTAAGATTCTGCTAGTCAAAAGCTGCAAGCTCGTATAAAGAAGCATATGATATTTTTAGTTTTAAAATTAAAGTAAACCCGATGAAATTATTTTATAAGAAAGATAATGGACCAAAGGATATGGGCACAACTGCAAATACTACCAGCAATATTGTGGTAAAAAATCGTGTCAAAACAATAATAACATACCTTAGTTTTTTGTTGAAACTCTATAGTCAATTTTAGATGAAATATGCATTTCCGCGAATGATCACATACAAAGCACAAATCATGCACAAACGGTGACTAAGCTGTTTTTTTTAAAACTTCCAAGCGACATAAGAAAACTATATGACAAGATTAAGTGGCGTTGAATAAAGTATATTCCAAAACTGTATTTTGTCTGCTTTTGTATGCACTAATTAATCAGCATAATTCATGTGCAGCCAACAAAATTTTGTTTTTAATATCTGTATATATTACAATAAACGATAATTTTGTGCTACTGACTGAACAATGACAATCTGTTAGTTTTGTACGTAAGGCGTTGAAGTACCTAAGGCGTAAAGTTATGAGTTTAAGAGATATTTTAATCTCATGTTCCATTAATTAAATTAGCTTATCATGCTACACAAAGGCAAATATTAGACATGCATGCCTAGGCAAAACTTTTTCACAAACTCGCTCAAATAACATAGTAAACTTCTAGCCGTAATAAGTTTTTGACTATTAGTTTTTAGTTATAAATATTACAGATGCCTCAAGAGTTGGTGCACATTCCATAAGCTGATAAGCT
Source organism: Holcopasites calliopsidis (assembly GCA_023838395.1). Classification (NCBI taxonomy): domain Eukaryota; kingdom Metazoa; phylum Arthropoda; class Insecta; order Hymenoptera; family Apidae; genus Holcopasites; species Holcopasites calliopsidis. The sequence continues at coordinate 71,265 of JALHAQ010000048.1, forward strand.
GCTAATCTAACATGTTATCAATTGGAGGTATAAAAATGTGATTTGTGTTGGTCATTTGTGAAGTAACGGAGACATGTACATAAGTGCATTTTCCTAGTGCTCCGATGCATAAAAATCTATAAAACTAGTTCCAGAATATACTTTACTCGATATTATTTAGTGTTGTTTTATTTATAATCTTTGGCATGTTCAACCCAACGCGACCCATCAGAGGAAGACGCTCTGTACAGTGGTGTGTGTTGCACCATGTTGAATGTGTTAAATATTATACATACCTGAGGTATTCCTTCCCTTACATCTTTTTTTTTTTAGTTCCAGATAATCATTTGTGTGTTGTTACTTCAATGTGGTAAGCTATGTCAGAAGTATATAAAGACAAAGCACAGGGAGCCCCTGAGAGGAAAGAACTTGCACTGCTTAACAAATCGGTAAATGCATGTACTAGGTTGTTCGGAAATAAGTTGCGGTGTTTGTACACGGTATTTAAACAAGGGTAATTTGACTTAGAATTAGCTTATTTAGTCAAAATAATTTCCATTTGATTGTATGCACTTTTTCCAACGTGTTGCAAGACGTTTTATTCCATTAGAATAAAAATCAGGAGTTCTAGAATTGATGAATTCTGCAAAGATACTTACAGTTGCCTCCTTACTGTGAAAAATGTTGTGTCGCCAAACAGTTTAAAAGTCTTTAAAAACATGATAATCTGTAGGGAATAAATCGAGAAAATGAGGAGGGTGTGTTCATCAATGTTTCATAATCAAGTCCGTTCGTCTTTCGAATTGTGCCACTTGCAGACGGGCGTTGTCGTATACGAGTATTCGTCCTTTACGATTGATCATACTTGATTGTCTAACAAGTAATTTTTTATTCATTTCTTCAAGTTCTTTACAATATTTTTCTGCTGTAACAGTTTCACTGTTATTTAGAATATTGTAATGAACAACACCTGCTTCTGACCACCACATTGTCACTATAATTTTCTTTCGCTGTAACGTTGATTTCGAGAAGCGTTTTGGAGCTTCATCGTGATCTGAGCTGAACGGTGACGATTATTATAGAGGATTCACTTCTCATCGCACGTTATTATTCGATGAAGAGATGGTTCATTTTCATTTCGTCTAAGAAGTACAGAACAAATCTCGAATCGACGATCTTTCTGCTCTTGGGTGAGTTCATGGGAAACCCATTTATCCATCTTTTTTGATTGAAGAAAGCCGCTCCTGACCTTCTTTATCTTCAGGACTTTCATCACCCCCACGAAAAAAATTTTAAACCAGTGTCGCACAGTACAGTAAGACCCCGTTTAACGCGGGGGATACGTTCCGATAAGTTCCAGCGCTAAACAATAACGTTAAACGAGGTCATCTTAACACATAAATAATGAGGATAAGCGAAACAGAACAAAGAATAAGAAAGTTTATCAGTTCTTTTTTTGTTTTATTTTGTAACATTTGTAGTTAAATAGTTTTTTATTACATCAATTATAGATTTATTTATTGCTAATATCCATTTTTATTCATAAATCATTCGTGAAAATAAAAAAGTTCGAGTAAATATGTCATGTTTGTTACGAGGAAGGTTCTTCCTCATTTGATATTTTTTTTTTTTTTTGTGACGAGTCATCTAAAGTCATTTGTCTTTTCCTGTTTCGTTCAGCAAGCGGTTAGTCGATATCAAGACACCGTATCAATGACTTCGTTTTACCTTTGAAATTCTATCAAAAGGGCATAGCCGGATAAGGGGGTCAAAAGTGCCCCTAAACCAAATTCGATTTGCCATGGGTCATTCGATAGCTTGTCGAGAAAGTACAATATGTGCCAAGTTTCAGCTCCGTATCTCGACTAGGAGGGAAGTAATTGCCAAAAATAAAAAATCACGTTTTTGACCAATTTCTCTCATCTGCGTGGATGGAAAATTCTGAAAAAAAATCAGAAACCCTTTAATTAATCAACCACACATCATAGAATTTTTTCGGATTTTTAAATTAGAAAACCAACATGTGAAAAATAAAAACCAAAAAAAAAAAAATGATGAAAAATGCCGGTTTGGGAATGAAGGAGTCACGGTACTAGATCACATTTTTTGAGTAAGTACATATTATTGGTACTATTGTACTATATTTTGTTCAGATTTTTCGGTTTGGTGCGCCATAGTTAAAAAAATCAAAAACTAACTTTTTCCTTGTTTCTTGCGTGCCACAGTCACTTATACAGCGATTTTACGTACATTCTTGATCAGATAAATGCTTTATGCAATGCTCAATGTTTTTACGCATAGCAAACAAACACAGGAACTAATGAAACTAAATAAATCGGCCATTTGTCATTACGTCATGTAGGTTACATTCTATAATACGTAAAAGATTTTTCAAGAGCGTCGGTGGTCCTGCGGCAAAGTACCTGACTGCTAAGCCGCTGCGCTGACTTTTCGTAGGTTCGAGCCCTTTTTAGGTAATTTTTTTTTTGCTTTTTTTTTTAATTCCTAACTATATCAAGATGTTCAATGTTTGTTTAAAAATGTTTTAATATATTTTTTTAATATTTTAGTCTGTTGTGTGCGTAAATATGGTTTAGGGTGCTCTTTATGCTACTGTTTTAAATACGGTATTGCTTCCTACGCTAAAGTAATATCTGTGAAGGATTTTCGAATCTCTTACCTTTAACAGTTGTGGATGGATTGTGTTAAAGAAACTCTAAGTTACATATACCTAGAACGACTAATAAAGTAAGTGGAAATGGAAACATAGGTAAGATAAACATGCGTAGCAACATGCTTTCGACTTGATAAAACATGATTTATCTATATCATTGCAACATGCAATTATTTGTAAAAAAGACAAAATTATACATATTAGTAGCAAAACATTACACGATTTTCGCTGCACTTCATATACAATTGTTAAAGTTTAAAGAAATTCAATTAAAGAGATTCGAAAATCCTTCACAGATATTACTTTAGCGTAGGAAGCGTAGGAAGCAATACCGTATTTAAAACGGTAGCATAAAGAGCACCCAAAACCATATTTACGCACACAACAGACTAAAATATTAAAAAAAATATTATTAAAACATTTTTAAACAAACATTGAACATCTTGATATAGTTAGGAATTAAAAAAAAAAGCAAAAAGAAATTACCTAAAAAGGGCTCGAACCTACGAAAAGTCAGCGCAGCGGCTTAGCAGTCAAGTACTTTGCCGCAGGACCACCGACGCTCTTGAAAAATCTTTTACGTATTATAGAATGTAACCCACATGACGTAATGACAAATGGTCGATTTATTTAGTTTCATTAGTTCCTGTGTTTGTTTGCTATGCGTAAAAACATTGAGCATTGCATAAAGCATTTATCTGATCAAGAATGTACGAAAAATCGCTGTATAAGTGACTGTGGCACGCAAGAAACAAGGAAAAAGTTAGTTTTTGATTTTTTTAACTATGATGCACCAAACCGAAAAATCTGAAAAAAATATAGTACAATAGTACCAATAATATGTACTTACTCAAAAAATGTGAATCTAGTACCGTGACTCCTTCATTCCCAAACCGGCATTTTTCATCATTTTTTTTTGGTTTTTATTTTTCACATGTTGGTTTTCTAATTTAAAAATCCGAAAAAATTCTATAATGTGTGGTTGATTAATTAAAGGGTCTCTGATTTTTTTCAGAATTTTCCATCCACGCAGATGAGAGAAATTGGTCAAAAACGTGATTTTTTATTTTTGGCAATTACTCCCCCCCTAGTCGAGATACGGAGCTGAAACTTGGCACATATTGTACTTTCTCGACAAGCTATCGAATGACCCATGGCAAATCGAATTTGGTTTAGGGGCACTTTTGACCCCCTTATCCGGCTATGCCCTTTAAATCATTTTGTACAAACTAATCCGTAATTTCCGTTATAGTGGCTAAGCATTTTTTTAGAAAATCCATTGAGAGTTTCTTTTGCGCCTCATCTTCAAAAAACGCTAACTTCGTCATCTTCGTGCACTTTTTGTTCTACTAGTTCTTTAAGATTGTCGTTGGAAAGGCTTTTACCTGTTGTAACTTGTAATAATTCATCAGTATCCTGCGCATTTATATTATCCAACCCTGTTTGATCAACCAGCTTGACAATTTCGTCGACATCAACAATGGATCCTCTAATGTCAACATTTTTGCTTAGCTCCGGCCTAATACATTCTTCCATACTCCTTTCAAACAATTCTCGGTCACCTGATTCCAGGAAAGATTGATGTTGTCTACAGCATCCATGATATTGTTGTTTTTCCAAAAATCTCTAATGGATTGTTTATCTTCCCCATCGGTTTCATCAATCAGTTGTCGAAATGCACGCCGGAGGTAATAAGCTTTAAAATTTGATATTACGCCTTGATTCATTGATTGAAAAACCACTTCTACTGGAATGCATGTTGTTAAATCCGATAGATCGGTCGGATGGCTTGGAGCATTATCAATTCAAAGTACAGCTTTCACATCTAGTTTTTTAAATTCGCAGTAGCTTTTAACAGACGGGCAAAAACGCTCGGTAAGCCAATTTTGGTAAATGTTCATAGTGATCCAAGATTTTCTATTGGATTCACGAATTACTGGTAAAGTTGGGGTTTTGGAATGATAAACAAGCAGTGGTTTTAATTTAAAGTCTCCATTAGCGTTACCCCACCCAGTAGAAATATTAAACGATCTTTTGCAGCTTTAAATCCCAGTGCTCGCTTATCTTTACGGGACAAAAATGTACGTTTTGACATTCTCTTCCAAAAAAGGCCCGTTTCATCAAAATCGAAAATTATTTCAGCAGGATAATTCCCTCGTTCAATGATTGCTTTTAATGTCGCTGGAAATGCAGTAGTTGCTTTCGTATCGCCATCTGCCGCTTCTCCAGTAATATGTATCTTATGAAGATTGGTTCTGTTTTTAAATTGATGGAACCACCCTTGACTAGCTACAAAATGTTCACTGGTGTCGCCTTTTTCATTCTGAATCATGATTTCACATATTGCATATTGTGTTCAACTTCATGTTAATTCAGATGGAAAGTCGTTTTTCCATTCCCTCAATCACATTGCTCTTGGAACGAGTAACTTTTGTTGCAAAAGTCGTCGTGGTTGTAGTTGCTGATGATACGATTTTTCCTTTGTTTTTTAAAATGTCCCTATTGTTCAAGTTGACAAATTTAATGCAGTGCCGACATCAAATTGCCGTTGGCCTGCATCTAATCGCCTCAATACCTGCATTTTAGTTTCTAGTGAAATGCTTTTTCTTGTCGCTTTACTGTTCTTTTCTTTGCAATCACCCATTATAAGAATTAAGAATTGTCCAATTTATCACAATAAAATAAAATATTATGTTTGCATCTTTACACACCTAGTAACGTTGATGAACCTTTATTCTGGACAGACTAACAAAAGAGCGTAGTGAAACAAAAGATACATAGTGTGCACCGTTCCTGCATAATGGACCGCTTATGCCTGCTTCATTTCCACACATATACGACAAGTACCACTACCGTGGGCGATTTCGGGGAATCCAAATAGTACTGCGTAATACTGAAGCAGCGTTAAGTGGAGCAGCATTAAGCGGGGTCTTCCTGTACGTTCAGTAGTTCTGTCTTCACCAAATGAACAACTAGTATTAAGAGCAGTTTCCGCTGCTTTGCGTCCTAATTTGAACTCGTATAAGAATACAACTCGAAGTTCCTTCTTTTCCATTGGTACGTATTTAAGTTATGCACAGAACAAATGACAGTAAAAAGAAACGTGTAACTCGCAAATGATACTGCAACATCTACGCTTTCAAAAGATGTACTGCGTAATGAAAATGACTTCACAATATACAGGGTGTAACGTAAAAGGTGTAGGAGCCGGAAATGGGGGATTTCTGAGGCGAAACTGAACAACTTTTTCCTTTGCCAAAATGTTGGCTGAGGCTTTGTTTTTGAATTGTTAACGAAAAACACTGAGCAATCAGAGCGCGCGTCGAGCCCGCGCTCAGGGACGGTCCACGGCGCGGCGTGCTAGGCAGCGACGTTCGACCAGCGCCCCGAACTGTACGTGCCGGTATAGCACGGAGCAAAAATTAACATTGAATTATTCATTATTAATTAATGGAAATTAACTAAAATATAAATGAAATTAATTTGCCGTTATCAATTGAACAAAAAAGTATTAGAACGGACTAACTAACGTGTTTATCCAGTACAACGTACGTTAAATTTTAAACAATTCGCCAACAACTAAAATTAGACTTACCCATTTCTCCAAAAATGAACCTTCTTCGACGAAAATAGGTCACTGTGTCATCTTACCGATCCTGACCATTGCAAGTAGGTATCCCGTAGTGCAAGACAGCTGATGTTACGGCCAGGTCAGCGAACTCACTTTATTTGACAAAACCTACTACCTGCACGGCAACTATCACTGGATTATTCTAGCGATCCTGGCCACTCGAAGAACAAACACATCGTGCACAACAGCCGATGTCTCGGTTGGAACAGTGAAAGAACTTCGTTTTACAAAATTTCCATCATTGCACGATCACTGCCACTTTGCTCTTCAAGATTTGAATTTATGAAATAAGTTGCTCCCACGTATGAATAATTGGTTGCCCCTAAAGGGGCCGATTGTTTTTAACCTTGAAAGGGCTCGATATGGCCGATGCTACTGCTAAATACACTTTTCCATGTTCGGCAATTTTGTTGTCTTGTTCTCGGGCGGGTAGTAACTCACGAGCTTTGCGTTTTAGAAGTTCACTCTTATTTTATTCAAAGTAAAAACAGCAATTGCAGTACCGGAGAGATCTTTACTGCTGGGCATTCGGACTGATTCTGTTGTGAGAAATTGTGACGCGGTTTGCAACAGTGGACAAGGGGTAGTTGGAAAAATGTTATACGGGAGAGTTACGGGTCGCCACGGGAGGAGCGATTTATGGTGAAAAGGCCCTTGAGGCCCACGTGCTAACCAGCAGATTTTTTCGGTTCCCAGGAAACTCGGCCGTGATGAACTTAGAGAAGACATTTTCCAGTAGCCGGAAAAGGTATAGCATTACAAAGGATGTAGTAAAAGACATCTACCAGTGTCTTGAACTGTCCGCAGCGCTTTCCCAGCGACTAGAAAGTGTCTTCATTAAATTCCCCACGGCCGTGGTTCCTGGGAACCGAAAAACTCTGCTGGCCAGCACGTGGGCCTCAAGGGCCTTTTCACAATAAAGCGCGCTCCCCGCGACAACCCGTAACTCTCCCTTATAACATTCTTCGAACAGCCCCTTGTCCACCGTTGCAAAGCGCGTCACAATTTCTCAAGACAGAATTAGTCCGAACGCCCAGCAGTAAAGATCTCTCGGAAACTGTAATTACTGTTTTTACTTTGAATAAAATAGGAGTTAACTTTTAAGACGCAAAGCTCGTGAGTTACTACCCGCCCGAGAACAAGACAACAAAATTGCCGAACATGGAAAAGTGTATTTAGCAGTAGCATCGGCCATATCGAGCCCTTTCAAAGTTAAAAACAATCGGCCCCTTTAGGGGCAACCAATTATTCATACGTGGGAGCAACTTATTTCATAAATTCAAATCTTGAAGAGCAAAGTGGCAGTGATCGTGCAATGATGGAGATTTTGTGAAACGAAGTTCTTTCACTGTTCCAACCGAGACATCGGCTCTTGTGCACCGTGTGTTTGTTCTTCGAGTGGCCAGAATCGGTAGAATAACCCAGTGATAGTTGCCGTGCAGGTAGTAGGTTTTGTCAAATAAAGTGAGTTCGCTGACCTAGCCGTAACATCAGCTGTCTTGCACTACGGGATACCTACTTGCAATGGTCAGGATCGGTAGGATGACACAGTGACCTATTTTCGTCGAAGCAGGTTCATTTTTGGAGAAACGGGTAAGTCTAATTTTAGTTGTTGGCGAATTGTTTAAAATTTAACGTATGTTGTACTGGATAGACACGTTAGTTAGTCCGTTCTAATACTTTTTTGTTCAATTGATAACGGCAAATTAATTTCATTTATATTTTAGTTAATTTCCATTAATTAATAATGAATAATTCAATGTTAACTTTTGCTTCGTGCTATACCGGCGCGTACTATTCGGGGCGCCGGTCGAACGTCGCTACCTAGCACGACGCGCCGTGGACCGTCCCTGAGCGCGGGCTCTACGCGCGCTCTGAATGGCCAGTGTTAATCGTTAACAATTCAAAAACAAAGCCTCAGCCTACATTTTGGCAAAGGAAAAAGTTGTTTAGTTTCGCCTCAGCAATTCCCCATTTTCGGCTCCTACACCTTTTACGTTACACCCTGTATAACGCAAAACCGCAATTTATTTCCGGACAACCTAATATTTTAGTAGTATAGTGACGTAATATGTATATAGTAATGTACAGTGGCGTGCAAAAGTTCAAAAGAAAGGCGTTAAGAAATTTTGGTTACTATCATACAGGGTGTAACGCAACCCTCTGCAAATATTTGAAGGGGTGATTCCACAGGCCAAAATAAAGCGACAATCAAAAGTCACAATTTTGCGTTTCAGGCTTTGTTTACGAGCTACCGATGTTTCAAAAAACGGCGTTCGAACGCCTGCCGATAGGCAATCTGATGCGTGAGGCTCGGGTCCAACAGCTGCATACAGTGGCAGTCATTCGCTACGAAGGCGCAGGAACCATGACCTACCGCACCGCGATATCTGACACCCAAAAGGCACACGCGTTACGATGTATAGCATACAACCTGCTCACTTGTAAAAATCCACATGTGCATATCGAAACTCGCCCAATGGGATTACCAAGTAAAGAGGGTGATGGCAGCCTTCAATTCTCAATTTTGTTCCCACAAACTAAATACACATGCACTGCGATTGTCCCGTCCGCGATTGTTCACAGTATACCCTTCAACATAGAAATTTCCAGCACATGAGGATCACGATTCCACAATTTGCACTAAACTTATTATTCCAGGAGATGTTCCTCGTGTCCACCGCTCGCTTAAATGCAGTGATTCAATCTTTGACGCAAGTCGTGTTACAGTTTTCAGAAATCTGTTATTATTGTCAGAGAACATCATCATGTAGTCGTATTCCGCAAATGTACACGACCCTTTGGACACTTGGCGCCACCACTATCACCGCACGTAACCGATTGTAACAAAAAGTAGCTTTAAAATTCAGATTGCGTATGTAGAAATTGAAATAATCAAGTTCTAAGAATTAGACTTAATTAAAAATCGAGAGTAATAACAATAGAACTAAATGCAATATTAAATCTATGCCGAATACTAAAATTCAAAGTACAACTGGAATGTTTAAACCATTCCGTATTCAACAGCGTACAAACAGCAACTGCCTCGATCGTCTAGAAATAATGTTCAACCGATGCATACCGAATCGTCACCAGTCGTCGATGGGGCAACACTGTTACCCCTTTTTACGGCCGAAAGAATAACAAATACTTCCAAACACTTTCCGTAGATACGACTCGGCATGCATCGGTTGATTGTTATTTCTAGACGATCTAGACAGTTGCTGCTTGTACGACGTTGAATATGGAACGCTTTCAACATTCCAGTTGTACTTGAAGTTTTAGTATTTAATATTGCGTTTATTTCTATTGTTATTGCTTTGATTTTTTAATTTAGTTTGGTTCTTAAAACTTAATTATTTCAATTTGTAGATACATAATGTCAATCTTAAAGCTACTTTTTCTTACAATTGATTATGTGCGGTGATAGTGGTACCAGATGTCCAAAGGGTCGTGTACATTTGCGAAATACGCTAACATGATGATGTCCTCTGACAATAATAACAGACTTTCGGAAATTGACACGACTTGCGTGAAAGAGTTGAACTTCAAGCGCATGGTGGACACGAGGAACATCTCCTGGAATAATAAGTTTAGTGCAAATCGTGGACGCTCGCTGATGGGACAGACGGGTGTACGCATATAAATTCGCGGCCGCGACAATCGTGGTGCATGTGTATTTGGTTTTCGAGAACAAAATTATGGATTGAAGGCCGTCACCCTCTTTACTTGATAATCCCATTGGGAGAGTTTTGATATGCCCATGTGGAGTTGTGCAAGTAAGCAGGTTGAATGCTGTGCAATGTAAAACGTGTGTCTTTTTGGGTGTCAGATTACGCGGTGCGGTAGGTCATGGTTTCTCTTCTATGTAGCGAATGACTACCACTGAACGCAGCTGCCGGACTCGAACCGCTGCCCGTCAAATTGCCTACCGGCAGGCGTTTTCACCGCGTTTTTTAAAACATCGGTAATCTTATTAACAAAGCCCCAAATGCAAAATTTTCATTCTTGACTTTCGCTTTATTTTGGTCTTAGAATCACCCCTTAAAATATTTGCAGAGGGTTGCGTTACACCCTGTATATGTATAAGGGCATATTACGTGAAAGGATACTACAAAAGAAATCGATGCTACTTTTCTTACGTGTTTATTTGTGGAATAAGTAAATTAACGTGTTCAAAAGTTCCCGGCCAGTGTGTTCAACAAAAAAAATATGCTTGTTTCCCATTGTGTTACAATTTACCGATACATTATTTAACATGTTATAACTAATATTTCGTAGCCATGCCTTTTGCAGCAATAACAGCAACACAGCGACAGGGCAGGAATTCAATTAACCGAGTAATGTAGCCGTGTGATATTTTGTTTCACTCTTCTATTAAATTTTGAAAAAATTGTGCCTTATTAGAACTTCTGTGATTTTTCATTCGACGTTTCAACTCTCCCCAAAGATGCTCAATTGGATTTAAATCCGCAGATCGCGAAGGCTAGTCTAAAACTTGTACTTTATTTGTAGACAGCCACCTTTTTACGATTTTAGATGCATGATAGGGGTCGTTATCATGCTGAAAGATCCAATTTTCAGGCATTTTTCTTTCACCATATGGTAACATATGATTTTCTAATATCTCTCTATACATGGCAGCGTTCATAATACCCTCAATTTTTATAAGAGGACCAACTCCTTGAACGGAGAAAGCTGCCCATACTATAATGTTTCCTCCGCCATGTTTAACAGTTGGTGTTTGGTACCTAGAGTCATTTCTTGTGCCAACTGAACGTCGTACATATTATCTTCCATCGCTGCCGAATAGATTAAATTTAGATTCATTCGCAAAAAACAGCTTTCCCATTTTTAACGGCCCAGTTACAATACTTTTTAGCAAACTTTAATCGGGCTACTTTATTTTTCTCACTGATTAGTGTTTTTGTTTTTAACACTAATTCTACCAAATAGTCCTACATCAGGTAGTCGCCTTGATACCGTACATCGAATAATATTAGCGACATTTTCCCCTTGTAGTTCTGCTGCAATATCGCTAACTGTCTTCTTTGGGTCCGCAACTGATTTACATTTTATAATCCCATCAATTCTTTTGGTGGTCTTTCGGAGCCTTCCATTTCGCGGCCGACCTTTCACGCCATTCCCCGCACGATATCTGTTGATTGTATCGTTCACTCTACTTTTCCCGATAGACAATATTGAAGCAACTTCGCGAGACGACTTTCCTTTTAACAACTCTATCACAATGTTGCGTACTTCGACAGGTGTGTTTCGAACCATGTTTACGTTTCAACGACTGATTGTCAACTGAAGTAATGATACTACACAATATTATTTGAATATAAACACTTACTGACCTTTACAGACCTGAGTCTGTACATAAATTGAACCTGGCCGGGATCTTTTGAACACCTTTATTTACTTATTGTGTAAATAAACACGTCAGAAAAATAGCGTCGATTTATTTTGTAGTATACTTTCACGTAATATGCCCTTATACATATATGATAGTAATACAAATTTCTTAACGCCTTTCTTTTAGAATAAAAATCGCAAAAACCATCTGGTCGGAAATTTTTGCACGCAATTGTATATAGTAGTATAATATCAGATGATTGCATCAGTTCGTACCCGATTTAAAAATAAAATTCAATGGTTGAATTTTAAAGAATGCAGTTTTGTTAATCAATTACACAGGCACTATTCTTTTCTACAATTGTTTTCCAACAATGTACAAGCTTATCGATTCCAGTTTTGAAGAAGGATCTTGATTTTCCCTGAAAAAAATGTCGCGAGATAGTTTTTTTTAACGGCTTCCTCGGTATTAAGATTTTTTCCACTCAAACTATTCTGCAAAGACCGGAATAGATAAAAATCTGGAAGAAATGTATGGAAAATATGGTGGGTGCTGCAGAACTTCCCATTGCAACTCCTGCAATTTTCACAGCGTCTGTTTAGCGACGTATAGCCTAGCATTGTCGTGGTGGAAGATGATGCCTTTTCGATTGGCCAAAACCGGACGTTTGTCTCGAATGGCCGCATCCAATCCAATGAGTATTTCACAGTACATGTTCGCCGTGATTGTTTCGTCGCGTCGGAATAGCTTGAAGTGAATAATTCCCCCGCAGTCCAACCAGACACACAGCAAGACCTTCATTGCATACGGCCCAGATTTTGCGACGTTTCCCGAACCTTCATTTGCCTTTTTCAGTTCCTTTTTCGTTGTACATTGTTGTGCAGAATCCGCCTTTTATCGCCTGTTATCATTCGATCCAAAAGAGGCTCTCTTTTATTAGGTGCAATGGGAGAAATGGCCACAGTCATGCGGTCCAGCCTATTTTTTTCAGTCAAGGAAAGCGGCACCCATGTATTGAGGTTAGAAATGAATCCAAGCTTTTTTAATCAGTCGTAATTGTTGTTATAATTTATATTTAAATACATAAATAATACAACGTCTATCGAGGGTCGTAGCGGAGAAACGAATGAATCTATAACTATCTTAGAAAACAAAAGAATGCGCACAAACGCGCTGCTGCCAACCTTAACGGTGGTGCTCGCCCTATATTATTACCAATCTACAGTCATGTAGTCAGTTGTAATTCAAGCAGTTGTAATCCTTGGGTTTTGTTCCACCAAAGCACACATAATGTCGTCATCAATACCGGAAGACTGTCCAGATCGGGGTTGACCTTCTGAGTTGAAATCGTCATTTCGAAATCTGTTAAACCTCTTTTCAACTGTTCGTGGAGCAGGAGCACCGTCCAAATAAACTCTCTGAATGTTTTTTTGTGCAGTCCTAACACTCGCGCCCTCCCGAAATTCGTATAACATTAGATGCAGCAAATGTATCTTTTCGTTCTCCTTTTTGGAAAAGGGTATAGCCGGATAAGGGGGTCAAAAGTGCCCCTAAACCAAATTCGATTTGCCATGGGTCATTCGATAGCGTATCAAAAAAGTAAAACGTGTGCCAAGTTTCAGCTCCGTATCTCGATTGGGGGGGGGGGGGGGGGGGTAATTGCCAAAAACAAAAAATCACGTTTTGGACCAATTTCTCTCATCTGCATGGATGGAAAATTATGAAAAAAATCAGGGGCCCTTTAATTAATCAGCCACATATTATAGAATTTTTTCAGATTTTTAAATTAGAAAACCGATCTGTGAAAAATAAAAAACGAAAAAAAAATGAAAAATTCCGGTTTGGGAATGAAGGGGTCGCGGTACTAGATTCATATTTTTTGAGTAAGTACATGTTATTGGTACTATTGTACTGAATTTTTTTCAGATTTTTCGGTTTGGTACGCCATAGTTAAAAAAATCAAAAACTAACTTTTTCCTTGTTTCTTGCGTGCCCCAGTCACTTATACAGCTATTTTTCGTACATTCTTGATCAGATAAATGCTTTATGTAATGCTGAATGTTTTTACGCATAGCAAACAAACACAGGAACTAATGAAACTAAATAAACCGAACCATTTGTCATTAAGTCATGCCATTATATTCCGTAATAGGAGACAGTTTTTCTAGAGCATCCGTGGTCCTGCGGCAAAGTACCTAACGACTAAGCCGCTGCGCTGATTTTTGTAGGATTGAGCCCCACTTATGTAATTTTTTTTGCTTTTTTTAAATTCCTAATTATATCGCGATGATCAATGTTTGTTTAAAAATGTTTTAGTAATATTTATCACACATGTAGTCTTTGTCTTAAAAATACTTATCTTGTTTTTAAAGGTACTTATCGTTAAAACAAAAACCACATGTGTGTTTAATATTAAGAAATATAAATAATTCTATGATTGCATACAACTGATAGAGTATGGGAAAATGGAACTGAAGAAATTAAGAAAAATATTGAGGACATCACGAGCTATTTTCGCTGCTATTCATCCATAATTATCAAAGATAAGTATCTTTAACACAATCCATCTACAACTGTATACATATAGTAATGTCTCGAAATAAGAAGGTGCTGCCTCGGGACCGGCCAGTCTCTTAGAAGGAATCAGTAGACTATTCGGCATGACTTTGATTCCGAAGGGGCCGTGAGCGAACACGGTTTAGGAGCGAGGGGTTCGAGATAGCGGCAAAACATTAAAGGCTTCCGCCGAGGTGAAATGTGATACTTTAGAGGATAGAAGATGATATGCCCTCTTGTTTTAACACTAAGTGATTCCGGAGTAGGTAGAATCATATGAATGAAGCACGCTCCTATTCACTAATTCCATGTCACTCACGCTCTTATTTTTTGACAATTATTTTAATAATTAGGGAAATCGGTTATCAGATGTGAGGAAATAACCTCGATATAACAGTTCTCACGTACTTCCTTTTAAAATACTACTTATGGAAGCCTTACTAATGAAACGTACAAGCACAGATTCATTTTTTAATAACCCACAAACTGTAAATTTCGAGTTGTTATTGTTACAACAAATGATCGACATTTATTGCACGATTATTGCTTCTATGTATAGTTCATAAGTTGTAAAGTATATACATGATATTTAGTCCAAAATACGTTAAATGTTTATTAAACTATTCATGTGTGTCAGGACTTAGCTTAGGGAATAAAAACCATTACACATGTAACACAAATATGTATATGTATTCTTATTATAATAAACTTGACGAAACATAACGGCTCGTGTTTCCTCGACGATATATCAACTCAAAACTACAATAATGCATGCGCAGTAAATGGTCACATGACCACACATCACTCATCCGCATAACGGGGGATGGCAGCACGAGTCTCGAATCAGTCCCGCATCGATATATTCTAACACCCTCTCTATCGATTTGGTTCTGATGCGATTTACAAAAATGTGCAACGAGACATTAACTTGCTATATTATGTTCAACATTTTAATCGCTCTATCGTGTTTATTCTTTGGTAACGCTTTGGTGGAAATATCGGCGAGCATCGAGTCTGTTTTTAAATACTCTACTTTAATTTCCTTTTTCTCGATCAATTCTCACGTGAAATGATACTTAATGTCTATATGCTTACTTCTTTTATGAAACACGGCGTTTTTGGCAAGTTCAATTGCACTTTGATTGTCACAAAATGCATTCACTGGATTGTCCACTAAGTTATGAAATTGCATGTGTTTTAACAATCTCTTTAAGTACGCAATCTCCTTTGAAACGTCTGATAGAGCCATATACAGGGTGTAACGCAACCCTCTGCAAATATTTCAAAGGGTGATCCTACAGGCCAAAATAAAACGAAAATCAAGAGTGGCAATTTTGCGTTTGGGGCTTTGTTAACGAGATATCGATGTTTAAAAAAACGGCGTCCGAACGCCTGCCGATAGGCAATCTGACGCGTGAGTCTCGAGTCAAACAGCTGCGTTCAGTGGTAGTCATTCGCTACGACGCCGCAGGAACCATGACCTACCGCACCGTGAAATCTGGCACTCAGCAGGCACACGCATTACGATGTATAGCATTCAACCTGCTTACTTGTAAAAATCCACATGGGCATATCGAAACCCACCCAATGGGATTATCAAGTACAGAGGATGACAGCCTTCAATCCACAATTTTCTTCTCAAAAACCAAATACACATGCACTGCGATTGTTCCGTCCGCAAGTGTCTACGCGTGCACGCGATTGTCCCGTCCGCGACGGTTCACAATACACCCTTCAACACAGAAATTTACAGCACACGAAGGTCACGATTCCAAGATTTGCACTAAACTTATTATTCCAGGAGATGTTCCTCGTGTCCACCACTCGTTTGAATGCAGTCATTCAATTTTTGATGCAAATCGTGTCACAGTTTTTGGAAGTCTGTTATTATTGTCAGAGAACATCATCGTGTAGTCGTCTTCCGCAAATATACCCGACCCTTTGGACACTTGGCACCACCACTATCACCGCACGTAACCGATTGTAACAAAAAGTAGCTTTAAAATTGAGATTGCGTATCTAGAAATTGAAATAATCAAGTTCTAAGAATTAGACTTAATTAAAAATCGAGAGTAATAACAATAGAACTAAATGCAATATTAAATCTATGCCGAATACTAAAATTCAAAGTACAACTGGAATGTTTAAACCATTCCGTATTCAACAGCGTACAAACAGCAACGGCCTCGATCGTCTAGAAATAATGTTCAACCGATGCATGCCGAATCGTCACCAGTCGTCGATAGGGCAACACTGTTGCCCCTTTCTACGGCCGAAAGAATAACAGATACTTCCAATCACTTTCCGTAGATACGACTCGCGACGATTCGGCACGCATCGGTTGATCGTTATTTCTAGACGATCGACACAGTTGCTGCTTGTACGACGTTGAATACGGAACGGTTTAAACACTCCAGTTGTACTTTAAGTTTTAGTTTTTTTATATTGCGTTTATTTCTATTGTTATTACTTTTGTTTTTTAACTTAGTTTGGTTCTTAGAACTTAATATTTCCATTTCTAGATACATAATGCCAATCTTGAAACTACTTTTTCTTGCAATTCATTATGTGCGGTGATAGTGGTATCAGATGTCCAAAGGTTCGTGTACATTTGCGAAATACATCTCCTGAAATCTCCTGAAATAATAAGTTTAGTGCAGATCGTGGACACTCTCTGATGGGACAGTCGCGTGTACGCATAGACATTCGTGACCGTGACAATCGTGGTGCATGTGTATTTAGTTTTTGAGAAGAAAATTGTTGATTGAAGGCCATCACCCTCTTTACTTGATAATCCCATTGGATGGGTTTTGATATGCCCATGTGGATTTTTACAAGTACGCAGGTTGAATGCTGTACATCGTAAAACGTGTGCCTTTTGGGTGTCAGATTACGCGGTACGGTAGGTCGTGGTTTCTCTTCCATGTAGCGAATGACTACCACTGAACGCAGCTGCCGGACTCGAACCGCTGCTCGTCAAATTGCCTACCGGCAGGCGTTTTCACCGCGTTTTTTTAAACATCGGTATCTTATTAACAAAGCCCCAAATGCAAAACTTTCATTCTTGATTTTCGCTTTATTTTGGCCTGTAGAATCACCCCTTAAAATATTTGCAGAGGGTTGCGTTACACCCCGTATTTCGCTTCCATCGTTGATAAAGAAACTGTTTGCTGCTTCTTAGATTTCCAGCTGACTGCTCCTCCTGCCAGTTTCAACACGCTTCCTGAATATGATCGCCGATCTCCAGTGTCGCCTGCCTAATCAGAATCCGTATACAGGGTGTTCTGCTACTGCACGTCAATATTTTAAGGGGTGGTTCTATGGACCAATATAAATCGAAAATCAAGAATAGCGATTTTGCGTTTAAGGCTATGTTTGCAAGATATCGATGTTTAAAAAAACGCCTGTAGACAGGCAATCTGACGCTCGCTGGAGCGAGTCAGCAGGCTCCGCTCAGTGGCACTCATTTACTACATGCAACGGCTACTTACCGTGACACCGTGACCTACTTTACCCTATGACCCGACAATGTGGTCTTGTGAGAAAGGTAGCACCTCATGTTGCATGGCGTTCAATCTGCTTACTTGCCAAAATCCACATGGGCATATCGAAATCCGCCCAATGGGGTTCTCAAGTAAAGAGGGTGGACGCTCCTCTCTATGCACAATTTTTTCACCAAACCCTCGCATACACGCACTTCGATTGTCCAGTCCGCGAATGTTCACAGAAATTACACACGCACGCATCACGATTGTCCCGTCCGCGATTGTCTACAAAAATCACACACGCACGCACCGCGATTGTCCCGTCCGCGAATGTTCACAAAAATCACACACGCACGCATCGCGATTGTCCCGTCCGCGACTGTCCACAAAAATTACACACGCACGCACCGCGATTGTCCCGTTCGCGATTGTCCACAAAAATTACACACGCACGCACAGCGAGTGTCCACAGTTAGCACTTCAGGAGGTGTTCGATGTATCCACCACTTTCCTGAATGCAAAGTTCAATTCTCTGATGAAGATTTCTTCTTACCAGTACGAGGTTCCCCATAATGCTTTGAACCAACGCAGATGAGTGTTGAATTCGCTCCCACAATTGATCCACCGTATTCACCGGTGTTGCATACACCAACTGCTTGAGGTGATCCCAGAAATAAAAATCCATTGGAGTTAAACCCGGGGATCGAGCAGGCCAAGGTACGGGTCCTCCTCGTCCGATCCATCTTCGGTGGAAATACGCGTCCAGGTGCGCTCCTACGTGACGGGTAGAATGTGGTGGTGCACCGTCTTGCATGTACCACATATTCCTTCGGACCTCGAGAGGAATGTCTTCTAACAGCGAGGGTAGCTCCGTTCGCAGAAAATTGAGGTATTCCGAGCCTGTTAGTCGATGCGGTAGACGAACAAGACCGATAATCCGATTGTGGATTATCGGTGTGGGTTTTCTTCTGCCCAGACATGACTGGTGTGGAAGTTGACAACACCACGTCTGTTAAACGACGCCTCGTCGGTGAACAATATCCTCCTTGTAAAGTCATCGTCTTCGCGTAGCTTCTCCAACATCCATGCACAGAAAGTAGCACGTTTATCGAAGTCACCGGCTTCTCATTCATGCATCCGCTGATAACGGTACGGGTGCATTTGCTGCTGTTTGAGTATCTTCTAAACGACGCTGTTGCTGATTCCCTCTTGCGCGGCGATCTTCCTTGTGCTGCTCGTCGGATCCTCTTCGATGTGGCGCAGTATCCTATTCTCCAGGTCTGAATCGCGTACGTCGCGTCCTCCGGATCTGACTACCGTCAAGTATACTGTATCGCGCGCTCGCTGGCACACTCGTGTAAAAGCTCTTCCGTCCGATGCACGTCTCCACGGAAATCTTTCGCAGTAGATACGACGCGCTTCGCAGGCTTTACCCCTCGCTTCGCCGTAACACAGCAGCATGTCTGTGTACTCAATAAATGTAAATTGTCCGTCGCTCATCGTTCCGCACCACACACGCTTGTACAAAATTTAAATAATTGAAATAAAAACAAAGTGAAAAAAAATGAAATTAGCACTAACGTTATACTAAAAATAACACTAAATTTAAAAATAAAATTAACATGCAAACTAAAAAAGACTAAAGCTATGAATAATAGTAAAAATAAAAGAATAATTTACATTTTTAAAAAAGTTGAAATTTAATGCAAAGTAAGCTGCAGAAATATTTCCCGCGACTACAATCCGTGTTCGTTAGCGACTGCAAGCGAGCTGAGTCTCTTGTGGAAACCCTTGCGAGAAAATGCCGAAAATGACGCAGTCTTCGGCACTTACGTTCCCACCGTTTCCTTCTAGCTCTATTCATTAGCGAACACGTTTTAAAATAGTTAAAAAGCCAGACAGCTCGACGCTAGTTCGCTCTCGAAGGGTACGTGGCCGGCTCGGGCCCAGAAAGGAGCCCTGACATAAGCCATGCACCCTCGCGGGCGGTCATCCAGCGATGGTCTACGACTTTACCTCAGCCATATTTATTCTGCGGAACAAATGCTTATTGCTCGACGTGAATGGTCTTAAATGCATAAATTTTCTTATCAACGAACTCCACTTTATAATTTCTAGTTTACGCGTGTTTGGAAATTGTTAAATGGAGCATTGCATCCGGAGTTGTATTTAGGCGCGCTATGTTCAGATACAGTTTAGTCTTATGCGTGCGCATAACGCGCAATAGGAGAATACGTTTTTGGTGAAGCAGAGTTACGCGCAGTTTTGTCGACACGTCCTACTGAAATGTATTATTCTTTATATAACTCTATAATAGTTTATACATTTATTGAATAAAAATCTATCAGAAATGTAATAACAATTTTCGTTTTATTGAAGTCGCACAATGTGGAATTAATATTCGCGGACGAAAATAATAATAAAT
Source organism: Holcopasites calliopsidis (assembly GCA_023838395.1). Lineage (NCBI taxonomy): Eukaryota > Metazoa > Arthropoda > Insecta > Hymenoptera > Apidae > Holcopasites > Holcopasites calliopsidis. The sequence continues at coordinate 91,374 of JALHAQ010000048.1, forward strand.
GGTATTACGAAAATAAATGGTATTACGAATACCACACAGCTAGGTGAAACCATGGTGTAAGATTTCACTCCTTATCACAACCTTGATTACCATGTTCCATTTTTATCATTAACATTAACGTTAAATTACTCGAATACCGCAAAAAGTAGGAAGCAAAATTTTTACATTTTGGTTTCTCGATTATTTCAATAGATACACCGTGCTTGGAAGCAACCGACAATTATCACCGTGATTCCCATGCGATCTGATGTGGACTTGCGCGTCCGCGAATATTAATTCCACATTGTGCGACTTCAATAAAACGAAAATTGTTATTACATTTCTGATAGATTTTTATTCAATAAATGTATAAACTATTATAGAGTTATATAAAGAATAATACATTTCAGTAGGACGTGTCGACAAAACTGCGCGTAACTCTGCTTCACCAAAAACGTATTCTCCTATTGCGCGTTATGCGCACGCATAAGACTAAACTGTATCTGAACATAGCGCGCCTAAATACAACTCCGGATGCAATGCTCCATTTAACAATTTCCAAACACGCGTAAACTAGAAATTATAAAGTGGAGTTCGTTGATAAGAAAATTTATGCATTTAAGACCATTCACGTCGAGCAATAAGCATTTGTTCCGCAGAATAAATATGGCTGAGGTAAAGTCGTAGACCATCGCTGGATGACCGCCCGCGAGGGTGCATGGCTTATGTCAGGGCTCCTTTCTGGGCCCGAGCCGGCCACGTACCCTTCGAGAGCGAACTAGCGTCGAGCTGTCTGGCTTTTTAACTATTTTAAAACGTGTTCGCTAATGAATAGAGCTAGAAGGAAACGGTGGGAACGTAAGTGCCGAAGACTGCGTCATTTTCGGCATTTTCTCGCAAGGGTTTCCACAAGAGACTCAGCTCGCTTGCAGTCGCTAACGAACACGGATTGTAGTCGCGGGAAATATTTCTGCAGCTTACTTTGCATTAAATTTCAACTTTTTTAAAAATGTAAATTATTCTTTTATTTTTACTATTATTCATAGCTTTAGTCTTTTTTAGTTTGCATGTTAATTTTATTTTTAAATTTAGTGTTATTTTTAGTATAACGTTAGTGCTAATTTCATTTTTTTTCACTTTGTTTTTATTTCAATTATTTAAATTTTGTACAAGCGTGTGTGGTGCGGAACGATGAGCGACGGACAATTTACATTTATTGAGTACACAGACATGCTGCTGTGTTACGGCGAAGCGAGGGGTAAAGCCTGCGAAGCGCGTCGTATCTACTGCGAAAGATTTCCGTGGAGACGTGCATCGGACGGAAGAGCTTTTACACGAGTGTGCCAGCGAGCGCGCGATACAGTATACTTGACGGTAGTCAGATCCGGAGGACGCGACGTACGCGATTCAGACCTGGAGAATAGGATACTGCGCCACATCGAAGAGGATCCGACGAGCAGCACAAGGAAGATCGCCGCGCAAGAGGGAATCAGCAACAGCGTCGTTTAGAAGATACTCAAACAGCAGCAAATGCACCCGTACCGTTATCAGCGGATGCATGAATGAGAAGCCGGTGACTTCGATAAACGTGCTACTTTCTGTGCATGGATGTTGGAGAAGCTACGCGAAGACGATGACTTTACAAGGAGGATATTGTTCACCGACGAGGCGTCGTTTAACAGACGTGGTGTTGTCAACTTCCACACCAGTCATGTCTGGGCAGAAGAAAACCCACACCGATAATCCACAATCGGATTATCGGTCTTGTTCGTCTACCGCATCGACTAACAGGCTCGGAATACCTCAATTTTCTGCGAACGGAGCTACCCTCGCTGTTAGAAGACATTCCTCTCGAGGTCCGAAGGAATATGTGGTACATGCAAGACGGTGCACCACCACATTCTACCCGTCACGTAGGAGCGCACCTGGACGCGTATTTCCACCGAAGATGGATCGGACGAGGAGGACCCGTACCTTGGCCTGCTCGATCCCCGGGTTTAACTCCAATGGATTTTTATTTCTGGGATCACCTCAAGCAGTTGGTGTATGCAACACCGGTGAATACGGTGGATCAATTGTGGGAGCGAATTCAACACTCATCTGCGTTGGTTCAAAGCATTATGGGGAACCTCGTACTGGTAAGAAGAAATCTTCATCAGAGAATTGAACTTTGCATTCAGGAAAGTGGTGGATACATCGAACACCTCCTGAAGTGCTAACTGTGGACACTCGCTGTGCGTGCGTGTGTAATTTTTGTGGACAATCGCGAACGGGACAATCGCGGTGCGTGCGTGTGTAATTTTTGTGGACAGTCGCGGACGGGACAATCGCGATGCGTGCGTGTGTGATTTTTGTGAACATTCGCGGACGGGACAATCGCGGTGCGTGCGTGTGTGATTTTTGTAGACAATCGCGGACGGGACAATCGTGATGCGTGCGTGTGTAATTTCTGTGAACATTCGCGGACTGGACAATCGAAGTGCGTGTATGCGAGGGTTTGGTGAAAAAATTGTGCATAGAGAGGAGCGTCCACCCTCTTTACTTGAGAACCCCATTGGGCGGATTTCGATATGCCCATGTGGATTTTGGCAAGTAAGCAGATTGAACGCCATGCAACATGAGGTGCTACCTTTCTCACAAGACCACATTGTCGGGTCATAGGGTAAAGTAGGTCACGGTGTCACGGTAAGTAGCCGTTGCATGTAGTAAATGAGTGCCACTGAGCGGAGCCTGCTGACTCGCTCCAGCGAGCGTCAGATTGCCTGTCTACAGGCGTTTTTTTAAACATCGATATCTTGCAAACATAGCCTTAAACGCAAAATCGCTATTCTTGATTTTCGATTTATATTGGTCCATAGAACCACCCCTTAAAATATTGACGTGCAGTAGCAGAACACCCTGTATGCGATAAGCTTTTGTTTATTTTTCTGGTATTTGATACCGTAATCTTTCGTTTCTTTGAGGTAACGTAGTACTCGCTTTGCTAATAGCCTAGTGTCCTTCTCCAGGGTCAGAACAAAATCTGCTTAATGCATTCGCAGCGTATGTAATGTCTGGCATAAATGAGACTCCCCACGAGTTCCCGGTAAGTTCGATCTTTCATCCGCTCTCTTTCTTCGTTGTCTTTGGGTCACAATTCTTTGTTAATTTTTGTGTTCGATTCAATTTGGGTAGATATGGTTTTAGCATCTTTCATGTCGAATTTGTCTAATAATTCGTAGACGTATTTTTTTGGGATAATTTGATGCAACCGGTTTCTTCCTCTCTTTCGACATGAATGCACGAAATGTCCGTAATTTGCCCGAAATCTTGAATTTCAAACTCTGATTTTAATTTCTCTTGGACCATATTTAATTCCTTTAGATCTTTCGAGGCCAATATCAAATCGTCTACGTATACTGTCATTATTACTCGTTTTTCGTCTTTACCTAATACGTATAAACACGGGTCTGCTTCGTTTCTGTATCCCTTTTGTTGAGTTACACATTTATCTAGTCGCTTATACCACTCACGACCAGACTGCTTCAATCCGTATAGTGGTTTCTGCAATTTGCAGACTTCTTCCGGTTCATCTTCTGTGAACATCTCGGGTTGTTCCATGAAGACTTCGTCGTGTAGATTTCCCTGTACGTATGCCGATATCACATCTATATGGTGGACGTACATTTCTTCTTCGACTGCAGTTGCGAGAAGAGTGCGTATAATCTCGTAGCGTGAGACAGGTGCGTACATTTCTTCATAATCAATTCCTGCTTTTTGAATATGCCCCCGAGCCACTAATCGGGCCTTGTGCCTTTTTATTTGACCTTTTGAGTCCGTTTTAGTTTTAAAAACCCATTTGTTCGTTAGGATCTTGTTTTCTGGACGAGGGTCTAGCGACCACGTTCTATTTCTTTTTAAGGTCTCGATTTCTTTTTCCATTTCTTTTAGTCATAATTTCCCGTCGCCGCGTTCTATTGCTTCGTTAACCGTTGTTGGATCTTTTCGTTCTGTAGATCCGTTTTCGAATGTTGTACCTCGGGATGCGTAGACCTTTTTCGGGCGCCCTACCTTTCCGGATCGAAGAATTTTTGGTCTACCAGGGCCTCATTTGTTTACATTTTCTAATGCTTGTTCCTCGCTGCATTTCTCGTTTTCTTCGGTGATGTTTTCTTCTCTGTTGGTTTCACTGTCGTTTGTTTCTTCCTTGTTGATTTCTTCTGAGTCGAAATTTAGAAAATGTTCACACGTAGTTCCTTCGTTGGTTGTCTCGAAGAATTTAACATCCCTTGCTTTAATAATTTTTCTTGTATCTCGTCACCACTGGCGATAGGCTTTTGATTCGTGTGAGTACCCCACCAGCATGTATTCCGTACCCTTCGGATCGAATTTTTGTCGCTGTACATTTTTGTTTAGTACGATTACCTTACTTCCCACGGTTCGTAGGAATCCGATGTATGGTTTTTTATTATACCATGCCTCATACGGCGTTTTATTATAGAGCGATTTGGTCGGGCATCTATTTCGCAGAAACGTAGCAGTGTTAATGGCTTCTGCCCATACAGATTTTGGCAGTTTTGCTTGCAACATTATGCATCTCGCCATTTCTACTAACGTTCGATTCGCGCGTTCAGCCACGCCGTTTTGTCGTGGTGTATATTCGACTGCCAGCTGTCTTGCGATGCTCTCATCATCTAGGAATTTGTTGACTTCCTTTGATATATATTCTTTCGCGTTATCGGTTCTCAATCGTTTTATCACACACCCAGTCTCCTTCTCGACACGTTTCTTGATATTTTTAAACGCCTATAAGACTTCCGAACGCTTTCGAAACATGTTCGTTTCCGTATAACGCGAATAGTCCTCTATGAACGTCGCAAAATATCTCGCATCGCCGAGAGATTCCGTATTCATTGGGCCACAAATGTCCGAGTGTATTAGCCCGAGTTTTTCCTTTTCGCGGTGTTCTGAACTTTTGTACGGAAGCTGGTTGACCTTTCCCTTAACACAAACCATGCAGTCCGCATTCGTGTCGTTAGCATTTAAATTTATACCAATGGCCATGTCATTTACGCTTAATTTCTTTAAATCAGCGAAATTCAGATGTCCGAAGCGTCTGTGCTATTTGTTATAATTTTCGAGACTTACTCTTGTTTGCAGTGCGCGGTCTTCCATGATGTCCACGATGTACAATTCATCCCTCTTCTCTGCTACCATGGCCGTTGATCCGTCTCTTCGTTTGACGATCGCGCGGTTTTTATCGAAAATAACTTTGTACCCGTTTTTCGTTACTTGCGAGACCGAAATTAAATTGTTTTTTAAATCCGACACGAATATCGTGTTAGTTAGCTTTACTCGGTTTGTTTTTCCGATTTTTAATTTTACGTCGATTTCGATTTTTCCGATTCTACGTGATTTCACCCACTGGTCGGATGCCGTAAAGACGTTTGTAACGACACTTTAGTCAAGTACACTAAATTTTTGTTTCTCATTTGACATGTGTTTCGTCGTGGCACTGTCCAGACACCAAATGTTTGATTTTTCTACTACGGCTTTGCACGCAATGACCGTCATTGCGTCTTCCGTTTTCCTGGCGTCGCGTTTCTGTCTTATATATGTGGGGTTGGATAAAAGTATTGCGTGTTGTGTGTATGATCTGGATTGAGCGAGGATTGCCTGGAACTATTTGATTGCAAGAGGAATGTTTGGGGCCGAGGTGCAAGAGAAGAGTGTTTGGGCGTCGTGACAGTTTTGTTTAGGAATACGTGAGAGATAAGAATGAGTCCGAGAATTTTGTGTTTGAATTGTAGGAGATTGTGTGAATGCGTATATTGTATCGGTGAGAGGCTGTAATCTTGTGTGGAAGGACTGAAAGTCTGCGGATGAGCGGAGAGGTGAGCAGTTTTTGAAAGAGTCGCATCAGTGAGAGGTTTAAAAAGCGTGCCCTAACTATAATACATTTTATAATAAATTCAGTTCTTCTGAAATATTGAACTACTTATTACATTTTCCCACATATAGCAATCGGCACCCAGGTGTCCCATTTTCCACACTCGTAACACTTTCCGTTAAACTCTGGTTGTTGTTTTGAGGTTATCTTGTTCTTTCTTGCACAAGGATTTTCTTGCTTCAGTGTCTTCGTATACAACGCTGCACTGTTGAGGTCACCCTCCTTCTCATTGTCGTATCGGCCGTCCTTTGCTGTTTGCCGAGCTTCTTCTTCCAGCAATTTGACTTTTAAGTTATTTATCGTAGGAATTTCATCGCGCGACTCGATTGCCACTGTAAAATTTTCGAATTCCTCTGGCAAGGATCTGAGCAATATAATCGGGAGTAAATCTTCCGGGACATTTATGCCTGCTTCCGTTAGTTGCTCTGCTTTGCTTGTGAAATCATTGAGGTATTTCGTCATGGAAGTATCTGGATCTCTTCGCATTCTGTACAATTGTTTATACAACGTTGCTTTGCGAACAGGTCCTTTTGATTCGTATATTTGTTCGAGTTCGTTCCATGCCGCATGCAATGTTTCGGCTTTCTTTATAGGATTCAGTTGACCACGTGTCATACTTAACATAATCATGGCCATGGCTTTCTGATCCTTTTTCGTCCATTATGCGCGGTTTTCCTCGGTTTTTAATTCCTCGCCGCTTGTATACGACCATAGTTCATTACAGACGAGGATACTCCTCATTTGCAGTTTCCATAATTCGTAATTTTCGTCGTTGAGCTTCTCAATGTTTTGAGTGTTATACGCCGCCCATGCTTTCACCGTTTCACGCACTTTATTTTCAGTTAAATTTTTGTGTGTGCTGGAATTCTATTCTCTTCAACGTACGCACACCTGGGCCCATAACCTGTCAGGATATAGCTTAGGGAATAAAAACCATGTAACACAAATATATATATATATTTCTATTATAATCAGCTTGACCAAACGTAACGGCTCGTGTTTCCTCAACGATATATCAACTGAAAACTACAATAATACATACACAGTAAATGGTCACATCACCACACATCACTCATCCGCATAACGGGGGATGGCAGCATGAGTCTCGAATTAGTCCCGCATCGATATATTCTAACAATGTGAATGAAAATATAATGTACTTCGAATGGGATAAATGCTTCCGTACTCAACTAAAATTTGTAGCAGGTACTCGTAGGTAGGTATGCATAGGAATCCCCGAAAATTCCAGAAAAAATAAAATGTGACTAACCGCGGGAAAAACCCAACGCTGGCCCTAAATGTCGCCCGAACGGCAGAAGGGAGCAACACTGATTCCTGACAGTCCTTCAACAATCGCTGATCGAGTACATAAGTGCGAGCAGTTAAGATAGTGCGTGACGAAGTGCAAGGTTTGCTTGAATTTGACAATGGCAGGAAGCCAGACGAAGAAAAGAGAGTCTTTCTCGCGGTGGAGCAGAAAATAGCAATAGTTGAGAAACCAGAGCAGGGAATTCCAGTTCAATCGCTTTGTCGCGAGTACGGTGTATCAAAGAACGTAGTGTATAGTATACATCGGGATAGAACACTTCTATCAAGTTTCAGGAATCTTGGAACCCAAATGCTACCCCGTAAAAAATGTAGAAAGTCGTCGAACGAGGAATTGGGAAATAAGTTATACACGTGGTTCCTAGAACAAGGAGCAATGAAAAATCCGATGACAAACCGCTTATTACGATAAAAAGCAGTTGAAATGTGCAGTGAAGGTGCATCGTTCTCATTCATTGGAAGCAGAGGATGGTTGCAGAAATTTAAGAAGCGTATATAGCACGGAGCAAAAGTTAACATCGAAATTATTCATTATTCATGAAGGGAAATGAACTAAAATACAAACGAAATCAATTTGTCGTTATTAGTTGAACAAAAAAGAATTAGAATCGACTGACTAACGAGTCTATCAAGTACGACGTATGTTACATTTTAAACAATTCACCAACAATTGGAATTAGACTTACCCGTTTCTCCAGAAATGAACCTGCTTAGACGAAAATGGGTCACTGTCATCCTACCGATCATTCGTAGGAGTAACACGTGATGCACAACAGCTGATGTTCCACGGTCAGGTCAGTCATTTCACTTCACTTCTCGAATTTTACTTTACTGCACGATCGCTGTTACTTTTGTGAGGGTGTAATGCAATCTTCTGCAAAAATTTTAAGGGGTGATTCTGCAGGCCAAAACAAGGAGAAAATCAAGAATAACAATTTTGCATTTGAGGCTTTGTTAATAAGATACCGGTGTTTGAAAAAACGGACAGCTGTGTTCAGTGGCAATCATGCGCTACACGGAAGGGAAACCATGACCTACCGCACCGCGTAATCTGACACCCAAAAAGACACACGTTTTACATTGCACAGCATTCAACCTGCTTACTTGCACAACTCCACATGGGCATATCAAAACTCTCCCAATGGGATTATCAAGTAAAGATGGTGACGGCCTTCAATCCATAATTTTGTTCTCGAAAACCAAATACACATGCACCACGATTGTCGCGGCCGCGAATTTATATGCGTACACCCGACTGTCCCATCAGCGAGTGTCCACGATTTGCACTAAACTTATTATTCCAGGAGATGTTCCTCGCTTCCACCATCAGTTTGAAGACAGCGGTTCAACTCTTTCACGCAAGTCGTGTCACAATTTCTGAAAGTCTGTTATTATTGTCAGAGGACATCATCATGTTAGCGTATTTCGCAAATGTACACGAACCTTTGGACATCTGGTACCACTATCACCGCACATAATCAATTGTAAGAAAAAGTAGCTTTAAGATTCGCATTATGTATCTAGAAATTGAAATAATCAAGTTCTAAGAATTAGACTTAATTAAAAATCGAGAGTAATAACAATAGAACTAAATGCAATATTAAATCTATGCCGAATAGTAAAATTCAAAGTACAATTGGAATGTTTAAACTATTCCGTATTCAACAGCGTACAAACTGCAACTGCCTCGATTATCTACAGGTGTCCCAGAACTCCCCATAGAGCCGAAAAGGGGTGATAGCTGAGGTGATTCTGAACACATTTTTCCTTTGCGAAAATGTTGTTTGAGGCTTCGTTTTTAAATGGTTAACGAAAAACATTGACCAATCAGAGCGCGCGTAGAGCCCGCGCTCAGCCGCGGGAGTGTTGTGTTCGAGCTTGACGCTGGGTCGAGGCCGTGAATGTGAACAGGTCGCTCGATCTAATAAAAGGCGTTTGCCAAAAGTTATATCAAATAAGGTATAAACAAATTAAGAACAATATCAATTTATTACATTCTTTGTAATGCTATACCTTTTCCGGGGACTGGAAAATGTTTTCACTAAATTCACCATGGCCGTGTTTTCTGGGAACCGAAAAACTCTGCTGGCCAGCATGTTGGCCTCAAGGGCCTTTTCACCATAAAGCGCGCTCCCTGCGACGACCCGTAACTCTCCCTTATAACATTCTTCGAACTAGCCCTCATGCACCGTTGCAAATCGCGTCACAATTTCTCAAGACAGAACCAGTCGGAACATCGAGCAGTAAAGATCTCTCCGACGCTGGAATTCCTGTTTTTACTTTCAACGAAAGAAAAGTTAAGTTTTAAAACGCGAATCTCCCGAGTGATTACCCGATCAGGGACACGACGATGAAATTGTAGAACGTGCAAAAGCGTATTTGGCAGTAAAAAGGGCCAAGTCGGGACCCTTCAAAGTTAATAACAATCAGCCCCTTTCGGAGCCAGCAATTATTCATAAATGGGAACAACTGATTTCATAAATTCAAATCTTGAAGTGTAAAATGACAGTGATCGTGCAATGATGGAAATTTTGTGGAACGAAGTTCTTTCACTGTTCCAACCGAGACATCGGCTGTTCTGCACCATGTGTTTGTTCTTCGAATGGCCAGGATCGGTAGAATAACCCAGTGATCGTTGCCGTGCAGGTTGTAAGTTTTGTCAAATAAAGTGAGTTCGCTTAACTGGCAGTAACATCAGCTGTCCTGCACTGCGGGATATCTACTTGCAATGGTGAGGATCGGTAGGATGGCACAGTGATCCATTTTCGTCGAAGCAGGTTCATTTATGGATGCATGGGTGAGTCTAATTTGAATCTTCTGTCAATCTTTTTTAATTTAACGCGGGCTGCAATTGATAGGTTTATTAGTCAATCGATTCATTGATCCTACACGAATAACGAATAATTTGATATTGTTCTTAATTTGCTTATACCGAATCATTGCATTCAAGCGAGTGGTGGACACGAGGAACATCCCTGGAATAATTAGTTTAGTGCAAATCGTGGAATCGTGATTCTTGTGTGCTGCAAATTTCTGTGTTGATGGATGTGTTGTTAACAATCGAGGACGGGCCAATTGCATACTTGGTTTTTGGAAACAAAATTGAGTATTGAAGGCTGCCGTCACCCTTTTTACTTGATAATCCCGTTGGGCGGGTTTCGATATGCCCATGTGGATTTTTACAAGTAAGCAGGTTGAATGCTATACATCGTAATGCGTGTGCCTTCTGAGTGCCAGATTTCACGGTGCGGTACGTCATGGTTCCTGCGGCGTCGTAGCGAATGACTACCACTGAACACAGCTGTTTGACTCGAGCCTCACGCGTCAGATTCCCCATCGGCAGGCGTTCGAACGCCGTTTTTTTAAACATCGATATCTCGTAAACAAAGCCTCAAACGGAAAATTGCCATTCTTGATTTTCGTTTTATTTTGGCCTGTAGAATCACCCCTTAAAATATTTGCATACTGTTGCGTTACACCCTGTATATACTACATCTACATATACTAAACTACCAAAGGGACAACTACACCATGCAGGCACGAAATTTCTTCACTTATTTCTTTTTTTTGACTAGAATCAGTTCAGGATAGGTGAGATGAAAAGGACCGCACACCCATCCTTCCCGTCAGACCCGGTCTCGTTCGCTTCACCCTGCGATCGAGAGGCAACACCTCATATCTCCCGAACGCAGGGCCGCGTTGTTATAATGCGCTTATTTTAGAGTGATAATATTTCTTTTACGTGTTCCTGATGCCAGGATCGCCAATTACTGGGATTTTCCCGTCTTTACCATCGATGGATTTTGTTAGTTTGTCCGGCAGGACCATCTCCATATTGTCGTCCTGTGCATTGTACAGGCTAGTGCGTTCCCCTGTTCGTGAGAAAGTCTCTTTAGTAAACCGGGACGTAAATTACCATCCTTACTTACTCAACCACGCGTATGTTCGCTGTGTGCTATTACCCGTCTGAGTGAACGAATACGTTAATTTACAAAAAAACAAGAAAATACGTATCTTCGATGAACTTGGGCAATCCCCACCATTGAGTACAACAACATGTAATAGCTGTATTAGTAATTTGTCGCGCCGAGAATATGGCTATGGCTATCGTTATTCATCAAAGGTGTATTTACATAACTATTTAAGTGAACCAAACGTCCCGAAATAAGTAAGAGAGAGGGGTAATAAATAAATGAGTGAGTAAAATAAAGTAAGATAGATAAATAAATAAATAAGTCCAGTAAATATATAGGTAAAATAGAAAATATAGGTAAAAAAAAATAAAAAATAGAGAAATAAGTAAGTAAATATTTAAAAATAGATATAAAGATAAAAATAGGATAAAATAACTAAATAAATAAATAAGTCCGTAGGTAAAATAAGTAGGTAGATAATAAATAAAATAAATAAATACATAAATAGGTAAAAACGAGTAAATAAGTAGATAAACTAAAAAATAGGGAATGAATAAATAAAGTAAGTAGATGTGATAATTGAATAGGCTTTGAATAGGCAGCTATGCAAATATGCAAATACTGAATATATGTTTAGTAGGAAGTACATTGCCAATTCTCGAGCGACTATTGTTACTTGTCCCCCAAAACTCTTATTCCCTGGTTAAGGTGCCATTTCGCCGTTCCCTTTTTTAGAATTTTAGAATTATTCCCATATTGAGTTCCATTTATGTTGGCTGTAGGGCCACCTGGAGGCCCGGCACAATTATTTCATTATTACATTTTTCTGTCTATTTTTAGAATCCATTTTTCCTGTCATCGTCCTCTTTCTTTCTTAATATTGCATATATCTCCTTTTTCATAGCTTCAAGAATTCTCCGGTTTTCCAGAATTTTTTGCCCCATCTCTCCAGGGGTACTGGGTCTTTCCTCACCCAGTTCCAACCAGATTCTACTCGTGTATCTTCTCCAAAATGTGCACGCAAAAAATGTGTGTAGAGTATCCTCTGGGGTTTTCTCGTCACAGTCATGGCAGAGAGGATCTATTCTCTTTTTATATTTATGCAAATATGCATTATACGACCCGTGCCCCGTCAGGAACTGAGTTACACAATGGTCTGGGTCGATCTCCTTAACTTTCATCCAATTCTCTATCACAGGTATTACCTGTCTAGTCCAATTACCTACCCCTACATTCCCTATCCACCTCTCGTTCCATTTCTGTACGATCCACCTTTTCCGCTCTTTGACTATCCCTTTCCCTTGTTTCTTTCCTCTTTCATTATTCTCATTTTTTCGTTTCCTTTTTTCATTGTACTCATATTCGTATCTTATGGCTAGTATATCGTATGGGGGAATTTTCCCGATTACTCCAGCGGCCTCCGTGGAGACCGCCCTGTACGCCCTGCATACCCTGACGGCAGCAGCTCTGCGAGCCTTTTCCAAGGTTTCCCGGTTTCTCTTTTTATCCAACACCTCTGCCCACATGGGTGCAGCGTATAAGGCGATGGATCTGCCCACCAGGGAGAGCAACACTCTTTTATGCCCTGATGGGCCACCAATATTCGGCATTATTCTTGCTAATGCAGATGTAATCTGTGTAGACCTCTCCACCGCATACCTGATATGCGGGTAGAAGGTCAGTGCATTATCGAGTACCACTCCCAGATATTTGACCGTCCCTTTCGGTTTGATCACCTCATTGTTAATTCTAATGCCGAGATTCTCCCTCGGCCAGCATCGTCTCGAGAAGAGCATAATCTCCGTCTTACTTGTTGCAAGACGGAGTCCCAGGTCACTCAAGGTTTTATATATATTTTCGACGGCAGCCTCCGCCAGTGAGACCGCCGTCTTCTCTATCTTGGCTGCTGCGAGCACGACAGTATCGTCCGCATAGCATATCGCCGTCAGGTCCGTGTCGCCACGGAGGCCACCGTCTCCCATGCCACCGCCATAGTTATCTAGATTTCGGAGAACCGTATTAAAAGTCACGTTCCAAAGTAACGGACCGAGCACTGAGCCCTGAGGAACTCCCCTGGAGAGATTTACGCTTATTGTTTCTCCCTGTATTGTGATGAATCCCTTCCTTTCGTTTAGAAAGTCTTGTACCAGGCTCTCCAGGTATCCCGGGAGGCCCAGTTCCTCAACCGCCCCTATGATCGCATCCCAGCGGATCTCATTAAATGCGTTTTGTACATCTAGGAATGCTGCGACAATATACTTCCCTTCGCGTTTCTTCTGTTTTATAAAATCTTTTACCTCTACTAGGGCGTCTATGGTACCTTTCCCCTTTTGAAACGCAAACTGCCTAGGATGCGATGCATCAGAGTTAGCCATGTGCATGCTTATTCTATCTACCAGTATCCTTTCGAAGAGCTTTCCAAAGGTACTTGTCAGGCAGGTTGGCCTGAATTTTCTTTTGGGAAGCTCCCCTTGTACACTATCACTATTTACTTTTATGCCACCTTTCGGGATCAGAGCAATCCTTGCTTCCTTCCACATCCTTGGGAACTTTCTCTCTATGAGACAGGCGTTAAACCAGTGACATAGCAGGTTGGGGGCTATTTTACCGATCATCCGAACAATTTCAGGATTGAAACCGTCCGGGCCCGGTGGTCTACCAGCCTTAACCGTTTTAAGGGCCTTTTGCAGCTCGTTAATGGTGATCTGTTCCGGTTCTTGATTGTTACTACCTATATTTCTAATGTGCCTGTTCTTTATGGCAGGCCCAGGTGGAAAGAGATCAATGAGGGCCTGCTTAGCTTCTTCTATGCTAATCGATTGTTCAGGACTACTCCCTTTAAGTTTTTTCCTCACCATAAGGTAAGGACGTCCCCATATATTATCATCTAACTCCTTTATAAATCTGTCCCATGCCCTCTTTTTTCCCTCTCGTATTTCCTTTCTGAAGTTCTTTTTAGCCTCCCTGAGCTTTCCCTCCATGTGCGTTATATTTTGCGTCTGCCCTTCTCTTCTAACCTTCATTATTTGCCTTCTAAGCTTGTTACATTGTGTTTTCATTTTAGCAAGTTTTTCCGTCCACCAGTAGATACTCCCGTTTTTCCTTTCCCTACCACTACTTTTTCGTTTCGGAAATGCTCTATCACATCCTTTCTTTATTACATTTCTTATTTCCTCGGTGAGTAGGTCTACACCTATGTGTACTTTCTGGGGTATCCCCTCTATGTATTTTTGCATAGACTTACAATACTCTTCCAGTCTGGCCGGGTCACCTGACTTAGTTTTCCATCCCCTATCATGGGACTGCGAAACTTCTCGTTGTCTTCCTTCTTCATTATATCTTGCCTCTTTTCGTTCTCGTATATCAAAGATGATCCTTCTGTGATCACTCAGTGTTTCCTCACTCATTACCCTCCAATTTCTGATTTTCCTGTATGCCTGTTCAGAGGCTAGTGTCAGGTCGACACATGATGCCCCATTATGTCTAATGCAAGTGTACGTCTTGCGAATGTTATTAAGGCATATTAAACCCATCGTCTGTACAGATTCTCTGATTATTTGCCCCCTCCTTCTTCTCCTGTGCGATTTAATTTCACCAATCGCCCAGGTGTGATCCTCTGCATTAAGGACACCCGCAATTATCATTATTTTGTCTTGTGCAGCTTCGGGACTAACGACATTAACGATCGTGTCCCAAAGCTGCATGAAATCTCCATGTGTTTCGTTTGGCGAGCTGTAGCAGGATATGCAGATTGGTCCGTCTGTATACACTGCCACAACTCCCCTGTCACTTTTAATACCTTTTACTTGTATGTCCTTATTCATAATCAGGACGGAGGCTAATTCGTCAGTGCTGTTATACCACCTTTCTCCCCCCAGTGGTCTGTGGGGTTCGCTGATGAAAGCGATATCTATATTCTCCTTCGTCATATTCGCAAATAATAAATCCTGCGCCGCTCGGCATTTATTTAGATTTATTTGTGTATATTTAATGTCTTTCTCTTTTCCATGCATTCTATTATTTTTCCCTGTATTCACCTTTTTACTATGCGCTCTTTCGTCTCTCCTACTTGCGTTGTGGTTCCCATTACCTACATTATCTGTTTTATTCATTTTCTTTTTCTTCTCCCCTTCCTTTTCCTTTTTCTTCTTGGTGTCCATTTTTCTCTCCGTCCTTATCGTCTTTTCCATCTTTCACTTGCTTGGTTCTACATGTATGCCCCATACGTTTGTATTGGCCACAGCTCCAACACTTAGTGCTGGGCTTGTCCAGTATTGTAACCTGGGCATTGACCCAGCCTATCCTGATTCTTCTATTTCTTGCCACTATCTCTTTTAGCTTATCCGGTATTCTAACATAGGCACATTTCTCCCCCCATGGTTCTGTAATTAATTTTTCCACGAATATCTGATTCGTGTACTCTTCCGTTATCTCCTGTTGGTTGTTCTGTTCTTTTAGGTTTTTAATTATTTCGTTTTTTATACTTTCCCTGTCCATCGTAATACCTATCCCCCGTATTTTAATTGTACTAGTTGCGGTTAGGAGCATTAGTTTGGTGATGCCCTCTCCGCATTTATCCTCTATTGCACTTTTAAGTGCCCTTGCCGCTTCCAGGCTTTCCATTTCGAAGAGGATTGCGCTTCTCCTTGTCGCGCGTATTTTGTCGATTCCCAGTCTTTGTATATTGTCTCCCTCAATATTTGTTTTCTCCTTTATTGTCCTTAGCGCTTCTCCATAGTTTCTTCCTTCGTGTGCAGCGTAGATCGCTATCCTTCTTAGCTCTTTGTTACTTGTTCTCTCCTTCTCACTCCTTATCTGCGTATCCCTGATCTTCATTCTATCTTTCTGCACCGTAGTCAGCCCCTCTTGTTCTTTCCTTCCTTTCATTGGTGTCGCTATTCTTCCATTTCTATTTCTTCTTACCACTTGAACCCATGTGTTCTCTGTTTTCCTAACTGTGGCTGGTGCAATTTGTATTATGTGTTCTCCACCTGTTTCCATAGGAGTTTGTGTTCCTACCGTCCTCCTTTGACTCCCCTTCCCTTCTGGCATTATTGGGGTTATGTATTCCGCATTGTTTCCCGTTTCCCTTTTGTTTTCCTTCCCTTGCATGTCTCTCTTGGTAGCGCTTTCCATCCTATTTTTCACTGTATTCTCACTGTCACAGTCCTTCTGTAAGTGTTTATTACTTTTACATTTAAAACAAACCTTATAGCTATCAAACCCGCAGTTTCTAGCCATATGTCCTTGTTCGCCGCATCTATAACATTTTAAAAGGAATCTTGTTTTTTCTACCCTGCATTTACTCCGTCCCAATTTTATTTCACCGTCCCTACATATCTGATCTGCTTGTGTCTTAACGATATCTACTATTGCATTCTTGGTTTGATCTCTTTTAGTAGTCAACTCTACGATCCTTATCTCCTGTTGTTTTATGTTGTATTTTTGTCTAATTTCATGTATAATATCTTCTCTCCCTATTGTTCCTTCTATATCTGTAATCTTGATTTGTCTTCTCCTCTCCCCCAGTGGGATACATTTAATTCCCTTCCTTGTTATTTCCTCCTGTAAGTCTTGTGCTTCTGTTTCATCACTAAGTTTAATTATTGCGTTCTCATTATTTCGACACTTTTTTATACTTATTACGTCTACATTCATTGTTCCTATTTTGTCTTTTATTTTGCTTACTAGTGTTCTAAAAGCCTCCTTTTCCTCCGCCATCACCATTATGGCGTTTGATTTTTCCCTGTTAACTACCTTTTCTATTTTATTCGTTTTTCCCTTCTCCGTATCCGTGTCATGACCCAGCTCCATTACTTTCAATTCTTCTCTGAGACTCGCCTTCTCGAACCTGATCTCACGGTATACTTTTGTGCCATTTGGTCAGTGACATCGACGCCAAATTTAGTTCTACTATAAAACGATACAGTTTCAGGTAATTTCTTAACACTTCTATCAATTTTGACGTGTTTATGTTTTGTACTTAGTATAAGTACTTTTTTATTTGGTTTGCTCTTGTAAACGGTAAGTTTGTATCCATTGGATTGATACAACAATGTTGAGAAACGAGTCATGCTGTCTTTTTTCAGTTTGCAAGTCTTCGGCAGTTCCCTCTTGTTTGCGTGTATTGTTCCAAGCAACGAAGTATTTTTAGATCTTAAGTTTAACGCCAAAGGAATACTTATAAACAAATTATCTCAACCTGCATACTTGTAAAAATCCACATGGGCATATCAAAACCCGCCTAATGGGATTATCAAGTAAAGAGGGTGACGGCCTTCATTCCATAATTTTGTTCTCGAAAACCAAATACACACGCATCACGATTGTCCCGGCCGTGAATGTGTATGCGTACACGCGATTGTACCGTCCACGATTGTTTACAATACACCCTTAAACACAGAAATTTGCAGCACATGAGGATCAAGTACACCTGTACCACGATTGTCCTATCTGCGAGTGTCCACGATTTGCACTAAACTTATTATTCCACTAGAATGTTTAAATCGTTCCGCATCCGACACCGTACAAGCAGCAACTGTCTCGATCGACTAGAAATAATGATCTACCGATGCATGCCGAATCGTCGGGAGTCGCGTCTAGGTAAATCGTTCGGCGGCATTTGTTATTCTTTCAGCTGTAGAAAGGGGCAACAGTGTTGCCCTTTGACGACGCAGATACGACTCCCGACGATTCGGCATGCATCGGTAGATTATTATTTCTAATCGATCGAGACAGTTGCTGCTTGTACGGCGTCGGATGCGGAACGCTTTAAACATTCTAGTGGAATAATAAGTTTAGTGCAAATCGTGGACACTCACAGATAGGACAGTCGCGTGTACGCATAGTATTTGGATGGTAGTAGTTGGATCCCTCGTGAAAAATTGTGGATTGAAGGTCGTCACCCTTTTTACTTGATAATCCCATTGGGCGGGTTTCGATATGCTCATGCGGATTTTTGCAAGTAAGCAGGTTGAATGCTGTGCGACGTAAAACGTGTGCCTTTTGGGTATCCGATTACACGGTGCGGTAGGTCATGGTTTCTCTTCCATGTAGCGAATGACTGCCACTGAACGCAGCTGCCCGGTTTTTCAAACACCGGTATCTTGTTAACAACGCCTCAAATGCAAAATTGTCGTTCTTGATTTTCGCTTTATTTTGGCCCGAAGAATCACCCTCTAAAATTTTTGCAGAAGGTTGTGTTACGCCCTCGTAAAAATTACAATGGTCGTGCAACAAAGTAAAATTCGGGAAGTGAAGTGAGATGGCCGACCTGGCCGTGGATCATCAGCTGTTGTGAACCGCGTGTTACGTTTTCGGATGATCCGGATCGGTAGAACGATCCAGTGACGGTTATCGTTCAAGTAGTAAGCTATGTCAAGTGCAGTGAGTTCGTTGACCCGATCGTAACATCAGCTGTTGTGAACCGCGTGTTATGTTTTCGAATGATCCGGATCGTCAGAATGATCCAGTGACGGTTATCGTTCAAGTAGTAAGCTGTGTCAAGTGCAGTGAGTTCGTTGACCTGATCGTAAAATCAGCTGTTGTGTAGTTCGTGTTACATTTTCGAATGATCGGTAGAATGACAGTGACCCATTTTCGTCGAAGCAGATTCATTTCTGGAGAAACAGGTAAGACTAATTCCAATTGTTGGTGAATTGTTTAAAATGTAACATACGTCGTACTTGATAGACTCGTTAGTCAGTCGATTCTAATTCTGTTTTGTTGAAGTAATTACAACAAATTGATTTCGTTTGTATTTTAGTTCATTTCCATTCATGAATAATGAATAATTCGATGTTAACTTTTGCTCCGTGTTATACCAACGCGTTTTGTTCGGGGCGACGGTCGAACGTCGCTACCTAGCATGACACGCCGTGCGCCGTGCCTGAGCGCGGGCTCTACGCGCGCTCTGATTGCTCAGTGTTTTTCGTTAACTATTTAAAAACGATGCCTCAAACAACATTTTCGCAAAGGAAAAAGGTGTTCAGAATCACTTCAGCTATCACCCCTTTTCGGCACTTGAGGTAGTTCTGGGACACCCTGTATAAGCGCTATTTGCAGGCACCAAGTAAAACGTTGTGAATGACGAGATTTGTGTTTTTGTATGTTTGCGCATTTTTACGTCGTTAGTATTGTGTGTTTTTTTAACTTTGCTCGTTGTTGTTTCATTCCATTATACTATACAGGGTGTAACGCAACCCTCTGCAAATATTTTAAGGGGTGATTCTACAGGTCAAAATAAAGCGAAAATCAAGAGTGGCAATTTTGCGTTTGAGGCTTTATTAAGGAAATATCGATGTTTAAAAGAACGGCATCCGAACGCCTGCCGATAACCCAATTCGACGCGTGAGGCTCGAGTCAAACAGCTGCGTTCAGTGGCAGTCATTCATTACGACGCCGCAGGGACCATGACCTATCGCACCGTGAAATCTGACACTCAGAAGGCACACGCGTTACGATGTATAGCATTCAACCTGTTTACTTGTAAAAATCCACATGGGCATATCGAAACCCGCCCAATGGGATTATCAAGTAAAGAGGGTGACGGTCTTCAATTCACAATTTTCTTCTCAAAAACCAAATACGCATGCACTGCGATTGTTCCGTCCGCAAGTGTCTAAGCGTACACGCGTTGTCCCGTCCGTGATGGTTCACAATACACCCTTCAACACAGAAATTTCCAGCACACGAAAATCACGATTCCGAGATTTGCACTAAACTTATTATTCCAGGAGATGTTCCTCGTATCCACCACTCGTTTGAATGCAGTGTTTCAATCTCTGACGCAAATCGTGTCACAGTTTTCGGAAGTCCGTTATTATTGTCAGAGAACATCATCATGTAGTCGTATTCCACAAATATACACGACCCTTTGGACACTTGGCACAACCACTATCATCGCACGTAACCGATTGTAACAAAAAGTAGCTTTAAAATTGAGATTGCGCAATTAGAAACTGAAATAATCAAGTTCTAAGAATTAGACTTAATTAAAAATCGAGAGTAATAATAATAGAACTAAATGCAATATTAAATCTATGCTGAATACTAAAATTCAAAGTACAACTGGAATGTTCAAACCATTCCGTATTCAACAGCGTACAAACAGCAACTGCCTCGATCGTCTAGAAATAATGTTCAACCGATGCATGCCGAATCGTCACGAGTCGTCGATAGGGCAACACAGTTGCCCCTTTCTACGGCCGAAAGAATAACTAATACTTCCAAACACTTTCCGTAGATACGACTCGCGACGATTCGGCACGCATCGCTTGATCGTTATTTCTAGACCATCGAGACAGTTGCTGCTTGTACGAAGTTGAATACGGAACGGTTTAAACATTCCAGTTGTACTTCAAGATTTAGTATTTAATAAATATTGCATTTATTTCTATTGTTATTACTTTCGTTTTATAATTTAGTTTGGTTCTTAGAACTGGATTATTTTAATTTCTAGATAAGATTGGCGTAATGCCAATCTTAAAACTACTTTTTCTTGCAATTGATTATGTGCGGTGATAGTGGTACCAGATGTCCAAAGGTTCGTGTACATTTGTGAAATACGCTACATGATAATGTCCTCTGACAATAATAACAGACTTTCGGAAATTGTGACACGACTTGCGTGAGAGTTGAACCACTATCTTCAAGCGGATGGTGGATGCGAGGAACATCTCCTGGAATAATAAGTTTAGTGCAAATCGTGGACACTCGCTGATGGGACAGTCGCGTGTACGCATAGACATTCGCGGCCGTGACAATCGTGGTGCATGTGTATTTGGTTTTTGAGAAGAAAATTGTTGATTGAAGGCCATCACCCCCTTTACTTGATAATCCCATTGGGTGGGTTTTGATATGCCCATGTGGATTTTTACAAGTAAGTAGATTGAATGCTGTACATCGTAAAACGTGTGCCTTTTGGGTGTCAGATTACGCGGTGCGGTAGGTCCTGGTTTCTCTTCCATGTAGCGAATTACTACCACTGAACGCAGCTGCCGGACTCGAGCCGCTGCCCGTCAAATTGCCTACCGGCAGGCGTTTTCACCGCGTTTTTTTAAACATCGGTATCTTATTAACAAAGCCCCAAATGCAAAATTTTCATTCTTGATTTTCGCTTTATTTTGGCCTGCAGAATCACCCCTTAAAATATTTGCAGAGGGTTGCGTTACACCCTGTATACTATACTTTATATCTTCATGTGGCGCATATCGTACATGTACACGCATTGTTTTCCTGTCCGCGATATAATATCGGCGAAGACTGAAGACTTTTGAACTGTAGGTGATATATTTGTGGACATTAAATAGCCTTTTATGTAACACACGTACATAGTACATATCAGATATACATATGATAAATAATGTGTGAGTTAAAACACTTTCCTTAATCGCGGCATTAATTTTGGACCTATCTAAAACGATAACTGCGGGTATCGTCCACACAAGGCCGTAGCGGCTCTTTAACCTTCTAGTATCTATGTTAATTGTACAATGTCATACATCGTTGAATTCAGAATGAAAAATAGTTAGCCTTACAATGAAAGAAACGACATTTTCAAAAAAGTTGGGGGGAGCAGAAATTGATCTTTTGTGAAAAAATGATTTTTCCGAAAGTTTGTTGCCACGAGTGTGTTGTCCATTGAAATCAGTAAAACTTTTGTTTCAAAGATTTTTCTCTATCTGTTGTCATTTAATCGGTATACGTGTATAAAGGAGAAGGGTGACTGGGACAAAAGGGGTGTTTTCTCTCTTAAAGTCGAGAGATAGCACTAACGAAATACGGCAAAGTTAATAGGTTGAACCAATTAATAATTATACAAAATTTCAGTGAAATCGACGTATGTCACTTCGCGAACATTCCTTGTTAGTAAAAGGAGAAGATTCTTTCGATCATTACGTTTTACATTTGGATTAGTTAGTTTACATTGCTTTATAAATTTAATCAATCAGCTGATTTTCCATCAAACTTGGGAAATTGAGTCTTTAACGAATTTTAATGATAAACAAGAATTTGAAGGAAAATCCACCGAGTCTAAAGAAACTCCTTGAAAAATTGAACTTCAAGAAGTTGGTCGAATATTATGTTCAGTTAAATTTGTAGCTACGAAGCTCTTTTGCGGTACATTTAAAGAAGCAACGGCAACGTTATTTGGAAACGGAAATACATCCAAATTAAAGATTGCGGAACTAGCATCAGCATTTGCTTTTCTTATTGTTCCAGGATCTTCCTGTAAGAATTAATAATTGCTATCTTAAAGACGAGTTCTTATAAATTTGTGTTTAACTAGCGGCATTTTAAATTACTCCAAACTCACTCACCAAAAAGCTGGATAACTAATTTTCATGAAGCCTTTTCGTTTCGCCGTTGCACCCTGGACTCTGTTGATTTACCTCGCCGGTGTTGAGTTCTGGACTCCGTTGATTCACTTTACCTGCAATAAAATTTAGACCCTTGTCTCACCTCGTTTTCCATATCTTTCCTTATGAAAATATTCCTGTCCATCCAGGGCTAAGCATTGGTAATCCCTCATGACGGGCTCTCTCGGGGTCTTATGTGCTATGTACCTATGGGCCAATGAGCTACGTATTTCTTTATGAATCTCCCCCTTTTGTAGGCTTCCGACCAACTTTGTTATGTTTGAATGCTTCTCAATGCAATTCACACATTTCGGATTTTTCTGTACAAATCCCATGAAAATTTTTCGCACGCGTATGCATGTCAATATTTTAGGGGGTGATCGCTGAGGTGATTCTCAACAACGTTTTCCTGTACGAAAATTCTGGTTAGGGCTTCGTTTTCGAATTATTAACTAAAAATACTGACTAATTAGAGCGCGCGATTGGTCAGTGTTTTTCGTTAATAATCGAAAAACGAAGCCTTAACCGGCATTTTCATACAGGGAAACGTTGTTCAGAATCACCTCAGTAATCACCCCTTAAAATATTGACATGCAGTAGTGGAACACCTTGTATATTTAGGGAACACACTCGAAATAATAATTTTTATGATAAAATATACAAAACAACATACGAAATATTGGCGTCATTAAGGTAAAGTATCCACTTTTACACATTAACCTAGCTGTAACCCTCGCCGGGCGGATACCGGTCCAGTCAGGCCCCTGCGTACATTGTTGCAAAATGACGATCGGTCGAACTATGTAAACATTGTCATACCCCTCCCCTCTACCGCATCATGCAGCATCACTCTCCACTCTTTTACCTCATAAGAAAAAATGGCTTTCTTATTCGTGGCCATTTAGTGTTCTTTTGATAACAACTTTTGGTAACATGTAGTGACAATGAACCGGAAATAGAGGTATACGAAAATGCAGTATCTTCTTCAGTGCAAAGTGCTTCAAATTCTGAAGATCACATTGTTTCTGGTCGCACGTGAAAAAGTATTGCATATCGATCCAAACAAGAACAAATCGTTACTCAAAATAGCACATTGACGGAAAAGAGCAAAGATGTAGTAACTATGAAACAATGTTCTCATCTTTTTATCAATGATGAAATTATGGACATTATTGTAAATTGTGCTAATCAAAAGCAAACGACCACTTTGAAAATCTGAAAAATACTTGGAAACCAACAAACCATATTGAATTAGACGCATTATTTGGATAAATTAATACGATAGTATACAGGTCGCAGATGTACAAAACGGTGCTCATTGGACCTTTTTGTGCACTGTGTTGACTTGGCTGCGTATAATGCATTTGTAATATGGATGACAAAAAATCCTACGTGGGAGAGTGGTAGCTCAATAACAATAAGGAGAAAGATTTTTATAGAGAAATTATGCAGGGAATTACTACATGACAATATTGAAAAACGTGTTGCAGAATTTGAAACAGGTGAAGTTCTGTTACATGAGAAAGTTGCAGTAGCCATTGAAACAACAGAGGCAGCAAATTAAAAAGAAATAGAAAATTTCTGACAAGTTCCCGAAAACGAGTGAGATGTTATATTTGTATTGGAAATGATAACAAATGTAGAGAAAAATGTGATAAATGCCAAGGCACGTTTGCTCTATTCACAGAACATAAGAAAAATGTACAATATGTAAAAATTGTTGCGAAAAAAGTTCAATAAATATTACACGTTCCTATTAGCATAAACGCATTCGTTTTTTATTCAAACCCATGCGAGTGTTGCTTCAAAGTAGCGATCAAGCGAAGTGTGTAATTTATTTGATTTATTATCACACTTAGTCCGTTCCCTCACTCTTAGTCCATCCTCCGCCATCAGTCTGTTTAAAGCTAATGAGTTCCATAATTGGTTGAAACAATCCATCGCTACTCGTCTAGTCGAATGGGTCCCCGATAGTGTACCCGGCACCTGCCATGCGAGGGTTAATTATCTATAATAGGGTTATCGTGTTTTATACACGTCAGTTTGAGATTATTTGCATGTATTATTTTAAATTGGTTTTGGAATCCTTTAGCGATATTATGCGAAAAATATGTTACAGTATAGCTAATGTGCTATGGTTCTCATTAAACTAACATCTGTATGCTTATCAGGACCTCATAGAAAAAATAATAGATTTGGAAAAACAAAACAAGGAATTGAAGACAATAATTAGTAAAGGGATTGAAAAGTTGAAGAGTAAAGATGAAGTTCACAAATCTCGCAAGCCGTTTGATTTCTCAAAGTACGTAGTGGTATTCGATAAATTACTTAAATCAATAATCGTTACGAATAGAATACGTTAGAAAAATCTTTAACATTATTATACATTTTTCCAATTATAGGTGTCACAAAAGGCATATTCTTTTAAGATTTTACTACCTTGGGTGGAATTACAATGGCTTTGTAGTACAAGAAAGCACCGATAACACGATAGAGCAGCACTTATTTGCCGCACTGATGAAAAGTTGTTGCATAGAATCGCGTGCAACTTCGAATTATCACAGATGCGGCAGAACGGACAAAGGCGTCAGTTCGTTTTCGCAAGTGATATCCTTGGATGTGAGAAGCAAATTGAATCCCGAGGATCAACATAAGTTGGAAGATGAACTTCCGTATTGCAAGATACTGAACAGATTGCTGCCCTCTGACATAAGGTGTATCGCATGGTGTCCGGTACCGCATGACTTCTCAGCAAGATTCAATTGCAAATTTCGAACGTACAAGTATTTTTTCCCACGAGGGACTCTGAATATAGAAGCTATGGACAGGGCTGTTAAATACACTATTGGGGAGCATGATTTTCGAAATATATGTAAAATGGATGTCGCTAATGGTGTTGTTAATTACACAAGAAAAGTTATTGATGCAAAAGTGGCCATGTATCGTCAGAACATTAGAAATGATTCAGGTGAATATTTCTTTTACTTTTACTTTCTTTACTATATTACTTTTAGACCGATTAGTGTAATATTTGAAGTGAAATTTTAATTAAGCACTCTACCGTTTTTCCAAGAGAATTGAACATTTGTGAACGTACTGTAAAAGCACTACATGTGGTAATAAAAAAACAACGTTTACCTTGAAAATTTTGTTCAAGGTCAATGTTGCGTTCACATTTCTTAAACACATCTCTACCGATCCGAAAGTGCATATTCATCGCCCAAAGAAGTCTAAAATAATTCTTAAACACCTTGTACAAATATTTTATAGTATTCTGTGGATTGCTATCTCGTTTCTTCAACTATATACTCATCTCCATTTATGGTATTAAGGAACATGCGATGCTTTTAATAAGGCATTGGAACTTTTCATTAAAACCAAATCAAGTTATAGTTAAGTTGGATAGAAATGTTTGAATTGCATAGAACACGGTGTATAGTGATTAATATACAATGTGTTTGTAGGGTATGATGTATGTCAATTAATTATAACAAGCCACGCATTTTTGTGGCATCAGATTCGTTGCTTAGTTGGCATTCTGTTGCTTGTTGGGCAAGGAAAGGAGGAACCTGAAATTATCTCAGCGCTTTTGGATATCGCAAATTGTCCACGGAAACCTCAGTATAATTTAGCACACGAAGTGCCACTTAATCTTTGGCATTGTGATTATGAAGCCAATGAGTGGTACATCGATGAAAATGAATTAACAAGTACGATCAAAATTCTGCAGAAGGATTGGACTTTGAACACTGTCAAGTATGTATAAATTTACGTATAAATTATGTATGCCATATTTGTTAGAAACACTTGGCAAACGAACAATATCGTCGTTATATTCTGTTGCTGCGATATTACGTGGATTCTAGAAAACTTACGCGCATTTACTTTAAAGTACACTGGTTGTTGTTTCTTTTGAATTTTGATGTTAGGAGAAGCCCGCCAAAACAATCACGAAATTCCGTTCTGCCTATTGAATTGCATACGTAGACATGAGTGCGTTTGGTTTTGTAAGCGTTCGTTCATTTAAAAATAGTTAATTTTGTATAGAAAAGTTTAAAAATACCAATTTCTGAGAAAGTACAAGTGTTTTCAGTTTGCAGAAACTTAACAGTAACGCGGGCCATTTTATGTATTGCGTAGAAACAGAAAGTTGCTCCACCGCTTTATGCTGCCTTTGTAGCCAAACTCAGCGTTGGGGAAGAGAGATAAGTAAAAGCAGATCGCTTACTCTTAACTCGGTACAAAATCATTATTAAAAGGTCGTAACAGATAGGTATAGAACTAGTAGAAGTATAAAATTAAAATCTATTGACGTTATAATCTGATGATAAGGCATAATCTCCAATCCAATTCCCATTAACTTGTCATGAATTGTGAGTATTTGCCTCATAAGGTCGGACTTAATTCTATCGAGACGAAGCTTCCTTCCTGTTTATCAATGGTCACTCTTCTTTTCATAATTTCTGCTGAACTCGCTCCAAATGATCACAGTAGTGGTTAACAGTGCTAGCTTATTTCATTTCGAAAAACTCGTGATGGAACCTTTTTGGGGTTAGTTGTATCTTTGATCTTTGTAGCACAAGGTCATCCAGAGCTAACCAATGGTGAGTTCTCCCGTCATTCTAGTACATGACTTTTTTCATCACATGTTAAAATGCAGTTGAGTAAAAGTTCGGAATCTTCTCCGGAACCACCCATCCCCGGCTCTTACAGGAGTCCTGGGACACCCTGTATACTTTCTGCTCTCCACTTTAAAAAGCTGGAAGAAGTGTATTGCAAAATACTTCGTGAGATAAAATTAATTTGGTCAGGCTCCATGCATACTTTAACATACTTGAATAGAGTTGCTGCACGTTGTTGAATGCAATTATTCATACATCTAACGTACTGATCGGGATTTTGAAAGGTGGCGTAACGAAGTTTGTGCAAATCCTCAATCACGGCTTCAATGTCCCGGGCAATCTTGTTCCACGGTATCGAGAGTGCTTACTGACAAATGCCTATAAAACTCGTACATATTGAAAATCGAAAGGGGGTGCGCTGAGATTTCTTTGCAACTAGAAAAAGCCATAATATTTATAATGTGGGAAAAGTGTAATCAGATAACGAAGTTGAAAAATTGCGTTAATTAGGGTGGCTGAAAGCAAGCATGTTGGCCAACAGATAGCTCTAAATCTCTTGTGTAAATATTGAAAATTACAAGCGGTGTACATTGTTTGACCTTGAGATGGCCCTGAAATGACCTGCAAACACCACCTCAAACTTTTTAAGTGTTTTTTTTTTTAATTTTTTAAATCATGTGCATTTTGTTGAAACCAATTTCGAAATACGACGGCGTACATCGACTACGTTAATACCGACGATACGTCAACCTTGAACTTACATATTTCGAAATTGGGTCGAGCAAATAAATATGTAAGTAGCGTTTTGAGAATGGTTTCACCTCAGCCACAAAAATTTGGAATAAAAGATATAGACTTCCATTGAAAAAGTTGAACGTGGTGGTTAATCATTATGGTGATGGTTAATCGGTATGGTGGCTAAATCATTTCTTCGTAACTTCTGTATTTTATAAGCCATTCAGTTGTTTTCACTTCAACCGGGCACACTGTATGTACAGGGTGCAACGTAAAAAGTGTAGCAGCCGGAAATGGGAGATTCCTAAGGCGAAACTGAACAACTTTTTCCTTTGCCAAAATGTCGTCTGAGGGTTCGTTTTTAAATTGTTGACGAAAAACACTGCCCACTCAGAGCGCGCGTAGAACCCGCACTCAGGGACGGTCCACGGCGCGTCGTGCTGGGTAGCGACGTTCGACCGGCGTCCCGAGCAGTACGCGCCAAAAGTTAACATCGAATTATTCCTTATACATGAATGGAAATTAACTAAAATATAAATGAAATTAATTTGCCGTTATCAATTGAACAAAAAAGAATTAGAACGGACTAACTAACGTGTCTATCAAGTACAACATACGTTAAATTTTAAACAATTCGCCAATAATGAAAATTAGTCTTACCCGTTTCTCCAAAAATGAACCTGCTTCGACGAAAATAGATCACTGTGTCATTCTACCGATCCTGACCATTGCAAGTAGGTATCCCGTAGTGCAAGACAACTGATGTTACGGCCAGGTCAGCGAACTTACTTTATTTGACAAAACTTACTACCTGCACGGCAACTATCACTGGGTTATTCTACCGATCCTGACCACTCGAAGAACAAACACATGGTACACAACAGCCGATGTCTCGGTTGGAACAGTGAAAGAACTTCGTTTCACAGAATTTCCATCATTGCACGATCACTGTCACTTTGCTCTTCAAGATTTGAATTTACGAAATAAGTTGTTCCCACGTATAAATAATTGGTTGCCCCGAAAGGGGCCGATTGTTTTTAACTTTGAAGGGGCTCGATATGGCCGCTACTACTGCCAAATACACTTTTCCATGTTCGGCAATTTCGTTGTCTTGTTCCCGAAGATGTATTTCCAGCATGATGGAGCCTCCGCCCATTATGCCTCCAGTATTCGGACCTACGTAGATCAAGCCCTCCAGGACAAATGGATTGTCCGCGGTGGTTGTGTTGCTTGGCCTCCGCGATCACCGGATATGAATCCGTTGGATCTTTACTTCTGGGGGCGTTTGAAGGTACGTCCATTCTTACTCTTCTCTTCTAGTTACTTTTAAAATATCAATTAACACGTTACATTCCATTAACATTTTGCACCTTTATTCATCATTTCAGGAACAGGTGACTCTGTCACGACGCCGGAGGAGTTAATTGGCAGAATACACGGCGTCGTGGCAACAATAAAGAGGGACACGCTAAAAAGGGTGCGGGGCAGCATCGAAGAACGTGCGAGAGCGTGTTTGGCAGCTGATGGAGGACATTTCGAACCGCAGCTTCATTAGCCACAATCTTTCGGGGCCACTAAAAACTAAAACTTAGAGGAAAAACACATTTGATTAATATAAATAGCTCAATAAAAAAATGACAGCGGTCGTGCAATAAAGTAACATTCGAGAAGTAAGGTGAGATCACTGACTCGACCGTAACATTAGCTGTTGTGCACCACGTGTTACGTTTTCGAATGATCCGGATCGGTAGAATCATCCAGTGATGGTCATCGTTCAAGTAGTAAGCTGTGTCAAGTGCAGTGAGTTCGTTGGCCCGATCGTAACATCAGCTGTTATGTACCACGTGTTACGTTTTCGAATGATCGGTAAGATGACAATGACCCATTTTCATCGAAGTAGGTTCATTTCTGGAGAAACACTTAAGTCTAATTCTAATTGTTGATGAATTGTTTAAAATGTAACATACGTTTTATTTGACAGACTCGTTGGTCAGTTGATTCTAATTCTTTTATGTTCAACTGATAACGACAAGCTGACTTCGTTTGTATTTTAGTTCATTTCCATTCATTAATAATTAATAATTCGATGTTAACCTTTGCTCCGTGCTATATCGGTGCGTTCTGTTCGGAGGGACGGCCGAACATCGCTACCTAGTGCGACGCGTCGCGCGCTGTCACTGAGCGCCGGCTCCATGCGCGTTCTGATTGGTCAATGTTTTTCGTTAACCATTTAAAAGCGAACCCCTAAACAACATTTTCGCAACGGAAAAAAACACCGCAATGGTTGGTCCTTGCGGTGGACCGTTAAGTGGTGGCGGATGCAGGCTCAGTCGGTTAGCCGGGGTTCGGTAGGATTGAATGAGGGCGAATAAGGAGACGGTTAGTTATCTGTTGCTATCCTAGTTTTATTCAAATAAACTTATTCTCGGCACAATACTTATTACTATCGTTTAATACTACGCGGCTTATGACTACGGCTTAATTCTATGGTCGGTATCGCGGCGGAAATGTCAGTCGGTCGGTCGGCTTACAATCTAGACGGTTTTCCAACTACGCGGCCGTTTGTTTACAATAGCGGTTCGCGGCACGCGGCGCGCATCGGTATCGGGTGTCGCGAGTGCGACTTCAGCGCTAGCCGCGGTCGCGGTGCGGTTGCGTAACGGTATTGGTAAAGCGTTGAAATGCAACCGTGTTACAATAAACTTGCACGTTGAACATCCGCGCGTTCATGTAGCCGAAATGTACGCACACGTGACCGTTTTAATAACCGTCGTGGCTCCTACGCAACGATGCACAGCAGGATCCCGTCGATCACGCGATCCTTCCTCGTTCCTAATTGGAAGACCAAAATTGTTTAACTTCTTTAACTTGAACGATTGGTTACTTCTGACTTGTCGTCGTTACGTAAATTCTTGTAGCAACTTGTTTGTTCTGCTTCAGGGTCTCAAGGTACTGACAATAAATTCGGGTGCCCGGGGTTTTCTGCTGAGCCATTACTTTTCGTACTGAACACTAATAATTGTCTTTCGATGGGAATTTCTGGGGAATTTGTACCCCAATGGCGAACAGGCAATGTAGCGTTCTATCGAAATGTTATAGATAGTGATTCTGGCAGCTAGTTCAAGCGTTCCAGGTCGTCATGGACCTCTAATTGTTTTAAATGTTTCTGACACACTTGTGCAGTATGCTTCGGGTCATTGCTATGCATCTGGTGCATAGAAATGCACCTAACGTGAATTGAAATGCTTCACTTGAGAAATATTTCATACATTTCTAATAACGCGAAAATGTTTCAAATACTTTTACACGATAGTGTAATACATAGATTAAGCATTTGTTAAATGTTGTTGCATCCTCATTATTATGTAATACGTTTTTTACTAAAAAATATAACATTAGTTTAATTTGTATAGATCAGTCATGATCGAGAATATGCTGTCAGACTTGGAAGTCTCAATGAACTGTAAAGGCATGTCGTTCCAAAGTGATTGCCTATTACTTGGTGTACAATCTAGAGTTTATCAGTGTTTAATGAAACGTGTAACTTGCGGTTTGTATTTTGGATCCACAAATGTATTTACCGATACGTTGAAAGAACCAAAGCTGTTAAACTGAATTATTTTTTACAGACAGCTTGGAAACCAAAATAAAACATTACGAAAATAAGAGGAAGAAAAAGGAGTAATCTGACTACTCGGCGATGTGTGTGAATACGTATGTAATTGTTTATTTTAGCTCAAAATGTGGCGATAATAAATAAAGAGTTCAAATTTTTTAAAAGTCGTTGATTGTGTTTATTTGTTATGAACTCTCGCACCATTCCTTTTGTACCCAAGCTAAAATCCTATAGATCGCACATCTCATTGTCCATAGCACGCTAGCGCCCCACGTGATATCGTTCAGAGACCTGGCCATTTGGTCAAGTGGTTTTTACAAGTAATATTCGCAGAGTATTATTGGAATACATAATTGTAACGACACGCACACGGAGTTACTATGTGAAGATAGACTGTCCGATCTGCCTATGCCCGCACTACCATCTCCTTCTCCTATGACAGTTGCTGACCCCCATCTGCCTGAGTCATCGTATACTCCCATATCCTGTCCAGAGCAAACCGACACCGATGTTAAGATTACCATTCTGACAACGCACGTGCGAAACCCTCTGCTTCAAATGCGAGAATCGAAAAAAATGATCATCGATTGGATTTTGAATTTGCCCATGCGAGCTTCCTTTAGGCGAGTCTACTGGAGTGGTTGCTCTATTCTCCATTCACGCTAAGAAACAATCGACCGGTCCTCGCGGTAGACCGTTAGGTGGGGGCGATTGCCGGCTCAGTCGGTCTGCTGGGATTCGCAAGGACTGTGATTGAGGGTATCGACATAACAAGTCGTTAGTATCTGTTTACTAACTACGGTTTACTCAAATCAGCATATTCTAGGCACAATATAGTTCTTTAACCTAAGATTTATTTCTGAGAAGATATAAACTAAATGGTGCGGTTTGTATCTAGTCGGGTTATTACCAACGGTTACAGTTGCGGCGGTGTCAGGTCGGAAACGCGACTTATAACTACGGCTTAATTCTAGCGGTCACGGTCGCGGTCAGTATCCGGTCGGAAAGGCGGCTTAATTCTAGGCGAAAACCATCGGCGGCTTACAACTGGGTGGTACTGCGCGGATATTTACATCGCTGTTTGTTCGTGGTGCGCGGCACGGTCGCTGAACATATCGTGCGTCGTCGGTGCGACTTGTCGGTAACGGCGGTACATAGAGCGCAGAGAGGGAAGGATTCGTCTCGCAGCTGTGACGCCCCGCGACCGCCTCGTGTTGGGATCTCCATCAATCTAGTACCAAAAAGCAAATACACGCTTCGTGCGGTATGAATGGTGGACCAAACGAAAGGAAAGGGTTATTTTTAGTAATTTATAATCAAGCTAATTACGGACAATTGTATTTATTCGACTTCGTCTGACATTAATTTGCTCTAAGTCCATATACATATTACAATTCTGCCCATTAAGGAAACTTGAATGAATGCGGCACTGGCCAAGCTTCTGATTCTTGTTAAACATAGAAAAGGACAGCGCTAGTTAGAGGGAAAGAGTATTATGAATGAAACAATACATATTATAAGGATGGTCGCATTTTAATTATTAGATTAGTGTTATCACAGAAAAGATATTTATTTTCATTATCACGAGTTTTCCCGTTCGTTTTCGCGTTCGGGTCTCGTTGTCGTCAAGGGTAACGCTGTTTAACATTATCGTCATCACGGTCATTACAAACTCCGCTCGCTCTTACAATCTCGGCTAGTCCTGACATCTGAGTCCGACCTCGGACTCTCTTATTCACACATATACGAACTTCGGATGATTTATTTAGTCCTTTAAACTTAGGGTCTAAACTTTAATACTAGAATATAAACTAAACTTGATTTCTAAAATATAAGCTTACTGTTTTCGGCTTAACTACACCTAAGTTGTACAATTTGAACACCAAGGTCTCATATTGGCAGTATGGTCTCTGGGAGCGTTGAAAACCTTTTATGTCAGCTACAACGTACCGGTCTTTTCGCAGTTCCTTTACAATTTCGTAGGGCCCGTTAAACTGAGGGACTAGTTTTTGGCAAACTCCAGGAGTTGTTACAAAATTTTTCAACACTATATAAACCCCAACACGATACTCGTGGGGCGGCTTATGTTTACTACCGTAATATCTCTTATTGTAATTTTGTTGCTGCAGGTTTTTTTCTGCAGCTTTGAAACGGCATGCCTCTAATTTTGAAGGTTCGCAACCTGCCTCGCTGTGTACGCATTCTTTTAACACATCTAGCACCTTACCCATTTGGTCTATTTCAAATAGTAACTTGCACGGCGTTTCGCCTGTGACTTTATTTACTGTATTGTTTAGTGCATACTCGGCGTCTTCCAATACATCATACCATCGCTTTCCCGGACCATTTTCGGACATTTTGGCAAGCATTGGGCCCCAACACTCGATTAACCCTTTTTACCTGCCCATTTGCCTCCGGCAACGCCGTGGCTACTCTCGCACGTCTGATATTATTTACCATAAGAAAGCCCTCGAAATCTTTGGAGGTAAATGCACTGCCCCTATTCGAGATAATGAATTCCGGTTTATTATAATGCGTAAAATACGTTTTCGGATAAGCAACTGCTTCCTTTGCGGAAATGGTTTTTGTCAGATACAACTTTACATGTTTTCTGAACGCATCTACAATTAAAAACACATACCTCGTGATATTTGTTGTCCTATCAATTGGACCAACGTGATCTACAGGGTGTAACGCAACCCTCTGCAGATATTTTAAGGAGTGATTCTACAGGCCAAAATAAAGCGAAAATCAAGAGTGGCAATTTTGCGTTTGAGGCTTTGTTAACGAGATGTCGATGTTTAAAAAAACGGCGTCCGAACGCCTGCCGATAGGCAATCTGACGCGTGAGGCTCGAGTCAAACAGCTGCGTTCAGTGGTAGTCCTTCGCTACGACGCCGCAGGAACCATGACCTACCGCAACGTGAAATCTGACACTCAGAAGGCACACGCGTTACGATGTATAGCATTCAATCTGCTTACTTGTAAAAATCCACATGGGCATACCGAAACCCACCCAATGGAATTATTGAGTAAAGAGGGTGACGGCCTTCAATCCACAATATTCTTCTCAAGAACCAAATACACATGCACTGCGATTGTTCCGGCCGCAAGTGTCTATGCGTACACGCGATTGTCCCGTCCACGATGGTTCGCAATACACCCTTCAACACAGAAATTTGCAGCACACGAAGATCACGATTCCAAGATTTGCACTAAACTTATTATTCCAGGAGATGTTCCACGTGTTCATCACTCGCTTGAATCCAGTGATTTAATCTTTGATGCAAATCGTGTCACAATTTTCGGAAGTCTGTTATTATTGTCAGAGAACATCATCATATAGTCGTATTCCGCAAATGTATACGACTCTTTGGACACTTGGCATCACCACTATCACCGCACGTAACCGATTGTAACAAAAAGTAGCTTTAAAACTGAGATTGCGTATCTAGAAATTGAAATCGATTAAAAATATTAATATCTAGAGTAATAACAATAGAACTGAATGCAATATTAAATCTATGCCGAGCAGCAACTGCCTCGATCGTCTAGAAATAATATTCAACCGATGCATTCCGAATCGTCACGAGTCGTCGATAGGGCAACACTTGTTGCCCCTTTCTACGGCCGAAAGAATAACAAATACTTCCAAACACTTTCCGTAGATACGACTCGCAACGATTCGGCATGCATCGCTTGATCGTTATTTCTAGACGATCGAGACAGTTGCTGCTTGTACGAAGTTGAATACGGAACGGTTTAAACATTCCAGTTGTACTTTAAGATTTAGTATTTAATATTGCGTTTATTTCTATTGTTATTACTTTCGTTTTTTAATTTAGTTTGGTTCTTAGAACTTGATTATTTCAATTTCTAGATACATAATGCCAATCTTAAAACTACTTTTTCTTGGAATTGATTATGTGCGGTGATAGTGGTACCAGATGTCCAAAAGTTCGTGTACATTTGCGAAATACGCTAACATGATGATGTCCTCTGACAATAATAACAGACTTTCGGAAATTGTGACACGACTTGCGTGAAAGAGTTGAACCTGTCTTTAAACACTGTCTTCAAGCGGATGGTGGACGCGAGGAACATCTCCTGGAATAATAAGTTTAGTGCAAATCGTGGACACTCGCTGATGGGACAGTCGCGTGTACGCATAGACATTCGTGGCCGCGACAATCGTGGTGTATGTGTATTTGGTTTTTGTGAAGAAAATTGTTGATTGAAGGCCATCACCCTCTTTACTTGATAATCCCATTGGGTGGGTTTTGATATGCCCATGTGGATTTTTACAAGTAAGTAGGTTGAATGCTGTACATCGTAAAACGTGTGCCTTTTGGGTGTCAGATTACGCGGTGCGGTAGGTCATGGTTTCTCTTCCATGTAGCGAATGACTACCACTGAACGCAGCTGCCGGACTCGAGCCGCTGCCCGACAAATTGCCTACCGGCAGGCGTCTCCACCGCGCTTTTTAAACATCGGTATCTTATTAACAAAGCCCCAAATGCAAAATTTTCATTCTTGATTTTCGCTTTAATTTGGCCTGTAGAATCACCCCTTTAAATATTTGCAGAGGGTTGCGTTGCACCCTGTACATGTACCACGGCGAATGGGACAATCCCTTTAGATATGTTATGTAGAGATCCTTCAACTTTTCCCGTTGGTGGTGAGTACACGATACATTTCAAACAGTTTTTAATGTGTTCAGTGACTTTAGCTTTTAATTTAGGGAACCAATAACTTTGCATTATGGTACAACTAGTTTTATCTGTTACTAGGTGTCCGAGTTCAACATGATACCGATAGATAACGTTTTTCTCAATACTTTGCGGTATATAAAACAATGATTCGCTTCCATGCTTCCTACATACCAGACCATTTCGCATTTCGAAGAATTCGTCCTCGCTCGACTCTAATTTCTCCCGTATTTTGTAGATTTCGGGGTCTCGGTTTTGCATTAACGCTAAATCTACCTCAAACGAGTTTCCTTCCACGACAAGAACATTGGTGGATCTACTGAGCGCGGCCGCGTGCGCCATTTGCGTACCCGGTCGGTGTACTATTTCATAATCGAAACTCTGGAGTTCCAACGCCCATCTTGCGATTCGCGGATTTACCTCTTTTTTATTTAAAGTCATCTGAAGTGAGCTACAGTCCGTTAAAATTTCAAATTTAATACCGTATAAATAAACTCTAAAGCGCTTCAACGCATAGTTTATAGCTAACACTTCAAGTTCGAAGCTGTGGTATTTGCTTTCGACTTCAGTGGTACGCTTCGAAAAACAAAATACCGGATGAAATTTTAGATCACTCTTCCGTTGCATAAGAATCGCCCCATAATCTATCGAACTAGTGTCACAATGAAGCTCGGTTTCATCTTTTTGACTGAAGATGGCTAATACCGGAGCTTCTGATAGCTTTCTTTTTAACCCGTTAAATGTTTCTAATTCCTCTTCCCCGAATTTAAATTTAGCGTCTTTTCTTAATAAGTTATATAATGGTCTAACAACCGAAGCAAATCCCTCGATAAATTTACGGAAGTACGAACTGAGTCCTAAAAAACTTTGCACGTCACGGGTATTCCGCGGTATTGGGAATTTCTCAACCGCCCCCCCCCCCCCCTCCACTTTTCGGTGGACTGATACCTTCTTCTGTTACAAAATATCCTGAATATTCTATTTCCTTATACAAAAATTTACACTTATCTAATCTTAGTTCCATCTTACTTTCTACAAGCAATGCGAAAACGCGATTTAGAATTTGAAAATGATGTTCCATCGTCCGTGTCGCTACCAGTATGTCATCAATATACACGACCACATCACCTGACTTAATTAGTTCCGAAAAAGCCTTATTAACAAATCTCTGGAATCGAGACGGTGCGGTTTTGAAGCCGAAAGGCATTTTCATATACTCAAATTGACCTAACGGTGTGACAAACGCAGTGTACTTTACAGAATCTTTTGATACGCGGACATGATGGAACCCACCTTTCAAATCTAATAAACTGTAATATTTTTTCCGCATAAAGCGTCTATGCGGTCCTCAATCAGCGGTAGCAGATAGTTATCACGAACGAGAGCCTTGTTTAAAATTCGGTAATCCACACACATGCGGAGCTCTCCATTTTTCTCTTTTACTAGAACAATTGGAGGTGCGTATTCTGAATCGCTTGCTCTGATTACTTGCTCAATAGACCGTCCAGAATCTGCCTTATTTGCTCCTTCTCCGAATAGGAAATTCGTTGCGGTGAAATGTGAAAGGGCTTGCGCTCATTTAAAGTTAATTTTAGTTCGGCATTGACGTGAGAGACCGCGGGACGCGGTGGTTGTAAATATCCTCGGTAAAACATTCTCTTTAATTCTTCGCATTCGCGGTGAGGTATTTGAGTATTAATGTTTAATGAGTCTAACTTGTTATCAACTACCGGATTCATTAAAATATTCAAAATTTCAAAAATCTCATTATTAATATTTCCTGATCGCGTCAACTTTAATTCAAATAATTTAAAAGCGTCTCTACCCATTACCACAGGAGAGGACATAGTTTGGTTGGGTACAACTAAGAAGGGAATATCCTTCTGGATGTGATTAAACATTGCCGTGGCATGTATCACGCCTATTGTATTCAACGGCGATTTATTTATTCCTACGGATCGATTCCGCATACTGTCTGGGACCTCGCCAATGTCACACGGAACAACCTTTTCTTTAATGACGCTTACCGGGCTTCCAGTATCAAATAACGTATGCAATCTTACTTCCAAACCGCCTATTACGTAATTAATATTACGGTAGAACTCGTCTTCTGGCGGGGACAGCGGCTGCACACAGGTGACGTGCGACTTCCCTCTTTTGGGACAGGTAGGCAGCAGATGGTCCATTTCCCCACAATGGAAACAGGAACCCTTTTCCCTCGTAGGCATACGGCACTCCTGAGACCAGCGGCCCATCCTATTACAATTGTAGCATCGTACTGGGGTTTTCTGCTGCTCCGTTCTTCCTTTCGGCGCAGGCAGCTCTGTTGTTCTTGATCGACGCACCGACTTAGCTGATGTTACTTGGTCCCTTACACCGGATTTCCGTTTGATTTTGCTAAAGGCTTCCAACAATGCCGGCGTCCTTAAAAAATTACACATGTGTTGTGCCTCGACAGGTTCGACTCGGAGCGGTTGCGGGATTTTGGCTTAGTTGGGTACATACGTGAGCGGACAAAGGATTGGAATCCACCAGGCGTTCTTCAATAATACTTAGTTTATTGCAGCTATTCTTGAACTAGACAGAGGTGACTTAGATACGTTGTGTATTCGTTGGTGGTTTGATCGCGAGTCTCTCTTTTGGGCGAGACCCATTGGTTTTATTATCAGCTATGGGGTGTAACAAAATTGGTAGGAGTAGTCACGCGGTATCATGAAAGTCCACTCGGCAACAACTATAAGGTGATCAGTCAGTCACGTTGTGCTGATTCTACAACTCTTGCAATTCTGCGAATTCTATATCTCGGTTCCAGAACCTTCTATGCTGATGCACTGTTGTAAGCTATCCTAGAATGTCGGGCACAACACATGCGTGCCTGGTTACGCATGTTGACGTCTGGGATGGCAACGATTAGCGAATCGACTATCTCCTCATCCGCAATCGGCACTACGTTTGCTAGTATCAACTTATCGTGGAAATATTCACTGAACTTTTCCGATACTATCCATCTCCCATTATCAAACTTCCAACGGGCTTCCAACCTGCTTTCTCGATGACCAAACATGAGCTCCATGCGGTCCAGCAACTCGTCTGTATCAATTTCCAAGTGTTCCGTCTTGGATTGGAACCAGCCTAACGCTTTTCCTTTAAGCTTTGACCTGATAAGTGTAGGAAATTAAGCCGTTAAATTCAAATGATGCGGCAGTTAGGGCTGCCGATCATCTGTCGATCAACCAAATGTAAACAAGCGGCAGGCGAATGAAAATAGAGATAATCGCAAATCTGTGTATGTGAGATTGTGAGTGAGTGATGGGTATATTTAGGATGGATGCATGAGGAAAGGATAGTCTTTGGTGAGAATTGTGAGTTAGCGAAGAACAGAGCGAGTATAATAGAATAAAATTAAATTAAACCTTGTCCGATTCATTTACTTTCCCACATACAG
This sequence comes from Holcopasites calliopsidis, assembly GCA_023838395.1. Taxonomy (NCBI): domain Eukaryota; kingdom Metazoa; phylum Arthropoda; class Insecta; order Hymenoptera; family Apidae; genus Holcopasites; species Holcopasites calliopsidis. The sequence goes on from JALHAQ010000048.1 coordinate 131,009, forward strand.
GGTATGTCCTGAAAGTAATGTCAGTCACTTTATTGCGACGCGACTGCACGTCGGAGCGCGATTAGACCGGTTAAAACTAGTAGTGGGGGATGTTAGCTAAACAGGGCCCCGCCGTTCGGTGTGCTCCGAGCATCCAAAGAGTGAGGACGAGCCTATCCGTGAGAATTGTTTTGTATCCTTGTACAAGTAAAAATGCAGCGCTCGTTAGAACAAAGAGTTGCGATCAAGTTTTGCGTGAAACTTGGAAAGACCGCGACGGAGACTGTTTCTTTGATCAAGTCAGCTTATAAAGAAGATGCCCTGTCAGATCGGCAAGTGTTTCGGTGGCACAAGGCCTTTTTGAAAGGCCGGGAAGAGGTCGACGGCGAGGACCGCGCCGGACGGCCATCCACGACCACCACAGCCGACAATGTGACGCGAGTGAGGGAACTATTGAACTCAGACCGACGATTAAGTGTTCGTTTAATGGCCGATATATTAAATATTCCGAAAACTCAAGTTTATGATATCGTCACGAGCCATATCGGCATGCGGAAGGTGTGCGCTAAGATGGTACCAAAAGTGCTCACTGAGGACCAAAAGTCGCGCCGCGTTGAAACGTGTCAAGAAAACCTCGACATGTGCAAACATGACCCCCAATTTTTGGATAACGTTATTACAGGTGACGAGACTTGGGTATTTGAATATGACCCGGAAACGAAAAGGCAATCTTCGGAGTGGCACACGCCAGCGTCCCCTCGCCCGAAGAAAGCCAGGATGAGCAAATCTAAGGTGCAAATCATGCTTATCGCGTTTTTTGACATCCGCGGACTGGTTCATCACGAGTTTGTAGAACCTGGTACAACTGTGAACTCCAAATTTTATCTGGAAGTCCTCAAACGACTGAAACACAGGGTTCAACGCGTCCGGCCAGACATCGCAGACAACTGGAGGTTTAAAGCAGGAGTGCCAACGATCCCCCAGCCCCCGTACAGCCCGGACGTAGCTCCCCCCGACTTCTTTTTGTTTCCACGCCTCAAAACACCCATGAAAGGCAAGCATTTCGGGACAGTAGACGGAATCAAAAGAGCTTGTACCGCGGCATTGAAGGACATTCCAAAGGAAGCCTACCGTAATGCATTCGAGAGCTGGAAGACTCGCTGGACCCGATGTATTGACGCAGAAGGAGCCTATTTTGAAGATTTTTAATCACTTGTAACGAACAGTTCAATAAATGATTTTTAATCGACTTACTGACATTACTTTCAGGACATACCCTGTAAGTATCCTGGACATATTGTCATCCAGATTGTATGTCGCAATTAAAAATTTCAGCTGCTTTCTCCAATTCTGAAACATTTGCTCCGCACCACTGGAATCGCCTAACAACTCGCCAACAGACTTGATGCCCGTGCCAGCTTTCCTTTCTGTTTATCGGCTGGAAACAGTGGAATATCGCAGCATTTCATTTTCCCGCCGCAATAGTTCTATCTCTCGTTGCACGAGCTTCGCTGTCGCTGCATCAGGCCGATCTCTATGCGTAGCAGTCTATCGGAAGGGGTTTCCGCAATCGTACCCTGCCACACTGGTTCATCCGGGCGAAGGTTGCTCACCTCTGGCGAAGAATCATCCTCCTCCCGGTTCGAATTCCCGTCCTTTTTTGACCGCATGCTACTTTCCCATGCCCGATTAGGGAAATTATCATCAAGCCGTTATATCACAGACCACACTACAGGATAGACTGCGCATCTTACGGGATTGCGTGTCATCTGTTCTGAAATACCGACCCTAAGAATACTCGCTAGTTTTCGAGCGTCCTCTACGCTATAGAGTGGCGACCGTAGGAATTACATTCATTTGCGACCGATGTCAATAGTGAAGGGATCAGAAAACATATCCGTATCGAGAGACTCGCAATTGGCGAGAAATGCGCATCTATCAATGGGACAATCCACGTTAAATAGCATAAAAACAGCAATCGTAAACATTGATTCTTCTTTAACTTGGCATAAGTATCTATCGTGCCAACAAAATAAGTAGAATTCTTCCTTTCTGCCCCGGATGATTTCAAGTTAATTAATGCAAAAGTTTTGATAAATTTCATAAAATGAGGCAACATATGGTTATGTCAACCGTAACGTGTAAGGTATAGTTAGAGGTTATATGTACATGCATGCATATGTATACAGCGTACAGAGTGTTCCAATTTATTTACATACAAATACAAACATTGTGATTACGTTCATTTTAAAGCTAAAGGAATATAAGATATATAAAAGGAATATAAGAAAATACAGTTTTCCCGTTGCTCAGAAATTTTGTTTGTTCTCAATCATTTTGGCAATAATTAAGACCTAATTTCTAAGCTGTAATTATGCGTTGTTGCCACTTAGTTGGTCATTTTAAATTGATCGGTTTGAAAAAATATTGATTTGCATTTGACTACTTGGATTAGTTTAATATTCCTCTTTAAAATGTGCTTTGTAACATGATGGGTCAATTTCGAGAGTGTTACAAATATTAAGATTTAACGTACGAATTTCCAAAACCAAATTTTTCCTTCGGTTTATTATTAAAACTCTAATTTCGATCGGATAATAAGATTATTAGCCAGGCAATTAAGAATGTCAGAAGCAAAAAGAAAAGAAACTTAGTATGCGTTCATTCACCCTTCTGCAAAATGCGATTTCCAAATATGAAAAATATAAATAAGATTGTGAAGAAGACAAAAAACTCACAACGTAAATTGAAAGTTATTGAGAGGATCGTCAACGAGATTTTTCGTAAATGTATCTTTATTTCGTTCATTACTGCGAAAATACATAAGAGTATAAAAGAATGAAATAATAACAAATTTCTGTTGATAGAAATATATTTATTTGTCAACTTTTTTATCGCCACTGTATTTTCTTCAACCCTGTGTAGGATATTAGTTCTGGCGCGTAATACATGTTGACATCTGTATCTGAAACAGTTTGACAATTATTAATGATTATTTTTTCTTTGGAAGACGAAATTCCTAATAACCTAAGACATAAAATATTCACGTATCTTTTATAATTTATAAAATAATGATAGCCTGCCTTTCTTTCATCTTAGTTGCACTTTTACTTCAGAAAAAAATATTTGTTATTATCGCATTAAAATATGTATTTACGTAAAAGTGCTTAACAGGATGGGCCACGTGAAGGCGTGAAAGAAGGTCTTAACCATCCCAGAGTATGTTCAATATTTATTCGACTTGACAAGTATGTATGTAATAGAAAGACCATCGAAAATAAAAATTGTATATGAAAAATACATAATTTAGAAGATTCAGCATCCGTACTTGGCATGTGAAAGAATGTTGAACATACTCCAACGAACTATCGTAGAACGATCCGGCAGATGGAAACCGAATTTTTCGCACAAATTTCTGTACAAGGAAGGGGAAGTGTAGTGCATGCTCATACATAATTGCTTCTCTGCCGATGAGTAGCAATGCTTCAATCTAAAGACCAACATGAGTACAAAAGTTAAGACGTAACATTTGACTCTCCTAGCAATTGCTTTCTTCAAACATGTATCACTAATACAGCCTGAAGAAAGCTGCATCTTCAACCGATCTATTACTCTACGCTTCGCCCTTAATTGCAAGCGAAGAATACTCGATGTATTCTTTTCTTGCTTCAATTTCTCTTCGGTTTCCATCAGCCGTTTTCGTAATTCACCGTATTCTCTAGGTGATGAGATGGCTTCAAAATCTACATTACTACTAATGCCATGCGAATCTACAATATCGGACATTTGCAGCACGGCGGTTCTTCGAAGTGGACCGGCTGCATGAAAACAATCTTTGGTAAAATGCCGGCTGCAAATGTACTTTTTCTTTAATTCACTATTCCCCATTTCTACCCAATCGTCTAAGCCACAGTTAACCAGCCACGTTATACATCGATCATTATCCCTTACGGGAAAGGAATGAAATGTAATACCGTCAGTCACATTGCGGCTGGTTAAATTACAATTAGGATAAGCGCACTTTTTATAGCGGGCCCTCCTATCCTGATGCTGCATTTTCAAATATACTTTAACTCACACTTGTAATGAAAAAATATATATATTTCTGTGTTGATATATATATATATATCTACTGTGATTTATATATATAAATATTTACCTTATTACCCGCTTAATCCTCACCGAGAAAGTCCGCAATCCTCACAAGTCTTCGAAAATCCCCAGCGTCCAGCACACTTACTAATTCAACTTATTAATTATGCCTAGAAGGCTCACGAAAGACTGACTCGTACAACGCGGGAAATCTCATATTATTATATCGTTTTGCACGTCAATTGTTCTTACATACATTATACGCACACATTTTAGCTTTCTTACACACGTAGAAAGGGGCCGAGAGAGGTGGAAGTCGTAAGGAGACGAGAAACATATGCGTGAAAAAAAGTAATTTAATCTTTGACTGCTGCCTCTCCTTTCTACGGCCGAAAAAATAACAAATGCCGCCAAACATTTTCCATAGACACGACTCGCGGCGATTCGGCATGCATCGGTTGATCATTATTTCTAGACGATCGAGACAGTTGCTGTTTGTACGACGTTGAATACAGAACGATTTAAACATTTTTCGGAAAGCATGACGGCTGTAAACAAAGAAGCCAAGGAATCGGGCAAGAAGGGTGGGTGTATATGGATACAATGCATGTATAAATTGTATTAAAGTCATATTGTTTACAGCATCACATGCATTTAGGTTGATAACAACACATTTAATTATCTCGTCAGGAAATCTCTATTTTCTTTGCATGAGTCCCTTACGCCAGAGATAAACCTGTGGCTAATTTATACTTTCTGCACTTCCAACTGCCTTCTGTCATCTGTACAATTTGCTCAATACAAATCTCGCGTCGATCGGCTCCCGCTGGGTTGCATTTCAATCCTCGGAAAATTACCTGCAGTGTTGTGATTCTCGTTTGTTTATAGGTCATCGACCACCCATCTAATGTATTAGTGCCGCATCATACACATGTGTGCATGTATAGGCTGAATGTCGACCGAATCGCCAATTGACAGAAATTAGTCGACAGTAATGAATAATTTTGGATTCGAATAGACTAGACTAAAGTATCACGTGACTTGTACAATATACAGGGTGTAACGCAACAGTATGCAAATATTTTAAGGGGTGATTCTACAGGCCAAAATAAAGCGAAAATCAAGAATGGCAATTTTCCGTTTGAGGTTTTGTTTACGAGATATCGATGTTTAAAGAAACGGCGTTCGAACGCCTGCCGAAGGGCAATCTGACGCGTGAGGCTCGAGTCAAACAGCTGTGTTCAGTGGTAGTCATTCGCTACGACGCCGCAGGAACCATGACGTACCGCACCGTGAAATCTGGCACTCAGAAGGCACACGCATTACGATGTATAGCATTCAACCTGCTTACTTGTAAAAATCCACATGGGCATATCGAAACCCGCCCAATGGGATTATCAAGTAAAGAAGGTGACGGCAGCCTTCAATCCTCAATTTTGCTCCCAAACACCAAATATGCAATTATCCCGTCCGCAATGGTTCACAATACATTCATCACCACAGAAATTTGCAGCACACGAGGATCACGATTCCACGATTTGCACTAAACTAATTATTCCAGGGATGTTCCTCGTGTCCACCACTCGCTTGAATGCAATGATTCAATCTTTAACGCAAGTCGTGCCACGGTTTTCGGAAATCTGTTATTATTGTCAGAGAACACCATCATGTAGTCGTATTCCGCAAATGTACACGACCCTTTGCACACTTGGCACCACCGTCACCGCATGTAACCGATTGTAACAAAAAGTAGCTTTAAAATTGAAATTGCGTATCTAGAAATTGAAATAAACAAGTTCTGAGAATTAGACTAAATTAAAAATCGAGAGTAATAATAATAGAACTAAATGCAATATTAAATCTATGTCGAATAGTAAAATTCAAAATGTAACTGGAATGTTTAAACCATTCCGTATTCAACAGCGTACAAACTGCAACTGCCTCGATTGTCTACAGCTATCCCAGAACTCCCCATAGAGCTGAAAAGGGGTGATAGCTGAGGTGATTCTGAACACCTTTTTCCTTTGCGAAAATGTTGTTTGAGGCTTCGTTTTTAAATGGTTAACGAAAAACATTGAGCAATCAGAGCGCGCGTAGAGCCCGCGCTCAGCCGAGGCGGTGAATGTGAACAAGTCGCTCGGTCTAATAAGAGGCGTTTGCCAAAAGTTATATCGAATAAGGTATAAGCAAATTAAGAACAATATCAAATTATTCGTTATTCGTGTAGAATCAATTAATCGATTGACTAATAAACCTATCAATTGCAGCCCGCGTTAAATTAAAAAAGATTGACAGAAGATTCAAATTAGACTCACCCATGCATCCAGAAATGAACCTGCTTCGACGAAAATGGGTCACTGTGTCAGCCTACCGATCTTGAGCATTGCAAGTAGGTATCCCGCAGTGCAAGACAGCTGATGTTACGGCCAGGTCAGCGAACTCACTTTATTTGACAAAACTTGCTACCTGCACGGCAACTATCACTGGGTTATTCTACCGATCCTGGCCATTCGAAGAACAAACACATGGTGCACAACAGCCGATGTCTCGGTTGGAACAGTGAAAGAACTTCGTTTCACAAAATTTCCATCATTGCACGATCACTGTCACTTTACACTTCAAGATTGGAATTTATAAAATCAGTTGTTCCCACTTATGAATAATTGCTAGCTGCGAAAGGGGCTGATTGTCATTAACTTTGAAGGGCCTCGACTTGGCCCTTTCTACTGCCCAATTCGCTTTTCCACGTTCTGCAATTTCATCGTCGTGTTCCCGAACGCGTAATCACTCGCGAGCTTCACGTTTTAAAACTTAACTTTTATTTCGTTGAATGTAAAAACAAAAATTACAGTGTCAGAGAGATCTTTACTGTATGGCGTTCACATTGATTCTGTCTTGGGAAACTATGACGCGGTTTACAACGGTAGTCGAGGGCTAGCTGGAAAAACGTTATAAGGGAGAGTTACGGGTCCTTACGGGGGGTGCGCTTTAGGGTGAAAGGCCCTTGAGGCCCACGTGCTGGCCAGCAGAGTTTGCGGTTCCGAGAAAACACGGCCACGGTGAATTTAGTGAAAACATTTTCCAGTCCCCGGAAAAGGTATAGCATTACAAAGAATGTAATAAAAGATGTAGCATCTCGGAGAATGTAACAGTGTCTTGAACACTCCGCAGTGCCTTCCCGGCAACTGGAAAATGTCTCCATTAAATTCGCCACGTCCGTGTTTCCTGGGAACCGAAAAACTCTGCTGGCCAGCACGTAGGCCTCAAGGGCCTTTCACCCTAAAACGCGACCCCCCGTAAGGACCCGTAACTCTCCCTTATAACGTTTTTCCAGCTAGCCCTCGACCACGGTTGTAAACCGCGTCATAGTTTCCCAAGACAGAATCAATTTGAACGCCATACAGTAAAGATCTCTCTGACACTGTAATTTTTGTTTTTACATTCAACGAAATAAAAGTTAAGTTTTAAAACGTGAAGCTCGCGAGTGATTACGCGTTCGGGAACACGACGATGAAATTGCAGAACGTGGAAAAGCGAATTGGGCAGTAGAAAGGGCCAAGTCGAGGCCCTTCAAAGTTAATGACAATCAGCCCCTTTCGCAGCTAGCAATTATTCATAAGTGGGAACAACTGATTTTATAAATTCCAATCTTGAAGTGTAAAGTGACAGTGATCGTGCAATGATGGAAATTTTGTGAAACGAAGTTCTTTCACTGTTCCAACCGAGACATCGGCTGTTGTGCACCATGTGTTTGTTCTTCGAATGGCCAGGATCGGTAGAATAACCCAGTGATAGTTGCCGTGCAGGTAGCAAGTTTTGTCAAATAAAGTGAGTTCGCTGACCTGGCCGTAACATCAGCTGTCTTGCACTGCGGGATACCTACTTGCAATGCTCAAGATCGGTAGGCTGACACAGTGACCCATTTTCGTCGAAGCAGGTTCATTTCTGGATGCATGGGTGAGTCTAATTTGAATCTTCTGTCAATCTTTTTTAATTTAACGCGGGCTGCAATTGATAGGTTTATTAGTCAATCGATTAATTGATTCTACACGAATAACGACTAATTTTAAGTTTATTCCTTCTTGAGGAATAACGAATAATTTGATATTGTTCTTAATTTGCTTATACCTTATTCGATATAACTTTTGGCAAACGCCTCCTATTAGACCGAGCGACTTGTTCACATTCACGGCCTCGGCCGAGCGTCAAGCTCGAACACAACACTCCCGCGGCTGAGCGCGGGCTCTACGCGCGCTCTGATTGGTCAATGTTTTTCGTTAACCATTTAAAAACGAAGCCTCAAACAACATTTTCGCAAAGGAAAAGGGTGTTCAGAATCACCTCAGCTATCACCCCTCTTCGCCTCTATGGGGAGTTCTGGGACACCCTGTATACTTTTCGAAGATAAACTGGACGCACTGTATAATCCCCACATTGCGTAAGAGCAACGGATGGACAGCATGATGGAACTGTGGCATCCGAGAAGATAGGAGGTTTTAGACGCATTGCGTATTAGACGCAAATTACAATATTATTTATACGGGCGTGGGATGTCAAGTCAGGAATTCTAACAGTGGAGTTATCACACAGTATTGAGTAAGAAACTGGAACAAGAGGAATTTGTTATACCGCTTTCATAGGCAGATGCGCCCCCCCCCCCCCCCCCCCGCCTTTTGTATTTGTGAACGACGGTGTTTTCTCTTTACCGTCAGGTATAATGAAGATGACCCCTGTCCTAGTTACTGTAACGTCATCGTCTGGGCGTGCTTTGCTTGATTCCACATCTGTCGGTACTGTGTATTATAGGATAAATTAGCAGAGCAATTACACGCCCCTAGACGGAAATTATTGATTTTTTTTGTTTCCAAATGCATATTTAAGTGACCGTAGGGATATCTTCAGATCTTCGAGTTGCATTGTGTGGTAGGGATTGGTTGTACCAGTGACACTGAAAGTCATATTCCCTTCGTTCTTCGTTACGGAAACACGTCCTATTATAAAGGGGTCGGCTAATTGGGCGGTTTCTTGATAGAAACCAAGCGCTTCTAATGTTTTATATATTTCACCAGAGAATATGTAGTCCGTAGATAGAAAATCAACATAGTTGTCTGGGGTGCCTGCTAGGGTTTCCCGTGTTATTGAAATTTTGCATTTGGTTACATAATTTGGTCGCATCTCAATTCGTTTAATGAAAGGTTCTACTTTGTTTATTGACTCAGAAGGGGAGTAGGGCTGGTAGGGCTAATCTCTGCAGTAGGGTGTCGTAGTCATATAATTCAGAGAGCGTATCTGTTTGCCGGATTTCGGGGTTTTTCGATTTTTGGGAACTATTTTCTTGCTTGTCCGAATTTATGTCCAATCCCTCACCAATCATTCTGGTTTGTGATATATCCTATCCTTCTTGCACTCCTGCTTCCCGGAAAGAGACCCGTCTCTTTGTTTTTTAGGAACTAATTTTACCATTTCAGGTGTCTTTTCTCCAAATAGATCGGGTTCCGAGTCCAGTTTCTGCAAATATTGTATTTGTGCTTCCGTTAAGCTGGAGTACGGGGAATCTGAGCTACCGAGTAGAGCAGTGTCGCTATCGCTATCGTTATTTGTGTCGGCACTGTTGTCTCGTTCTAGTGCTACTGCGAAAAGTCGGGTCTCATATGTCGCTCTTTCCGCGTCAGCGTGTTATTCACCCGAGTTTTCGAATGAACCCGTAGTTTCGTCGAAGCTTTTCTCTGTTATTAACGATGGGAGTTCTTCGTAGTTAAGCCGCGGTTGACTGACCTTCCGAGGTTTCGCTCGCTCACCTATCGTTGGTACGTTTGCTGCCGGTTCATTTTCCTACGATAGATATTACTCGCAGCTGGCATCTAACAGTAGCGACTGACAAACGTACACAGGCTACTGTCCAAAGCAGACAGGCCTGCGTTCGCAAGACGTGTCATCCCTTCCAGAGGGTCCCGGGTGCCAGAGCGTTAGCATCGTCGGCGGGAAATTTCAAGGCCTCAGGCTTGCTACCGTTTCAATTTATTAATATGCGCGCAATTCCTAATCCGCGTGACGCAGGCGCATGGCACGGGTTAGTAGCAGTCGACAGCGCAGCGTTTGCAGCAGACACCTTGGAATGTGTTAGCGCCAAGAGTTCACCACGGGGGGAACGAAGAAGAGGTCGTGCGAAACGGCTCCGGATATAACAAGGGAAAGCATCGTAAAATAGTGCAAGATATCCAGAAATTCCAATTCGACAAGATGACCGTTTCTCTGCGTCTGCAAACACGAAAAGATACTCCTCCATTTCCCTTGCGCAGGAAACGAATCATTCCGAACTGCAATTTGCGTTCATATGCATTTCGTTACATCATATTAATAACATTATCAATAGATTTGTCATATTTCCCTCACAAAAGTAAGTCCAAACATGGCTCCATTTTGACAGATTTGAGATCGATCTCTCTAGCTCTCTCTCTCTCTCTCTCTCTCTCGCGCGCGCGCGCGTGCGGGCGTGCGTGCGTGTGTAGGCTCATTTCACTGCTGTCTTGGCACGGACTAACCGTAGTAACACAATGAACGGTGCCTCGGCGAATAGCGACAGCGGAATCGCACAGATATACGAAAGTACAAGGACTCCGAAGGCTGTAGGGCCCTGAAAAAGAAATTAACAGTCATCCTCGTGCACATTGTATCGATATGCTTCCAAGTAAAATAAATATCGGCGCACTTACAATCGTTGGAATATCGACGAATAGGGTGTAGCTATTCATCAAGTAAATCGAAATTATAAGGACTGGGTGTAGGAGATACGCGCAATACGTTAACCTGCTCAGAGGAATCCACAGTCGTAGGGATAAGATTCGATTGACGACACCTGCGGACAAAGAAAAGAAAATTGGACTTGCTTAATCAAAGTATCTTCGTGATAGGAAAGCCTGAATGAAGCAGGATCGATCTACCGGCGTTATTAGTGCAGCACGCGATCACTACCCAGGCTATGCCGATACCCCAGCCTGCCTTGCCCAAGGCTGTGTAAAGAATGGATAGACTCAACGGTACAGGTCTGCTTGGGATGCCGAATAAGATCAAGCAATTGCACATAACTCCCAGGAACCAACAGACGGCCAAGGATTTCTGAAACAACGAGAGCAGCAGCAACGAGTAACGCTATCCTTGCTTGACGATGTACAAAATATAACGAATGGTAAATGAATGAAATTTATTACTTTCGACAAACTTAATTTATGGTTCCATTTGATAAGAAGCTGAGCCGTGGCCATTCCTATCAGGTACGGTTGAATTCTGTACCACGGTCGAAAGTACAATATCGGCAATTGTTCGATTAGCTCATCCAGCCTACAAAAAAACGGAAGAATTGTTTTAATCCGTGAACCCAATATTTTAGAATAAAATATTTGTTAAACTCACGCTAGAGTGTAATGGAAACTGTACGTTGCGTAAGCGTTTAGCAACACAGACACAACGAACGCTGCGAGGCCTATTCCCAGGGCAATAAAATAGTGACTGAAATGTTGAAACGTTCTTAGGAACCGATTAAAATTATAAAGTGCGTACGATGCAGAGTCGAATGATGAACTCACAAGAGCGACAATGATAGAAGGAATGAACCGAATATGTAGAACTGCATATCGTTAGCCAAGTACCAACTCCAGGTGAGACACTAAAACAATTGTTATCGTGTAAATGATCTCTGTGTACTATGCTTCCATTTATTGTAATTTCTTTTCGAATAAAATCACTCGTACCAGGCTGTCCAATTGGGAGAAGTTATTGATGTAGAGTAGATTCCTCCACCAATACCTCGAGCATCGATCGTTCAGCGATTCAAAGTGATAGAATGTTGACACTTTATCCTGCCAGGAGAAGGTTAATACCCCGACCAGTATAGTGACGAGGTACGCGGGTGTAAGCCTTGAACGTTGTTACGCAAAGTTTTATACACTTGTTATGTTCGATAGAGAACTAAACGGAGATGCATCGTGGAGAGTACCGTATGTATCGTATGACAATCGATAGAAAGAATTGATTCGCCTGCACCGAATACCGTGGCCGCTGTCTACCCGGTCGTTGCATGCTCCGAAACACATGAGTCAGTAGAAATCCGCTGATAAAGAAATACGTGTCGACAGAGAACACTGCGTTAATTAGGACTTGCGCAAAGAAATTGTTGGCAATCAACGCGACCGTTGAGATGTTACCTGTACGCGCACGAATCAGACATATAAGATAAGAAGAAGGAAAGATTAGCCTGTTTGCAAAGGGCGTGTCTTACCGAAAATCGTCATTCCGTAGAAAGGCGTGTGGCCCAAAATAATCCACACCATACTGAAGAATTTCAAGCCACATATCGCGGGTACACCATTAGAGCTCCCATCCGTTTCAAAGATATGCTGTATGTTCGAGTAGATCGAAAAACAAACGAGAATTTGTCCGATGCCGTATTCCGCTTTGTGCTCGGAGAGTGCAGGCCCTTCGTGATCGTTTCCCCGTCTCATCTCCATGTTGTTCTCATCATGCTCCATTTCAGTTCGACTTGGAGTCAACGCCTTATCGGAAGTGTCGTTGTTCACAACAATAAGGAACTTCTTCTTCTCTCGCAGATGTTTCTGATGGACGAGAACGTCGTATACTGTGGCCACTGTCACCGTACAGCACAACAGTGCCAAAATGAATCTGCAGCCAGAGTTTTAATGATTCCGGTCGATAGTTAGTCGTCGCGATATTTCTTAAGAATTGCCCCCGCGATTTACTTACATGATCGTGATTATCTTCCCGCTAAGAAGCCACTGGTGATCGTCCCTTAAATCAGTGATACTGGTCAGCTCAAAGTCCGCGGAATAAAGCTGCCCGATCAGGAGCGTCCTCTCGTCCAATACTTTGGTCAGCATCGTGGCGATTTCGTCCGCGTTGCAGGACGCTGGCAGACAAAGTCCGAGCGTGATCAGATTCTAAAACAGCACGATCTCTCAAATGTTTGTGCACCGTTACACTAAGCGCGTATCGCTCGCGTGGATCGTCTTAAGAAGATCAAAGTCGCGATTGCGAAACTCATTGACAATTGAAGCCCTACCAGGACAGAAACCGATGATCCCTTCGTGCTTACTAGATCCGGAAATTCGAGGTTATACTGCATGGTGCTGTTGTGATGCATATACGCGACGAAGTAGTGGATATCGAAGGGCGGAAACTCCTCGTTCGGGTTCCGATAAATGGAATTGTTCCTGCGGGTTTTCTCCGATAACATAATCGTGGCATTGGCCGCAAGGAAATCGCATTGCTGACGACCACCCAGCCAATAATTGTTCCCGTTCACGAATCCGCTCGACGGTTCTCCACTGGCGTCCAGCACTTGAAAGCAATAGAAATGTAGCGAATATTCTTTATGACGGGGATGTATCAAAGTCGCATGATCGCTAGACGCGTAAGCTGTAAATCCTTAGATCTCGTGTTTTCCTAAGAAACTCGTTTCTTGTGTAACGTGTGAAGAAAATCTCTGATTGGGGTGGCCCGACGAAAAATCACGCATCTGACACAGCCGCGCGGAACGGCGCAATCGCGAAATAGCCGCGAGGTCGACCAGGAGAATTCGCGTTGCACAAGAGCGAGCGTCGACATCGCAACATAAAATTAACGGTTAGAGCGGATGCGTGTTCGTCTGGACTGGCGCTCTAACGAATTCATCCGAACAATCGAATACATGGATTCTTATGGGAGTGGTTACACTGCATGCGTATCGTTCGCACCAGTCGCACGAACTCCACTTTTAAGTGTATGTGTAGGCAATCTAGCATCTCTGAACCACACGAACGGTACCTCTGGTTGTGGTCCTAGCTTATGTTTGGTAGGCCCTGGCCACTTCAAAATGTCTTCTTCAAATAAGGTCCACCGCAATATAACTTTGTCTCTTCAACCGGGCGAACGCATTCGTTGGATTCAAGAAACAAACGAATTTGATTTTTTTGTCCAAACTGTGACATTTTAATCAAATATCGGGAAAACTATTGATTGTCAGTCGCCGAAACTGATGTCTTTGAATTGTAAGGTCGACTATCCAAACACATTGCCTTAAAGTCCATTTGTTTAAGCAGTATATTAAAAATATGGTGTCTCCATTCACTTTTTCTGACAAACTCTTTTTTGTTTACAAAAACATGTGTGTATATTATAGACTCAAATACAAAATATGAATAAAACAAATTCCAAACTGGAGAAAATAATGACATATCATTAGTCGAATATATTTGGAACAGATGTAGGTATTTAGTCGCTCTAAGCGTTTTCAGAACAATTATTTGCTTTTCAACTATGGAACTATAGAAATATTGTAGATATTTTAAGGTGAAACCAATGGAGCGCAGGTTGTACATACAATAACTATCGTCGCATGAAAGGTTTATTAAACCTTTTAATTAAAGGAACTAAGTAAATACGATCGGAATTATATGATTTTCAGTATCATTTGAATCGGAGGAATTTTACCAACATGTTAGAGAACATTTCATTCAAAAGAAAAAAATTAAAAATAAAAAGGTTGTCCTGCCCCTACGACTGTAACATATCTGTATACTGTCCAGAATAAGAATAGACTCGTTTGACGCATGGGCTGGTCTTACCAGCTTATGACTCGGTACCTAGGTGCTTTTGTCGTTCATTCCCAGGGACAGCGTTTTGCTGCGCGGAACGGTCGGAAATACGTCCAAGTTTGGGTCTATCCTTACTCTGGACAGACAATAGTTATTTGTTTATTTGAGTATCATGTTGATACGGTTGCCTCGACTCTCAGCCTACCCATTTGTTTCAGGCCTCGAGACAACTACAAGCTGTTGACCAGCGGCAAGGTGATACCATAAGCGTAGAAATATCGCGTCCCTAGAAATGTAGGGCTTGCGTAGGGACGGCGAGAGAGAAATTGCTATATGTCCACGCCCAGATTCTGTTCGGCCAATTTCAATATGCATCCACTCTAACCGTAGTCTAAGTGCTGCGTTCCGCACGCGAGCAGCGGAGGCCAGGAATTATTTCGTTCGTTATTTCGAATATAACACATCGTCGCGATCGATCAGTTTCCCTTCTTTCATGGTTCACCGAGTGGATTCTCGTAGGAGATTAATCAATCATTAGATCGATCGAATTCTACTAACTTCTCAGACTCCACAATACGCCACTATCCACCGCGTTGCGGAACTGCTGCAGCTGGGTCGCACATCCGCTCGAATTGAGAAGATCCAGGTGAGCGGTCAGCGCGTACGCCGGCAGGGTCTCGATCATCGTCTCCAGATTTCGTACGGTCGCCCGAATCGACGTAAAAAGCATGGCCAGCAGCATAGTAAGGGTTAACGATGACGTAGAAATTTTCCGCCTGCACTCCATTGTGGCTTGGTTGACCCACTTGCACTTATCAGTTCGAGATTCCCTGTCGACGAAAACTGAAATCACACGGGACGATTGGCATATTCCGAACGGCAACGGCTTTCTGTCGAGATTGATTGGTAGCATCGAGACACAGTGGTTCGAATAGTGTCTACGAGGGTGGACAACATTCACTTTCACATAAGTAAAAACTAATTGTTTCAGTATAATCTATAGGGTGTAACGTAAAAGGTGTAGGAGCCGAAAATGGGAGATTCCTGAGGCGAAACTGAACAACTTTTTCCTTTGCCAAAATGTCGGCTGAGGCTTTGTTTTTTAATTGTTAACGAAAAACACTGGCCACTCAGAGCGCGCGTTGAGCCCGCGTTCAGGGACGGTCCACGGCGCGTCGTGCTAGGTAGCGACATTCAACCGGCGCCCCGAACAGTACGCGCCAAAAGTTAACATCGAATTATTCATTATTCTTGAAAGGAAATTAAAAATATAAATGAAACCATAATTTCTCACGACAGAATCAATCCGAATGCCCAGCAGTAAAGATCTCTCCGGTACTGTAATTGCTGTTTTTACTTTGAATAAAATAAGAGTTAACTTCTAAAACGCAAAGCTTGTGAATTACTACCTGCTCGGGAACAAGACAACGAAATTTCCGAACGTGGAAAAGTGTATTCGATAGTAGCAGCGGCCGTCTCCAGCCCCTTCAAAGTTAAAAACAATCGGCCCCTTTCGGGGCAAGCAATTATTCATACGTGGGAACAACTTATTTCGTAAATTCAAATCTTGAAGAGCAAAGTGACAGTGATCGTGCAATGATGGAAATTTTGTGAAACGAAGTTCTTTCACTGTTCCAACCGAGACATCGGCTGTTGTGTACCATGTGTTTCTTCTTCGAGTGGCCAGGTAGTAGGTTTTGTCAAATAAAGCGAGTTCGCTGACCTGGCCGTAACATCAGCTGTCTTGCACTACGGGATACCTACTTGCAATGGTCAGGATCGGTAGGATGACACAGTGACCTATTTTCGTCGAAGCAGGTTCATTTCTAGATGCATGGGTGAGTCTAATTTGAACCTTCTGTCAATCTTTTTTAATTTAACGCGGGCTGCAATTGATAGGTTTATTAGTCAATCGATTAATTGATTCTACACGAATAACGACTAATTTTAAGTTTATTCCTTCTTGAGGAATAACGAATAATTTGATATTGTTCTTAATTGGCTTATACCTTATTCGATATAACTTTGGGAAAACGTCTCTTATTAGACCGAGCGACTTGTTCATTCGGCTCTATGGGGAGTTCTGGGACACCTGTAGACAATCGAGGCAGTTGCAGTTTGTACGCTGTTGAATACGGAATGGTTTAAACATTCCGGTTGTACTTTGAATTTTACTATTCGACATAGATATAATATTGCATTTGGTTCTATTATTATTGCGCTCGATTTTTAATTTAGTCTAATTCTTAGAACTTGGTTATTTCAATTTCTAGATACGCAATCTCAATTTTAAAGCTACTTTTTGTTACAATCGGTTACGTGCGGTGATGGTGGTGCCAAGTGTGCAAAGGGTCGTGTACATTTGCGGAATACGACTACATGATGATGTTCTCTGACAATAATAACAGATTTCCGAAAACTGTGACACGACTTGCGTCAAAGATTGAATCACTGCATTCAAGCGAGTGGTGGACACGAGGAACATCCCTGGAATAATTAGTTTAGTGCAAATCGTGGAATCGTGATCCTCGTATGCTGCAAATTTCTGTGCTGATAGATGTATTGTGAACAATCGAGGACGGGCCAATCGCATATTTGGTTTTTGGGAACAAAATTGAGTATTGAAGGCAGCCGTCACCCTTTTTACTTGATAATCCCATTGGGCGGGTTTCGATATGCCCATGTGGATTTTTACAAGTAAGCAGGTTGAATGCTATACATCGTAATGCGTATGCCTTCTGAGTGCCAGATTTCACGGTGCGGTACGTCGTGGTTCCTGCGGCATCGTAGCGAATGACTACCACTGAACGTTGCTGTTTGACTCGAGCCTCACGCGTCAGATTGCCTATCGGCACGCGTTCGAACGCCGTTTCTTCAAACATCGATGTCTCGTAAACAAAGGCTCAAACGGAAAATTGCCACTCTTGATTTTCGCTTTACTTTGGCCTGTATAATCAACCCTTAAAATATTTGCATGCTGTTGCGTTACACCCTGTATACTCTGTAATCGCTTAATTTTGATTCTGCATACCAAAACCCTCTGAATCCCATATTATAGTTATAATGTATACAGGGTGTCCCAGAACTATCGGAAGAGCCGAAGAGGGGCGATAGCTGAGGTGATTCTGAACACCTTTTTCCTTTGCGAAAACGTTGTTTGAGGCTTCGTTTTTAAATGGTTAACGAAAAACATTGACTAATCAGAGCGCACGTAGAGCCCGCGCTCAGTGACGGCGCACGACGCGTCGTGCTAGGTAGCGACGTACGACCGTCGCCCCGAACAGAACGCGCTGGTATAGCACGAAGCAAAAGTTAACGTCGAATTATTCATTATTTATTAATGGAAATGAACTAAAATACAATCGAAATCAATTTGTCGTTATTAGTTGAAGAAAAAAGAATTAGAATCGACTAACGAGTCTATCAAGTACGACGTATGTTACATTTTAAACAATTCACCAACAATTGGAATTAGTCTTACCTGTTTCTCCAGAAATGAACCTGCTTCGACGAAAATGGGTCACTGTCATTCTACCGATCATTCGAAAACGTAACACGAACTACACAACAGCTGATTTTACGATCAGGTCAACGAACTCACTGCACTTGACACAGCTTACTACTTGAACGATAACCGTCACTGGATCATTCTACCGATCCGGATCATTCGAAAACGTAACACGCGGTTCACAACAGCTGATGATCCACGGCCAGGTCGGTCATCTCACTTCACTTCCCGAATTTTACTTTGCTGCACGACCGTTGTAATTTTTACGAGGGCGTAACACAACCTTCTGCAAAAATTTTAGAGGGTGATTCTACGGGCCAAAATAAAGCGAAAATCAAGAACGACAATTTTGCATTTGAGGCTTTGTTAACAAGATACCGGTGTTTGAAAAACCGGGCAGCTGCGTTCAGTGGCAGTCATTCGCTACATGGAAGAGAAACCATGACCTACCGGACCGTGTAATCTGATACCCAATAGGCACACGTTTTACGTCGCACAGCATTCAACCTGCTTACTTGTAAAAATCCACATGGGCATATTGAAACCCGCCCAATGGGATTATCAAGTAAAAAGGGTGACGGCCTTCAATCCACAATTTTTCACGAAGGATCCAACTACTAACATCCAAATACTATGCGTACACGCGACTGTCCTATCTGCGAGTGTCCACGATTTGCACTAAACTTATTATTGCACTAGAATGCTTAAATCGTTCCGCATCCGACGCCGTACAAGCAGCAACTGTCTCGATCGACTAGAAATAATGATCTACCGATGCATGCCGAATCGTCGGGAGTCGTATTTGCGTCGTCAGTAGAAAAGGGCAACACTGTTGCCCCTTTCTACGGCTGAAAGAATAACAAATGCTGCTGAACGATTTACCTAGACGCGGCTCCCGACGATTCGGCATGCATCGGTAGATCATTATTTCTAGTCGATCGAGACAGTTGCTGCTTGTACGGCATCGGATGCGGAACGATTTAAGCATTCTAGTGCAATAATAAGTTTAGTGCAAATCGTGGACACTCGCAGATAGGACAGTCGCGTGTACGCATAGTATTTGGATGTTAGTAGTTGGATCCCTCGTGAAAAATTGTGGATTGAAGGCCGTCACCCTTTTTACTTGATAATCCCATTGGGCGGGTTTCGATATGCCCATGTGGATTTTTACAAGTAAGCAGGTTGAATGCTGTGCGACGTAAAACGTGTGCCTTTTGGGTATCAGATTACACGGTGCGGTAGGTCATGGTTTCTCTTCCATGTAGCGAATGACTGCCACTGAACGCAGCTGCCCGGTTTTTCAAACACCGGTATCTTGTTAACAAAGCCTCAAATGCAAAATTGTCGTTCTTGATTTTCGCTTTATTTTGGCCCGCAGAATCACCCCCTAAAATTTTTGCAGAAGGTTGTGTTACGCCCTCGTAAAAGTTACAACGGTCGTGCAGCAAAGTAAAATTCGGGAAGTGAAGTGAGATGACCGACCTGGCCGTGGATCATCAGCTGTTGTGAACCGCGTGTTACGTTTTCGAATGATCCGGATCGGTAGAATGATCCAGTGACGGTTATCGTTCAAGTGGTAAGCTGTGTCAAGTGCAGTGAGTTCGTTGACCTGATCGTAAAATCAGCTGTTGTGTAGTTCGTGTTACGTTTTCGAATGATCGGTAGAATGACAGTGACCCATTTTCGTCGAAGCAGGTTCATTTCTGGAGAAACAGGTAAGACTAATTCCAATAGTTGGTGAATTGTTTAAAATGTAACATACGTCGTACTTGATAGACTCGTTAGTCAGTCGATTCTAATTCTTTTTTCTTCAACTGATAACGACAAATTGGTTTCGATTGTATTTTAGTTAATTTCCATTAATAAATAATGAATAATTCGACGTTAACTTTTGCTTCGTGCTATACCAGCGCGTTCTGTTCGGGGCGACGGTCGTACGTCGCTACCTAGCACGACGCGTCGTGCGCCGTCACTGAGCGCGGGCTCTACGTGCGCTCTGATTAGTCAATGTTTTTCGTTAACCATTTAAAAACGAAGCCTCAAACAACATTTTCGCAAAGGAAAAAGGTGTTCAGAATCACCTCAGCTATCGCCCCTCTTCGGCTCTTCCGATAGTTCTGGGACACCCTGTATGTAGAATGAAGTATTCTCGTTTTGTTTTCTTCCTTTTATTTGTTTAATATTTACTGATTGTCGTTTATATTATAGTTACACTTTTCTTTTTATTCTGTAAGTAATTGTTCAAGTTAATTCGCTTCTTTATTATTTTATTCTATTTTGTACCTAAAGTGTAATATTGTAATTTTTTATTCAATTAGTTATAGTTTTATGTTATTAATGTTTTCAATGATTAATGGCCTATAATGGTAAGCAGACTTGTTTTCTGTGATCACAACTTAAAATAAACCCAAAACCACGAAAAAGTAATTTTGTCCAGTTTGCTCTTACTACTTGAACCACTCTGCGAGGCGGCGATCGGGGTTGAACGAACAAGGAACGAGCGATTTGTCGCGGTCGACAAATAGACTTGGAGAGGATCAGTGCTAGATCTCTTGCGCGATCGTGACAAGACAAGGCGTATCGACGGAGGAACACACGATTTATTTGCATGGGAGCCCCGAACAAGGATATACGAGAGTCGGGGAAGAACTGCCATGTAGGAGAAGTATCCTAGATTCCAAACGTAAAGCAAGCTCGTGGTCGACGTCGTCATCGTCGTGATCTTTGAAGTCACACCGCGACACCCCACCATAACGTATCAGCCTACTTATTCCTATGGTACAGCGATCGACTATTATTTGTAATACTTTACATTTTACGTAACTGTCAAGACGGTTACCCGCGGAACCTGATGCTTCGTTTCCTTCCACGTCTGATAACTTACCTCGCGCCTCGCTTCCGAATACCGACTAAGTATACAGGGTGTTCTGCTACTGCATGTCAATATTTTAAGGGGTGTAATATTGCTAAGGCAATTCTGAACAACTTTTTCATTTGCCAAAACGGTTGTTAAAGCTTCGTTTTTGAATAATTGACGAAAAACTCTAACCAATCAGAGCACGTGCAGAGCGCGCGCTTAGCCGAGAAGGCGTTGAAGGCTGCAGTTAAGCGTATCACGATCTTCTCTCGGCTGAGCGCGCGCTCTACACGCGCGCTGATTAGGCAGTGTTTTTCGCTAATCATTCAAAAACGAAGCTTTAACCATCATTTTGGCAAAGGAAAAAGTTGTTCAGGATTGCCTTAGCAATAATCCCTTAAAATATTGACATGCAGTAGCAGAACACCCTGTATGTTCAGTTGCGTATGCAGTGATGCAACGATTGCACGTGTACGTCGTTCACGTATTCAAACTGTTCGATGTAACGATTTATTTTTTTCTGCTTCGAAATATTTTCTCTTATCGAAGTTTTCTAACTTTTAGACTAATCATACATTTTTTCTCTGCATATTTCCTTGATTTATTTCAAATGAAATCTTCAGTATCGCTTAATGAGCATCAAAGAATCACGCATGTGAGCCAGCTGAAAAAAGCGGAGACCTCGAGCAACAAGTACAACTGGTTTTCTAACACCATGTGTCATCGTGGTATGATGGTATATTATGTATTACGAAGCAGGGCTTGGCGAGTGTAGCAGCCGGAGGAGTGATTCAGGATGAGGTTTGTTCATTATACGCGCCTTTATAACTTTGTGTACACCACAAGCGGCTATAATGTACTAATTTGTGGGTTTGCTCTAATTACGGTTCTTTTGTGGAATGAGGTAACAGAAAAGGGATATTTACTATGAAACAAACGATATATTTTTCAATCAAATCAAGTTTGAACAAGAACTGAATTATTTCTCAGCAGTAGACTAAATACTGTATCGCAACGAAGAAATAAGAGGTTAGGACTTTCATACAAGAAATTCTTAATTCAGCCAACCCAGTGTTCGCGCACTAGGAAGTGCGGGGTGCCCTCGTGGAAACTAGTTTCAGAAGAGGTCAAATCTCCTTGCTTTCGCGGTCCTTATACATATACTAGAAGAACGGGCACCCAAATTAGAAAAGGGATACAAGACATTGATCCCATACGTGGGAGCGCTGCGCGGGTGCCAACAGAATTTTCGACAATTTAGTTATCTTCTTTAGCCGAGAGGCGCCTGGAGTACGGTTTATCTATTCAAATAAAAATTCTCCGGAAATGTGCTGGTGCGGTGGCGGTTACATGTTAGATATGGGGTCTAACTTACCTCTCCAAATAGAACTCGTCTGGGTAGTGTGCAGGTTCAATCACATTTCCATCAGTTGTAAAGGTTTTTGTAAATGTTGTTCATAGTCCAACACGTTCTTAAGTCGAACAACTGTCAGCCTAGCGAGCAATTGCATTTGCCCCATCTCGATGTTGACACAAGCATGAAGAATTAGGCATTGGTGGCTGTTCTTCGTTTAACAGCCCATATCGTCTCTGAGGCATCAAGAATGCCTTTAAAATAGTGTGGATGCTCGACGTCTCTACAAGAAAGATCCTCCGAGCGTTTTTGTTATTCCGCCAGTTTTTTTTTTTTGTGGTTTTTATTCATCTTACTTAGCCATTTGTAAGGAAACTGGATCGGTTTGACCAGAACGCATGACTAGAATGCAGTTTTCTCATTAAGTACCTCATCATCCAAAATATGTTGTACGAGGCAGGAAATAAACTGTCCATCCTATTCATTATGTGTAAAAGAATATTAATGTCGAACTTAGACTCTCAAGTGAGCTGAAGTATTCTGTTCATTTCCTACAAATCGTGGAAAATTGTTTGCTCCGATAAGTGTGTCGCAAAATCTGTAGAAGGTTTTTATGTGTATTATCCGAGAATAACAAATTACTGGATTTAATGACAAGTTTCCCGCGTAAAAGAATGACGAGGCAATCGCGTAGGTTTCCACTTTATTTTATTACAGTCCAATTTATTTTCATTTGCCACGGTAATACTTTAGTCAAGGAAGCGGAAGAATTGGATCAAAGAAAAAGCTGGTTTATATCATGACAATAAGTTCGATAATATTGTACAATTGCATGAGTATGTAATTTTTAAATGAATGTATAAATGTGCAGTTTTATACAATTTTATGTAATTCATCGTTACCGTCAGCTGTTGCAGCAACGTATTCAACTAGACGATTACTATAAATGTGTATAGTCTATTTGAATACGTTGCTGCAACAGCTGACGGTAACGATGAATTACATGAAATTGTATAAAACTGCACATTTATATATTCATTAATACTAATTATATATATTTCATCAATTAGTGTCGTGTAGAAAATGTATATTAGCGTCCACGTGTGCCTAATTATTTTCCAATTGGCTGTATTGTATGATACCTGTGACGTCCTATCTGTGCTAATCGTGCAAACAGAGCAGAAAGTTCTAATTGCACCTTGCGATTTTTTTCTCAAACACGATTGAATGAGAACTATCTAATCGTTATGTGTTTCCGACGCCCGACACATTCTTATGAATAATTTAAGCATCAACTGAAATGTCACATAGCGTACTTTTTGTCTGCGAAACAAAAGAGAGATTGATTTTGACAATAGCTACAAATTTTCTTTGTAGATACGCTCATCACGGAATCTCAAGACAAGAATCCAAAAACATTTCGAATGTTTTATCTTTCATCTTTCTCCTAGTAAATACCTAGGCACGCACGCAAGCAAGCAAGCACACACGCACACATAAAAGGTAAATTAGTATCTTTTGTTATAGTAGCATGCTAGAAATTTCCGCATCTCGCACGTCAGCCTAAGTATTTACTAGGAGAAAGAAGGGAGAGAAATTATATGAAATGTGTTTCTTTTTCGAATGGACAGAATCGGTAGGATGACCCAGTGACAGTGGCCGATTTTCGTCGAAACAGGTTAATTTGTGGATGAATGGGTGAGTTTAATTTAAATCTTTTGTGAACCCTTTTTAATCTAACGTGGGTTGCAATTGATAAGTTTATTAGTCATTCGATTCATTTATTCTACACGAATAACGACTAATTAGTTTATTCTTTCTTCAGGAACAATGAATAATTTTATATTATTCTTCATTTGTTTATTCCTTAGTCGATATAACTTTTGCTAAACGCCTCCTATTTGTCCGAGTGACTTGTTCACATTCACGGCCTCGGCCAAGCGTCAGGCTCGAACACAACACTCACGCGGCTGAACGCGAGCTCTACGCGCGCTCTGATTGGCCAATGTTTCATATAAACCATTCGAAAACGAAGTCCTAAACAATATTTTCGCAAAGTAAAAAGGTGTTCAGAATCATCTCCGCTATCAACCCTTTTCGGCTCTATGGAGAGTTCTGGGACACCCTGCATATACGCCGTACATAGCGTACAAATGTATTTACATACATATGCATACATTGTGATTGCATTCATTTTAAAGCTAAAGGAATACACTTTCCACGTGTCTCAAAAATTTTGCCTGTTATCAATAATTTTGGTAATAATTAACACATAATTTTTCAATTGTAATTTGACGCTATTGCCACTTGATTGATTGGTTTGTTCGATACGAACGAAAAGGAATAAGACCGAGTCATGTAGGTTTTTCACGTCCAATGAACAGTCGAAGCTCAAATGTGCATTTAAATACCCATGCTATGTGCAGCTTCATTTGATAAATCGGACACCGTTTTATTGTTGCGATGCATCCTTGTTCCCGCATCATTATAGACAAAGGTGATATTTCAAAATTTGCAATATATTCTTGAAATAAATTATAATAATACGGTTTGAAAAACTAGGTCACCTTGTCGAAACGTTACACAGTCTCCGGTTTCGATGATGTTTGGATACGTTGCAGAAATCGCCGTTTTGCACAACTTTTTCCTCCTGCAAAAATGTTGGATTCTCTTACAATTAGTATAAAACTTGAATGACATAAAGTAATGGTGGGGGTTTGTCCTATGTGCTACCAGTAGGCGATTCAATACGTGACCCTTCTACCACGCCACAAAGCAGACTTGAATGAAAGAAAGTTTTAATCTTTAGAATAAATGAAACATTTATTGATAACCGAATTGACGATTACAAATGCTCTCGCACTATTTATAAATTGTGGTCGGTATTTCGTCGGACCAAAGGTTAGTTTTCTTAGCATAAGAACTGAAACTTTTATTTGTAATCTGAGTGTGGTCGTTTACCTTAATGGCGGCAAGGGTGCAAATTTCTTCTACAAGTGTTACCTCCATGTGGATGTGAGTCTCCTCAGGTTCCGTGCTCAAACCAGTCAATTCTATATAATTGAGTGGTGCCTCGGTTCCCCCAACTCTTGTCTCCTTCAGCTGCGCCACCAATTGCGACAAAATGGCGGCCCTTGACCGGCGCGTTCTAACTTTACGACCCGCTCTACAACCACGTCTCCTCGTCTTCCTTTTAGACTAAGTTGATTTAAAAGAATGCAATTAAAATTAAAGAGAACAAAATTTATTAAAATCTTTCAAAAGTGACCTTGTTTATCATATACCATAGTATCCCCTGCTGCAGACATCTGCGCTTGGTTTAACTACTGGTCAGTGTTCAGCGCAGTGCATCCTTGCGCGAACAAGTTCACAATTCATTTGATTTTGCATCGGCCATTTCTTCAAACTGGCTAAAACCGTTTTGAACAAGAATATTTTAACGATAAATTTTTAGAATGAGTTAAAGTATATTCTTTTAAAATTTGTTTAATCACTTCGAGATAGTACTAATTAATTAATTTAAATAATTTTTACTAGTAATTTCACACTTATTCAGCGCTCAACTTCTGACTACTTCTCTACAACGGACTCTATCACTGATTCTATATAAACTGATTGTTTTTCAACTGAAGACCTTTTATACAAGGTGTACCGTAAAAGGTGTAGGAGCCGGAAATGGGCGATTCCTGAGGCGAAACTGAACAACTTTTTCTTTTGCCAAAATGTCGTCTGAAGCTTTGTTTTTGAATTGTTAACGAAAAACACTGAGCAATCAGAGCGCGCGTAGAGCCCGCGCTCAGGGACGGTCCACGGCGCGGAGTGCTAGGTAGCGCCGTTCGACCGGCGCCCCGAACTGTATTTGCCGGTATAGCACGGAGCAACAGTTAATATCGAATTATTCATTATTCATGAATGGAAATTAACTAAAACACAAATGAAATAAATCCGCCGTTATAAAAAATTATAAAAAAGAATTAGAATGGATTGACTAACGAGTCTATCAAGTACAACGTACGTTAAATTTTAAACGATTGGCCAACAATTAAAATTAGACTTACCCATTTCTCCAAAACAGAACCTACTTCCACGGAAATGGGTCACTGTGTCATCCTACCGATCCTGACCATTGCAAGTAGGTATCCTGCAGTGCAAGACAACTGATATTATAGCCAGGTCAGCGAACTCACTTTATTTGACAAAAATTACTACCTGCACGGCAACTATCACTGGGTTATTTTACAGATTTTGGCTATTCGAAGGAGAAACACATGGTGCAGAACAGCCGGTGTCTCGGTTGGAACAGAGAAACAACTTCGTTTCACAAAATTTTCATCATTGTACGATCATTGTCACTTTACACTTCAAAATTTGGATTTGTTGTGCCCCCAGAGGTTTGACATGAAGCGGATGCGGGATTTTGGATTAATTGGGTTCGCGAGCGGACAAAGGATTGGAATCCACCAGGCGATCGTCAATAACACTTAGTTTATTGCAGCTTTTCTTAAATTTGACAGAGGAGACTTGGAAACGATGTGTACTCGATTCTGGTTTGATCGAGAGCCTCCTTTTCGGGTGAAACCCATTGCTTTTACTATCAGCTTTGGGTGTGACAAAATTAGTAGGTGTAGCCATACAGTATTGTGAATGTTCGCTTGGCAACAACTTGAACGTGATTGAACAGCCACGTTGTGCTGATTCTACAACGATTGGAATTCTGCTTATTCTATAGCTCTGTTCGAGAATCTTCTATGCTGATACATTACTGTCAACTTATCATACTGTTCCGTCGCAGGAACAATGCACGTGGAAATTTTGGCAAGATTTATGGTACGTACCGCAGGAAAAAGATCATTTTTGAGGGAGAGAATTTCGTTCAAATTGTTTGCCGTCTGCAAGCAATTTATTTCACGTACGAACAAAACGTTGCCACTTAAATTACTCTCGCCATCCTCAGTAATCGACAAATACCATAAACCTGGATTTCCAAAAGGGTCCCAACCATATCGTAACGGTACGCGACGTCGACTCACGGGACGTAGAGGAATTTCCCATCCTGGCGAAAATTTCCAGAACCCTCGCGGTTCCAGGTATCGCACCACTTTTTCCGGGAAATATCGCGCTTCGGGCGCGCTAGAAGGGTGATTGACCTGGAACCTGTACGCTCATTGGCAAAAATTACCGTTTCGTTTTGACCAATCAGCGTACACAAGGAAGGAAGTCGTTGACGGACTTCCTTCCAACGACAGAATCACTGCGATACGCGAGAAGTAAAGATCGAACGCGATCAAGAACAAGATCACCCGAGAGCATCTTCGGCTCAAATTATAAACGCCAAAGGTTCGTTCGACGCGGGACCTAATTCTTCCACTGGAATCGGCAGCACTTCGCGCACTTTTAATCAACTGCTCAATATTAATTTGGCGGGCAGTGTCGCGAGCAAACGTTGCGCCCCCAAAGGTATCCACGGACTTGCACCCCCTGGTAGGACAAATCCATGTAGCGGCGCTCGCGACGTATCGTGGTCGACAACGACGAAGCACGATAAAATTCACGTACAATATCGAGGCACAACAAATTTATGAAGTCAGTTGTTCCCGCGTATGAATAACTAGTTGCCCCGAAAGGGACCGATTGTTATTAACTTCGAAGGAACTCGATATGGCCGCTGTTGCTGCCAAATACGCTTCTCCACGTTTGGCAATTCCGTTGTCGTGTTCCGGGACGACTAGTAACTCACGAGCTTTGCGTTTTAGAACTTAAATCTTATTTTATTGAAAGTAAAACCAGCAATTACAGTGTCGGAGAAATCTTTACTGCTCGGTGTTCGGACTGGTTCTGCCTTGAGAAATTGTGAATTTTGCGCACGATGTATCGTCGAAGTTGCTTACACATCGGTCATGTGTCTTATTGTGATATTCTTCCCGCTCCAGAATTACATATCTGGAATGCGCTAACGATTTATTGAAATGTTATCTAAATTTCATTTAGTAAAACTTAAAGACAATATTTCGAAGTTTGTGAATAATTGAAAATGATTTTTCGATGCATCAACAACGAGATTTGACAATCCAAAATATGACTGAAGGGAAATGAGTTCAAATTTACCCGTGTAGTAAAGCCATGCACTATTTTAAGCAATTTAGCCTGTCGCCATCCTGTGGGTGAAATGTTAAAAGCGAAATCCAAGTAAAACCATGAACTGAAAGGTCTGTACAGAGCAATCTACCATTAACAATGAATTTTTAACGTACAAAATTGACCGATACCTAGATAGCACCGGACGTCCATAAAGCGTTTCTGGAACATTCACAGAGGACGTTCGCAAAACGCCCCTAACATGTCCACGGAACATGCAAGTGAAAGTAGACACGTCCACAAGACGTCCCACTTTGTAACAAGGGTGTTACGAGGACATTTCCAGGAGGTCACAGGGCGTACTCTGGACGTTCACAGTACGTTGCAGGTTCATTCAACGCATATCTAAAACGCCCAAGACGGACGATCTGTGGACGCCCATGTGACGTTCTGCTTCTACCTGGGTTAAAGATTCCTTCACCTGTAAAATAAAGCTTTCCCCATATAGTGAACGGCATCACGATACTTATACTGAAATTTTCCCCTATCCTTCAGCGATTTTCCCATCGCAGATTTTGAAAATAAAACATCAACTTTTGTGCATAGATGTAACATGCCGCATTTTAAAAATTTTCAAGCTGCTTTTTAAAAATTGACTCAACAATTGATAACAATTATCGTAAATAGTATAATATTTGAACATATGAAAAGTAATCATTGCATTATTTTATATCATGATAACACATAGATTATGATTTACCACATATCACATTTAATGCATGCTCGTTCATAAAGGATTCCAAATTTTTGATTACGGGTTCTCCTTCATTCTTCAACGTTTCAACCAAATGTTCCCCCTCCTGAATAAAAACTTCTGTGAATCGTTGCAACACGTTCAAATGAAACGCGGGTGTTAATAGCTTCTTACAAACTTGCCACTTGTGACCTAAAAGACAGATAAGTGATAACCGTACTATTTCCGTAACAACTCTGAAAGAAAGCACTTCGTTGTTATAAGAAAATTCTTCACACTGATTATACATATCCATTGACTTATTCCCTCAAGAATAGTCAAATTCGTAAAACACTAACCATGTTGAGAACCGATGCTAAACCAAGCTTCCCTTATTTTGTAGACACAGCTCTTCTGCGTCAACTTGGGATTTCCGAGAATTGTCTGAATGGTGAGAAATAAATTAGAAAATCTCGATTAGTAGAATATACGTGGTTTTCTGCGGCCTGTACTGATTTACTTCGAAAATCTTTCTTTCGGAGAAGGATGATTTACATCTACAAGAAAAATTCATAAATCACACGAATCGTTATATCGAATTTATTTAATTACCTCCATATTATCTGGGTAACAAATACTAACAACTGGTATGTGACAGATCCACGCTCTAAACATTGGATAATAGTCCAAGTTTAGCATTCTTGCGTAGCCCCAAAAATCGTCCATGAGAGTAAAGTGAAGAAAAAGCTGTTATTGGTAGTTTTTCATTTGAGATATTCTTATAGTCAGTCTTGAATAAAAATTGTTATTTCTATCAACTGATTGAAGAAAAGCAGCTGGCTTCCTTACTTATTGGACCTAGCAAGTTCAGCGCGACTTTGAAAAGCGGGAGTGCTCGAGATCCTGGAATGAGATTAATTGCCCTACCCACTTTTCCATAATGTAAGTAAAAATGGTGTAGGATGATTTTAAACAGGAGGAAAAGCAATATCGCGGTAAACACTTGTCTAAAATATTCAAGCTCGTTAAGCGCCCAAATCTTCCTAAACTGTCCTTGTACAATTATCTACTGCTTCAGTGGCAAATACCTAATTTGCTAAAATAAAACGTGTAATAAGTATTAAGAGATATTTCAATTTATTGTTCCGGACATTCTGCATACTTTTCAGTAATAATGTACATTATGTCAACATGATTATACATCATCCGAAAAATTCTTGCGTACACTTACTTACTTTTACATGCTACATCTGCTGTATTATTAACAGGGATCTTTATATGCATCTATCCTTAGGAACAGTTTGCACTTCCGACAACTAACAAGATTACAATGCAATGAATCCTTCAATACGAGTACTTGGCAACATATAAAAACTGTAGGTGATTTGCAATCTTGTCATAGCAAACGTGTAGATATTGCAAAAAATGTACACTTTTACGTAATTATGTGTTTAATGTCAAACGAAGCGATAAACCGTAAAGCATCATTGGTCGCCGGGATTTACGTTCCGTTCAGTACAATAGTGAACCGGAAGAAACAACTTTTTCTAGTAATCCGCGTAACGACGGCGATTTCATATGACTCAATCATAAGGCTTGTACGAATTAAGCGATTTTGGTCTCCCAATTAGCGATGAAGAAGGATCGCGTGAGCGACGCGATTGTGAATAAGTTACCAACTGTACTCTTTTGTACCATGACTGTCATTTGTAGAAAATGGCTATTCTTTAAAAAGACATAACGGTCACGATGTCCGAAACTCTACGTCTTTTTTTATTATTTTGCACTTTATCCGTTATATCAATGTTCAAATTCTGTCTGACTGTAGTTGTCCCATTTTCCAATAACCTATTTGCTATTACTGCTAAGGGTTTATTCCAACCTCCTAGCATCCTGACTAGCTTTCCTAAATAATTTTCAAATGGAAAATAATTTAATTATTCTAAAGAATAGTTTAGATTTTCTACATCATCTGTAATGTGTACGAAATTATTAATACTGTATGTTTCAAAGCATTTCCCGAACTTTATTTGGTCACTCTACGTTCGGATATAACTTAATATGTAATAAAATGCTAACAGCTGCATGGAATATTAAAAAGTGCTCATAGTTATCTTTTTTAAGAAGTTGTTTGAAACAGCAGGTTCCAAACATAATAGTAGTAAACGGAATTCGGTGGCTTCATACCTAGGCAACTCGGTTATTGGTCGCGATGGACGATTAAATTCACTGGGCACATATTTTTTCAGCCGAAATCATTCTCTGAAACAGGTGAACTCTGTAGGATGTGAGCGTGTAGGATGCGAGCGCGGGAAGACTCGCGAGAACTCTTGCATTGGCGTTGCGCGTGTGTGCGTGCGTGCGTGCGTACGTGCGTATGTACGTGTTAGTCAATGTTATGATATGAATGAATTGGGTTTTTCTATCGATAGTTAGTAAAGGGGCGCGAGTGTGTCAAGGTTGGCGGTTGTTGATTGGAAACAGAAAAAACGATCACGAACGATTCATTCTTTTGAAACGGTTCACGAATGTAACACGCTATCCAGATTTTGTCCATAATATTGTATTGTCTCGATTCCGCTTGAAATTAAATAAATTTCATCTTTACAACTCTATGTGGTAATGAAAACACCTTATTGCACCAATGTACCCTAATAGGCACTAGGTTGCCATTAGCGAAACTATTGGCAGCAACACCGGCCAAAATCGAACCCAGTTTCGCCGTCGATATACAGTACCGTACTAAATACCTAATGGCGATCAACTTTTCGCAGCGTACTGTGTATCGAAGTGGCAGCTCGCGATTTTGATGTCCGTGCAAAGAGAAATTCGTCTAAGTGTAGTGGGTATGAAAGAAGACGTTCTCCTATGTTCTCTTACGACTTTGAGGAGAAGCCATTAGTTCGATAGTCCTGATTCAAACTGTTAAACTTGGTTGCGTTTTGCCAACCATTAGAAACACTGCGATCAGTTGAACGCCATTAGGTATTTAATGTGGTGCTGTATGTAGACGGCGAAACGTGGCCCGATTTTGGCCGGTGTTGCTGCCTATAGTCTCGCTAATGGCAACTTAGTTGTTATCAGTGTATACAGAAAAATGAACAACATTAATAGTTTAAGCTGCGGAGGCAAGATATCTCGTAACATGTGTTTTACTCAGATAACCAAGTCGAACCATTTGCGTGTCAATCGACAGCCATTTTACACCAATACTTGTAATATAACCTAACCTTCAATTTGCTCGCAAATCATTTCAACGGGTTCCGCTATATTTTTGTTGCCAATTTATTAAAATTGTCTAATATATGAAATACTGCATCGAATCTGTAGCCACTTTGTCAACAAAACTTTGTGGCAAGCTTTGGCAAAATCTTGTCTGCACAGCTTGGCTATCAGGGTACTTAATTCATATTACTCAAGGACACAAAAACGATTAATTTATGGAACATGTTTACGATCGATTCTTGCAATTAAAACGGCGGAGCATGAGAGCATTGCTGTCGATGAAGAAACGTTAGATAGAGAAGCAAATGTCAATGGTTATAAAAAGGCAATGTTACGTCCCGATATCGCAATTCTCGAACGAATTTCGCGGGGTTGTAAATCCCGTTACACCGACGTGACGATATGCGGAGACGTTTGGCTTACAGGTTTAAGCCGCGTTGAGATGGAAGGAAATAAATTGATGTGATTGCGTCTTTTGTAACAAGATAGTATAAACAGGTATATTTGACTGTGCTGTTATATTGAGTCTACAAGTGACTACGGTTTAGAGAGTGCGTATATATTGTTAAGACTGCGTTGTGATGTGTTGATCGATTGACTGAGTGTTTTCGAATATCTTTTAGACGCTTGAGGATGTCTTCAGGTAGTATCTCTTTGACTTCTTAGTGGTGGTGGAATCTCGCCAATTGGTTGATGGGTCGGACAGGAGTGTGTTTCCTGCGATGTGGAGGTGATATGACGATAGTGGATGGAAATTATGGGCGATCGGTTTTATGGCAGTGTTTTTCCTAAGGTGGTGTTTCTCGGGTATTGGGTTTTTTCCCTTCAGAAAGGTTTATGGTTCTAGCGGGACTCGTCCTCCTGTGTTCGGTACTGGGACTGAACAGACAACTTGTAGCAATTACATGTCTAGACTGTAGAGACAGTCATAACTATAACGAGGTACGAAGTTCACCACGTGTAGGTATGGAAATCAAGTAGACCTTTTACATTTTCACATTTGCACTGATCACAGAGCATGTTAATTCCTCACATTTAGTTTAAAGGAGGTGGAAGCTCAATGTCATACTGATTTCCCAAAGTGATAAGGTCGAAAATGTACAGGTCGTATATACGAGTGAATATATTTTACAAAGATTGTACAGAAGGGAAAGATACGGTTCGGTGAATAACTTGAAGTTCGGAGTTTGTCAGTTTTACACGATAAGTTGAGTTCGTTATTCGTCGATAACTAAAATGCTAATGATTTTATTTCCACATTTTTTAAACTTGGTCTCGACGCGATACAGTGCTGCAGGGGACTTTTTGAGGATTTGAAAATTGGTGGAAGGAAACTAAGAGCGTTAATAGGTAAGGAGCGACTAGGAAGGAACCGGTGGGCGTGTAGTCAAGTATCTAGTGGAACGGGCGAACTTAGGGGGTTGTCGGGTTTGGGTTATTCCCGACCCTCAGGTAAGAGGGTGGCATCGGCCTTACCTTCGGAAAGTGTGGCCGACCGGTTTATGGTCTGCAGTTGGTTGACGAGATATATACAATGGTTTTACGATTTCTGCGACCCAACATGCCGGCCCCCTTGAACGGGCCCGTTCAATGCAAAATAATACTAAATCTCGCAAACTGACTATTTGGTAAATGCGAAACTAACTGCACGACCGATTATATAGGATGTAACGCAACAGTATGCAAATATTTTAAGGGGTGATTCTATAGGCCAAAATAAAGCGAAAATCAAGAATGGCAATCTTCCGTTTGAGGCTTTGTTTACGAGATATCGATTTTTAAAAAAACGGCGTTCGAACGCCTGTCGATGGGCAATCTGACGCGTGAGGCTCGAGTCAAACAGCTGTGTTCAGTGGTAGTCATTCGCTACGAGGCCGCAGGAACCATGACGTACCGCACCGTGAAATCTGGCACTCAGAAGGCACACGCATTACGATGTATAGCATTCAACCTGCTTACTTGTAAAAATCCACATGGGCATATCGAAACCCGCCCAATGGGATTATCAAGTAAAAAGGGTGACGGCAGCCTTCAATACTCAATTTTGTTCCCAAAAACCAAATATGCGATTGGCCCGTCCTCGATTGTTCACAATACATCCATCAACACAGAAATTTGCAGCACACGAGGATCACGATTCCACGATTTGCACTAAACTAATTATTCCAGGGATGTTCCTCGTGTCCACCACTCGCTTGAATGCAGTGATTCAATCTTTGACGCAAGTCGTGTCACAGTTTTCGGAAATCTGTTATTATTGTCAGAGAACATCATCATGTAGTC
This sequence comes from Holcopasites calliopsidis, assembly GCA_023838395.1. Taxonomy (NCBI): domain Eukaryota; kingdom Metazoa; phylum Arthropoda; class Insecta; order Hymenoptera; family Apidae; genus Holcopasites; species Holcopasites calliopsidis. Next base: position 165,701 of record JALHAQ010000048.1, read on the forward strand.
GTATTCCGCAAATGTACACGACCCTTTGCACACTTGGCACCACCATCACCGCACGTAACCGATTGTAACAAAAAGTAGCTTTAAAATTGAGATTGCGTATCTAGAAATTGAAATAACCAAGTTCTAAGAATTAGACTAAATTAAAAATCGAGCGCAATAATAATAGAACCAAATGCAATATTATATCTATGTCGAATAGTAAAATTCAAAGTACAACCGGAATGTTTAAACCATTCCGTATTCAACAGCGTACAAACTGCAACTGCCTCGATTGTCTACAGGTGTCCCAGAACTCCCCATAGAGCCGAATGAACAAGTCGCTCGGTCTAATAAGAGACGTTTTCCCAAAGTTATATCGAATAAGGTATAAGCCAATTAAGAACAATATCAAATTATTCGTTATTCCTCAAGAAGGAATAAACTTAAAATTAGTCGTTATTCGTGTAGAATCAATTAATCGATTGACTAATAAACCTATCAATTGCAGCCCGCGTTAAATTAAAAAAGATTGACAGAAGTTTCAAATTAGACTCACCCATGCATCTAGAAATGAACCTGCTTCGACGAAAATGGGGCACTATGTCATCCTACCGATCCTGACCATTGCAAGTAGGTATCCCGCAGTGCAAGACAGCTGATGTTAAAGCCAGGTCACCGAACCCACTTCATTTGACAAAACTTACTACCTGCACGGCAACTATCACTGGGTTGTTCTACCGATCCTGGCTATTCGAAGAACAAACACATGGTACACAACAGCCGATGTCTCGGTTGGAACAGTGAAAGAGCTTCGATTCACAAAATTTCCATCATTGCACGATCACTGGCACTTTACACTTCATGTGTAGCGGCCCGGGCAGCGCGCGCTCTACACGCGCTCTGATTGGTCTGCATTTTTCGTTAATCATTCAAAAACGAAACTTTAACCACCATTTTGGCAAAGGAAAAAGTTGTTCAAAATTACCTCAGCAATCACTCCTTAAAATATTGACATGCTGTAGCAGAACACCCTGTATAAGGATGGAGCTACTCCTATGAAGAGAGATCGGGAATACGATACGAGTGACTCAACGAGAGAGAAAGAAGATAAGAAATCTGCGGTCATTCATCCGCTATCGTTTGCGTGTTAACAAAGTTGATGAAAATATTTCATTAATTTTTGGTGAACTTGTCGAAACGTTACAACATCCCCGATTTCGATTATTTTTGGATATGTTGTAAAAATCACCAGTTTGAACAATCTTTTCCCCTTGCAAAAATGTCGGATTTTTCCTAGTTTCCTAGATATTCGCAAAAAGATTAAGAAAATTGAGAACAAAATTATTCGCTATTTGTTCCGTCCGATGCGGAACAATACGCTGGGAGTTTTTGGCAAGGTTTATGGCACGCATTTCGGGAACAAATTATTTTTGAGGAAAATTACTTGGTAAAATTGCTTGTTATCTGCAAGCAATTCATTTCACTTGCGGGCAAAACTTTGCTACTTAGATTATTTTCGTCATCCTCAATAGTCGACGACATGCCATAAACCTGGAGTTCCGAAGAGTCCTGACCATATTGTAACGGTATACGAAGCCGATCCGCGGGACCTGGAGGAATTTTTCCACGACCCTCGCAGTTCCAGGTAGCGCCCCACTTTTTTCCGGAAATACCATGCTTCGGGCGCACGGGAAGAGTGGTGGACCTGGAACCAGTACGCTGATTGGCAAAATTCACGGTCTTGTTTTGACTAATCAGCGTTCACGAAAATTAAGGAAGTCCTCTTCCGGACTTCCTTCTAAAAAGAAAAACAGAATAGTTACAACGATCGAACGATACGGATCAAACTAGAAAAAATCTCTAACGACACGCAGAGATATTTATTTCCTCATCTCCACCGGCACTCCGACTTTAACATTTGAACTCCATAATTAAGATCCATCAGTCGGGACTACCTCATAGTCAAAAGGGTTACCCAATATTGATTTGGCGGGTAAAACGTCGCGAAATTGTATACCGATCGGTTAAGGTGGAATTTACGACTCCGTCGAGAAAATAATCCGTGCCACCAATCGCGACGTAATACAACACGACAACGCTCTTGTTATAAATAATTTATAGATTGAAAGTTAATTCGTTTCTGTAGACTTGTTAATAAATTCATCAAGACTCCCAAAAGCATGTTGTGTTAGTGCAAACTGTGAGAAGTGCAAGATGATCGGATACGTGTTAGAACTTTTTATGCGGTATCATGCGTTAATCATTATCATATCTGGTTGCTAGTTATTGCACAGGTAATTAGAACTTTATATTAGGATTGGATTGAAATGGGAAATTATTTGAAAATTTTCGAAGGAGAACTTGAGGTTAGCATCATGCTATCAGAGGTATTGGGGGAAGACCTTTTTCCCATATCTACATGACGCGTTGCGGCGACGGAAGGGAAGGCCAGCTTGCTTGAAATTACTGGGAGAAAGAAGGGAGATAAATTATTCGAAGTGGTTTTAGATTCTAGTCTTGCGATTTCGTGATAAGCGTACCTACAAGGAAAATTGGTAGCTGGGTCATTCCATGCCGAATCGATCACTTTTTGACGTCGACATCAGGGATTTTGTTCTAACTGAAATATATTGTAGTTCATGTGAAATTAGGGGGGGTTTAAGTCATCATTTAGCTTTCTTCGAAATTGTTTAAAAAATACGGACCTTTGAAGTTTGCAATTTTTGGCCATTTTGGGGAAAACAGGCTGTGCTTTTGAATTTTTATCTCGGAAACTACTCAACCGATTGGTATCTTCTTTTTTTCATTTTAAACTGCAGGCTTCGATCTATCGCAGTGCATTTTTTGTTTTTTGGGACAAGCAATTTTTCATTATGAAAATTGTAAACAAAATCTTTTTTTGCAAATTTCTCCATGAAGGCCATCACGGGTTTAAATTTTGAAAAAAATATTTTCAGATTCCTTGAAGTCTTAGCTACAAAATAAGCACTGGATCAGGATGGACACTTGAAAATTAACGTCACAATGAGCTGTAAAAGGTCCGGCGAGCCCCCGTTTCGGGTAAGCGGGGCGCGCGCTAGCAGCGGGTTCTGCTATCACGGTCGTCTGCCTGTATCGCTCATACCCCATAATACCTCCAATAAAATGTAAAAACAATATCGACAAGATTAGTATACGACTAAATGATCCTATTCACGGTTAAAGAAGGAGGGCAATTTTTCAATTGCTTGTCCCAAAAAACAAAAAATGCACTGCGATAGATCGAAGTCTGCAGTTTAAAATGAAAAAAAGAAGATACCAATCGGTTGAGTAGTTTCCGAGATAAAAATTCAAAAGCACAGCCTGTTTTCCCCAAAATGGCCAAAAATTGCAAACTTCAAAGGTCCGTATTTTTTAAACAATTTCGAAGAAAGCTAAATGATAACTTAAACCCCCCCCCCCCTAATTTCACATGAACTACAATATATTTCAGTTAGAACAAAATCCCTGATGTCGACGTCAAAAAGTGATCGATTCGGCATGGAATAACCCAGCTGTTTCCAAAATCAAGCTCCCTTTTGTTTCGCAGGAAAAAAAGTACGCTATGTGACATTTCAGTTGATGCTTGAATTATTCATAGGAATGTGAAAAAAATAATTATTAAGTAGTTCTCATTTAATCGTACCCAAGAAAAAAAGCGCAAGGTGCAATTATAGCTTTCTGCTCTTTTTGCATGATTAGCAGAGATTGAACGGCAGAGATATCATATAATACAGCCAATTGGAAGGTCATTAGACACACGTGGACATTAATATACCTTTTCTATACGACAATAATATATTATACATATATATTTTTTTAGGAATCAAAAAGTACATGTGTGCATATATGCATATACATATATGCATGTGGCATATACAGGGTGTAACGCAACAGTATGCAAATATTTTAAGGGGTGATTCTACAGGCCAAAATAAAGCGAAAATCAAGAATGGCAATTTTCCGTTTGAGGCTTTGTTTACGAGATATCGATGTTTAAAAAAACGGCGTTCGAACGCCTGCCGATGGGGAATCTGACGCGTGAGGCTCGAGTCAAACAGCTGTGTTCAGTGGTAGTCATTCGCTACGACGCCGCAGGAACCATGAAATCTGGCACTCAGAAGGCACACGCATTACGATGTATAGCATTCAACCTGCTTACTTGTAAAAATCCACATGGGCATATCGAAACCCGCCCAACGGGATTATCAAGTAAAAAGGGTGACGGCAGCCTTCAATACTCAATTTTGTTTCCAAAAACCAAGTATGCAATTGGCCCGTCCTCGATTGTTAACAACACATCCATCAACACAGAAATTTGCAGCACACAAGGATCACGATTCCACGATTTGCACTAAACTAATTATTCCAGGGATGTTCCTCGTGTCCACCACTCGCTTGAATGCAATGATTCGGTATAAGCAAATTAAGAACAATATCAAATTATTCGTTATTCGTGTAGAATCAATTAATCGATTGACTAATAAACCTATCAATTGCAGCCCGCGTTAAATTAAAAAAGATTGACAGAAGATTCAAATTAGACTCACCCATGCATCCAGAAATGAACCTGCTTCGACGAAAATGGGTCACTGTGTCAGCCTACCGATCTTGAGCATTGCAAGTAGGTATCCCGTAGTGCAAGACAGCTGATGTTAGGGCCAGGTCAGCGAACTCACTTTATTTGACAAAACTTGCTACCTGCACGGCAACTATCACTGGGTTATTCTACCGATCCTGGCCATTCGAAGAACAAACACATGGTGCACAACAGCCGATGTCTCGGTTGGAACAGTGAAAGAACTTCGTTTCACAAAATTTCCATCATTGCACGATCACTGTCTCTTTACACTTCAAGATTTGAATTTATGAAATCAGTTGTTCCCACTTATGAATAATTGCTAGCTGCGAAAGGGGCTGATTGTTATTAACTTTGAAGGGCTTCGACTTGACCCTTTCTACTGCCCAATGCGCTTTTCCACGTTCTGCAATTTCATCGTCGTGTTCCCGAGCGCGTAATCACTCGCGAGCTTCACGTTTTAAAACTTAACTTTTATTTCGTTGAATGTAAAAACAAAAATTACAGTGTCAGAGAGATCTTTACTGTATGGCGTTCAAATTGATTCTGTCTTGAGAAACTATGACGCGGTTTACAACGGTGGACGAGGGCTAGCTGGAAAAACGTTATAAGGGAGAGTTACGGGTCCTTACGGGGGGCGCGCTTTAGGGTGAAAGGCCCTTGAGGCCCACGTGCTGGCCAGCAGAGTTTTCGGTTCCCAGAAAACACGGCCATGGTGAATTTAGTGAAAACATTTTCCAGTCCCCGGAAAAGGTATAGCATTACAAAGAATGTAATAAAAGATGTAGCATCTCGGAGAATGTAACAGTGTCTTGAACACTCCGCAGTGCCTTCCCGGCAACTGGAAAATGTCTCCATTAAATTCGCCACGGCCGTGTTTCCTGGGAACCGAAAACTCTGCTGGCTAGCACGTGGGCCTCAAGGGCCTTTCACCCTAAAGCGCGCCCCCCGTAAGGACTCGTAACTCTCCCTTATAACGTTTTTCCAGCTAGCCCTCGTCCACCGTTGTAAACCGCGTCATAGTTTCTCAAGACAGAATCAATTTGAACGCCATACAGTAAAGATCTCTCTGACACTGTAATTTTTGTTTTTACATTCAACGAAATAAAAGTTAAGTTTTAAAACGTGAAGCTCGCGAGTGATTACGCGCTCGGGAACACGACGATGAAATTGCAGAACGTGGAAAAGCGCATTGGGCAGTAGAAAGGGCCAAGTCGAAGCCCTTCAAAGTTAATAACAATCAGCCCCTTTCGCAGCTAGCAATTATTCATAAGTGGGAACAACTGATTTCATAAATTCAAATCTTGAAGTGTAAAGAGACAGTGATCGTGCAATGATGGAAATTTTGTGAAACGAAGTTCTTTCACTGTTCCAACCGAGACATCGGCTGTTGTGCACCATGTGTTTGTTCTTCGAATGGCCAGGATCGGTAGAATAACCCAGTGATAGTTGCCGTGCAGGTAGCAAGTTTTGTCAAATAAAGTGAGTTCGCTGACCTGGCCCTAACATCAGCTGTCTTGCACTACGGGATACCTACTTGCAATGCTCAAGATCGGTAGGCTGACACAGTGACCCATTTTCGTCGAAGCAGGTTCATTTCTGGATGCATGGGTGAGTCTAATTTGAATCTTCTGTCAATCTTTTTTAATTTAACGCGGGCTGCAATTGATAGGTTTATTAGTCAATCGATTAATTGATTCTACACGAATAACGAATAATTTGATATTGTTCTTAATTTGCTTATACCGAATCATTGAATTCAAGCGAGTGGTGGACACGAGGAACATCCCTGGAATAATTAGTTTAGTGCAAATCGTGGAATCGTGATCCTTGTGTGCTGCAAATTTCTGTGTTGATGGATGTGTTGTTAACAATCGAGGACGGGCCAATTGCATACTTGGTTTTTGGAAACAAAATTGAGTATTGAAGGCTGCCGTCACCCTTTTTACTTGATAATCCCATTGGGCGGGTTTCGATATGCCCATGTGGATTTTTACAAGTAAGCAGGTTGAATGCTATACATCGTAATGCGTGTGCCTTCTGAGTGCCAGATTTCATGGTTCCTGCGGCGTCGTAGCGAATGACTACCACTGAACACAGCTGTTTGACTCGAGCCTCACGCGTCAGATTCCCCATCGGCAGGCGTTCGAACGCCGTTTTTTTAAACATCGATATCTCGTAAACAAAGCCTCAAACGGAAAATTGCCATTCTTGATTTTCGCTTTATTTTGGCCTGTAGAATCACCCCTTAAAATATTTGCATACTGTTGCGTTACACCCTGTATATGCAAATGGCTTCCCCCGCTACCTCTGCTGCCATGATGCTAATCTCAAGTTCTCCTTCGAAAATTTTCAAACTTTTTCCCATTTCAATCCAATCCTAATATAAAGTTCTAATTACCTGTGCAATGTATATATACGGTAACGAAGAAAATACCTGATATTGTATAAGATTGTACATTTTTACACTTATTTAAAAATTGCATATTTATACAATTGTATAAATTTATCGAACTTATTGCCATGATATAAACGAGTTTTTTTTCTTTGCTCCAATTCTTCCGCTTCCTTGACTAAAGTGTTACCGGGATAAATGAAAATGAATTGGACTGCAATAAAATAAAGTGGAAACTTCTGCGATTGCTTCGTCATTTGTTTACGCGGGAAACTTGGCATTAAATCGAGTAATTTGCTATTCATCAATGATAGAGATGTAAACCTTATACAGACTTTTCAACGCACTTGTTGGAGCAAATAATTCCCCATGATTTGTTGGAAATTAAGAGAATATAAAAATTGAACTTATTTGAGAGCCTCGGTTCGATATTAACATTCTTTTACACATAATTAATAGGATGGACAATTTATTTCCTGCCTCGTACAGAATATTTTAGATAATGTGGTACTGATTGAGAAAAGTGCATTCTGGTCACGCCTTTTGGTCAAACTGATCCAGTTTCCTTATAAAGGGCCAAGTAAGACGAATAACCCCCCGCTCTCCCAAAAAAATCAAATTGGCGGGATAATAAAAACGGTCGGAGGATCTTCCTTGAAGCGACGTCGAGCATCCAGACTATTTTAAAAACGTACTTAACACTTCGGAGACAATATAGGCTGTTAAACAAACAAGAGCCACCTATGACTAACTTTTCATGCTTATTTAACATCTAGCTGGGCAAATGCAATTGCTCGCTGAGCTGACTGTTGTTCGACGTAAGAACTCGTTCATCTACGAACAATATTTACAAAAGCCTTTACACCTGATGCAAATGTGATTGAACCTGCGCACTCCACAGACGACTTCTATTTGTACAGGTAAGTTAGACCCCGTGTTTAACATGTTGTAACCGCCATCACACCTGCACTTTCCCAGAGAATTTTTATTTTAATAGATAAACCGACCCCCAGACGCCTCTCGTCTAAAGAAGATAACTAAATTGTCGAAAATAGTGTTGACACCCTCGCAGCGCACCCACGTGTAGGATCAATGTCTTGTATCTCTTCTCTAATTTGGATGCCCGTTCTTCTAATATACAAGGTGTCTAAAACTCCCCATGGAGCCGAAAACGTGTGATAGCTGAGATGATTCTGAACACTCTGTTTCTGTGCGAAAATGTTGTTTCAGGCTTCATCTTCAATGTTTGTTTAAAAATGTTTTAATAATTTTTTTTTAATATTTCAGTCCGTGGTGTACGTAAATATGACTTTGGGGAGCTCTTTATGCTACCGCTTCAATTACGGTATTTTTTAACATTTCCTACGCTGCGATGACCTGCGATGAAGTAATATGTGTGAAGGATTTGCGAATCTCTTACCTTTAGTAGTTGTAGATGTATTGTGTTAAAGATACTTATCTTTAATAATTATAGATAGGTAGCAGCGAAAATAGCTCGTGATGTCCTCAGTGTTTCTTTTAGTTTGTTCAGTTCCTTTCCCCCATACTCTATCAATTATTAGGTTAGGTTAGATTAATGTGTGGTTGATTAATTAAGGGGTTCCTGATTTTTTTCAGAATTGCCCATCCACGCAGATGAGAGAAATTGGTCAAAAATGTGATTTTTTCTTTTTGGCAATTACTCCCCCCCTAGTCGAGATACGGAGCTGAAACTTGGCACATATTGTACTTTCTGGATAAGCTATCGAATGACCCATGGCAAATCGAATTTGGTTTAGGGGCACTTTTGACCCCCTTATCCGGCTATACCCTTTACTCGGGAGCAGCATTTAGGCAACTCCATCGTACTGTAAAACCTGTTTTTGTGCGGTGGATAGGGACCACATAAAAGAAAGCGTACAAAAAAATATTCGAAAATTTTATAAATTCTTACATATAATAAACAACTTTGTACGATATACCAGGTGTACCGGTTAATAATTCTTAATTTCTGCACTGAATGGCACTGGAAGCAGTGGCGTGTCCACAGTCTGAACTCTTTTGTTATTTTGTTGCTATGACAATGCCTTTCAAAACACCGTCGATGTTTAAGCGATTACGAGTTAGCATCATATTTTTTTTCGTTGTAAACATGTCTAGTTTTAAACCTAATAAAGAGCATTCGCGGCACGTACTCCTTTTCTTGTTCAATCAGAAGAAAAGCGCCAGTGAAAGCCGTCGTATCCTTGCGAAAACTTACGGTGACGATGTCCTGACCCAAGACGCTTGTGTGCGTTGGTTCAGACGTTTCAAAAGTGGTGATTTCGACTTGAAAGACAAAGAACGCCCGGGCCAGCCGAAAAAATTTGAGGACGCCGAATTGCAAGCACTGTTGGACGAAGACGATACGCAAACTCAACGACAAATGGCAGAGAAGTTGAATGTTGGCCAACAAACCATTTCTGATCGTCTGCATGCCATGGGAAAGATCCAGAAGGTAGGAAAATGGGTACCACATCATCTCACCGACAGACAAATGGAAAAACGAAAAACGGTGTGCGAAGTGTTGCTTTCTCGGTATGAAAGAAAGTCTTTCTTTCATCGGATCGTGACTGGAGATGAAAAATGGATCTACTTTGAGAACCCCAAACGCAAAAAGTCATGGGTTGACCCAGGTCAATCATCAACATCGACCGCAAGACCGAATCGCTTCGGAAGGAAGACAATGCTATGCATTTGGTGGGATCAGAAGGGTGTCGTGTACCATGAGCTTCTGAAACCAGGTGAAACAGTCAATACCGATCGCTACCGTCAACAAATGATAAATTTGAACCAAGCATTGATCGGAAAGCGCCCGGATTGGGCTAGAAGACACGGGAAAGTGATTTTGCAACACGACAACGCCCCATCACACACAGCGAAAGCGGTCAAAGACACAATTTCTGCACTTGGCTGGGAACTCTTGCCCCACCCGCCCTACTCACCAGACTTGGCCCCTTCCGACTACCACTTATTTTCATCGATGGCTCACGCACTTTCCCAGGAACACTTCAAAAATTACGAAGATGTCGAAAAATGGCTCGATGACTGGTTCGCCTCAAAATGTGAACCATTTTTTTGGAAGGGCATCCACAATTTGAAGGGCAGATGGGAAAAATGTATAGCTAGCGATGGTGCATACTTTGAATAAAGCATTCTTTTCCTTTTTCCCAAATTTACATTGTTTTCTTTAAAAAAAAATTAAGAATTATTAACCGGTACACCTGGTACTACCTAAAATTTTTTTTTATGCGGTGGATAGGGACCGCACAAAAAAAGTCGGACTTAGAAAATACATCAATGATTTATGAAATAGAGGAGAGAATGCTTTCAATTAAATTAAATAATTAAATTAGATATAAAGAAATTGTAAAAATATTTAATTCTTCATTGTACATATCATGGAGAAGTTTTCAAATTATACATTAAACAGTTTGCTGCTACTCGTCGTAATCCAAAACGCGCATCTTCTTGTGATGAATTGGTTGAAAATCGCTTTCGTCGCTTGAAGATGGGATTTCAATTGATTTGTTTTTTGGTACCATAAAGTCAGTGATCAGTTGTTGTGACGACGGACGACTGGTGAATTGCTTGTGAATGTCACGATAGTGAGACATGCATGATCTCAGCTCTTTTTGGAATTTTAAGCGTCTTTCCGCATTGGTATCTATTTTAAGAAAATGCGTTTTCAATTTTTTCGAAATCTGGATCCCTGCATATATTTTATCGGCTGTAATAGATTCCGGTTCTTCTTGTCCATTTTCATAATCTATCAAACTATTGATAATGTCACTATCATCGACAGTTTGGTCCTCAATCATCTCGTCCAGGTCATTATCGCCGAAAGAATCAAAGCCTTCTCCGCCGATGTTATGTGCGAGCGCTCTAACTTCAGATAATAACGTTGACGCGTTTTCGGTAACGTTTTCGGCATCGCGAAGTTCAGATACATCGTTGTCAAGGAGACCACGTAATCAGAGTTCGTCCACAACAATGTATATGTACATTGATAGGAAACATTAAACTGGTGCTAACGCCTCTAAGATTCATATACCGCATAAAAATAAATCGCACGAAAATAATCGCACAAAAATAAAATCGCACAAAAACAAAATCGCATAAGAAAGGACCGCACAAAAACAGGTTTTACTGTAGTGCGTGAAAACCGGGTTGGTTGAACCAGAAATTGCTTGTATAAGAGTCATAACCTCTTATTTCTTCGTTGCGATACAGTACTTAGTCTGCTGTTAAGAAATAATTCAGTTACTTCTTCAAACTTGATTGTAAAACTTTGAATGAAAAATATATCGTTTGTTTCATAGTGACTATCCATTTCTGTTACCTGATTCCTCCACAGAACCTTAATTAAAGCAAACCCACGCATTGATACATTATACCCATTCATGGTGTATACAAAATTGCAAAGGCGCATCTAATAAACAAAATTCACCCTGAATCATTCCTCTGGCTACACTCGCCAAGCTCTGACTCGTAACATATAATACACCGTCGTACCCCGATGACACGTGACGTTAGAAAACCAGTCGTAATTGTTGCTCGATGTCTTCGCTTTATCAGCTGGCTTACATGCGTGACTCTCCGATGCTCATAAAGCGATACTGAAGATTTCATTTGAAATAAACCAAGGAAATGTGCAGAGAAAAAGCGTATTATTGGTCTAAAAGTTGGAAAACTTCAACAAATTAAGAGTAATTACTCAGAAGCAGAAAAAATAAATCGTTCCACCGAACACTTTGAATACGTGAACGACGTACACGCGCAATCGTTGCACCGCTGCTTACGCAAATGAACAATACTTAGCCGGTAGTAGGGGTCCAGGCTCGAATTAAGTGATCAGGCGGTGGAGGAAACGAAGGATCAGGTCCCGCGAGTAACCATCTTGAATGTTACGTAAAACATAAATTATTCCAAACTATAGTCGACCCCCGTACCATAGGAATAATAAGCAGGCTGAAACGTTGTGGTGGGGTGTCGCGGTATGACTTCAAAGACCACGACGATGACGACGCAGACCACGACGATGACGACGCAGACCACCAGGACAGCTTGCTTTACATTTGGATTCTGTGACACTTCTCCTCCACGGCAGTCCTTTCCTAGCTGTTGTATTTCCTTGATCGGGGCTTCCATGCAAATAAATTGCGTTTTCTTGCGTTCATACGCCTTGTCTTGTCGCGGTCGCCCAAAGGATCTAGCACCGACCTTCTTCGCGTCTATTCGTCGACCACGAGTAGTCGCCCGTCTCTTGTTCGTTCAACCCCAATCGCCGTCTCGCACAGTGGCTCGAGCAGTAAGCGCAAATTGGACAAAATTATTTTTTCGTGGTTTTGGGTATATTTTAAGTTCTGATTCTTAGAAAACAAATCTGCTTACTATTATAGGTCATTAATCATTGAAAACATTAATAACATAAAACTATAACCAATTCAATAAAAAATTACAATATTACACTTTAGGTACAAAATAGAATAAAATAATAAAGAAGCGAATTAACTTGAGTAATTACTTACAGAATAAAAGGAAAAGTGTAACTATAATATAAACGACAATCAGTAAATATTAAACAAATAAAAGAAAGAAAACAAAACGAGAATACTTCATTCTACATATACATTATAACTATAATTATTTGCAGACAGTTCATTCACTACTTGAATAGTCATCAATACTCGAAGAATAATGAGTTGCTTCTGATGATTACTCACCTCCATCAGCAGCAGTGTCAGGAACTTCCCTTTGCAAATGTTTCTTCCGTATTTTTGGCTCATAATTTAATTCTTTCAGAACTTAATGAGCAAGGTTTTCTTGATATTTCACGGAAAGTATTTATTAGTGGATCTGAAGAAACGAGTAGCATGGTTAATAAACCGAAATTAGTGTTTATAGTCTTGTTATTTTACGAGCGTGTTTTTCTCTAAATCGGTGACAATCTTTATAGCATGCTTCTTGTGGTTCTTCTGACATGTGGCCAATAGGAACGATAAAAATCTGAATAATGCTCTCTGCATGGTAAAATAGTTTGTGTAGAGTTACTAGCATGTTATACCATGAGCATAAATTCAAATATAAATTTCTTGTTAGTGAGCAAAACTGCTCAAATTTTTGTATGTTAATGATATGTCCGCACGACAATGTTTGCATTGAAGTGTCTAAATTTCTTATTACTCTTACATCTGTGCCAGTAATTTCTTAGCTTTTCTTTGCAAATTTAAAAGATGTTCCGCCCGTATTCCCGTCATTGCGAGAACCAACACCTGGCTTTTATTAGTCAACTATTAAACCCATTTCTTGTCTGAATTGCTCCTGTATGTTATGTCCTCTTGCCTGGACATCAGCTTTTTCTGCATGACTTCTCATTTGCCATTATTTTCTATTAATGCGGTAACAAATATATAAAGGTGGGTATCCACTTGAGAGTAAAGCCCTGGCGAGTCGCTGTCCAGATCGGTCCCGCAAATGGATACCACTCCGAAAGTAACTGCCGTACAGCGGCAGTCAACTGCCCGAGAGTGGCTTGTCTCGTGACCTGCTCTCAAGTGGATACAGTATAACAGTGCTGTTCGACAGCTACTCCCAGAATTCCAACCAGTTTCGAATTGAGGGAGCAGCTGTCGGACAGTTGCGCATCATTTCAGAGTATGGTAGAACGAAGAGGGGTGATCGAAAGGTGGAACATTCAACTCTAATTAATGCGAACGAATATAAATCGATGTTATGGACTGCAAAAGACATTTAATATATAAAGAAACACTAAAAGTCTCACAGCCATAAACTATTTTGTTTCCTTTCAGGTACTTTTGGGTGAATTAACGTGTTCCCTACCTAACCGTTTTTTATGTATTGTAATAAAACAGTTGGGCACCAGATTTTCAAACAGACCCCACATCAACAAGCTGACCCGCTCGCTAGGAGGCATAAAGAAAATTACGCATAATTAAGAAAAAAGAAAGGAAAAGAAAAATTGCACACGAAAATTTACAAGCACTAAACTTGTTACATCATCTTCGTTTAGATTCCGGAGGAAGACACTTGCGGCATTTTCTGTAAAAAGATAGTGCAAAAAGTTGAGTGCATGCAAGTTTTCGTACGCATTTTCCCGCTGATGGCCGAAAACTCTTCTGGGACAATCATACCTGACCCATGGACCTGGCTGCTCTTAATTTTGTCTCTTTTGGCAATATAAGGTCCAACTTTTTCTACAATGTACTCCACCTGTACAGCATCCATGCGCACAAAATTGCGGAATTGCTGCGCTTCTTCAATTTGCAGCTCCTTTATTAGATTTAAATATGCTCCTAGGTTTTCTCTCCGTTCAATCTACGGCTTTACCCAGCAACTTCTTTTTGTTACTTGTTTCTTTTTCTTAAAATTGCGTATGCAATCACAAGTGCAATAAATTTTCGCTTGCCCATGTTCATTCTTTTGCTTTTCGGAAGAAACTACAGAAAATCGGAAAAAATACACAGCGAAAGCTATTCTTCTATTTAGAAATCTGGTAAGCACATTTCGTCGCAGGGCGAATCCTTGTGTCGGAAGTAGGGCTAGGCGACTCCCAACTGGACACGGTTTTGAGAGTTCTATGGTATAGTAAATTCTTGGAGAGTCTTCCAGTTGCCGCCCGACAATCAAAACTCTGGGAATTGCTCTCAAGTGGACGCACACCCGAAAGTGACTGTCCGGAGTAGCTCGGGCGAGATTCTCTCAAGTGGATACTTAGCTTAAGAGGCACTCGAAACTCCTAATCCATAAGTGTAAAGCCAAGTGTCCGCTTGAGAAAATCTCACCCGAATTACTCTCGATAGTTACTTTCGGGTGTGTGTCCAGTTCAGAGCAACTCCCAGAGTTTTGACTCTCGAGCAGCGACTAGAAGACTCTCCAAGAATTTACTGTCCCGTAGAACTCTCAAAACCGTGTCCACTTCGCCTACCCCTACATCCGACACAAGGATGCGCCCTGCGACGACATGTGCTTGCCAGATTTCTAAATAGAAAAATAGCATTCGATAAGCGAAAATTTAATGCAATTATGATGTCATACGCAATTTTGAAAAAAAAAACAAGTGACAAAAAGAAGCTGCTGGGTAAAGCCGTGGATTGAACGGAGAGAAGACCTAGGAGCACATTCGAATCGAAGATGATGTAACAAGTTTAGTGCATGTAAATTTTCGTACGTAATTTTCCCGTTGATAGCCGAAAACTCTTCTGTGACAATTATACCTGACCCAGAGTCGCGCGGATCTGCCTGCAGGGTTATTGCCGCGTCGTCCTTTTTTGGCATTTCCTTCACGTCTCCTAGCGAGCAGGTCAGCCTGTAACTGTGGGGTCTGTTTGAAAATCTGGTGCCCAACTGTTTTATTACAATACATAAAAAACGGTTAGGTAGGGAACACGTTAATTCACCCAAAAGTACCCGAAAGGAAACAAAATAGTTTATGGCTGTGAGACTTTTAGTGTTTCTTTATATATTAAATGTCTTTTGCAGTCCATAACATCGATTTATATTCGTTCGCATTAATTGAAGTTGAATGTTCCACCTTTCGATCATCCCTCTTCGTTCTACCATACTCTGAAATGATGCGCAATTGTCCGAGAGCTGCTCCCTCAATTCGAAACAGGCTCGAATTCCGGTAGTAGCTGCCGGACAGCACTGTTATACTATATCCACTTGAGAACAGGTCACGAGACAAGCCACTCTCGGGCAGTTGACTGCCGCTATACGGCAGTTACTTTCGGAGCGGTATCCATTTGCAGGACCGATCTGGACACCGATTCGCCAGGGCTTTACTCTCAAGTGGACACCTACCTTTATATACTATGAAAATCGCTGAAAAATCCGAGAAGGGGTATGATACTTGGGTCCTTCACGTAGGAACGCTGAACGGCGTGATTTCCAGAATTTTAGTTATCTTCTTCATACGGGAGGCACCTGGAGTTCGGTTCATCTATACAAATAATTGTTCTCTGGGAAAGTGTAAATTAGGTGGCGGTTACAACATGTTGAACATGGGGTCCAACTTATCTAAGATAAAGCTGTCGGTTCGACCGCAGCTGCATCATGCCACAGGCTGTCTCGACCGTTACCCTTGATAACACATTCTCGAACGGAAAAAATAGATGAAGATAATTATAATGTCATACGTAACAACTGTTATTAGAACTTAAGAACTTGCGAAGAGAGTTCTGCACTCGCTTCTGTTATTGCGATTGCATTATTAGCAGGTAAACGGGCATATTTAGATTTCAATAAGACATAATAGGAAAGGTATATGTTATACAGGGTGTAACACAACCCTCTGCAAATATTTTAAGGGGTGATTCTACAGACCAAAATAAAACGGAAATCAGGAGTCGCAATTTTGCGTTTGAGGCTTTGTTAACGAGATATCGATATTTAAAAAAACAGCGTCCGAACGCCTGTCAATAGGCAATCTGACGCGTGAGACTCGAGTCAAACAGCTGCATTCAGTGGTAGTCATTCGCTACGACGCCGCAGGAATCGTGACCTACCGCACCGTGAAATCTCACATTCAGAAGGCACACGCATTACGATGTATAGCATTCAACCTGCTTACTTGTAAAAATCCACATGGGCATATCTAAACCCGCCCAATGGGATTATCAAGTAAAGAGGGTGACGGTCTTCAATCCACAATTTTCTTCTCAAAAACCAAATACGCATGCACTGCGATTGTTCTGTCCGCAAGTGTCTAAGCGTACACGCGTTGTCCCGTCCGCAAGTGTCTAAGCGTACACGCGTTGTCCCGTCCGTGATGGTTCACAATACACCCTTCAACACAGAAATTTCCAGCACACGAAAATCACGATTCCAAGATTTGCACTAAACTTATTATTCCAGGAGATGTTTCTCGTGTCCACCACTCGTTTGAATGCAGTGATTCAATCTTTGATGCAAATCGTGTCACAGTTTTCGGAAGTCTGTTATTATTGTCAGAGAACATCATCATGTAGTCGTATTCCGCAAATAGACACGACCCTTTGGACACTTGGCACCACCACTATCACCGCACGTAACCGATTGTAACAAAAAGTAGCTTTAAAATTGAGATTGCGTATTTAGAAATTGAAATAATCAAGTTCTAAGAATTAGACTTAATTAAAAATCGAGAGTAATAACAATAGAACTAAATGCAATATTAAATCTATGCCGAATACTATAATTCAAAGTACAACTCGAATGTTTAAACCATTCGGTATTCAACAGCGTACAAACAGCAACTGCCTCGATCGTTTGGAAATAATGCTCAACCGATGCATGCCGAATCGTCACGAGTCGTCGATAGGGCAACACTGTTGTCCCTTTCTACGGCCGAAAGAATAACAAATACTTCCAAACACTTTCCGTAGATACGACTCGCGACGATTCGGCACGCATCGGTTGATCGTTATTTCTAGACGATCGAGACAGTTGCTGCTTGTACGACGTTGAATACGGAACGGTTTAAACATTCCAGTTGTACTTTAAGTTTTAGTATTTAATATTGCGTTTATTTCTATTGTTATTACTTTCGTTTTTTTATTTAGTTTGATTCTTAGAACTTGATTATTCCAATTTCTAGATACATAATGCCAATCTTAAAGCTACTTTTTTTTTACAATTGATTATGTGCGGTGATAGTGGTACCAGATGTCCAAAGGTTCGTGTACATTTGCGAAATACGCTAACATGATGATGTCCTCTGACAATAATAACAGACTTTCGGAAATTGACACGACTTGCGTGAAAGAGTTGAACTTCAAGCGCATGGTGGATACGAGGAACATCTCCTGGAATAATAAGTTTAGTGCAAATCGTGGACACTCGCTGATGGGACAGTCGCGTGTACGCATAGGCATTCGCGGCCGCGACAATCGTGGTGCATGTGTATTTGATTTTTGAGGAGAAAATTGTGGATTGAACGCCATCACCCTCTTTAATTGATAATCCCATTGGGTGGGTTTTGATATGCCCATGTGGATTTTTACAAGCAGGTTGAATGCTATACATCGTAAAACTTGTGCCTTTTGGGTGTCAGATTACGCGGTGCGGTTGGTCATGGTTTCTCTTCCATGTAGCGAATGATTACCACTGAACGCAGCTGCCGGACTCGAGCCGCTGCCCGTCAAATTGCCTACCGGCAGGCGTTTTCACCGCGTTTTTTTAAACATCGGTATCTTATTAACAAAGCCCCAAATGCAGAATTTTCATTCTTGATTTTCGCTTTATTTTGGCCTGTAGAATCACCCCTTAAAATATTTGCAGAGAATTGCGTTACACCCTGTATCTTAAACTTGAATCTTTTTCCGGATATGTTTATAAGAATATGAGATACTTTTGGTATCAATATACGACGCCAAAGCCTATCATCGACCTTTGACCTGATTTTTTTGTCATTAATATTCATTTCCTTTGCAAAACATTCTGCATTACTACTGATATTAGCAACACTCTTTTGGCCTTGTGAGCGTAAAGCTATTTCTGCAGCAAAAGTCATTTCATTGGCGGAATGTTCTTCCACAATCTTTGTCACTTTACGTTTCTTATTTTTAAAAAAACATTCTTCGAATGATTTAACTGGTATCCCAGTCGAGCAAGAGCTTAATGTTGCAGGCATATCATTAGTTTCCAGTGACCTTTCAAATATATGAAACAAAGTTTTCGCCTTGAAGCCAACCTTCAGATCTACGTAAAAAATATTCTCGGCGTTTTCCACTTTTTTTCCAACGATCCTTGATTCGGATTACTATTCGAGAAATACTAGCCCCTATCTTCAGAATAGTTTCGTCAGGCAGATCGATATATCCAACTTTCAATAAAATTTGTTGGCAAAGTTCATAAAATTGAGCCTCACCTCCAAACATTTGCCGAAGATCGACAAGCTCCATTCGCGATACAATAATTTAAAAAATCACGAGCATGCACTACGCGTCAAAATTGAATGGCACTTAATCCTTAACTGAACAATCGTCGATTTTTAAACTAACTTAACTTCGTGAAAACGAACTGCACCTGATTACGAGTTCATTTTAAAGAGTAAAGTATTAGCTTATAGATTTACATCCCAACGCTCAGATTGTTTACATTCTTCTTCTTCAGATTCTTCTTAACAATTTTTAATCTACTCCTGGATGTTCAATAAATTTTTCAATTTTAATTTGCATGAAGAATTTATGTATATGTCTTATGTCTTATAGTTCTTAAAGATAAGGATCTTTAAAACAAAGACTACATGTGCGCTTAATATTAGAAAATACAAATAATTCTACGATTGCATATAATTGATAGAGTATGGGGAAAGGAACTGAACAAACTAAAAGAAACACTGAGGACATCACGAGCCATTTTCGCTGCTACCTATCTATAGTTATTAGAGATAAGTATCTTTAACACAATCCATCTACAATTATTAAAGGTAGCAGATTCGCAAATCCTTCACACATATTGCTTCAGCGTAGGAAATGTTAAAAAATACCATAATAGCATAAAGGTAGCATAAAGAGCACCCCAAAGTCATATTTACGTACACCACAGACTAAAATATTAAACAAAAATTATTAAAACATTTTTTAACGAACATCGAACATCTTGATATAGTTAGGAATTAAAAAAAAAACAAAAAAAAAGTTATCTAAAAAGGGCTCGGACTTACGAAAAGTCAGCGCAGCGGCTTGGCAGTCACGTACTTTGCCGCAGGACCACCGACGCTCTTGAAAATCCCTTACGTACTACGAAGTGCAATGCGCATGACGTAATGACAAATGGTTCGGTTTATTTAGTTTCATTAGTTCCTGTGTTTGTTTGCTATGCGTAAAAACATTGAGCATTGCATAAAGCATTTATCTGATCAAGAATGTACCAAAAATCGCTGTATAAGTGGCTGGAGCACGCAAGAAACAAGGAAAAAGTTACTTTTTGATATTTTTAACTATCGTGCACCAAACCGAAAAATCTGAAAAAAGATCAGTACAATAATAATATGTACTTACTCAAAAAATATGAATCTAGTACCGCGACTCCTTCATTCCCAAACCGGTATTTTTCATCATTTTTCTTTTTGTCTTTTATTCTTCACAGATTGGTTTTCTAATTTAAAAATCTGAAAAAATTCTACGATATGTGGTTGATTAATTAAAGAGCCCCTGATTTTTTTCAAAACTTTCCATCCACGCAGATGAGAGAAATTGGTCAAAAATGTGATTTTTAGTTTTTGGCAATTATTACCCCCCTAGTCGGGATACGGAGCTGAAACTTGGCACACATTGTACTTTTTTGATAAGCTATCGAATGATCCATGGCAAATCGAATTTCGTTTAGGGGCACTTTTGACCCCCTCATGCGGCTATACCCTTTGTAAGGGCGGGCGGGGAGGGGTGGAGGATCCCAATTATAAAATTTTAGGTGGGGATATTTAAGTTTCCGAGATATTAATTAAAATTTTCGGTTCAATATATTGAATTCTTCATGTACAGACACAGCTAACACAACCGTCTTCACTGCAGTGGCCGTCGTCGTGAAGTCTGTTCAAGTCGTCGTGTCTGTATATGACAAATTCAATGTATTGTACCGAAAGTTTTTATCTAATATCTCAGAAACTATTAAATACCCCCACCTAAAATTTTATATTTGTGATTCTCCACTCCCCTCGCCCCCACCTCCCCTACAAATTTCATGTTGATCGGCAACAAGTGCCCTTCGGAAGAATATCCGTTATTACAAGCAATACATATGTGTGTATTCATTGAAATGTTGTATCCATCATGCACTTGACGTTTAAGTGCACGTTAATGAATTTGCAAAACATTGCTATCGATTATTAAAATGTGATCGACCAATTGTCTGCTGCTGAATCATGATTTTCCCATTCTGTCCACATTCAAAAAGAGCATTATTAGGTTTCAATGTCAGAGTTCCAATATACGGTCACTATAGATTATACTGAAACCATTAGTTTTTACTTATTTGAAAATTAATGTTGTCCACCCTCGTAGACACTATTCGAATCACCGTGCATCGTTGCTACCATTCAATCTCGACAGAGGACCGTTCTCGTTCGGAATATGCCAATCGTCCCGTGTGATTTCAGTTTTCGTCGACAGGAAATCTGGAACCGATCAGTGCAAATCAATCGGCCAAGCCAAGATGGTGTGCATACGGAAAATTTCGACGTCATCGTTAATCCTTATTATGCTGCTGGCCATGCTTTTCACGTCGATTCGGGCGACCGTGCGAAATCCGGAGACGATGACCGAGACCCTGCTGGCGTACGCGCTTACCGCTCACCTGGATCTCCTCAATTCGAGCGGATGCGCGACCCAGCTGCAGGAGTTCCGCAACGCGGTGGATAGTGGCATATTGTGGAGTCTGAGAAGTTGGTAAAATTCCATAGCCTAACGATTGATTAATCTCCGACGAGAATCCTCTCGGTGAACCGTGAAAGAAAGGAAACTGATCGATCGCGAACGGTACAGACGATCCGTTATATTGGAAGTAACGAACGGGCATTATTTCGCAATTCTTGGCTTCCGTGGCTCGCGTGCGGAACGCATCATTTATGCGAATAACAGTTGAACGTGACGCTGTCAGCGCTCGCTCTTGTGCAACGCAAATTCTCCTGGTAAAATTCGCGCGCAATTACGCCGTGCCGCGCGATTGTGACGGATGCGTAATTTTTCGCCGGGTCGCCCCAGTCGAAGACATTCTTTGCGTGTTACACAAGAAACGAGTTTCTTCGGCGGAGCATGGTTACGGTAGCTCGTACACACGTACATGAATACGTCGATTCGTTACCTTTTCCTTTTCTCAGCTGCTGGTCAACCCTAACGCGTTTCTGCGTTGCTCTTGAGCATCGAGACTGATCCTTATCATCATGACGAATGTCTGAAATTCTCGTACGGTCCGTTTCTCTTCTTACTGTTTGATCGGTGATACATAAAATAAGCGTGGTACTCGATTAGTATCACGATTATGGCAAAACACGAGATCCAAGGATCTACAGCTTACGCGTCTCACAACAATCCGATTTCGACATATCCCCGTCATGACAAATATTCCCTACTTTTCTTTTATTTCCAAGTGCTCGACGCCAGCGGTGAACCGTCGGGCGGATTCGTGAACGGGAACAATTTTTGGCTGGGTAATCGTCAGCAATGCGATTTCCTTGCGGCTAATGCCACGATTATGTTATCGCAGAAAACCCGAAGGAACAATTCCATTTATCGGAACCCGAACGAAGATTTTCCGCCCTTCGATATCCACTACTTCGCCGCGTATATGCATCACAACAGCACCATGCAGTATCACCTCGAAGTTCCGGATGAAGTAAGTACGAAAGGATGATGATCGATTTCGATCGCGGTACAGGTTTTAATCGTCAATGAGCCTCGTGACCGCAGCTTTCGTTTTTTAAGACGATCCAAGCGACCGATACGCACTAACTGCAACCGAGCACAAACATTTTAGAGATCGTGCTGTTTTAGAATCTGATCACGCTCGGACTTTGTCTGCCAGCGTCCTGCAGCACGGACGAAATCACCACGATGCTGACCAAAGTGTTGGACGACAGGACTCTCCTGATCGGGCAGCTCTATTCCGCGGACTTTGAGCTGATCAGTGTCAATGATTTAAGGGACGATCACCAGTGGCTTCTTAGCGGGAAGATAATTACGATCATGTAGGTAAATCGCGAGGATAGTTCTTACGAAATCCTGTATCCGTTAAAATCTCGCCGTAATCCCGCGATCGCGGCGACTAACTATCGACCGGATTCGTTAAAACTCTGACTGCAGATTCATCCTGGCACTGTTGTGCTGTACGGTGATAGTGGGCACAGTGTACGATGTTCTCGTCTATCAGAAACATCTGCGAAAGAAGGAGAGGTTCCTTACTGTTGTGAACAGCGACACTTCCGGTAAAACGTCGACTCAAAATCGAATTGAAATGGAGCATGTTGAGAACAACATAGAGATAAGACGGGGAAACGATTACGAAGAGGCTGTACTCTACGAGCATAAAGCTGAAAACGGAATCGGACAAATTCTCGTTTGTTTTTCGATCTACTCAAATGCGCAGCATATCTTTAAAATGGCCGGAAGCTCTACGGACGTACCCGCGATACACGGCATGAGATTCTTCAGCATGGTGTGGATTATTTCGGGACACACGGTTTTCTTCGGACTGCCGATTTTCGGTGAGACATACCCTTCGCGAGCAGGCGAATCTTTCCTTCCTCTTATCCTATATCTCTGATTCGTGTGCGTACAGCTAACAGGTCAACGGCCGTGATAATGCTCAGCACTTTATTCGCGCAAGTTGTAATGAACGTAGTGTTCTCCGTCGACACGTATTTCTTTATCAGCGGATTCCTACTGGCTTATCCGTTTCTGAGCGTGGAACGATCGGACAGACCGCGGTTTTGGACGCAGGCTAAACAATTCTTTTTATCGATTGTCAAACGATACATACGGTACTTTCCACGATTCATCTCCGTTTAGTTTTCCATCGAACATGACAAGTGTATAAAACTTCTCTTAACAACTTTCAAGGCTTACACCCGCGTACCTCGTCACTATACTGATCGGGATATTAAACTTCTCGTGGCACGATAAAGTGTCAACGTTCCACCACTCTGAATCGCTAAACGATCGATGCTCGAGGTACTGGTGGAGGAATCTACTCTACATCAATAACTTCTACGAATGGGACAATCTAGTACGAGTGATTTTATTCGAAAAGAAATTAAATGAAAACTTAGTTTACAGAGATCATTTACACGATAACAATTATTTTAGTGTCTCACCTGGAGTTGGTACTTGGCCAACGATATGCAGTTCTACATATTCGGTTCATTCCTTCTATCACTGTCGCTCTTGTGAGTTCATCATTCGACTTTTCATCGTACGCACTTTTTAATTTTAATCGGTTCCTAAGATCGTTTCAATATTTCAGTCACTACTTTATTGCCCTGGGAATAGGTCTCGCAGCGTTCGTTGTGTCTGTGTTCCTAAACGCTTACGCGGCATACAGTCTCCAGTACACTCTAACGTGAGCTTAACAAACAGTTTATTCTAAAATACTAGGTGCACGGATTAAAATAATTTTTCTCTTTTCGTAGGCTGGGCGAGATGTATGAAACATTTTCGACATTGTACGTCCGGCCGTGGTACAGAATTACACCGTACCTAATAGGAATGACCACGGCTCAGCTTCTTATCAAATGGAACCATAAATTAAGTTTGTCTAAAGTAATAAATTTCATTCATTTACCATTCATTATATTTTGTACATCGTCAAGCAAGGATAGCATTACGCGTTGCTGCTGCTCTCGTTGTTTCAGAAATCCTTGGCTGTCTGTTGGTTCCTGGGAGTTATGTGCAATTGCTTGATCTTATTCGGCATCCCAAGCAGACCTGTACCATTGAATCTATCTATCCTTTACACAGCCTTGAGCAAGGCAGGCTGGGGTATCGGCATAGCCTGGGTAGTGCTCGCGTGCTGCACTAACAACGCCGGTAGGTCGATCCTGTTTCATTCAGGCTTTCCTATTACAAAGATACTTTGAGTAAGCAAGTCCAATTTTCTTCTGGTTGTCCACAGGTGTCGTCAATCAATTCTTATCCCTACGGCTGTGGATTCCTCTGAGCAGATTAACATATTGCGCATATCTCCTGCACCCCTTCCTTATAATTTCAATATACTTGATGAGTACCTACATCATATTTGTAAATGTTTTAACGACCGTAAGTGCGCTGATATTTAGTTTACTTGGAAGTATATCCATACAATGTACATGAGGGTGACTTTTCATTTCTTTTTCAGGGCACTATATTCCTCGGAATCCTTGTATTTTCATATATCTCTGCGATTCTGCCGGCTTTATTCGTTGAAACGCCTTACACGGTGTTACTACGATTAGTCAGTGCCAAGGCAGGAGTAAAATGAGCATACACACACACACAGTTATTTCTAAGCCTTCCATTAATGGACGCAGAGAAACGGTCATCTCTTCGAATCGGAGTTTCTGGATACTTCGTACTATTTAACGATGCTCCCCCTTGTTGTATCCGGTGCCGTTTCGCACGATGTTTTCTTCGTTCCCCTTTTCGTGAACTCCTGACGTTAGCACATACCAGGGTGTCCACTGCAAACACTGCGCTAACTCGTGCCACGTGCACTTGTGTCACGCGGCTTAGGAGCTGCGCACGGTTTAATAAATTGGAACGATAGCAAGCCTGAGACCTTAAGATTTCCCGCCGACTTTTTTATTAAGTGCGTTCAATACGTGATGAATCCAAATTTTATTATGAAAATAATATGAGCGACGTAACAACAAATTTTCTGTATCTCAAATCTGTCGAAATGGAGCCGTGTTTGGAGTTATTTTTGTGAGGGAAATACGACAAATCTATTGGTAATGTTATTAATATGATGTAATGAAATGTATATGAACGCAAATTGCAGCTCGGAATGATTCGTTTCCTGCGCAAGGCGAATGGAGTAGTATCCTTTCGTGTTTGCTGATTTTACCTCCTTCTATGGTTAAGCATAACGAAATTCTTCTATTCGCCGCATCAAATCGCTGATAGTGCGAAAAACAGCTCGGTTTTGTCAGGTTTTCAGGTATTTCAGAATATGTGACATGAGGTCCCGTTTGTGGTGCTATGCAGATGTTACTCTACCATACTGATACATTAGCGATACTTTACACACACAGTTACCGCTGTTCGAAGAGGCACAGCTTAGAGCTCGCAACTCCGCTTGTGCTTGAGAAAGAGCCAGAACCATCGTTCTTAAGTAAGTAGTATTTAAGTATGTCAGCCCATAATATTGTCGTGTAGCCGAAGAAACTAGAAGCACTGTTAGGAGAGCGGGAAACGCTGCTCAGGGGAGCCGAAAATGCTGATTGGAGAAGCTGGAAACATTGCTGCAGGAAGCAGGAAACACTGATTGTGGGACCCAGAAACATTGCTTAAAATAGCAACTTCCTGTGCAGACCTCAATAAACCATTATTAATATATTATTCACGAACATACAAGCTTAAATGAATGAAAGAACACTTAACCAAACAGCCAAGAACTGGGTGCGAATGGTCATAGTACCTGCTAGGCAAAAGTTAACATATCTACCTTTATAAATTGATGTACAATACATACTATAGGGTGTAACGTAAAAGGTGCAGCAGTCGGAAATGGGAGATTCCTGAGGCGAAACTAAACAACTTTTTCCTTTGCCAAAATGTCGTCTGAGGCTTTGTTTTTGAATTGTTAACGAAAAACACTGGCCATTCAGAACGCGCATAGAGTTCGCGCTCAGGGACGGTCCACGGCGCGTCGTGCTAGGTAGCGATGTTCGACCGCCGCCCCGAATAGTAAACGCCGGTATAGCACGGAGCAAAAGTTAACATCGAATTATTCATTATTCATGAATGGAAATTAACTAAAATACAAACGAAATCAATTTGTCGTTATTACTTGAACAAAACAGAATTGGAAACGACTGACTAACGAGTCTATCAAGTACGACGTATGTTACATTTTAAACAATTCACCAACAATTGGAATTAGACTTACCCGTTTCTCCAGATATGAACCTGCTTAAATGAAAATGGGTCACTGTCATCCTACCGATCATTCGAAGAAGGAGTAACACGTGATGCACAACAGCTGATACTCCACGGTCAGGTCAGTCATTTCACTTCACTTCTCGAATTTTACTTTACTGCACGATCGCTGTCACTTTTGTGAGGGTGTAACGCAACCTTCTGCGTAAGGGGTGATTCTACAGGCCAAAACAAGGTGAAAATCAGGAATAACAATTTCGCATTTGAGGTTTTATTAATAAAATACCGGTGTTTGAAAAAACGGGCAGCTGTGTTCAGTGGCAGTCATTCGCTACACATAAGAGAAACCATGACCTACCGCACTGCGAAATCTGACACCCAAAAGGACACACGTTTTACGTTGCATAGCATTCAACCTGCTTACTTGTAAAAATCCACATGGGCATATCAAAACCCACCCAATGGGATTATCAAGTAAAGAAGGTGATGGCCTTCAATCAACAATTTTCTTCTCAAAAACCAAATACACATGCACCACGATTGTCGCGGCTGCGAATGTCTATGCGTACACGCGACTGTCCCATCAGCGAGTGTCCACAATTTGTGGAATTAGTGTTTGCACTAAACTTATTATTCCAGGAGATGTTCCTCGCGTCCACCATCCGCTTGAAGACAGTGTTTAAAGACAGGTTCAACTCTTTCACGCAAGTCGTGTCACAATTTCCGAAAGTCTGTTATTATTGTCAGAGGACATCATCATGTTAGCGTATTTCGCAAATGTACACGAACTTTTGGACATCTGGTACCACTATCACCGCACATAATCAATTGCAAGAAAAAGTAGTTTTAAGATTGGCATTATGTATCTAGAAATTGAAATAATCAAGTTCTAAGAACCAAACTAAATTAAAAAGCGAAAGTAATAACAATAGAAATAAACGCAATATTAAATACTAAAGCTTAAAGTACAACTGGAATGTTTAAACCGTTCCGTATTCAATGTCGTACAATCAGGAACTGTCTCGATCGTCTAGAAATAACGATCAACCAATGCGTGCCGAATCGTCGCGAGTCGTATCTACGGAAAGTGTTTGGATGTATTTGTTATTCTTTCGGCCGTAGAAAGGGGCAACAGTGTTGCCCTATCGACGACTCGTGGCGATTCGGAATACATCGGTTGAACATTATTTCTAGACGATCGAGGCAGTTGCTGTTTGTACGCTGTTGAATACGGAATGGTTTAAACATTCCAGTTGTACTTTCAATTTCAGTATTCGGCATAGATTTAATATTGCATTTAGTTCTATTGTTATTACTCTCGAGATTAATATTTTTAATCGATTTCAATTTCTAGACACGCAATCTCAATTTTAAAGCTACTTTTTGTTACAATCGGTTACGTGCGGTGATAGTGGTGCCAAGTGTGCAAAGGGTCGTGTACATTTGCGGAATACGACTACATGATGATGTTCTCTGACAATAATAACAGACTTCCGAAAACTGTGACACGATTTGCATCAAAGATTGAATCACTGGATTTAAGCGAGTGATGGACACGAGGAACATCTACTGGAATAATAAGTTTAGTGCAAATCTTGGAATCGTGATCTTCGTGTGCTGCAAATTTCTGTGTTGAAGGGTGTATTGTGAACCATCGCGGACGGGACAATCGCGTGTACGCATAGACACTTGCGGACGGAACAATCGCAGTGCATGTGTATTTGGTTTTTGAGAAGAAAATTGTGGATTGAAGTCCGTCACCCTCTTTACTTGATAATCCCATTGGGCGGGTTTCGATATGCCCATGTGGATTTTTACAAGAAAGCAGGTTGGATGCTATACATCGTAATGCGTGTGCCTTCTGAGTGTCAGATTTCACGGTGCGATGGGTCATGATTCCTGCGGCGTCTTAGCGAAGGACTACCACTGAACGCAGCTGTTTGACTCGAGCCTCACGCGTCAGATTGTCTATCGGCAGGCGTTCGGACGCCGTTTTTTTAAACATCGATATCTGGTTAACAAAGCCTCAAACGCAAAATTGCCACTCTTGATTTTCGTTTTATTTTGACCTGTAGAATCACCCCTTAAAATATTTGCAGAGGGTTGCGTTACACCCTGTATATCATAAAAATATTAACGTTTTTACTCACTTTTGATCGGGATAACTCCTGCGTTTGAGGTTTTTCCTCTTTCCTTCTTTCTTCTTTCCCTGCTTTTTCCCTCTTTTCTTCTCCGTCATCTGTGTTACTTTTTTCTTTCTCTTCTCTACGTTCTTCTGTCATTTCAATTTCCTTCTGCAAGTAAGATGTTTTATGTACTATTTTATTATAAATACAATTTTTTTAATTTAACACATTGCACGCCGACTAAGGGAAACCAGTTAAAGTTAATATTAAAAACATTATACATTTTCGTAAAATAGTATATTTTATTGAATATTCGTCATGTACAATTTAACAAAAATCAAAGACTCCGCAGAACCGAAGTTTTTAATTTTTAAATGAAGCAGAAAATGCGATTTCTTATTTTCAAAAAGTCCCGCATTATCACGGGGACCGCGTGCAATGTGTCAACTTTATAGTTCATAATGAAATACGTACTTTGATTTGTGTGTGTCCTTATTCGTCCACAGCACGTTGTGAAATGATTGCTTCCGTCCATTTCCTCACAGCCCTCTTGCCAGAAAGCACCTCCACCTTCTCCATTCCGTGGCCTGCTCCTCCAGGAACGAAGTCCTGTTCCTACCCTTTATCGCTATCCTTGTTTTCGAAACTGAGGCCTTCAAAACAATCATTCCCACGAGACTCGATGGCTTCGTGACTCCAAGTCACTATCCATCGTCTGTCGCCCAAATGTCTCATTCCTGTAAACACTTTCTCTGGCCAAATGGGAAGGCACAATAGGATCGGTCTAGTCACCCTTGTAGACCCTTGAAAAATACGTTGCCGCTAAAATACTCTTCATAGTTCTTGATAACATTTCCCACCATGCCGCACCACATTTCAATAACAGAAAACTTGCGTTTTGCGTTTCATTAACAGTTTTCTTCAAGACACGAAACGTATTGGATTATTCAATCCTTTTCCAAGTCTTGAAAAGAAAAAACGTACTTTATTCTAGAAAACTGAAGTGAAGCGAATTGAGGTGTATCTTGAAGTGTGTTAAAAAAATTGTGACAAGGAGTGTTCAGTGCAAAAAATGTGTTCAGTGAAGACATCCACGAAGAAGCGGTCAATCGCAGTGAACAAAATCTTTTGAGGGTGAACAGAAATCGTGTTACACATTTTTCAATGTCTCTGCAAGTAGATATTCAAAAAAGAAAGCATGCCGCGAAAGGAGACGACGCTTGGCCCTTCAAAAAAAGGAAAACGTCATACAAACTTTACATGCTAAGGAGGTAAGTAGAAGTCCCGAGAAATGTAGTCGTGAGCATGTAGAGGTTCAACAGTCAACATCCGCAATTGAAATTGTGAGTTCGACAGACATTTCAGGAAAATTGCATGTGGAAATGCAAAAAACAGAAAACAGAGAAGAAGGAACAGATTTAGAAATTTCAATCTCCGAAAAAGATATGTTCGTCACGCAGGACGCAGTTGTGGACGAGCCTGAGGAACAATCGTGTCTTCCATGTGGCTTGAGTATTGTAAACATGCAGCACATCTTTGCCGAATTTCAAAAAATTGGCGGCCATGCCATAAATAAGGAAGACTGTGGAATTAGATACCTGAAAATAACGGGCTGGAAACGGTCTGGTCTGAGGACCATCCTGAGTGTAATGTGCGCAATGTGCCATTACAACGGTGAAATCCACAATGAACCCAACGAAACGGATAAATTGGAAATCAACGAGAGTGCCGTTGCTGGTACATTTTTAAACGGAGGCAGTTATACCCATATGGAGGAGTTTCTCGCAGCAATGGACATACCCTGCATGTCGAAGAAACAGTTTAGAAATCATCATGATAAAATAATAAATTCCCTCATTGTTGCCGCAGAAAAAGAGATGATAGCAGCGGCTGAGTAAGAAAAACGCCTGGCTATCGAAAGAGGCGATGGTCTTCCCGGATCCGGGATTCCTCACATCCTCGTTGTGGCCGACGGAAGCTGGATGAAGAGGTTTTATCGCACTGGAACGTACAACTCCATGTCTGGAGTCGGTGTGATAATTGGATATCACACGAAGAAAGGGATATTCTTCCGAATGGGACCTGTTGCCGATCGACATGAAATTTGGAGGGGAGGTAGGGGGTAGGAGGAGAAACCCAGATCTAAAACTTTAGGCGCGGGTATTTAATAGTTTCCGAGATATCAATTAAAAACTTTCGTACAATACATTGAATTCTTCATATACAGACACAACAAACACAACCGTTTTCACTGGAGTAGCCATCGTTTTCGAGTGTTAAGTGGCCGATGGTACCCCGATCCTCGCTGCAGTCGCCGTCGTCCTCAAGTGTTCAGTAGCTGTTGACGCAATAAGGATACCGCCCTCAGAATCTATAGGGTGACCCACGGAAAATTGGTTACTGTAACTTCTGACGTGCGAGTGATCTTCTCTACCTGCAATACGGATTCAGGTATACTGGCCTCAGTATTAATAGTTTGCGGCAAACAATTTCGACGAGGCGATCGCTGTCCAAGCGTTGTCGACCGCCTGCCGGCGGCCGGTAAAATTATCGTACATGTCCAAACTTAACGAATATCCTCTTTTTCGTGTAAATAGTACGCCCATAGCTCGAATCACATTCCGTATAGCGGATAATTTAAATTCTACGGTCAACCCGAATTGTTTATCCGGGTATTGGAAACTGACGTGGTGCTATTATACAAAATTGCAGTAAGTACCGTGTACTGCAATTCAATATTTTCTATCTGAAATTGAAATGGAACATATCTCGGAAAAAGGTACACGCATTGCAAATAAGAAACATTCTTTGGGCGGCTAAAGTTACAGTAATCGATTTTGCGTGGGACACCCTATACGGTTGTGTTAGTTGTGTCTGTATACGAAGAATTCAATGTATTGTACCGAATGTTTTTAATTAATATCTCGGAAACTATTAAATACCCGCACCTAAAATTTTAGATTTGGGTTTCTCCCCACGCCCCCACCTCCCCTCCAAATTTCATGTCGATCGGCAACAGGTTCCATTCGGAAGTACAGCCGAAGAAAGTTTTATTTACCGGTGTGAGGAATAAGGTGTGTAAAATTTGTCGGTGTGCTACGAAGAACAAAAAAGAGCCTCGAAAGCACAAGTGCTTCAAAAACTGGAGCACAAATCAAGCATCGACGGCTATGGAAAGCGATGCTATAGTGGAAGGTTTCAAGAGCAGCGTAGAAAAACGTGGGCTCGTGTACTCAACGCTAATTGCCGACGGGACAGCAGCGTATACAAAAAGATGTAGATGCGGACCCGTACAAGACTCAGATTTGTGTAAAAAAAATTGAATGCACAAATCATTTATTACGGAATTTTTGCAAAAAAATGAAAGAGATTGGAAAGAAGACACCACCTGGCCCACTGAGACGAATCGTGGAAAGCAGCAGTCGGCGGATGCGTGCGGACATCGTAAAAGCCGCAGAATACAGATTCAGTCAAAGGGAATCAATGGCCGAGAAAATAAAAAATTTGTATGGTGATATACAGAACGTGCCAAGCCACGTTTTCGGTGAACACGCAGAATGTTCAAAACTGCGTTACTTCTGCGATGGAACAAGTAAAAAAGATGAAAGAAACATCGTTCCTGAATTACAGAAGATTGGAGTGTATCAACAAATAAGAGAAATACATCGGCCATTATTAGCACATGCGAAAAGTTTTCTGTACAACAGCAATAATAATGCCGTAGAAAGCTTTAATGGAATTATAACGAAGTACACGGGCGGAAAAAAATTAAATTAAATACAATACAAAAGAAGTGTTGCCGCGACTGAATATAGCAATGGACAAGAACCCGCCCGTAATTTTGCGCAACCTTGAAAACAGGAGAAAGAAAGAAACCCTGAAGAAGGTTGACAAGCAGAAAGAAGAATTTCTAAATATGCGCGAAAACAATTCCGTACAGCAAAGGATTCGAATTATGGACCTAATGCTGAAAAACTGGACATGGACAAAAACATATATGAAATGGAGCAGGAGAAACATCTGGAAATGCTCCACAATTGGAAAAATAGAAGAAACGTGGTTCAGAAAGAAACCATCGGCCAAGGAAAAAATCCACGATGGTTGAATTATAAATCAAAGCTTTTGACGGCATCAAATTTGGAACGAGTATGCCGTCGTAGAAGTAACACACTCTGCGGAAATTCAGTAAAGTCATTTGTATATCTGAAGTTAATTAGTGCTCCCGCGATGGAATACGGGAAGGAATGTGAACACATTGCCCGTGAAGAACTAAGTAAAAATATTGGCCTCGAAATTCAGGAATGCGGGCTATTCATCGATGCTTCAATACCCTTCTTGGGAGCTTCACCGGATGGAGTCATCGATGCAGAGGGCATTGTGGAAATCAAATGTCCGAAAACAGCAGAAAATTTATCGCCGGAGGAGGCAATCAAAACTGTTGCAACGGTCCGGCAAATATTTCAGGATGAAATGGGAACAGCAATGAACAAAACCCATCAATATTATTATCAGGTGCAGGTACAACGACATATTACAGGTAGAAAGTATTGCCTATTTTGTGTGTGGACCCGAAAAGGATTAAAACATCTTCGAATCGATAAGGATGATAACTTCTGGAAGAATAATATGGAACCGAAGTTATTCCAATTTTATTTAGAGTGCATGTTACCGGAATTAGTAGATAGCCGGTATGATACGGGTATGCCCATTCGGGAGCCTCAATTTATACTGGAGGAGAGAGCATGCTTAGAGCAGCGAAAAAAGTCTCTCTCAGAAAGTAGTAGAAATATTAATACTGGCCGCCGTCACGCTGCGCTATAAAGTGCAGTTCCACTGACTTTGTTAGTGGTTGACCATTGCGTGTAATCGCAATTGCTTGACGCTGTAAACCCACTGACCTATTCAGGGGTTGAAAGTGATTAAAAAATAACTAAATACGTTCGACGTCGCGCTGCGCTGTAAAGTGCAGTCCACTGCCTTTGTTAGTGGTTGATAATTGCATATAATAGCAATTGTACTCGCGGATCGAAAGATCACGAAAGAGCACATATGAAATAAAAACAGGACAAGAGAAGAATAATAATACAGCAGATTGTAAGATATACTAATACTGATTCATGTTGGTATTTTTGTTTTAGCTAAAAAATTTGTTATAGATTTTGCAAGGATAGATTCCTGAGGAGAGGTTTTTTATTGAGTATGGTCATCCTTGAGCAGCGGTAACTATTTGACAGCAACAGCTGCAATATAAACTAACCGCCAATTTACTCGCAACTTATTTCAGCAGACACTGCTATATTTTTGTTATCATACTATTATATTAACATCATCGAATATATCAAATACTGTATCGAATTTGTAGCCACTTTGTCAACAAAATTTTGTAGTAGGCTTTGGTCAAATCTTGCCTGAACAGCTTGGTTATCAGGGAGGCTTCTATTTTCCACACAGATATACGGGCAAATATTCTGCGATTCTGTGACCGATAATGGCACATGACTACGTCCAGAAGAAAAGAAAAATAATAATGTCATATACCAGCTAATTACTGGTGCACATTTAAATGGAAAAGCAAAAAGAAACAAAATTCAAATATGATGTAGAATTCAGTTGTTGATAGATACATAAATTCAACGTAAAACGTAATATATGTATAGTCAATATAATACAAATGCATTTATATCCGCGTGTACAAGAATAATTATATATTTTATATATTTAGATATAATTATATATTGTATAATAATTATATATATTTATATTATTAAATTTGTTACAGATCCATAAAGAAGTAAATGGTGTATGTTAGAGTAGCACGGCAAGAAAGGCCACATGCTTCTCCAACATCAACTTCTTCAACACTTACATAATTCATTTCAAAGCAAAAAAAATATATATGTATATGTATGTATAACATTCAGAATAAAACTAAAAAGTTCTACTGTTACACACAACAATAGTGTGTCATCAATCACTTGTATCTCCTCTTGAACCTCCTTTTTCTTCCATTTTTCTTTTTATAAAATAATTG
Organism: Holcopasites calliopsidis; assembly: GCA_023838395.1. Lineage (NCBI taxonomy): Eukaryota > Metazoa > Arthropoda > Insecta > Hymenoptera > Apidae > Holcopasites > Holcopasites calliopsidis. The sequence continues at coordinate 200,421 of JALHAQ010000048.1, forward strand.
ACGCATTGTGATTTCTATGTGTAAAAGCTTTTCGATTGAACGCATTAGTATACAGGGTGTCCCAGAACTACCTCAAGAGCCGAAAAGGGGTGATAGCTGAGGTGATTCTGAACACCTTTTTCCTTTGCGAAAATGTTGTTTGAGGCTTCGTTTTTAAATAGTTAACGAAAAACACTGAGCAATCAGAGCGCGCGTAGAGCCCGCGCTCAGGGACGGCGCACGGCGTGTCATGCTAGGTAGCGACGTTCGACCATCGCCCCGAACAAAACGCGTCGGTATAACACGGAGCAAAAGTTAACATCGAATTATTCATTATTCATGAATGGAAATGAACTAAAATACAAACGAAATCAATTTGTCATTATTACTTGAACAAAACAGAATTAGAATCGACTGACTAACGAGTCTATCAAGTACGACGTATGTTACATTTTAAACAATTCACCAACAATTGGAATTAGACTTACCCGTTTCTACAGATCCTGCTTAGACGAAAATGGGTCACTGTCATCCTACCGATCATTCGTATCATTATTACATCAAGGAGTAACACGTGATGCACAACAGCTGATACTCCACGGTCAGGTCAGTCATTTCACTTCACTTCTCGAATTTTACTTTACTGCACGATCGCTGTCACTTTTGTGAGGGTGTAACGCAACCTTCTGCATAAGGGGTGATTCTACAGGCCAAAACAAGGTGAAAATCAAGAATAACAATTTCGCATTTGAGGCTTTATTAATAAAATACTGGTGTTTGGAAAAACGGGCAGCTGTGTTCAGTGGCAATCATTCGCTACACTGAAGAGAAACCATGACCTACCGCACCGCGTAATCTGAGACCCAAAAAGACAAACGTTTTACGTTGCATAGCATTCAACCTGCTTACTTGCAAAATCCACATGGGCATATCAAAACCCACCCAATGGGATTATCAAGTAAAGAGGGTGACGGCCTTTCAATCCACAATTTTGATCTTGAAAACCAAATACACACACATTCACGATTGTCCCGGCCGCGAATGTGTATGCGTACACGCGATTGTCCCGTCCACGAATGTTCACAATGCACCTTTAAACACAAAAATTTGCAGCACACGAGGATCAAGTACACATGTACCACGATTGTCCTATCTGCGAGTGTCCACGATTTGCACTAAACTTATTATTCTACTAGAATATTTAAATCGTTTCGTATTCAATGTCGTACAAGCTACAACTTTCTCGACCGTTTAGAAATAATAATCTACCGATGCATGCCGAATGGTCGCGAGTCGCGTCTAGGGAAAGCGTTCGGCGGCATTTGTTATTCTTTCGGCCGTAGAAAGGGGCAACAATGTTGCCCTTTTCTGCCGACGACGCAGATACGACTCCCGTCGATTCGGCTTGCATCAGTAGATAATTATTTCCAGACGATCGAGACAGTTGCTGCTTGTACGACGTTGAATACGGAACGATTTAAGCATTTTAGTGGAATAATAAGTTTAGTGCAAATCATGGACACTCGCAGATAGGACAATCGTGGTACATGTGTACTTGATCCTCGTGTGCTGCAAATTTTTGTGTTTAAAGGTGCATTGTGAACATTCGTGGACGGGACAATCGCGTGTACGCATACACATTCGCGGCCGGGACAATCGTGAATGTGTGTGTATTTGGTTTTCAAGATCAAAATTGTGGATTGAAAGGCCGTCACCCTCTTTACTTGATAATCCCATTGGGTGGGTTTTGATATGCCCATGTGGATTTTGCAAGTAAGCAGGTTGAATGCTATGCAACGTAAAACGTTTGTCTTTTTGGGTCTCAGATTACGCGGTGCGGTAGGTCATGGTTTCTCTTCAGTGTAGCGAATGATTGCCACTGAACACAGCTGCCCGTTTTTCCAAACACCAGTATTTTATTAATAAAGCCTCAAATGCGAAATTGTTATTCTTGATTTTCACCTTGTTTTGGCCTGTAGAATCACCCCTTATGCAGAAGGTTGCGTTACACCCTCACAAAAGTGACAGCGATCGTGCAGTAAAGTAAAATTCGAGAAGTGAAGTGAAATGACTGACCTGACCGTGGAGTATCAGCTGTTGTGCATCACGTGTTACTCCTTGATGTAATAATGATACGAATGATCGGTAGGATGACAGTGACCCATTTTCGTCTAAGCAGGATCTGTAGAAACGGGTAAGTCTAATTCCAATTGTTGGTGAATTGTTTAAAATGTAACATACGTCGTACTTGATAGACTCGTTAGTCAGTCGATTCTAATTCTGTTTTGTTCAAGTAATAATGACAAATTGATTTCGTTTGTATTTTAGTTCATTTCCATTCATGAATAATGAATAATTCGATGTTAACTTTTGCTCCGTGTTATACCGACGCGTTTTGTTCGGGGCGATGGTCGAACGTCGCTACCTAGCATGACACGCCGTGCGCCGTCCCTGAGCGCGGGCTCTACGCGCGCTCTGATTGCTCAGTGTTTTTCGTTAACTATTTAAAAACGAAGCCTCAAACAACATTTTCGCAAAGGAAAAAGGTGTTCAGAATCACCTCAGCTATCACCCCTTTTCGGCTCTTGAGGTAGTTCTGGGACACCCTGTATATGCATTGTTTCATTCATGATACTGTTTCCCTCCCGCTGGCGCTGACCTCTTCTATGTTTAATAAGAATCAGAAGCTCAGCCGGAGCCGCATTCATTCAAGTTTCCCTAATAGGCAGAATCGTAATACATACATATTGTATGTAGCAACAGCGTGACCAAACTTTCAATACGTTCTGGCAACTCAGCCTTCCGTTCGCGCTGACAAATTTTAGATTACATTTACCGACTACCCTGTATTGCCACAGACTAGACTACAGGATAGACTGTGCAGACAAGGCTTTCGTCTTGTCACCTGAGACTGGGGTCCTAGAACTCCATTACCACGCTGGTGTCACTCTCGACGTTACCGAGCCAGTAAAGATTAGAACGATGCATGCATGCATGCATGCATGCATATATGTGTGTGTGTGTGTGTGTGTGTGTGTGTGTGTGCGCGCGCGCGCGCGCGCGCGCACGTACGTACGTATGTATGTATGTATGTACGTACGTACGTATGTATGTATGTATGTATGTATGTACGTATGTATGTATGTATGTATGTACGTATGTATCAGTACTGACGGCTACAAAACATATAATAATGAATGATGAATAAAAATCAACGTTTGTGAAGTACTTGCTTCCTCAGTTACGATTTGCTATTTCAAAAAGAGTCTTTTTTTTTTTTATTGGCCGAAGACTATCGTCGAGGCACTATGTCCACCGACCCAGGGGGAGGGAAACACCCGAAGGCTTGCGTCCTCCACCACTGGCATGGATAGCCGGCAATGGGGGGGGAAAGGTTAGGTACGGTTAGGCCCCTCTACTTTTCTCAACCGGGCTTGGGACCGGCTACGGCAGTAGCCCCTGGAAGGGTACTTCGCACAGTGGGAACAACTGTGGACCCCTCCTTCCAGAGGTGTTAGGTTAAGCTACTATTATTTACAACATTTACAAACATTTACAAATACTATATTACAACATCTACCAATACTATATACACATGAAACTTAGCTACCTTAATTATTTACTACAGTTTATACGAACTATGCAGCCAGGGAGCTGCGAGAAATATATCATCGACGGTCGTTGTGAATTGCACACCCATTATTTTGTGAGTGTTTCAATTCCATTAAATAAGTAAGTCAGAAGTTTTCCACACATTATTATTTCCTGCTTGGTCTAGGTGAGACGCTGATCCCCGAGGCCGGGGGGCAACTCCTCATATCCTCCAGTCTCGGGACCGCGAAACTACTATAATAATAATCACTAGTATACTAAAACTAGAGAATTAAGACTACTGTTCATATTCATACTGCATAATCCCAGGCGACTGAGGGAAAGGTTTCTCGGTCTTTCCCGACAGGCAATTCTGGTTTGTCCCATCAAATTGCTGCAGTTCCCATTCGGGATTGCCCACCGGTGTACCCCTGGTCATAAATAAATTTTATTTTAGTATTCCGGAACGGCACAGTGATAATAAAATATCAGTAAGGAATATACAACCATTCTATTAATTAGAGCAAGACAGATAGTCTACAAAAGAGTAACAAGTAACAATAGGAGCAAGGAGCAGCCAAAGACAGCGCGGCAGCCCCCAGGGGGGGAGTAGTGCAACATCCTCGGTTCTAGGGTAAAAAAGTTGACTAGAATACATAAATCAATAAAATAAATAAAATAAAATAAGTAAAATAAAATAAATGGGGCCAATGGTCATGTAGGTAAAAATAGGAAGAAAATAAGTAAGTGAATACGTAAAAAGGTAAATAAGTAAAAGTTAGCAGGTTAAAGTTAACCTTAAGGGGGGTATAAATACTTAGAAATAAGGGAGAGTAAGTAAAAACATGTATCACCAGGATCCTATGGTATTTGTCAATCAGGAATAAAATACCCATGTTGGGTATGCATCAATTGAATAAGAGAAACTAAGATATTAAAAGTAGGGTAGTGTGAGATAAAAATACTTTGGGATGCAGCACCTAGCCCCCAGGTCGAAGCCGCACGCCCTTCAGTCTTCCCAGTACCAAATTTCGGAGTCCCTTTAGGACAAGGTTTCATGTTCATCCCATTGTATTGCGTGTTCAGAAACCCCTATCCCTATCATCCTGTTCCTTTTTCTTTAGTACGTAGTGTATCTCTTTCTTCATTATATCGGCGGTTTTCTTCTCCGTAACCATCCTTTTCCCCATCTCTCCAGGGGTGCCTGGGCGAATCGCCCCTTCATTCTGCCACATATCATCTACGAGGCCCCTCCAAAATGCACATCCAAAGAAAGTATGTGAGACATCATCCGAAGTCCCCTCGTGACAATACAGGCAGGATGGGTCCGTCCTTCTTTTATATTTATGAAGGTATTTATTAAAGGACCCATGTCCCGACAGGAATTGGGTGATGTAGTAGTCCGGGTCTATATCTTTACCTTTTATCCAGGGTCCCAGATTAGTTATTATTCCCCTAGTCCATTCCGCTATTCCCTCTATCTTCTCCCATCTCTGGCTCCATTTGTCGAGTATCCAGTCCTTCCTCTCTTTTATCTTACTACGTTTTCTCCCACCCAAGTTATCACGTTCTTTTCGGTCTCTCTGCTCGAAAAATTCCATCTCCATTCTCTTGGCCAATATATCATATGGGGGGATCCTCCCAATTACTCCCGCGGCCTCCGTGGAGACCGTCCTATAGGCACTGCAAATCCTAACGGCGGCAGCCCGCCTGGCCTTTTCTAGCGTATCTCGGTTCCTTTTCCTTTCTAACACCTCCGCCCACATAGGTGCGGCATACAAAACGATGGATCTTCCCACCAGGGAGAGTACAACCCTTTTACACCCTGGTGGGCCGCCAATATTTGGCATTAACCTCGCAAGCGAGGATGTTATAGTAATGGACCTGTCCACCACATGTCTAAGATGTGGGTTAAAGGTCAAGGCGTCATCCAGAACCACTCCAAGGTATTTAACCATTTTTTTCGGTTTGGTCAAAATTCCTTTGACCCTTATTCCAATGCCAGCCTTAGGCCAGCATCTCCTGGCGAACAACATGACCTCCGTCTTGTTGACAGCAAGGCGGAGGCCCAGCTCCGCCATAGATTGGCAGATGTTCTCAATCGCTATCTCCGCCAGCGAGGCCGCCGCCCTCTCCGTCCTAGCCGCGGTCAACACCACCGTGTCATCCGCGTAACACACGGCGTTCAAGTCCGTGTCGCCACAGAAGCCGCCGTCCCTCAGGCCGTCTCTACATCTATCTAACTGTCTGAGGACCCTGCCAAAAGTGATATTCCAAAGTAAGGGACCCAGGACAGAGCCCTGTGGGACACCCCTGGAGAGTTTTACTCTTATTGTCTTCCCTTTAATAGTCACGAAACCCTCCCTTTCATCCAAAAAGTCATGAACGAGGTCCACCAGGTATTCCGGGATGCCCAGTTCCCTCACCGCCTCGACAATCGCGTCCCAGCGTATCTCATTGAATGCATTTTGCACGTCTAAGAAAGTGGCAAATATGTATTTTCCCTCCCTTTTTTTCTGTTGAATGTAGGATTTTGTCGCGATCAACGCATCAATCGTTCCCTTCCCTGTCTGGAACGCAAATTGCCTAGGGTGCGTTATTTCATCGGCAGGCTTGCACTGACAAAGTCTCTCTACAATTATTCTTTCTAGAAGCTTCCCAAAGGTACTCGTCAGGCATATTGGCCTGAATTTCCTCTTGGGAAGTTCCATGATTTCCCCGTCACCGCTATTTCCTTGGGCCGCTTTAGGTATGAGTGCAATCCTCGCTACCTTCCACGCCCTCGGAATTTTTCTTTGTAACAAGCATGCGTTATACCAAAGGCACAAGAGCTTTGGGGCCATCTTCCCAACTATTTTTACAATCTCAGGATTAAATTTATCGGGGCCTGGGGCTTTACCAGTCTTTACTTTTTTAAGTGCCCTTTTCAGTTCCTCAATTGTAACACCCTCTGGTTTATTACTTCTATCTACCCACCGATTTAATGTCCCATTGCTCATGCCGGGTTCAGTTGGGAAGAGGTCCCGAAGGGCCATCCTCGCTTCTTCTATACTTACTGCTTGTTCATATTGATTTCCTTTCCATTTCCGTTTAACAAGCTGATAGGGTCTACCCCAGATATTTGTGTCAAGTTCCTTAATAAAGTTTTTCCATGCCTTCTCCTTATTGTACCTGATTTTCTCTCTAAAAACTTTCTTCACGTGCCGAAAGAGCTCTTCCACTTGCCTCATTTCCGTTAATTTTTCTTTCGTTTTTTCGCCTTTTCTGAGCTTCATTTTTATCCTCCTTAATTTATTACAATCTTCCTTCAATCTATTGAGCTCCTGGTTCCACCAGTAGATTTCTTTTTTCTTGCAATCCTTACCCTTGCCCTTATGTCTCGGGAAAGCTCTGTCGCACCCTTTCCTTAAGGTTTTCTCTATGTCATGAGTAAGTTCATTTATTTCCTTATCTGTGTTTGCAGGTCCTTCTTCAAAGTATTTTTGGATAGACCTGCAGTATCGTTTAAGCCTATTCGTATTACCCAGATTGGTTTTCCAACCCCAGGTATTCTGCTCGATTTCATCTTGTTGTTCCTCGTCTCCACCTCTTACAACACCATCATTCTCTTGTATTTTGAACGCAAAATCAATCCGTCTGTGATCGCTAAGAGTTTCTTCAGTACAAACCTTCCAGTCTCTCAGCTCACTGAAGGCATTACCGGAGACTAGAGTAAGATCAACACAAGAGGCACCATTGTGTCTGATACAGGTGTATGCCCTGTGTAATCCGTTTAGGCAGACCAAGTCCGCCGCAAGAGCGGATTCCCGAACTATGTGTCCTCTTCTGCTTCTTCTATGCGACTTGATCACGCCCATTGCCCATGAGTGGTCTTCCGCGTTAAGGTCCCCCGCAATTATGACCCTTTTATCCTGTGCAATGGCCGGACAAACAATGCCCATAATTGTATCCCAAAGCCTGGTAAAATCGTCCAGAGCCTCGTTAAGGGAGCTGTAGCAGGATACCCAGATTTGTCCGTCCGTGTATACCGCCACGACTCCCCTATACCTCTTAACCCCCTTAATTTGTATATCGTTATTTTTTATTAAGATGGTAGCTAGGTCGTCTGTACTACAGAGCCATTTCCCACCACCAACTGCCCTGTGGGGTTCACAGATAAACGCCACATCTATATTTTCCCTTACCAAGGTTGCAAAAAGCAGGTCTTGGGCTGCACGGCATTTGTTTAGGTTTATTTGCGTAAACCTGAAAGTCGCCATTCCTTCGCCATTCCTCTTAGTATTTCCGCCGTTGTCCCTTTTCCTTCCCGTATCCTTAATTCTTTTCCCCTTATGCCTTTTACTCATGCTGCCCGTTTTATTTGTCTCACTGTTTTCGCTTGTAGTTTTTTCCTTATTCCTTTTCCCCATTTTTTCCATTTCCTCCTTCGTCAGACCTATTTGCATTCGCGACTTTCCTCTTTATGCTCTCTTTATGCCTTCCGGTTCTGCAGGTATGGCCTTCGCGCTTATACCACCCACACTCCCAGCATTTAATACTTGGTTTATCTAGAATTGTAATGTGAGCATTTACCCAACCAATCCTAATTTTGTTGTTTTCTTCCCAACATTTCTTCAGTTTTTCTGGTACTCTTACGTACGCGCTCTTATCACCCCAAGGTTCCGTAATCATTTTTTCTACGAAGACTTGGTCAGCATCTTCTTCCTCGAACGGAACTCCCTTAGGCTGTACTCTAAGGTTCTTTATAATTTCTTCTCTTATATCCTCCCTGTTCATTGTGACCTCGATACCCCTAATTTTTACCGTACAGGCTGCCGTAAGTATCATTAGTTTCACAATCTCCTTACCACAGTTAGATTCTATTGTTCTCTTTAATTCTTTTGCATTTTCCAAGCTTTCCATTTCGAAAACTATGGCCTCAGTTCTGGTTGCACGTATTTTGTTGATCCCCAGTTCCTCAGCCCTTTCCCCTCTAATGCCCGTTTTTTCCTTTATCATTTTCAGGGCCTCTTTATACTTCCTGCATTCATGTGCAACGTACACGGCTATCCTCTTTTTTACCGTCGCCTTCTCCCCTCTTGTATCCTTTCTCATAGGTGTGGCAGTCTTCCCTCTGTTTTCATCTGGAATCGGGACCCTGTTTTCCTGGTTTTTCGCTCCATTCGTCTTGGTTTCCTTTTTCGTCTTTCTATTTGTCTTTACCACCTGAACCCAGACGTTCTCAGTCCTTGTGACAGTAACAGGTGCGACTTGTACCAAATGTTCCCCGCCCACATCAGCTGGCGTTTGTGTGGCTACGGTTCGCTTGCCTCCAGCTTTACCATCCGTCATGACTGGTGTTATAAATTCCAGGTCTGACCTCGTCTTTCCTATGTTTTCCTGCCTCGCTCTCTCATTATTAGTTTCTGTCGTAATCCTTTTTTCCTCATTGACCGGTCTGACACAATCCTTTTGCAAGTGTTTATCGCTTTTGCATTTGTAGCAGACCTTGTAGCTGCTATAGCTGCAAGTTCTGGCCACGTGCCCAGCCTCCCCGCATCTGTAGCATTTAAGTACAAACCTGGTTCTTTCAACTGGACACTTGCTCCAGCCGAGCTTTAACCTTCCGTCTCCATATATTTTGTCGGCGTCCGTTCTTACCACGTCCAATACAACGCTTTTGGTCTGATCCCTCTTATTGGTTAGCTCAACAATTTTAATTTCATGGTCCAGTATTCCATACTTTCTTCTTATTTCGTTTATGATATCCTCCTTCTCGAGTGTACCTTCAATATCCGTAATCTTTAGCTGCCTACGTCTTTCTCCCATTATATTACATTTGACATCCTTTTCCCTCATCGTGTCATACAGTTTCAATGTATCTTCGCCATTCTTGAGTTTTATTACGGCATTCTGATTGTACCTACATTTTCTGATGTTTTCAATATCCAGCTCGATACCCCCGATCCTATCCTTCACCCTATGCATTAATGTCTTGAAGTCTTCATCCCCGTCAGCCATCACAATTATGGCATTCGAGGCATTCTTAGTTTCGGCCTTCCCTTCCGTATTTTTATTTAAGTTTCTCTCCCTAGTTTCTTCTGCTATTTCTTGTGTCGCACTTATTTTCATTTCATCCCTAAGGCTGGTCGTCGGATTGTTAAGTATTTTGCCTCTTTTATGCTTCCTACTAATACTGTTATTGTTATACGAGTTTTCATTTGGTGACCTCTTCCTTTTAACCATATCTATTGTATAGTCAGTCTCAACTGACTTACTAGGTGTATTTACTCTATCCTTTCCTTCTAGAGCTTCCCTGATCATTTCAGCGGTAGTCTCCATGGATATTGCTTCTTCCATGTGTGTTTCCCTGTTTATATTAATTCCCGATCTGTCGAGCCTTTCCCACTCCTCCCATTTCCTGATCGCAAGCAATCCTTTCGTCTTTAATTGTTCGAGTTTCATACCTACCTGTGTTTCTTTACCATGTTTAGTATTTATAGCTTCAACAATTTCCGCCACTTGATACTCCCATAATTGACACTCTTCCTTAATTCTGGTTGTGTCTTTACTACCATCCCCTAGGATTGTGGCTAAGTATAATCCCTGGAGTATATCGTCAAGCGCACGTATACACCTCTTTCTAAGTTCTGCCCTAATCTCTGTATTTGTTTCGATTTCTACCTTCATTTCTTTTATCATGTTTTTCAATAGGTTTGCGGTCTTATTTGCTCTTTCATACGTTTCTATCGGGGTGCTAGTATTATTTTTACAAATTATATACTTACCCTCTTCGTCCTCCACTGTTGCGTTGACATGTTCCTCCCTGTCTTTCGCGGTCCTCCAGTTTCCCTTTGTCTCCTTTATCCCATATTGGGTGCGCTGTTCAGAGTCCTCTGCTGCTATGTCCGCAGAGACATCAAGCTTTGCCACTACAGGACTCTCGTTCGTTCTTGATTTAGCGGTGATCGTTTCCGCTCCATCTTTATCTATAATTATTAAGGATTTGTTTTTATAAGTTGAAACGCTATTATCCATATGCAGTGTTTGTAACTCGCGGTTCGGGCATCATGCCATCCCCACCGCAGTGGGGAACTGTCCCCGCATAATTATTGTTCATTTTCCCTAGTTATGCGTGCCGAAGCTGAGAGGCAGCTTGTCGGGTGGCCAATCCCTATCGACACGAGTGACTCTAAGAAAAAGGTTACCGGATAGGCCGGCGCCATATTTTAGCAAAGGTTTAACGTCCCCCTTGTCGACCAAGGGCCACCCCATCCGAAAGGGTGCAACCCTCGGTCCTCCAGCTAGACGTGTCGGGATTTACCCAACCCGACCTAGGGTATGAGGAAGTACCCGGCCTCGGTAATCCTCCATACACCCGCCCGCAAGTCACCGCTTCAACCCCCACATTGGCTCCAGACAACCGCCACCGGGCCAGCAGCAACGGACATGCCGGTTCAGGGCATCTTTGCCTCTCTAGGAGGACTTACGTTTTTGCCGTCTTCCCCGGCAGAGGTCCGCCCTACCCACCCGGCAGCGGCCCCGGTCGGGGGGGCTACTACTCCCCCCCTTGTTTAGTCTGTGGGGAATATCCACGGGCCCCACGGCCGAGTCTCATGCACTCGCTCTCGCATTCATTCAGCCACGCTTACCAACACCCTCCCGTTCCGTTGAACTGGGAGAGCGACCACTCACTCTTTCGCCATCCTCCCGAGAACACCAGTCCAGGGGAGGAGCCCGGAGGGCACCACGAGGAGGTGAGGTGAGTGGATTTTCCCGGTCCGGGCCCTCCAACTTAGCCGAAGTATCACTCCTTGGGTCAACGCACCTATTTGTGGGAACATCAGCACCATTGTGGTTCCCGCGAGAGTCGCGGGACCCGGACCGAGCAGGCCCTCCTCAAAAAGAGTCTGTAGATTAATAAATACTTCACGTTTTGTATGCAATTCTTTACATGGGCCGTATCTTTTAACCGTACATATTTTAACATTTTATATATATTATATTTATTTAATGGAAAATTGAAGTTACAAAAATTGTTTGATATGAAGGGGGACATAATTTGGCATAAACATATTTTTGTAAGTAGAGTAGTAGGCTTAATGTCACGACTGACAATAAATTAACTAACTCGACAACGACTAAAGACTACAGCGACAACGTTCGTTTAGTTACGTCTGTGCAGGCAGGATTCAATGGATTGTATTAAAAGTTTTTAATTAATACGTGTTTTGGAAACTAATGAATACCCGGACCTAAAATTTTGGGTTTGGAGTTCTCCTTCCTTCGACCTTCCCCGCCTCCCACCAATTCCGTCGAACTTCATGTCAATTGGCGGTTCGTTCGACATTCGGCCGATGCATGCACACATGTGTATGATGCGGCACTAATGCGTTAGATGGATGGTCGATGACCTATAAACAAACGAGAATCACAACACTCCAGGTAATTCTACGAGGATTGAAATGCAACGCAGCGGGAGCGGATCGACACGACATTTGTATTGAGCAAATTGTACAGATGACAGAAGGCAGTTGGAAGTGCAGAAAGTATAAATTAGCCACTGGTTTATCTCTGGCGTAAGGGAATCATGCAAAGAAAATAGAGATTTCCTGACGAGATAATTAAATGTGTTTCCTATAAACCTAAATGCATGTGATGCTGTAAACAATATGACTTTAATACAATTTATACATGCATTGTACCCATACACACCCACCCTTCTTTCCCGATTTCTTGGCTTCTATGTTTACAGCCGCCATGCTTTCCGAAAAACGATTAAATCGTTCTGTGTTCAACGTCGTACAAACAGCAACTGTCTCGATCGTCTAGAAATAATGATCAACCGATGCATACCGAATCGCCGCGAGACGTGTCCATGGAAAATGTTTGGCGGCATTTGTTATACTTTCCGCCGTAGAAAGGAGAAGCAGCAGTCAAAGATTAAAATACTTTTTTTCACGTATATGTTTGTCATCTCCTTACCGCTTCCATCTCTCTCGGCCCCTTTTTACATGTTTAAGAAAGTTAAAATGTGTGCGTATAATGTATGTAAAAACAATGGCGTGCAAAACGATATAATAATATGTGATTTCCCGCGTTGTACGAGTCAGTCTTTCGTGAGCTTTCTAGGCATAATTAATAAGTTGAATAAGTAAGTGTGCTGGACGCTGGCGATTTTCGAAGACTTGTGACGATTGCGGACACCCCCGGTGAGGATTAGGCGGGTAATGAAAATACAGCATCAGGATAGGAGGGCCCGTTACAAAAAGTGCGCTTATCCTAATTGTAGTTTGACCAGCCGCAGTGTGACTGACGATATTACATTTCATTCCTTTCCTGTAAGGGATAATGATCTATGTATAACGTGGCTGCTTAACTGTGGCTTAGCCGATTGGGTAGAAATGGGAAATAGTGAATAATTAAAGAAAAAGTAAATTTGCAGCCGGCATTTTACCGAAGATTGTTTTCATGCAGCCGGTCCACTCCGAAGAACCGCCGTGCCGCAAATGTACGATATTGTAGATTCGCATGGCATTAGCAGTAATGTAGATGCCATCTCATCACCTAGAGATTACGGTGAATTACAACAACGGCTGATGGAAACCGAAGAAAAATTGGAGCACGAAAAGAATACATCAAGCATTCTTCGCTTGCAATTAAGGGTATGGAAGCGTAGAGTAATAGATCGGTTGAAGATGCAGCTTCCTTCAGGCTGTATTAGTGATACATGTTTGAAGAAAGCAATTGCTAGTAGAGCCAAAGGTTACGTCTTAACTTTTGTACTCATGTTGGTCTTTAGATTGAAGCATTGCTACTCATCGGCAGAGAAGCAATTATGTATGAGCACGCACTGCACTTCCCCTTCCTTGTACAGAAATTCGTGCGAAAAATTCGGTTTCCATCTGCCGGATCGTTCTGCGATAGTTCGTTGGTTTGGGAAACTAGACTTTTGGCCGGGGATTTATCAAAATTTGCTTTCCGCGTTAAAATACAAATCTGCGCACATGGAAGTCGCAGACAGGAACTGCATTCTCGTATTTGATGAGATGGCTATTAAACGATGTCTCGATTTCTAGCCAACACGACAGGTCATTGAAGGCTTTGAAGATTTGGGCTCTTTGGGTAGAAGCTCAGCCGTTGGTACTCAAGTGCTAGTTTTTGTGCTGCGAGGGCTGTTCGATAATTGGAAACAACCGTTAGCTTTCTTTGTTTCTGGCCGTAGTGTTAAGAGGGATGGAATAAGAGGGATATTATCCGCTCTTTTAGACCAACTTTTAGATGCCGTACACGAGACGGGTCTGAAAGTAATGGCCGTTTTTTCTGATCAAGGTGGCAGTAATAAGAGCATAGCAGACGACAAAGTTTCGATCTCTGAGCCCTTTTTTGAACGTAACGGTCAAAAAATGTTCTTTTTGTTTGATTTCTTACATTTGTTCAAGTCTATTCGGAATGATTTATTGAAGCACGACTTCTTAATTAGTGGGCGCCGGGTTTCATGGTGCAATATTCGTGCGCTATGGAACTTGGAAAAAGAACACAGTACAAGGGCAGTTTACAAATTATCCGAAAAACATGTTAATCCTAACACGTTTGATAGGATGAAATGTTAGTATGCCCTTCAAGTGTTCAGTAGTAGAGTGTCGGCCACATTGTTCACCGCCTCCGTGACATGCAGCATTGCAACAAGTAGCGTGCAACACACGGCGTCTTTGTTCCAGGTCTTGAATGAGCTGTTTGATAATTTAAATAGTTGCATAGTCCGTGACCCCAATCCGAAAAAAAGTGCGATCTCGCGGTTTTACACTCTCGTTGAAAGTAATTTAAGACGTACTTTCAACGATATGGAGAATTGGTTTATAATATCCGAGGAGGGGTTAAAAGTGCCATCTTGTTTCTTGGCGTTACGGCAATCTGTAAATGCCACCATGCAACTGTGGGACGATCTAAGGGACAAGGGTTTTACGAATAGCGAATGTTTAGAGAATCTCTTTTCTATACTTCTGATGCATTGTGGCACGTACAATCAGAATCCTTCGAAGGATTCCGAACGGTAAAATCGGTACGTCTCGCGATTAGAAAAAATTTAGTAATGTGGTTGAATCGGGCACCAAATTCGACGAAATGCATGGAAGATTTTGACGTACCGTTAGTATCGGAAGAATTTATACCACAGAGTGAACCAGCTACGTCAACAGCCGATGCTGCATTTAGTGTGAATGAAGGGCACGTCGATGACAAGTACATCGATGTCGATGAACTGTTGCCATCGGTATGCCCTTTGGAAGCAAATGCGATAAATATTTTGCAGGATATATTGCTAATAAATGCCTGCAAAAATCTCAATGTTGTAGATGTCGGGATATTTTTGTAGAGAAGAATGCAGTTCTCAGCCGTAACGAGCAAATGCTGTTATCTTTCCGGGCATATGTAATCGGCCACAATGTCGACTTTGACTGGTATTACTTTAGTACTTTTGACTGGTATTATCTGTACGGTCCCATACACCAGGTACCCTAAACCTGGGCACCACTACCTAATCACCTACGTGACAAAATTCTCCTCCACCAGCTTAAGTCATAAACAGAGTAATTTCCTAACATTCCCCAACTTTCACTTTTACAATCCCAGAAACGGCAAAAACAAATCATAAACCACCCTTATCCCTCTTCCCAAAGTTTACGAAAATTAGTAACCAATGGAAAATTAGCTCCACCCACCGACTTCCCACACCAAACCCGATCAAGTCAATATTTTTTGCGGCAAGACAACTTTGGAGAGAACTAAGACAGAAATCGGACCGAACACACTAAAAATACCATCAGAATCGCAACTTTGTATTCGCATACAAAATACATTCAGTCTTCTCACAAACTACGACTTCACCGTCAATGGAACTAGCCCTCACGACATTAGTTTGCCGTAGAGCGCAGCGGCCATCACGTAAATGAACTTACAGTGATGCCAGAATCGTGAGCCGTGGGGTCACACGGAATGTGGTCTAACACAGTCCTCTTACCAGAAGGCATCCCTGTCTTCCCCACTCCGTGTTCAGTGCCACAGGAACAATAAGCAAAAGCAATGAAACGTCGAGTTACTTGTCACCCCCAAACTATTTTTTAAAACATAAATCCAGTGATGTCTGGTGACCAAGCTACTCCACATTGAATCGCTTTACCATCGCCGGATGTCTAGACTATGTTTCCCTGGATAGATCAAGAGCCTACCATAAACGTGCGAAAACAAAATAGCGGCGGGCTATCTGCTTTCGCCGCTTCTTAAAATACACTATCGCTAACAGATCTTAGAATGTTAATGATAAGTCACATTCGCTTAGAAATGTACGAGAGCGTATTAGACACAATGTTTTGTACACATTTTCAATTCGCGGTCGTATTCAACGAAGTTTGCTCCAATATACGATTCGCGTTCCCGAAATCTCGAGCTGACCGAAACAATTCGCGACTCGATCCAATCCGAGTAGCGGGTACCCGAAACTTTCGGGTTCTCGCACAACTATACTTTCGAGAACCCGACCCGACACGGGTATAGGCAATCTGAAGTTTTCTGATTCTGGCACGCTACGATACTCACTACATTTTTAACTGGCACTTGAACGAATGAAGAGGAGCTTCATATCACTCATAAGGAGGGAGTTGAAAAACCTACTCGTCTTATCCTTCCAGACAATTTAAAACTACTAATGTCGAAATATTCCATCCAATAGGCCATAGGCCATAGAATGATGCGTGAGAAATTCTTTGGCAAGGCTTGTTCTTTCAGCTTTCTTTACAACACAATCTTCATTCGTTAATAACGTAATACCCTAAATAAATGTTCGAAGATTGATTATATAAGTCCTACATAATTTATTTTCAGTGACTAAAAATTTGTTTATTAAATAACATCATGCTCCATTGAACTACAGCATATTAAAATATATTAACAACGCGCTGCAATTACACGTGCTCGACGCTCATCCACGCAATTAGAAAATTCCTCAACTAAAGTGGAACACTTAAGAATTTCTTTAGGATGTTCTTGATAACATTTGAGCACCTTCTCGGAACTGTCTTTGCATGGCTGGATAGTATCTTGAATATTTACACCTTTCTTACCTGCAAAAGCGTGATAACAAACGTGAAATGACCAATTCAGAGTTGAGTTATAGAGTGATGAGATAGTAGGAATGAGATCGAACTTAATTTTTAAATTCTCGAAACTTTGCAGTATCGAAACTCTCGAAACCTGACTTAACGGTTTTGTTCTGTATGAAAAATATCTTGTTTTAAAAACTGAAGATAACATTTTAGCATAAATCCTTGCTGGCCATTGTTAAACAGAATACAAACAAGAACATAATAACGTACAAAAATATCTAATCCAGATTTTTGTTGAAAACTTCAACAACCGCAGTCTTCATTGATTTTATATTTCTTCTTATCTGGATTTCGAAAGTTTCGAATCACAAGAAAAGTGCAAAATTTCGAATGCTCAAAACTCGAAACTTCCCAGAATATCGAGGATTTCGACATTTCCAGAAACCCATTCCTGATAAACAACTTTATGAGTACCATTGCTATACAATTGCTCCACAGCCTTTTTGTATTCCGCATCGAGGATGTTGTTGATCTGCGAATGTGCCTGTTCCAAATTCTTCAAACGGTTCTGCCA
The DNA here is from genome assembly GCA_023838395.1 of Holcopasites calliopsidis. Taxonomy (NCBI): domain Eukaryota; kingdom Metazoa; phylum Arthropoda; class Insecta; order Hymenoptera; family Apidae; genus Holcopasites; species Holcopasites calliopsidis. The sequence continues at coordinate 217,644 of JALHAQ010000048.1, forward strand.
GTAATTATCTTGATTACGTAGCTCTTCCAGCTTCTGCTGCTGTATCTGAAGAGCGGTTAACGTATATTGCGGCTGGCAAACGTGACATCCAGAACTGACTGGTATATCACTGCTCTGAGGTAATGGCAGAGGTACAGATGTCTGAGAAGAGGCTTCCGCCGTGGTAGCGGATCTTACTTCGTTTGCCGCACTACCACTTGTTTCATTCGGCTTATAAGTTGTTAGTCTCTCCACAACAGATTCCGATATATTTATAACGCCTGTTTCTTGGTTATCGATAGTAAGCTTGCGAGCACTCTGTCCAGAACCCATATCAGTCGTTTATTGTCTATTTTTGATAAATGACAGTGCTATGTTTTATACCTCCAACAATACAAAATTTTATATATTATCGACTATTATACGGTGTGCAAGGCTTGTTACCTGTAAAATGAATGAGAGTATTATTAAAAAAGACACTTGTGGCATATATATCATGAAAAATCAATATTAACGCATTCGCAACAGTATACGTTGAACTGGATCAAACCTCAGTTTCCCCACATTTCTAGGAATTGCATGAAATATGCATTTACTAAAATACCAATTGCCATTTTTCATCAGTAATGTTCGAGGAATGAAAGATGCGAATTGGCATCTCCAGCCACGAACGTGTTAATTGTAAATTTCTATCTTAACAACAAGCTAAAAGATAAAAAAGAATAATTCTTCAAGCTGATAGTTTTTAAATTATTAAAATACTTATCATTATATAATCGGAGTTAAATATTATACGATTCTCGTGTACCAATATATTTCATTCGATGGAAGAAGACACTTTTCTTCCTATTATTATCTTAATCTCTAACAATAACATATTTTGATATCGCTTTCTACGCTTCAATTAACAGATACCAAAGGAAATGAAATGATGACACAACTGTGACAGCAAATATGCACATTATCGAAATTTTGTAAACACTAGCTTTATTGCTACAACTGATATGACAATTGTTTAAAGTATACTTTTATGTATTAGTGAGGTTATGCAACACTTAACATGTTCGAATATTACGAGTTGGCATTTTATTTAAAAGGAAACAGAATGAAAGTTTTAATCATTACCGAAAATAATTTTCAATGCATAGTGAAGATAAGTATAGTTACATTTCAATCATACAGTACCGTACCGTCGTTACACAACCGAAATATTTAGAGTCTGTATATATGCAGATAAAATATGTAATTTGTTTTTACACATCGCGTATACTCAAAGCAGAGAGGAAATGAGAGTGTGTTCACGTCATAGGAATTGGTTGGCTCGGGGGAGGTGCTGCCCTCAGTTTGTAAATTGCAGGGATCTACCCTGTTTGGTTCCACGCTAGCATGTACAAAAACCCATTTCGTTCCATGATAGGAGGAATCTACCCTGTTTGGTTCCACGCTAGCACAGACAACAATCCATTCAAATCCGTCCGAATAGGAATCTGCCCTGTTTGGTTCTACGCTAGCCATTTCACAATTCCACAGATGTTGCGGTCATAATTGTCGACTTATTTTGAACTCAGCAATTAATATTCTCGCCAAACTAAACTATGCAAAATTTTTAAGCGATAATTGTTTCCAATGGCTTTTTAGGTATTTAAACTATTGGAACATCCGACGAAACGAGCTCATACGTTAATATTGATTTAACTGTAATATTTTGACTGCGTTTAGTTTGATTTTGTGAGCACAAAGCTAAAGCTAATTTTATTTACTATCAATAAATATAACAATAATTGATTTTAAAACATCAAATGCAGGTTTCACGCTATTCCCATCTCTAGACAAATTTGAAAAAAAATATTGTTTGGCTTGTAGATAATATACTGATTTCATGAAAACACAGACTTAAGTATTTAAAAAATATGTTTAAATATTTATGAACCAATATTGGTCATTTTTCATATTGTTGTGAAAAAAATAAACGTAATTTATGTAAAAGAAAAGCAATTAACCTCAGGCGGTCGTGTCGGTAGTGGTCCGGTAAAAATGTAATTTTGCTTATTAGGGTAGAAAAATGTAAATCTGGCTTTATGATGCGTCAATCACTACAGAAACTTGGAGGACTCTTGACAAATTTTGCAACCCGTCGCTGTTTCTTTAAGCCTTCCAATTGACTAAGTGTCACATCTGCAGCATAAACTCACCTCCTTTGTTTGGATCTTTCACCCTGCATCGGCTCTTCGACCCGAAAAATTGCCTACAATGCATTCTTTTTCCTTGCTGAAGAAATAAGGTTCCACTGACAATACATAATTTCATTCTCCGATATGTGCGAGACGTAGAATTATGAGAGAACGATGAATTCGTCAAGATTATTGCCGCACATCACGGAAGTCCATTTATATCCGAATGCGTTCCAATCTATGAATGTGAAACGAGCATTTCAAGTTTTCACAAGACGGTTTGCTGCGGCCATACAAATCGCGGGTCAGGATCCGAGAGGGTTAATGATGGGAAGTGCATCGTGGGAAAACACAGTGGAATTTATTTTAAAAAATAGACAAAGCAATAGATTACTGTAATTGTTACTATCTCAGCAACAGTTCGAAAAAAAAGCCATTATGTGCAGAAAATGGAAATGTATATGATACATTAAGTGATTTTATGAAATGAACAAAAAAATGGAGTTTAAAACCATATGAATTAGAAGAAAGTGGGCATTTAAAAGAAAAAAAAATGTTACGTGATTACCTTGTTTTAAAGGCCTAACAATGACGCTTCGTGCATTTTTAAATGTGTATGATTCAATTGTTAAAGAAGAATTCACGCACGATTTTCAATACGCAATTGGCTTGACAAACCAAGATTCGGCGGAACAGCTGTTTTCAAAATTACGACAGCGAGGAGGATTTAATTTTAATCCAACGTCGCGTATAGTGCGGTTAAATTTACGGCATATTCTATGCTCAAAATTAATTAAACCTGGGAATAGGATCAACACACAGGAAGAAGATACAGACACATGTTCCTTAATAAGAGAAGAAAGCTGCATACCGATACATTTGAATGGGATAGCCACTCACGATGAAGAGGCCGAACAGGACGACGATGCACTAGATTGTGCAATACATTTAAATAATAATATTGAGAATACGAACATATTAGTGCCGAGATGGACAAAGATGCATCATTTTATGAAAGGACATCAATTGCATACTTTGCAGGTTACATTGTACATCATATAATGAAAAAATATGATTGTACTGAACGCCGTGATAAAATGATGAAAACTTCTATGGATTATGTTGAAGGTGTAGAAGAATATTTCGTAGATAGGGAATATTCAGATGACGATGAAGATGCCCCATGCATTACGAAGTTAGCAAGAGCTACAGAAGAATTTGTTCGCGTTACAACGTTGCAGCTAAAAATATTTGAAGGATACGGGAAAAATTCGTGGAGTTCCTGAAATTTATATACAAATTTATATATCAAGGGAATAGAGGAAACAAATGTCCAACACCTGGCATGGTTTAACAAAGAAGAAAGCTGCTACGATCACTGTGTAGCAGCTTTGAAACATTTATACAAAGTGAAAATACATGACCACGCATGGAAGAGAAATGAAGAAGAGAAATCCAGAAAGAAGTCATGCAAAAGGCAAAAATTAAAAAATATATTGCACCAGTAAAAACTGTATCATTTGCGACAAGTAAGAGGTATGTACATATACGGTTCCTGCGGCTCATCTTGTCTTCTGCAAGCACTCCGGGTGGATCGAGTAGCTCGGGGGGCGAGATGGGACCGCGGTGACAACCGAATACATAAGTCGCAGGTGCTTTTAATTTTGGCCAGCTACATGGAGATTACAACCTCATCCCTCCTCCTTTATTACGCAAAAATCAGGCCACCGTGCAGGTTTTAGTGGGTAGGAATCCCACACTACCCCCGCAGTCTTCCTCTAAAGCAAGTGGGGATGCCTTTTAAAGGTTTCCTCCATGTAAAAAAAAAACGCCGAATGTAAGTACGCACTAAGTCATTAACGTTTTGCGTTTATTTGTATTTTTATGTTTTCTTTTGCGTGCAGTATAGTACCAAATTTATCGTTTGAACTCTTTTAATTATAGATTATACAAATCGCTACTAATTTAGTTTCGCGAGAATATTAATATTCCCTATGAGTTCGAAATAAGACGACAGTTACGACCGTGACAACTGTGGAATCGTGAAATGACTAGCGTGAAACCACACAGGGCAGATTCTACTCGGACGGATTCTTGTCTGTGCTAGCGTGGAACCAAACAGAGCAGATTCCTCCTATGATGGAATGAAATGGGTTTTTGTACATGCTAGCGTGGAACCAAACAGGACAGATCCCTGCAATTTACAAGCTGAGAGCAGCACCTCGCCCGAGCCAACCAATTCCTATGGCGTGAGCACTCTCATTTCCTCTCTGGTATTATAAAAAGGATGCAGCCTAGATCTAGGGTAAGGCGCGGTTGATTCAATTTTATTGGATCGATACCCAAGACACTTTTCGGAACACTTAATGAAGAAGACGCAGCTTATTATAATCGCGAAATCGATAACGTAATAACCGATAATAATAGATTAGCCGCTTTAATACAAAGCGAGACCTACGTGTTAAAAGCCGCGATAAAAGATAATGCGTTGTTCAAGGACCAAGTATCACAGCGAATAAATGCAATTATATCATGTAGAGACAATAAATGCGCAGAATAAGCAAGTTGGGAATAAAATGATAATTATCGAAATTTTAATACAATATAATATGGTATTACAAATGTACTCCGGAACGGTAGAATTAGCTGAAGAAATCATCTTATGCGCAAAAAAGGGTCAAATTCATCCCTCGCTTGTAGACCACGACGAATTAGTCGGCGTAATTAAACATGTAGCGATAAAATATGGTGAAAATCAGTCACCGTTTCCCACGGAACCTGAGTTCATTTATGATTTCATACGTGTTAGTACAATATCGATTACAGTACTTCACAATGAGAGACTCTGCTTCAAGATTCGTATACCAATTCTCGAAGACGGACAATATCGCGCATATTATTTAATAGCATTACCAGAAATCACAAGTGACGGCCTTAAAATGATTCAGTTACATAATAATTGTATTTTGTTAAACGAGAGAAGACACAATTTTATGCCAACTAGCTATGTAGAGTTACAAGAATGCCGGAAGACAACACAAACTCGCATATGTAAGAGACATGTACCACAATATTCCATTACGGTTGAAGACCCGTGTCTTAGAATAGGTAGACAAACCCTAAATGATTGTCCAAAAAATCATTGCAAATTTAGTATAGTTCGAACACTTGCAACTATATGGCACCAATTGTACGAATTAAATCGCTGGATAGGGATTATAAGTATATCTGACTACATAACGATAGATTGCCCGGGAAGCAATCACATACCCCTCGAAATTAATGGCGTAATCTTCCTAGAATTAAGTAAAGGGTGCCTAGCTCATACGTTAACTGTAACCCTATTTGCGGAAGATACAATAGAAATTCAACGTAGCGAATTAAAATTAGCACTACCAAAAGCGAATATTACGATTGCAACTAACATCTCCGTAGTCCCAATTCCATAAATTAGGAATGCGCAAATTCAACTGGATGTATTAAACACTCACTTACGAAACCTAGAATCAATAGAGAGCGAAGCAAATTTAATCGAAAAACGAATGAGAGACTTCAGCGCGGCGGAAACTCGATGGACCTTTGTTAAATATGCGTTAGTAGGAATTACCAGCGTACTTATACGCAATAATTAAGTTTAAGATACATTGTCTACTCTTAGGTAGACCTTGCATTAACGTTTATAACAATTGTTTCAACAATCGTTGTAACAATAACGTAGTTAATCATGATCTAGAACTACAAAAAAGTCACCCAATTACGAAGCCAAGAACATCGTCGAAGAGTAGGAATAAGGAGCCAAAACGAAAGCCGAAAACCCAAGATTCTCGCTAGCGGAATAAAACAATCTAACGCTCAGAGCCGAGCTTATCCGGGCGCCCCGGATGTGTTATGCGTCAGACATAAATCACCGTAAATATTTGTTATTTTGTTACTTATGTACCGATCTATGCCTAATGGACATGAGCCACACTGCCTCTCCTCCGTCCAGGATCAAGGTTCGAAGAGTCGCGATAAGAACGCTCCCCAACCTGGGGAACACCATATACGTATACGTATACATACATGTATAATAAGAAACCAATAGTAAGATGGGAGTACTAAACAGTACACCGTCACGCTGTCAGTTTTCCCTTACATCTCGCAAAGACTTCCCTGTAAATGCAGTTCGAGGACTGTTCTCGGGTCTCGAAAACCTAGTTCTGTAAAATCTTATATTTTCGTGTGTGGATATTAAAGAAGGAGAAAAACCAACACCAATTTCTTCACTCAATGTTCCAACCACGTAACAACGTTTCGAACGTTTTTCCATGAAACGTTTTTGTGCTGCCTTGGAACTAACTGTTCGCAGCGTACTTTAATGCTATGACGGTGTTACGTGGTTGGATGATTGTATGAAGAATTGGTGTTGGTTTTTCTTCCTGTTTCTTTAATATCCACACACGCAAATATAAGAGATTACAGTGCTAGTTTTGAGCCGCGAGAGCAGTCCTCGAACTGCCTTTACAGGGAAGACTTTGCGAGATGTAACTAAACGAACTGACAGCGTGACGGTGTACTGTATACAGTACTGTGTACTGTATATGTCCAATCTTTCTTTCGGTTTCTTATATATAGGGTGTTTTTCTAGGTTTGGGAGAATCCTTATCGCGACCCTTCGATCCTTGATCCTGGACGGATGAGAGGCAGTATGACTCACATCCATTACTCATTCGGATCGGTACATAAGACACGAATAACAAATATTTGTGGTGATTCGTGTCTGACGCATAACACATCCGGGGCGCCCGGAAAAGCTCGGCCCTGAGCGTTACATTGTTTTATTCTGGTAGTGAGGATCTTGGGTTTTTTGGCTTTCGTTTTGGCTCCTTATTCCAAATCTTCGACGATGCTCCTGGCTTCGTAATTGGATGACTTTCTTGTAGTTCTAAGTCATGATTAACTACGTTATTGTTACAGCGATTGTTGAAACAATTGTTATAAATGTTAATACAAGGTTTACCTAAGAATATACGATGTATCTTAAACTTAAATATTGCGTATAATATAAGTACGCTGGTAATTCCTACTAACGCATATTTCACAAAAGTCCATCGAGTTTCCGCCGCGCTTAAGTCTCTCATTCGTTTTTCAATTAAATTTGCTTCGTTCTCTATTGATTCTAAGTTTCGTAAGTGAGTGTTTAATACATCCGGTTGAATTTGCGCATTCCTAATTTCTGGAATTGGAACTACAGAGATGTTAGTTGCAATCGTGATATTCGTTTTAGGTAGTGCTAATTTTAGTTCGCTACGTTGAATTTCTATTATGTCTTCCGCAAATAGGGTTACAGTTAATGTATGAGCTACGCAACCTTTACTTAATTCTAGTAAGATTACACCATTAATTTCGAGGGTTATCTGATTGCTTCCCGGGCAATCTATTCTTATGTAGTCGGATACACTTATAATCCCTATCCAGCGATTTAATTCGTACAATTGATGCCATATAGGTGTAAGTGTTCGAACTATGCCAAATTTACAATGATTTTTTGGACTATCATTTAAAGTTTGTGTACCTATTCTAAGACACGGGTCTTCAACCGTAATGGAATATTGTGGTACATGTCTCTTAGATATGCGAGTTTGTGTTGTCTGCCGGCATTCTTGTAACTCTATATAGCTAGTTGGCATAAAATTGCGCGATCTCTCGTTTAACAAAATATAATTATTAGGTAGCTGGATCATCTTAAGACCGTCACTTGTAATTTCTGGTAATGCTATTAAATGATATGCGCGATATTGTCCGTCTTCGAGAATTGGTATACGAATCTCGAAACAGAGTCTGTCATTGTGAAGTACCGTAATTGATATTCTACTAACGCGGATAAAATCATAAATGAACTTAGGTTCCGCGGGAAACGGTAGCTGATATTCGCCATATTTTATCGCTAAATGTTTAATTACCCCGACTAATTCGTCGTGGTCTACAAGCGAGGGATGAATTTGACCCTTTTCTGCGCATAAGATGATATCTTCAGCTAATTCTAACGTTTCGGAGTACATTTGTAATAGCATATTATATTGTATTAAATTTTCAAGAATTATCATTTTACTCGCAATCTGCTTATTCTGCGTATTTATTGTCTCTATAATTGCATTTATTCGCTGCGATGCTTGTTCCTTGAACAACGCATTATCTTTTAGCGCGGATTTTAACACGTAGGTCTCGTTTTTTATTAAAGCGGCTAATCTATTATTATCGGTTATTACGTTATCGATTTCGCGATTATAATAAGCTGCGTCTTCTTCATTAAGTGTTCCGAAAAGTGTCTTGGATATCGATCCAATAAAATTGAACCAGCCGCGCCTTACCCTAGATCTAGGCTGCATCCTGTTTATAATACCTACACTATTCAATAATAGTTCTGTTCGATGAAACAATTGACGGGCATGAGATACTTGCTGGTCAAATAGAGTTTGTAGACTATGTTTTGGTATTATGCTTCCTATGCTTAGTAGTGAATTTAGTAGTGTTTCTATCGAGTTCGTCAGATCCGTGAGATTGTGGTATACAATTAGTTTCCATTCTCGATGATAGATAGCGACTGGTCCCATGTCATCGAAATAAATGTTCGGGAGATCAGTATAATCCGTGATATTATACATGCTCGCCGCTGCGAGTGGTGCTATCGCCTGGGCGATTGCAAGAAGTCTGCAACAAATTCGAATGATTTGCATATTTACATCTATTGACATGAATTACTTCTATCTTGTTTCCTCGCCTTATTTTGATATTTTGTTCGCTCAAAACATTTAATATTTCATAAGGTCCTTCGTATGGCGAAATTAAACCACCTTTTAACTTTTGTGACTGCTTGGCTTTTAACCACACGTAATCACCGTTTTTATATGGGTATACCGAAGTGCCTTTGTCGTACCGTAACTTTACATTTTCTTTAGCGCAGATCAGGTTTTCGCGGGCTCTTGCTTGAATATCTTGAATTCTAGACTTTAATTCGCGTAAAAAGTCGTTGTAGCCTTCGCCATTATTTTCTAAAAACGATTCGATTGGAGATGGCTCCGATCCAAAAACTAATTCATGCGGCGAATATCCCGTTGAACTATGAGTGGTTTCGTTATAAATTTTGACATAATAAGGGATCATTTCGTCCCACAAATTTTCGTTCTCTGTATTTAACCTTAAGAATTCTTTTAATACCGCGTGCGAACGTTCTAACGAGCCATTACTTTCTGGATGAAAGGATGTTGTTGTTACGTGTTTTATTTTAAACTGAGAAACTAATTCTTCAAACAATTCACTTAGGAAATTCCGACCGCGATCCGTAAGGATTTCTTTAGGGACTCCAAAGTTCAAAAAGTAATTTGAAATCAATTGTTTAACTATTGAATTACACTCTTGGTTTTTTAATGGGTATGCTTGTATGAATTTTGTTAAGCAGTCTTGTAAAGTTAGGATGTAGCGATTTTCATTTTCCGTAACGGGCAGAGGCCCAACAATATCTAATGCGATTTTATCGTTAAAACATTTAGGCGTGTCAGTAATCTTCATGGGAGCCCGAGTGGTATTACGATCTATTTTCTGCGTTTGACATTTTTCACAATTCTTTACATATTCGCGTATGTCGTCGTACATTCCGAACCAATAATATTTGCGAGCAATAACATGCAAGGTTTGATTGATTCCGCGATGGCCGTAATCAAGAGAGTCGTGAAGTCTTTCAAGGATGTTACGTTTCTCGGACTCTGTCTCGGGTTGTAACACGGGTGTCGTTATTAGCTCTACCGCGATTGAAGGGTCGTTAAATATTTCGCAGATAACGGCCTTCAGTTCCTTCATCGTTCCTAAGAACAACTGTCTCAACAGCTCTAAAGGAATACTGATACGGCGCTTGTCTTCAGCTATTAAGATTGCTAGTACTTCGCGTAGGTACGTCTTGAGGCGCGATTCCGAGAACTTTCTTAACTCGATTGACAACGCAACAATCTTGTTGTTGTCATCCTGTAGTGTATAGAGGTCATCCTTGAGTCCTTTCATGAAATGAATCGGCGTAGTTTCCATTGAAGATTCTTCCTTAAAAGCGATGTGTTTCCTCCAACCAGGGCGTTGAGTCTCAACGACATAAACCGGGTTCCTGCTCAGAGCGTCAGCGTTCTTATGCGTTATTCCCTTTTTGTAGATGATCTCGTAGTCATACTCTTCTAATGCGATACGCCATCTCATTAATCGCGAATTTGGATCCTTTAGATTGAAGAGCCACTTCAAGGGTTGGTGGTCAGTTATAATTTTGAAATGTTTCCCGTACAGGTAAGGGCGAAAATGTTTTACGCTCCAAACTATAGCTAGTAGTTCCTTTTCGGTGGTAGAGTAATGGGTTTCGGCAGAGTTCAATGTCCGACTTGCAAAGGCAACAGGTCTTCTTCGTCCCTTGTCATCTTCCTGTTCCAGAACACTTCCAATGGCAATATTTGAAGCATCTGTAGATAGGTGAAAGATTTTATTTTGGTCCGGGAACTGCAACAAACATTCGTTGCACAAATCGTCCTTTAATTGTTGGAAGCTTCTTTCTTGATCAGGTCCGAACACGAAGGATGTATTGGCTTTTAGTAAATTGTTTAAGGGCTTGGCCTTTTTACTGAAATCTTTAATAAATTTGCGGTAATACCCGGCAAGTCCGAGAAATTGTTTTACCTGCTTAGCGTCCCTTAGTGGGGGAAAGTTCCTTACTGCTGTTAACTTATCGGGATTCGGTTTGATTCCATCTGGGGTTATTACATGGCCTAGATATGCGAGTTCGGGTTTTAAATATTCGCATTTGTCAGGCTGAAGCTTCAGGTTTTTCTGTCGCAATCGTTCGAAAAGTTTTGCGATATTCGTGTTGTGTTCATCGATAGTTTTTCCAAAAACAACGATGTCGTCCAGATATACCAGGCAGGTGTTACCAATTAAATCACGCAGCGCATGGTCCATCATGCGTTGAAATGTCGCGGGAGCGTTCTTCAGTCCGAACGGCATTCTATTAAATTCAAAATGCCCACGAGGTGTAGAAAATGCTGTCTTAGCCTTGTCTTTTTCTGCCATTGGAATTTGGTGAAACCCGCTAGCTAAATCAAAGGCGCTGAAATAACGTGCGCTTCCCAATGAATCGAGAATTTCTTCGATATTCGGTATTGGGTAATTATCCTGTGGTGTTTTTGCATTTAGAGCTCGGAAATCTACAACTACCCTCCATTTCTTCTTTCCAGACGCATCCGTTTTCTTGGGTACGATCCATAAAGGGGAATTAAACGGTGAAGTTGAAGGTCTAATTATTTCCTTCGACAGCAGTTCTTTAGTTTGTTGTTCAATTTCCTTTCGGTGAGCCTCGGGATATCGAAATTGTCTAATTTGGACCGGTTTTTCGTCTATAGTATTAATGGTGTGTTCCATTAAATCGGTCTGAGGCAAAGGATCCCCTGGTAAGTGATATATATCATAGAATGACTGTACGATATCCCACATTTTCTGCCTGTCGTGTTGGTTAATGGGTGGGATAGCCGTGTGTTTTCCTGTAGTAACTTTAATCTCTCAGAAGAATAGGGCGGGCGAGATTTTTCTTTATCTTGTGCATTAATTGTAAAGATTACTTCTTTTCGGGTGGTATCTATCTTTGCGCCTTCCTTTTCTAAGAATTTGAGTCCGACTATTCCGTCGCAATTTAACGGGAACTCATTCGGAACAATGGCAAATTCGTGGTCTTGTAGGAGTAACGCGTCCGCAGTTTCAATTGGTATGTTGGAGATTCCAGTCAATACATTCGGTTTGAATATGATATTTCCTCCTATTGCTGCGTCGGCCTTCACTATGTTAACACTAGATGCTGTGTCAACTACGAAGGTTCCGGTACGATTCGGTAGTTTTAATTCTATTGTCGCGTACTCGAATTCGTCTGTATCGGTCGTCTTGTAGACTGTTCTGGGTATGGCGGTCCTTTTGAATTGAAATCGCGTGTCCGAAAATCCTGTTGTCTTGTAGACTGTTCTGGGTACGGCGGTCCTTTTGAATTGAAATCGCGTGTCCGAAAATCCGGTTGTCGTGGCGTTCGATGTTGCTGACTACCGCGATTAAGAACATATGGCAAGTTCCGTCGTATTTCGTAATCGGTTCGGACTTCGTTCTCTATTTCTTCCGCGTATCTCTGCGCATCTTCCAATGTTTCGGCTCTAAATGCACGAACTTGATTTCTAAGTTCGGGTTGTAACCCTCTAATGTATTGTGTTTTAGCAACCTCGTCTTCGTGTTTCAGTATCGCGGATTTTTCTGATTCATGGTACTGATAAGAATTTGTTATGGCGCGTTTTGCTTCGATGTGTTTTATCATGAATTCTTTATTGTAAAACGCAACGTTCCCTCGGTTGTGGTTTAGACGAGCCCGTTCTAATGAAGCGAGATCGTAACTTTTCACCTGGCCGAATGCGCGTCGTAAGGCAGTTGAAAGGTCGTGTAATCTACGATACGTGATTCCGTCTATTGCGTTTCGTGCTAGCCCAACGATTTTCTTCGAGATGATAATTTGTGTGAACAATTCTTCCGGCGGCGAAATCATCCGATATACTCCTTCTATTTCCCGAACGAAGGTCTCTACAGCAATGTTCCGACCGTTGAACTCTGTTATGAGATCAAGATGCTCGCGTATATTTTTTGTAGTTCGTGCACTCCTAGCGATGTACGTGGAATTTACTGTTCTGGCTTCCGATTCTTCGTCATCCGTGGAATCTATTGTGAACGGAGCATTACACCTCGGTGTTTCGTTCCTTGTCGCGTCACGGTTATTAGCATTACGCGGTGGATGATCCCTCTTATACTCGTCAAACGCAAGTTGCAGAGATTGAAGACGAGACATCATCTCTTCGAGATTTATCGAAGAGTGTTGTGCGGTGACCTCAGTCTGTTCCTCGGAACTTCCGCACATCCCCGTTTCAGATTTTTGCTCCCGATGAGATGAAAACATAGTGAATGTTTTTGATTGTTACTTACAGAAGGAATACTATCTTCATCTGCTGTGCCTTCCTGTCTCGTGCTCGGAGAATCCTCGGATTCGTTTGCTGTAATCCCACCGCTGCCACCAAATTTATGTTACGTGGTTGGATGATTGTATGAAGAATTGGTGTTGGTTTTTCTTCCTGTTTCTTTAATATCCACACACGCAAATATAAGAGATTACAGTGCTAGTTTTGAGCCGCGAGAGCAGTCCTCGAACTGCCTTTACAGGGAAGACTTTGCGAGATGTAACTAAACGAACTGACAGCGTGACGGTGTACTGTATATATGTCCAATCTTTCTTTCGGTTTCTTATATATAGGGTGTTTTTCTAGGTTTGGGAGAATCCTTATCGCGACCCTTCGATCCTTGATCCTGGACGGATGAGAGGCAGTATGATTCACATCCATTACTCATTCGGATCGGTACATAAGACACGAATAACAAATATTTGCGGTGATTCATGTCTGACGCATAACAACGGCAGCTGGTAGGCGGCTCGCCGTTGGCAACTTCAGCCATTTAAATCAAGAATATCGAATATCGAAGTGGGCGACTCGCGATGGCGGGTTTCGTGCATAGAGAATTTCGGAATTTCCTCCGATACTCCTGATTTAAATGGCTAAAGTTACCAACGGCTGGCCGCCAATTGGCTTCCGCGTTGAAATAACGTACGCTGCGAACAATTTATTGCCATCCGGCTGCCAATTTGGCACCGGATGTCGATTGTGTGGAGGCAAATTCAAACGATTGTAACTAATTTAGAGAAAACACTCTTTCGTGTTTAGTCAGTTATATAAAAGTCATTACGTTAAACTTTTGTATCTCATTTTCGGTTTCATTATGCATAGGTGCTTTTTCATGATTGCGAATAAGAATGCGAATGAGCTATAATTTTGAAGCGTGACTTTCAATTCATAGTAGCTTTTTTCTACAGCTTGGGGAACACGTTACATTGCCAAAGAAATTGCGGGCATTCGTGAAACCTACATAGGAAAAGGTGCACGTAAATAAGTGTAACGAATAAAATTAGGTATATTCGGTTAATCCGCAGAATCTTGGTACTGACGTCATCGCTAAGGTTTATTTATAAAATTTCTTAGGTTATATGCACTTCGAACCATTGTTATCACTTGGATACCAGTTACCGGTACGTAATTTATATTGGTCAATACTATTTCTTATAGAAATAAATAATACTTACTGCAGTCAAATACTTCGGCCGAAGCAATCGGATACCAGCAAATGTTGCGTATTCCGAAATATATTCAGCGCAAATACTTACATACGAAATAAGTTTCCCAGTATTGTTCACCCTAGTTTTTGCGTATATAAGAATATGCATACCTAAAGAGTGTCATTGTACAATCATCATTTGCAATCTATCCAACCTGCCTAGATGAAAATAGATCAAATATCTTTCCCACTTTTTCCCCATTTCCAACTTCTTGATTATAATATTACATTTATCTTAATTTTTCAGATATTTATATAAATTGAAGTAATAAATAAAAATGAGTCTTCAGTGGACCTTAATCGCTGGATTTCTTTACGCCGAAATCTTTGTAGTATTACTATTGGTCCTACCGATAATCTCTCCGATCCGATGGCAAAAGCTGTTTAAATCTAGATTTTTACAAAGCTTAGGCAACCAAGCGTCATTTTATTTCTTAATTTTACTCGCTATATTAGTATTATTCTTATTGGATTCGTTCAGAGAAATACGCAAGTATTCTGGCGTGGAACACACAGAACACGGTCATCTTGATAGCGAGATGCAAGGTACTCATCATTTGTTTCCTCTAAAAGAATAATCTGATAGAAAATAATATTAACATTATTACGCATAGGTAATATGAGATTGTTCAGAGCGCAAAGAAACTTTTATATATCCGGCTTTGCGCTTTTCCTGAGCCTCGTCATACGTCGTCTCGTAACATTAATTTCTACTCAAGCCGTACTGCTAGCACAAAGCGAAGCAGCTATGCGGCAAGCTCAGTCTGCAACAACAACAGCGAAAAGTTTGTTGTCCCAGAAAACAAGCGGCGAGAGCGCGCAGAATGATTCCAACGAAGCACATGACAAAGCATTGTCCGAATTGAGAAATCAAATCAAGGACCTGCAAGCGAAAAATCAAGATTTAGATCAGCAGCTTACGAAAGAGAGGAAAGATAAAGAAGCCATAAAATCGCAAGCCGAATCTCTGGCTAAGGAGTACGATCGCTTAACGGATGAGCATGGAAAATGTATCCAATCGAGTGGTGATAAGAAAAGTGACTAGATTATACTTTCGTTCCTTATTCTCGTGTTTTTTTTTCTTTAATTATGTTATACGACTAAAGTTCCCTTGTTCTTACAAAAATTTGTTACAATTGATGCTTTATATTATGTAATTCATTTTATATAATCCTGTTACAGTATAACTGCATAATATAGAAAATAAGGTACATATAACAGTATAATGTTTATTAAATCTGTTGTTACAAAATCGAACATAAAATATGGTATTAGGATTTATGATACGTATCAGTACTGTATTTTGTTAAAAATACATTCACAGTGAAATAACAGCTAACGAATACATTCATATGAACTAATAGTATCGATGTTGCATTCATTGCATTATTTGTTGTCGAATAATCTTTCGATGTATATTTTCTATGATACTATTTCTCAGCATTTTATTTAAGTAAGAGATTTAACATCTTAAAAATAAAATACCAAATGAACGTAATTTCTATCTTAAAACATAGACCTCAGCCTAAAGGAGAAAAACTAAAATTGTGGAACTGGGATTAATATTATAATACAAAGAAGTAATATTTGTTTTCATTTATATTTCATAAAAACGCACACCCTTTGTGCACAAAAAAAAATAAAATACTATGAAAATTAATTATCAAAAAATTAAAAAAGTTCTTTTTAATGTACATACTTCCTCGTTTCTGCATTATCATTTAAAAAGATTGAAATTTAATGTGAATAAAATGCTTTCCAAACGCGAGCCTATTTTTTAATTACAAGAGAATTAACTTTGAAACAATATATATCGTGAACAATGCGTATAATGTAATTGAAATGATATCAAAGGCCATACGTAAATTTCTGATTCATTTTAAACAAGTTAAAAAAATATAAGCTTATATTCAACCTAACTTTAACTGTAACTGTGTGACTTTAAATGTAATAGCAATCACTTTTATTATTCACTTTATTGTTAATGTTTATTATGGGCCATACCACGCCAAATCGATCGCTTTTGGCAACATATACAGGGTGTACAAATTTATACTACGTACACTGTACATAGTCTAAATTATAACATTTCACCTCGACAGAAGCTTTTATG
This sequence comes from Holcopasites calliopsidis, assembly GCA_023838395.1. Taxonomy (NCBI): domain Eukaryota; kingdom Metazoa; phylum Arthropoda; class Insecta; order Hymenoptera; family Apidae; genus Holcopasites; species Holcopasites calliopsidis. The sequence continues at coordinate 234,159 of JALHAQ010000048.1, forward strand.
GTTTGTCGCTATTTCAAGCCCCTCGCTCATTGATCGCGTTCGCTCTCGTCCCCTTCGAGAACAAAGTCATGCCGAATAGTCGAACCGTTTCGTCTTAAGCAACTGACCGGTTCCGAGCGAATTGCTTAGTTGGGAACATTACTATATTACTGAGGTCAAATAGATAACAGAAGTTTATATAAACTTCTATAAACCGAAAATGCTTTATTGAAAAGACATATGCTTGTAAAAATGTTTATGATTTTATCGTGTCAGTTATAAGAGAAGCCCCCCCCCCCCCTTCAAGAATGCAGGCTCCCACTCGTCGAATTAGTGATTGCCGAACTCTTTCAAATATTCTAACTGTATTGGAAATAATAGTAAATGAATTGAATTTTGAATACATTCCCAAAGTTCATCTTCTGTTTCTATCATATTCTTATAAACCAACTCTTCTGCGTGACCCCATACATAGAAATCCAGATTCGGATCAGGTGATCTAGGAGGCCAACTGAGTAGACCGTTTAACATTGAAGGAACTATCTATTAAGAAAATCACGTATACTCCGTCCAAAATGTGGCGGTCCACCATCATGTAAAAACCACATTTCATAGCGTGTTACCAATGAGACATTATGTAACATTGAATGCACATATGTATTTCCAGTAAAGCATTTTCGGACATAAGTTTATATGAACTTTTTCATCTATTTGGTGTCAGTATTATGTAGTATAAGTTTGGTCCCAACCTTCTTGGACATTTTGTATCTTCCAGTAATTGTAGTCTATCCCATTCTGCAGTATAAGAATAACCAAAAGCGGCATTCCGTGTCGGTTCCTTTGATGTTGGTATCCAAGGTCACGTGACAGGCGCCCATGTTGTTGGTGTCTTAATGCACTCCTGTCAGGGCAAACTAAGTTTGTTGATAAATCTAAATTTTGCCGTTATAAATATCAACTGGAAAAGAGTCATTTGGTCAAATATTTTTAAGTTCAATACCGTTTAACAACGGCTCACCCCGATTACATAAACTCACATTATTTGATCCCAAATACCGAGTCATCCGTGCCCTATGATTCTTAGTGATCCGCAGTCTTAATATCTCATGGATCTTGCCCTTTCCATCCCTACTCCTCATATTCTACGATCCTAAAAAACCCTCCATACAACTTCCGAGTAGCTTGATTCCGTCTAGTGAAGTACTGTTATGCGATTGACAAGCACTGTAATAGACCGAGTCTACGTTTTGGAATACAAGCCTCTTGTTTTCCGAAATTGGGAGTCTAAATATTCTCTGTGTCCATTACAGTGTAGTAGCGCGCGATGTTTTGTTTCGTTTTGCAGCGCTGCAAAATGTCGCTGCGGGGCGTGGGCGCGTACGAGGAATACATAGATGTATGGAGGAAAACTGACGCCATCTCGTCACTATAAACTGCTTATAGTAAACTGCGATGTAGCATTTCTCGGATACGATTTTGAAGGAGTATCGCTACTTGTTATTCCTATACTATGCCTATACCCTCGTCTGTGGTCTATCAATGTAAAGTTTAAAATAATGAGCATGTGTTATCATTTCACTGACTTCGAGGTTATTGCAGTTTCAGCAAAATTTGAAGACGCGCTGCTAGAAAGTGATCGTTTTGGCATGGAATGGTTCGTACAAAATATGCAAGCAAAAATAAACATCTTTTCTGCTGAAATCGTTAATTTATTTCATTATTCGAAATCTCCCGCTATTGCGTAGTAGTTCATACTGCATTCACTAGGTGCGTTGATACTGCTTCTATATATAGGATCATTTGCGGCGAATCTCAACCCTCATTTATTGTCGAGTTTTATATTGCTTATTGTTAAAGGGACGATAAAGAAGAATGCCGAAACCCAAGTCAGGACCGCAGGATTTACCTCCCAAGGGTGGTTATGCACCTTACCAGATCAATCGAATTAAACTACGAACTATCTTTGGAGGTATACAGTAGTTTGTAATGTCCATAAGTTTATTATCTAATAATGCATTTCAATATCACTGTGCCTTTTGCGCACGTCAGACTTGAATCATTAGAGCCAATAAGTGTAAAATGAAATAAAATCTGGTATTAATTATGCCTTCTACTAATCTATTACTGAACGTTTTAATTGTACGATCAGTATATTATTAGGAATTTCGTTATATTTCAAATTATTTCGTGTAAACAAGGACTCATTCTAAAGCTACACACTGGACGAGAGTACATTATTTTGACATTTGTCTACCCTTATTGGCTTTTATGCTTCAAGCAAAACAGTTCTCCGAGTTTGTACGTTGAGGATTAAGGAAAGCAAGAGTCCCGTTTTAGGTCGAATGGGTCTTGGACTATTGATTGCTACTAACGCCATTGGGTTCCCCTTATACTACCAAAATTGGGTACAATGTAGGAAAGATAAGATTGAGCATATGAGTACACAGCTGGCTACACTTCCAATTCTATATGCGGAAAGAGACAGAGCGTAAGATGATTACTTGATATATTTCTATTTTTCACTATTGCATATGAGATATAGTAGGCATTCTTACTTTATAAGTAAAACCATTAACTCCACATGCTTTTTGTTGTCTGAATTTTCTGGATGTCTTTTTGGTAGTACTATGTGAAGCAAAATGTTGTGCATTGGCATTTTATTAGAGCTGCTCAGATATTCGAATTAATCAAACCGAGAAATACTCGGATTGAATTTTCGATCTAAGCCGAACGATCGATTCACCTGGCCGGTTCAAAAGAACAAAGTAGCTCGAACGAAGCCCAGTGGATCAAACAAAATCAAGTGGCTCGAACGAAAACCTAGCAGCTCGAAAGATGAAGATCGAAAGGATCGGTATTTCGTAGCCAATAGATATTAGTTTCTATTGTATGCAAAGGTTTTTCACTCTTTAATAATAAATGAGTCAACGCATGTCCAAAGTGGCCACTACGTGGAATATGAATGCTTAAGATATTTTAAATTATAAGACAAGATGCGCAATAATTATTTCCTTCAATCAATTTGTTATGGTTACTAATAATCAGTATCGCAAATCTAAATATTATGAATATTATTTAATATCTTGAAAGTTGAAACAGTGGTTTACAACTTTATATGAAATAGCTCGCGATTTCGTACCTTTCATAAGACAATTCCTTGTAGCTTCACTGAAAGTCTTTATAAAAGGTAATTCTCAAAAAATATTCAAGAAATGAATTGAAGTCAAGAGGTTATTTGTGTCGGCTTAAAAAAACCTACGAGATATCAACCTTTTTGAAGCACAGTCGAGCTACACGGGTCTTATGATCTGCTCGGTTTGATTCGAGCCACTCGATATCGTTAGAACTACTCGCTTCTTTCGAGCTAGGCGGATGAATCGAGCGCTGGGCTTGGATCGGAAACAGAGTTTTAGTTCGGTTCGAATTTCAAGCTACTCGAATATTCGAGTATAATGGCAGCTCGACATCTTATGCCACTGGTAATTGAATGATTATGTGCAGTTCTATGTATGTATATGATTGCATGCAGAGATGAGTAAAATATTTGAGAACTGTTTTAAATACTATTTTGACTATCCATTTTTCTGCAGTTCAAATAAAATAGTATTTTAAATAAGAAGTGAAACTGCGACAAATAAAATATGTTTATTTTCAGAATCTAAGGTACAAAATAAAATATTTCAATTGTTTATTATAAATAGTATTTGAAATATTTCTTAAATGTAAATAGTTTCAGGAGGGAATGAATATTAAAATGCAGTAATTCATGACATCTGCAAACTATTTAGTTTATTTTGTTTTTAACTATGCCTATTTGTATGTACCAAAGTGCATCGTTCAAGTTTTTTGTCACTCAGATTGCTCCTTTGTGGACAAAGGATCAATTCAGCAAAGGTAAATAATCTTTCAACTGGGGCAGACGACGGAATTGATGTATTACATTTTAATAATAATTTTTGCATGTGTTTGTATTTCGTAATGCTTTGAATTCGTGAATCTTTATCACTTAAAGATTGCAATAATTTTAATTCTACAGTGTTGCCGTCACTGCCAGCTATATCATTATCATCACTGGGTTTGTTCATGAATGGAAAAAGTCACCTTTTTCTATATTTTCTATCCTATTTTGCGCAAATGAAGAAGAATGATTTCGTATATCTGGAATTGCTATTTCTTTTAGAGCAATTCGTACTATTTCTTTAATGTAATTACGTTTATCTTCCATTAGATTGTTTGAAATCCACTGTCATTTCCATGCTGAATGGCTAATAGTCGCAATTATGTAATCGTTTGTGTCTTCCGAAAAATTGTCAAATCATGAATCCGAGTTTTCAAACTTCATATCAAATGGAGTTTTAAGGGTTCGCAATATTTTAAAGCTTTTGTATTATTCTTTGCACTTTCGATCTTCTGCGAATTATGTTATGTCGCTAAAATTCACGGAACACATTCTTTGCTACATTCTTTGTTTCACGAAGAATGTAGCGATGGGTAATAACTAGGACCATAACATACATACACTTCTGGTATGTTGGTAAATATTACAATACTGTATGACGACATAATTTCATAAAAGGAAATGCCAAGAGAGTAGAAAACTATTTATATTAATAAGAAGAGAAATATTTGTATTTTCAATAATAATATTTGATTCCTAAAGAGAAAGGAATCAATGAGAAATAAAATAAATAAAATATTTCAAACACAAGATTCAATATTTTCAGTATCTCTCAAATAAAATACTATTTTAAATATAATATTTTGAAGCTTTCTCTCACAAATAAAGTATTTTACTTTGAAACGCTCAAACGCACGGCTAAAATAAAATTAACTATTTACAGCTCTGATTGCATGTGCAAGGACTACTGTATTTCATTTTCATTAGGTTTACATTCGTTAATTACATGAATGCTTGCGAATGCTTACGAGAAGGAGTTTTAGTGATTTGAAAGTTGAGACCCAAATTTGTGCGAAAAGTGTTTTATAGTTTTAGTGCTATTTTCAACGTTACCTACTCATCGCAGAATAAGATATCAACAGTGCTGAGTATCTTCCCTTTATTAGTTTCCTGTCTATACATATTTTATATTCCGCTTTTTTATCTCGTATCAATTTCAAAACACAAAGAAGGCAATTACTCGAAATAGGGACGATCCCACCGTCAAGGGTTTAAAAAAGTCTAAATCGAACCCAACCTGTGTCAATAACGCAGGGAGTGACGTTACACTGGGAAAACGTTTTTCGCAAAATTTTAGGTCCTATCTTTCGACTTCCCAAAAATCCTTCTTGCAAACATTGTTTTTCTGTAAATGGAGTTATTTGCGAAATTTCAAACAAATCGGACGTGACAAGCTTTCAGAAATGCAGCCTCTTTTTTTACAGGATGTTGAAACACATGAAACTATTACGAGCTCAGGAAGAGGACGTAATGAAGGATTTCCCACATTGGGAAGTGGGTACATTCTTTGGAGTACCCATATATGAAACATTGCCAAAGGATACATACATAGATCCTCATCCTGTAGAATGTTACGTAGGCACGAGTCCGTTTGACGTTCCATTTATGGCGCTATCTTCGTACATCTATTAGACCTTCCTTTCTAAAGATTTGTATCATAGTGTGTCATACTAATTTAAATACAATTAATAAACTCCTGTTATTGTAAATATACAACCATGTTGTCAGTCATGGTAAGTGTACATACTCGTTTTTTATAAAATTTCTTTAAAAAGCATGTACAAGGTTGCATAATTTTAAATAGTAAGGACTAAATCGTAAATTATCATACTCGGTGAAATTCAGCTATAGAATAGTTATCGAAGAATATTTACCAGGTATCAATTTTCATCAGAGCTCGTGCACAATTTGAGGGAGAGAAGCCGTCCCGAAAGTAAATGTCGGTCAACATTTAGAATTAATATCAACAAATAACGGTCAACAATTTGTTGAAAACTGCTAATAATGATTGGTAAGAAATGATAGGATATTATACAGGGTTGTCCGTAATTCACGGTACAAATGGGTCAGGGAGATTTTATGGCTCAAAGTAAGACGAAAATCAAGAGTACAATTTTTTCATATAATCTCTCGTTTTCGAGAAAATCGAATTTGAATACTTGTTAAGTATGTATTCAAGCAGCCACAACCTCGCAAAACCAGAAATCGTGTTGCAATCGAAAAGAAGGTGATTCCTTCCCTTTTTTATACGACGCTTTGTCCTCAAGAAAATTGAGTCTTAAAGAAACCAATTCTTGGTTTCTTGAACTAAGCGGATTGCGGCTACTGGAGTACAGGGTTTCCTCGAAAACGAAGCGTCAGGTGAAAAAGTCTTATTCTTCATTTTCGCTTTATTTCTACAAGAGGAATCACCCTCCTTTCGCTGGTATCGTCATTTCCGGTTGTACCAGGTTGGAGCGACTTGAATATATGAGTACTTAACAAATATCTAAACTCGATTTTTTCGAAAACAAACGTTGTACCAAAAATTGTAGGCTTGATTGTCGTCTTATTTCGAGCTATAGAATCTCTTTGACCCCGTTTGTACCCCTCGTACATACAACACAAAAATTTATTTTTTATTATTTTTACGGTATTTACACGGGAAGAATGTTAATAATAAAACTTTAAAAATGCTGCACATAAATTTTGGTTATTGTCGCTGGTACATACATGCAGCTTCATGTAGTATAGCACATATACAGTACATGGGGTGTCTCGCTACAGGTTGCAAATATTTTAAGGGATGATTCTGCTAAAATAAGATGGAACAGAAGAATAAATTTTGTTCGTTTGAGGTTTCATTTTGGAAAGAAATGAGTTTGGAAATTCAACCGTTCAAAAAGTAAGTTGTGGTAAAACCAGAACTATCGGAAATTTTGGGAAAAAACGGAAATGGAGTGATTCTTCATGTTAGAACAAGCCACAAAGAATACAGGGATATTATGGTGATATAAAGATGTAATCAACACAAACATTTACAGTACAGTACAGAACATAAAACAGTAAACACTGTTTTTTTTTGTAATTAGTTCGAAAATAATTTCATTGTTACTCAAAATATTCAACTACTCTATTTAATTTCTATTTTTAACCTGCCTCTACTCTTTAATCACCCCTCTTCGGAGGATCAATTTGGCCCCGAATGTCGACTATGCGTGTCACGTCTAATAGATGTGAAAGGTAAGGGTGGGGGAGATCCGTCCAAGTGAATGCACCGGGCAAGCGAATTCACGCTTCTTCCGGTTTAATTCAAATGGAATTAAACAACAACTCTTGGTTGTAGATTTAAGTCAGTTAAATTTTAAAAAGCAAATTGTTTATTAAAAATTTCTTCGCACCAATTGAATACAGTAGGTGGAATATCGTAATTCCAATGGGTATTTCCTGTCACAACTTCCCTTAGAACATTATTTGGTATCTCCGCGTGATTGTATACCTTTGCTGCTGTGAGTGTACAAATTTCCTCAATGGGGGAGAGTTCGACTATAGGTAAGGGTTGCTCTACTTCTTCCAAATTCTTGGTTAGATCAATTATAATTGGTTCCTTACTAGTCCCAGAAATGGTGGCCTCCCTCAGATCTTTCTCCAATTGTTCTAGTATGGCTGCTCGTTGCTGTCTGGCCTTCACTTTCTTGCCACCACGTTTACTTCGCCGTCTGTATTTTTTTCTCTAATTGAAGGATTCGAATATTGTTGAAAAAAAAAGAATAAATTGATGACAAGGTTTCTTAGTCTGTATTTTTTTCTCTAATTGAAGGATTCGAATATTGTTGAAAAAAAAAGAATAAATTGATGACAAGGTTTCTTAGTCTTATACCTTAATTGCATTCACCTTGATTTCACCAGCAGCAAACATTGCGCTAGATTCAATTTGAATGCTCAACGCAAGGGTCTGCGCGATACAGGTATTTTAACTAATTTTTTTCTTGTTTTGTTCCTTCTCGGTCTAGTTCCCCAATTCTCTGCCTGATGGGCGAGATGTTGTAGAACTCTTCTTGAGTGGAAAAATTTCTAATTTTAAGGATTTCCTTTTTTTTTCCTTCAACGAGAAAGAACACTGACCAAATGATTTTACTGATTTCTGGAAACTATTCTCTAACTCTGAACTCGACTAACAACTGAACTTTTTTAGCTTAAACTGACTTTGTATATATACTATTTCCTACCCCTCAATGGTCAACCTGGTAGGGGTTGGAAAGTAGAGGGACCGAGGACGATTTCCAGACACACCATAGCTTTTGTGACTAGGTCCTTGAAAGAAAAGAAACCCACGTTCCTTCGCGCTAAATATTCTTTAGAGTGTTTACAGTCTTATTGCTTGGAATCGATGGGAAGACCCTTGGGTCTTGTTACGATTTATGACTGTTCGCAATATTTCCTTCCCTTCGTCGCTATCTCTGGTTTATTTCGTTATGTTTTTTTTCCTCTGCTATCTGCTTTCGAAAGGACCCTATTCATTTCTGACTTCTATACAATTTAACTTGGGCGCGAACTAAAATCTATCTGGTTACTTCTATTGCGTAATCGCGAATCAATTAGATGCTTTTACGAACGAATATCCGGGTATAAGAAAAATTGCGTCGAGCCACCTCCTTTCTCCCAGACGTTACATGTGTAACGTCTGGCGAAAAGGAGGTGTTTCGATACAATCTGCCTTACATACTGATACACATTCTTAGAAGCATCAAGTTAAATCACGCCTGCGCGACAGGAAATAAACAAGCGACCCCTAGTTACATTTGAAACAAGGGAATACTGAAATAGATAGATTTGAAAAATAGATCTTACATAAAATAATAACCATGAATTTCAACGAAAGGAAAATAGAGTTTAGATTCAGTAAATAAGATTAAACACCTTAAGATATATCAAGTGTGAAAGAACATGGGATGGAACAAACAGTGCATTGATAATTGGCGTTTAGAAGGTCGCCCTTGTTCCCTCCACTGGGCAACCCCTTCCATATAATTCTTTTATGAAAATTAGTATATATACGAGGGACAGTTTCTAATTTGAAGTAGTAAGAGAAAAAGCGGTTCAGTAGTAAGAGAAAAAGCGGTTCAGTAGTAAGAGAAAAAGCGGTTCAGTAGTAAGAGAAAAAGCGGTTCAGTAGTAAGAAAGAGTTTTGTCGTGAGTTGTGAAAAGAAGAAGGATTTAGTCGAGTTAATAAGAAACTCTATTCAACTGATTTAATTGAGGTCTCGCCAATTTGGCGGAGTAATCTAATAGATCTAATTTGAATAGAATTGGACAACCAGTTTACTTAATACCAAAGTACGCGCAGCATTTGCGTTGAACTCTCGAGAAACTGCACTAGCGCAGATCATGTCTGCAGTTGGCACAGTTAAGGGAGGAGCTAAGGTATTTGCATAGTGAATTAAGGTTTTAGTTTTATTTATTTTTCATAAAAACATTAGTATAAATCTTTCTTCATAAATTAGAAGCCAAAGAGAAACAGAAGGCGAAGTAAGAGAGGAGGAAGAAAAGTCAGAAACCGTCAGGAAAGGGCTGCTATCCTTAAGCAGTTGGAGGAGGAACTAAGGAGGACAAAATTAACTGACTATCACAGTGAGCCGCCAATTTTAATTGACTTAACTATTGAGGACGATCCATCACCTGTCCAAAGTGAATCTATCTCGGAAGAAATTTGTACATCTCAAGCCGTGAAAGTTAATGACCATCGCGAGATTCCAACTAACATATTAAAACAATATATTTTGAAATCCGCGCCTTTGGGCACCCACGTACCCGTTGAAGTGTACAACTGGTGTGAGGAAATGTACTACCAACAGTTTGGGCAATAAAACGTTTTATATTTTATATAAAAAAATTTAATTGAATTAATATCCGCCAAGAGGTCCATTTGAATCAAATCGGAAGAAATGTGAATTCACTTGCCCGGTCAGTTCATTTGGACGAACCCCCACCATAAACCTTATCATATCCTCGGACGTGACACATGCGAATGTTGCTCGACTCTGACTAGCACAACGTGTCATCCGGACAGACGTGGCTATCAGGGCAACAGCAATTTAGAGTATTGCTCAAGAACTTGATGCTCACGTTTCGTTAAGGAAGCAAATCAATGGAATTTCATTGCTGTTATTGAACTGAGCATGTACAGGGTGTATAAAAAATCAATGTCACGGCTATCATAGCTCGATTCTACACCTCTAGATCGATGGACATTTGCAGAAGAAACTTACCACAGAATTCATTTGGGCTTTGAAAATTAAGGTCAAACTTTTGTTCTGTCCTATTTTATTCTACTCCCCATGAGGATAAAAAGTGTCAACAGAACCATGGGTCGCAACTCAACTGTTTTCATGCAATAATAATGTTTATATTTTGCATTAATTAGCGCGGGTTAGCGCGAAAGAGTGAGAAAGCGATGGCTTGCGCCCCTTCGTGGTGCACTGGCCGATCTAGCGTCACAGACAGAAGATACCAATCGGTTGAGTAGTTTCCGAGATAAAAATTCAAAAGCACAGCCTGTTTTCCCCAAAATGGCCAAAAATTGCAAAATTCAAAGGTTCGTATTTTGTAAACAATTTCGAAGAAAGCTAAATGATGACTTAAACCCCCTCCCTCTAATTTCACATGAACTACAATATATTTCAGTTAAAACAAAATCCCTGATGTCGACATCAAAAAGTGATCGATTCGGCATGGAATGACCCTATCTCCCTCTCTTTTTCTCTCTCGCTCTTACCCATGCTATCTAACGGTAGCGTTGACACTATTTTTCAAGGAAACAATTGGTTTGCGACCCATAATTTCTTCGACACTTTTTACCCACGTGGCGATAGAATCCGATAAGACAAACAAAATTTTGATCGTATTTTTCAAGGTCAAGGACGACAATTTTGCACGGGCTTTTTTTCATAAATGTCCGCCGATCTGAATCATGCTGTGGTGGTCGTTACATACAGGGTGTGCTGCTACTGCATGTCAATATTTTAAGGAGCGATTGCTGAGGCAATATTGAACAGCTTTTTCCTTTACCAAAACGGCGGTTAAAGCTTCGTTTTTGAATGATTAATGAAAAACGGTGACCAATCAGAGCGCGCGCTTAGCCGAAAAGGCGTCCAAGGCTGCAGTTGAGCGTATCACGATCTTCTCTCGGCTGAGCGCGCGCTCTACGCCCGCCCTGATTGGTCAGTGTTTTTCATTAATCATTTAAAACCGAAGCTTTAACCACCGTTTTGGCAAAGGAAGAAGTTGTTCAAAATTGCCTCAGTAATCGCTCCTTAAAATAGTGACATGCAGTAGCAGAACATCCTGTATATCTTTGGGTACACACGAAGGTCATTCAATCAGTAAAGAGACAAACATATTATGCAATTAACAGACTATAAGTCACAACTATAAGTTACAATTTTCCTATTTTTCAGTATAGCCCCATGCTACAACAATTATGAATTTGACCTATCGCCCTATTTGCGTTATCGTCGTATCAATCTACGATAATTATTCAATTTAAATAAAGTAGGAATGATAGTTTATTGATTCGCAATTTGCTGATATTTCTGATTAATTTTATATACACCGATTTAATATTTCTGATAACGTAAACACGTCTAAATATTTGCGTTTTCCGTCATTTCGATTTATCGGATAATACGGATGGACTATAGTGTTTGATTATACAACCTTCCCCGAATCCCATCTGCCCCATTGAAGTAATCGTGGCAGGACAGAGTCTACGCTTCATTCACCTTTTTCTTTCCTCCCCACAGGAGTATCAATTACATTGTTATAACCGAAAACGGATCAATGCCGCCTGGATAATATGTTCTGGATTATGTGTTGCTTTTGAGTAGTATCAGTTGAACAGTGTTTGTCAACTAATATCTTAAATTTTCCCATCTCAACGCCCAAGGGACACTCGTAGTCCAAGAATTATCATAAGAAGTAAATGATACTTGTTATATTACAACAAACCACGGCCGTTTCAAACAGTTCAAGGTCAAGAAGGTCACTGGAGTTGAGGCCCCCTTTCCTGCATAATTACCAAACAATTCTTAATGCAATGAAAAAAGCGAAATAGTTGATAGAGCAAGAAATCTCTTTCTGAACAAATTTAAAAGCTTGTATATGTGCCAAAAAAAAGAGAAGGCAAGGTTGAAAGTCACTGCATGCTCTGTAACATTCGTCCAACAAGATAGCATCGCATGCTCAACTATGCGTTTAATTCGAAACCGAGCTTCAACAAGCGCGAGTCGGTAAAATTTTGGGGTAGCCACAGTAGCATGTAATAGGGGGCTATATATAAAGAGGATTTCATTATGCGACCGCAGTCGAAGTTTTGACATGAAGACCGTAAGAAAGGCAAAAGATTTTAGCATCGAGAGTATTTTGGCAGACACGTTTATGTCTTTTAACGATGACCATTATAAAAACACGTTTCCATCTGCTGTGACTCGAAGAAGTGAAGATGATGTTTCGCAGGACGGCGAACGCGGAAAGTGTCCCGGATCAACAGTTCAAATCAGCATCGAAAGGGATAAAGATTTAAGTAGCGAGATACGCGAAGAAACGGTAAAAAGTGCAACGGGCCGTTTATTTTTTGGTAATCAAAAGGAGGAGCTTGTCAAACTTTGTAAGGATAAAACAGTCAGTTTACAAGTAACGTTAAATACGACAAAATTGGAATGGCTTAAGTGCACAAGATACAAACCGCCGAAAATTCCTAGGAAGCATGTGGCTGCGAAAAACAGGCGGAAACCTAGCGTTCATCCTCGTATACCATTCACGATGTTCCAGCTTGATTTTCTTGAACAAAAGTTTCGGAGCAGTGCATATCTTTCGAAGGACGATGTATTGGATATATCAAACACGTTACATCTTCCACCTAACAGGGTATCGTAAGCACTTTATCAGCTTTCTCTTGATTTCGATAATATTAAGTAATTACTTCAGCTACAATTTTATTTAGATTGGAAGACAAGTTAAGGAACCTAGATCTTAAATTGGTAGGGTGACCTGTCTCGTGAATGAAAATAATTCGTATTAAACGGAAAAGTAACGTTTACAATGCCCTTTTCATGTTGGAATTCGCAAATGTCTCACGAAAGCGACTTTTATTTATAATTTTGTATAACAATTTTTATTTATCAAAAGGAGATATATAAGATACTGTTCGGTACATTTATTTATTTAACAATTGTTTCAACGACGACCCATGCGTTCAGGGTAATTATATTGTTATCTTGAGATAAGCAATTTCTATTTTGAGATGGTCCAATAATTTGTTCGTAAAATTATATAGTTTAGAGGTTCTTTTAACTTAAAAGAAGCGTATGTATGTCTAATTTACAAAAATCTGTCGACTTTATTAAATGTCCGTGTATTGGATGAGAAACAACCATAAATGCCAATGAATGAACAGGCCGTTAACTCATTGGCAATTGTATTCATTACTCTTATTTTACAAAGATTTGGACGGTAATTTTATTCCAAAAATATTGGCTACCCGTTCTATGCTCGAACACAGCCTAAAAATATTTTTTAAACAAACGGGAAGTTTTGTTAAGGTAATTTGCTTGTTCATTTATTGGTGAACTCTTTGTAGATGTTTTACCAATTAATGAAACTAAATAGTCTTTTCTCTTGTTCAAGCTTCAATATCATTTAACATTTATTTCTTTACTGACTACAACAGTTATCATGAATAAAATACATTGAAAGTCATGATGCTTCTAAAAATATTATCCTGTTCATTCACTGGGACACCTCCGGTTATTCATTAGAGCGACCTCCAACTCCTGCCACAAGAGAGGTTTGGCGCGAGCTGCCGCACTTTCAAAAGTGCTCGCCCCAACATCGGTTCTAATATAGAAAAAACATCCTGCGAGTATCTTTCACTTTCCTGACGTCTAAAGCAAGGACCTGCTAGGTAGCCTTACTTACTGACGAGTCCTCTAGTAGATCCAGGACGAAACGCTTTCCTTAAGGCATACCCTACTCCATAATTTTCTGCTCCGTCCTTCCACCACTCCTAACCGCTACAGATATTTATGTTCATTCATTGGTCAATTAACACATTTTCGATTAAATCATGTACTAGGGTTTTAATGAAAGTTATAACTATCAAATGTTGATAAAATTGTGTTGGGGGATGTTTGACCTTAGTAACAGCTACACTGCGAATGTTTATGTACGATAAATATGCAAAAGCATATGACATTTATGCACGAGAAATATGCAATTATGCACGATATTAAATATACATATACTATATTACGTGTTAAGTGTAATATTAAGTATAAACAAACATTTTACAAATACTTAGAATTACAGTAAATTACAAGCATTTTTCTAAATTTGATGGCGTTGATTGGTGGCGTTTGTCGATAAAAATTAATCTGCACGCCGAAAACGACCGCTGCACATCACATGATGCTATCGGTGCATATTTAAATTTATTCAAGCAGTGTTGCAGCACATACTTCGGCTCGTCTACAAACTCACCGCTTAAAATATATGAAATTTTTCTTAGCTCCATAAATCCTGTATTTTTTTTTTGTCACATAGCACTTATTCTCCTTTTATTATTCTCTGCGCAATCGCCAAGGATGCTAATGAAAGTTATAGGGTTTTAATGAAAGTTATAACTATCAAATGTTGATAGAATATACAATCTAATTGAACCATACATTGCATATAGAGGATGTTTTCTTTATCTGGAAATGGTGAAATATTTCACGTGGACTTGTAGTTACAAAAAAGATGTTCTTGCAAAAGTTGTTTAATATCGAGGGAGCCATTACCTGATATAAATAATTTTGATCTAGGGACTAGTGATAAGGGAGATATAAAGAACAAGTTAATTTTTTTAATAATACTCTATATTCTTTTATTCATAATATGATAGCGCTTTTTAGGAGAAATACAGTGATGTGCAATATGATATCGTTCCATGTAGTAGAATTGTCATAAATCAGATTCGAAGTAGTCGCAGTAATGCATTAGAATAAACAATATAATCACTTCTTGAGCTTCTTATTTTCTCTTATGTCTCTTAATCTTACAAGCACTTCTAGTTTCTACGTAACTGTGTTATCCACCTATATAAAAGCAATGCTTTTCCATTTTTTATTAAAATCCATTTCCATAAGAAGGACATTTTATCAAAAACTGGAAGTACTTGTTAGATTATGAGATACAAGGGAAGATAAGAAGCTCGTGCATTGTTTATATTGCTTATTTTAATGCATCGCTCTAAATATTTCGGACCCTTTTTATGACAACACTGTTGTACAAAATCGGACTGTACATCCGAATGGGACCTGTTGCCAATCGACATGAAATTTGGACGGGAGGTGGGGATCGCCGGTCGTGGGGAGAAACCCAAATCTAAAATTTTAGGTGCGGGTATTTAATAGTTTCCGAGATATTAATTAAAAATTTTCTGTACAATACATTTAGTTTTTATTCAATCTTTTTGGAATTAATTTTAATGAATTCCTGACATTTTTGCAAGTAAAATGACATCAAATGCAACACAAATCGCATAGATTTTCGTTATGTTATATTAGTACGATCGGCCTATACTTTTTCCTTCTATCGTATCTGTTTATTATGCATAACGAAGTTGAAAAGCGCAAAGTTATTATGACATAATAACAAAAAAATATGCGATTTCTGGCGTGTTCAGTGCCACTTTAATCGCAAAAATCTCGGGAGTCCATTAAAATTAATTTCATAAAGATTAAACAAAAACTGAAAGAATTGTATTCCTTGTATACAGAAAATGGCCCTATATAACCTCTTGTAGGCGACCTTTTGAAGATGCTGCCTGTGCCCTGTGGGCCACAGCCAAATATTGGAGGCTAGGATAGCCTATGGGGCACGGATAGCCTCTTAAAAATGACACCAAACAAGACAGAAATCGCATAGTTTGTTCTTAAGTTATAATAGTACGTCGCTCCCAAAGAACCCGGAAACGGCACGGTGATGTATAAATGGACCCTAAAGCAATCTCCGAATGTTAAAACATGTTACTTGTATAAGTCATTAAGAAAATATTAGTGTTTGACTGTAGTTCCGAATGGGATCTGTTGCCGATCGACATGAAATTTGGAGGGAAGGTGGGGGGGGGGGGCAAATCTAAAATTTTAGGTGCGGGTATTTAATAGTTTTCGAGATATTAATTAAAACCTTTCGGTACAATACATTGAATTCTTCACATACAGACACATCTAACACAACCGTCTTTGCTGTAGCAGCCGTCGTCAAGTGTTCATTAGCTGATGGCACAATAAGGATACCGCCCTCAGATTCTATAGGGTGTTCCACTCAAAATCGACTACTGTAATTTTAGCCGCCCAAGGAATGTTTCTTATTTACAATACGTATGCCTTTTTCCGAAATATGTTCCATTTTAATTTCAGATGGAAAATATTGAATAGCAGTACATCGTACTTACTGTGATTTTGTATAATAGCACCACGTCAGCTTCCGATCCCCGGATAAACAATTCGGATTGACCGTGGAATTTAAATTATCCCGCTATACGACATGCAATTCGTGCTATGGGCGTACTATTTACACGGATATTCGTTAGGTTTGGACATGTAATTTTACCGGCCGCCGGCAGGCGGTGCGCTGCCTCGTCCAAATTGTTTGCCGCAAACTATTAATACTGAGGGCAGTATACCTGAAGCCGTATTGCAAGTAGAAAACATCTTTTGCACGTCAGAAGTCACAGTAACCGATTTTGTGTGGGTCACCCTATAGATTCTGAGGGCGGTATCCTTATTGTGTCAACAGCTGCTGAACACTTGAGGACGACAGCCACTGCAGCGAGGATCGGGGTGCCATCGGCCACTTAACACTCAAAAACGACGGCTGCTCCAGTGAAGACGGTTGGTTAGTTGTGTCTGTATATGAAGAATTCAATGCATTGTACGAAAGTTTTTAATTAATATCTCGGAAACTATTAAATATCCGTAACTAAAATTTTAGATTTTGGTCCCAACCCCCCCCCCACCTCCCCTCCAAATTTCATGTTGATCGGCAACAGGTCCCATTCGAAAGAATATCCCAGAATCATATTATGTTGCATATCATTGCATCTGTTTCAACAAGCACTATCATATCATTAATAAGAAAATATAGGCTTCCATTTAAACAAATTAATTTGGTTCTGACATCTTCCCCATCGCTACACCTACAATAAAATTATTTATATCACGTAATGTCCTCCTCCATATCAAAAAACTTTTGTAAAAACATTTTCTTTATTACTTTACAATTGCGTGAGACATTCCACCGTTTCCGGTTAAACGAAACAACCTGTATATTTCTGTTGAATTATTTAATGGTAAACCTATGGTTTAAAGGTGTTTAAATGGGCCTTTATAAACATTAAATTTTGCGGAAGTTGGTTTTGTTGGAGCACTTCTTGTGCGGTCTTAATGCCAGCAGCATCATTTTCTTTAAATTTAGGACTTCTAAAATAGATAATTAACATGAAAAATAAAATGTATATAGCTTTATTCAAATCTATTTGACTTCATTTTACTATTTAGCTTCCGCCATAAACACTATCCGGTTACAATACAAGTGCTAACTAATAGATTAATTTAACTTAACGAGCTAGATGATTCAAATGAGCATGATATACGCATGTATACGGCAAATAATATATGTAATATATTATCGCATATGTTTTTAAACATAAATATGCATTATGCAAAAAGTGCAAACTAAAAAATGTTTTTAAAAAACTCAAATATTTCTGTTCAGGTTTCATTGTTTTACCTGTTTTCTATAAAAATACGCATTTAGATAAACATCCGCAGCCTAGTAATAATTCAGCTCAGTTATACTAATATTGTTCAGAAGATTGAATAACGATTTCTTAATACCGAGCTTTACAGATGTGTGTTTAATGATCACTCTTCATTCACTGGACAGATTACCCTATGTCAGCAGAGTAGATTATTCATAAACTTATTTTAGTAAATATTGACAATAAGGTACCCAGCTCCCATCAGTTTGACCTTGAAATATGTTGTCAAGAATATTATTTTGAATAACTTTTTGCTATATATATAACCGACAGACAGCTTTAGTTTTCAACATTATCAAGTGAGTGAGCCGAAATTTCAGATAACGTAGTTGGTTTGTATCCTTCCTTATTAACACTTGAAATTTCTTATGAATGTAAAGGAGAAACGCATAAACCTTTAAGCAAAATCAATATGCTGCTTTTTTGTGAGTATCAGTAAGTTGTATACAGTTGTTAAATTTATTAAAATCGGTTAACGCTGCTACAAGTGAATGAAAGTAATAGAAATCATAGTTTCCTAAAGCATTTGGCCAACAACTGTATAAATCGGGTTTGCACAAGTTTGCATTATGCATAATCGAATGTGCGCATGCTTAATGAATGAATTGTTCGATACGAAGGCTAACGAATGAACCTGTTTGATAGTAAATTTCATGATAAAATCTATTCAAAGCTCCCGCCACTTAAATTCAGTTGACTGCGACCTCACATGCACTCCTTCTGCAATGTATGTATGTATGCATATAACATTTATATATTAATTTATTCCAGAATTTATACTATTAATGGATTTATATTATATTTATGAGTTTATGTTATAAATGGTTCGAAGGTATGTACGTACATACAAATACAAACGACTGGAATAGTGTAAGATTTAACTGAATTTGGTCGACAGTTCAAGCAATTGATTCAGTCGACTGAATTTATCGATATTTCTAGTGACTATTTCAAA
The DNA here is from genome assembly GCA_023838395.1 of Holcopasites calliopsidis. NCBI lineage: Eukaryota > Metazoa > Arthropoda > Insecta > Hymenoptera > Apidae > Holcopasites > Holcopasites calliopsidis. The sequence goes on from JALHAQ010000048.1 coordinate 252,891, forward strand.
CAACTAATTTAGTCACTAGTTCTGAAAAGTAGTCGACTGAAAATAGTATTGGGTTATTATCGACATAGTCGATACTTTTCAGTTGTTAGTGCCCATCACTACTTGTACATCGTGAAGGATCCCAAGATCCTAACCGAGAAGTAAATCGTAATAGACGATAAAAGTATTTTAGTTTCTGTTATGCTTTTTTGTAATGTCAAATTGAATTAACTTTTTTTTTAAGTTACGACGTAGGTTACCGGCTCACAGCGACCGCAAATAGGGGTTACTGCCAAATCTAACCTCTACCTTACGATTGGAGTTATAGGAGTTAGTAGGAGGTCTTATAGGAGTTAGTTGGCGTATGACGTCACTTCCAAAATAGCTTCACATGACATTTTTAGAAAACAATATAAAAAAGGAAAGTGCTTTTATTGTTTCCCCGGTTGACTTGTCGTCTTATTGATATAACTAAGATGTTAAAAAAAAGGCTATACTGAAATAGCCAAACTTGAGCTGCTAAACTGGGTAACTACCAAAGTTTTCTACAAATAGTTGAAAATTAAAGTCGAGGGACGGTAATATGTATAGAAAAAAGTTTTTTTAGAACGATGTCCTCGACAACATATTTCAAGGTCAAAGTGATTGAAGCTTTCTTCGTTCCATGATGCGGTTTCAGCTGTAGTTTTAAAATACGGAAGGTTTTAGTAGAATATATCGAAAAGAGTAAGACATGTCGCAAAAAAAGATTAAACAGAAATTGCGTCCTTTCTTTACGTCTACGAAATTACGCAAATAGAATTATTGAACACCCTGTATTTTATACATTACACCTGTTATCCACCCTAAAAATTAATTTTTTTTAGGGGTGGCTTCACGCCCTGAAATAGCATTATAGCATGAAAAAGTAGGTTTCTGTTACAGCTTACACGTAGACATCAAGACACTAATTCTATCTCTATAATAACGATGCAATATGCTAGTCACTATTAAAATGTTGATACTATGAATTACCTTTGCATATTTGTAACGGGACATTCCACGCCAAATCGATCACCTTCTGGCACCATGCTAGATTTTGATGAATCTGTAATATGTTGCAGGACAGTATAAGAATAACCAGTAGCGGCACTCCGTGTCGATCCCTTTGATGTTGGTATCCGAGGTCATATGACAAGGGCCCATGTTGTTGGTGTAGTAGCGCGCGATGCTCTGATTGGTGGGAAAACATGTTATAACAATCGAATTACGGGCCCCACTTGCAGTAATACGCTTTGTCATTATTGGGTGGGTATGTCACCTCCTAAGAGTGCCGCGTGTCGTAGCAGTGAAACGGAAAAATCGAGATAGGAAGAGATGAAACCTATGTATCATATGCATTTATTATACATATGTGACTACGCGTATTCTTGTGACTGCTACGACACGAGCGTTGGGGCGACACACAGTGGGCCAGATCAAAGAATTAGCTGTTCAGAACTATTTTAACGTTATTTCAAGACTTAAATGCCGCAGTATATAGGTAGCTGAATTCATCTTGACGTTAGCTATAACATTATTAAGTAAAAAATACATAGTGACGATTAAAAAATTAAAGGGACCTAAATGTAAAAAAAAATCTTGATTTTTCATATTTCATAATCAGCGGTGACTAATTTTTGGTTGAAAACATTTTTTGTCGGAACATTAGAAATGCCTGAAAAATCGTGATGACATGTGAATAATGAACAATAAAGGAAAACTAGCTGTTCAGTCTTTTCAAACAAGTAGAATAGCCATAATTCTTGAATCAATGAATTTTATTACATTTAATCAGGTAACGAGAATGTGTGACTACTTTGTTATTAGAAAAATTAAATATATTCAAATAAAAATATGCTTTATATTTTAGAAGGTTAGTGAATATAATAAATGAACCATATGGATTTTCGGCTTATAAAGAAAAAAATCATTGTTATTTTTATTATATTTTATTATTAAACTTTTATTTATTATTTATCTATCAATAAACAAAAATCAATACAATAATTAATTTATTTAACTAAAATTTATTATCTGTAAAGAATCATCATCGTCTTGGAGGTCCACTTTTAACACTAGTCTTTCAATTTCATCATTAAAAATATCAGGACGTGTATGTTTTTTACCAATTTTGCGGCTTTCCGCCGAAATTGAAGATATAAAAATATCGGATGAATACAACAACGTGTGAAAAAGAATTGAGGAAAAAAGTTAAAAGTATTTGCCACTATTCTAAAAAAAAGATGGACGAAAACTAACTATACGGAATCAAGGTTTTTTAAACAGAATCAGGTGTGGTTACAGAATGATTTTGTATACCCAAATCCAGTGTTAGCAAATATTCCATCTGCAAGTTCGGCCAATTCTAATACACAAAGGTCATCCGTTTAATAATTCAGCAATTTTTCAATAAGTTCCAAAAGAAGAAGAATCGAACCTCTTCTACAAAATTTTTCTTCTGAGGAGTTGACTTATGCAGCTTGTTCTTCCTTATTACGTTACGTATGTATAAGTGGTAAACGAGATGCTGCGAAAATAAGTAAAAAAACAGATGCATATATTAACGCTAGTGGAAATCGTATAGCGCGCCGTTTATACGTCTCGCGCGACGCTTTAAACAATAATAATTTATCGGGTGGGACGAGGGGGAAGTGAATCTTGCATGATTTTATACAGAAATTAACGTCGCAAATATTCCACTTTGATAGAACGCATAACTCTGTAAAACTTTAAAGATATCTCTTGTCAGAGGTGAAAAAATTTGACGACTGCTTTTAGTTCACTGACTATTATTTTTTTTAAATAAATTATGAACAATAATTTTTAATTTTAGGTGCGTTCACAGTATAGACGTATGCTATTCATAAAAAAAAATGGGTACGTAATGTTTAATAGGCTTTGCGGGGCATTAATATGAAGAAAAGTAATTTTTTCCGTGAAGGATGGTATTTATAAAAGTGTGACTTTTAAATGCTTGTTTTAACCACAATTTTTAATAAACCCCATTAATTTCATCATTTTTGAATGTGATGGACATTTGGAAAACAATATACATTGGTCAAATATCAATATGAGGAATCTGATTTTTTGGCAAATGAACAGCTAATTCTTCGATCCACTGTGCGACAGGGTGGAATTCGGAGGCGCAAAAGGCCTACTCCCTACCCCTGTGTTGTTCAGTTTGTAGAGACTCGGGTGGAGCTCGGCATCTCGGGTGGTACAAGTAATAGATGCTATGAAGGAAAACTGACGCCATCTTGTCAGTAGCAATATGACGCATCCGCTGTAGCATTTCTCGGACATAATTTTGAGAAAATGTCGCTATTTGTTATTCCTATACTGTGGTTGTAGTCCATGTGAAATAATGGTGAGTGACATAATCATTTCGTTAACTTCAAAGTTATTAACAAATTATAACGTGTTGAAATTCGCGAAAATGCGGGTTTTTAGCCGAATATGACACTATAAATAAATTTTTATGTCGCAAGCTGTATTTGATCTCTGGAGACAAATTTGTTTCCATTCGCATCGCAAAAGTTGAAATTTTCTGAGTATATTTTTTAATTTTGTTATGCGCAGCCTGTTTCAATGTGAAGATTATTAAGAAATTTCTTTGCTGCTTAACAAAGACAAATCTTTACTCACGTTTTTAAAAATCTGAAAAAATATATGTTATTCCGTGAATGTTTCTCAATAAGCACAGCAAATTTTATTAGTATCATTCCATACTATCCGGTGCATCGGGATGGCACCGGATGTCTGAAGCTTCGCCCCGATTACAATTATGAAAAGATACTAATGTTTGCTGTACTTATTAATCATCATGTAAGGAATAACATATATTTCTTTCATAGTTTTAAAAACATAAGGGTTTGTTTATGTAAAATAAAGATTTTTAGAAATTTTCTCCTTTTGCGATATAAATGAAAAGAAAAAGTATCTCGGTAAATGCAATAACAAAAATCCGCGTTTTATGAGGTGCAGCACGTTATAATTTGTTAAAAACTTTGAAATCAGTGAAAAGATGATACAAACTCATCATTGTTTTACATATGTATACTGCACAGTGTCAAAGCTTCATCAAAATCGGAAGACATGCTGCCAGAGAATGATCGATTCGGCGTGAAATAATGGCTCTACATTACCGACATTTTCTGTAAAAAAGCCCGTGAGCTTGTATGTATTTGGTTATTACGTTTTTAAGCATTTCACATCGTTTCCATATAAGCCCATGTGCTTTGTGAAAGAACATGTGACAATTACAAATGACAATGATAGATTTCAGTCATGAATGCAAAATGTTTTAGAAATTTTAGGTCATGGGCCTTTATTTAGAAATAACAAACCCAAATAGTAGCCCAATTCGGCTTCTATTTGGGTGGGCAACTGTACGGAAAAAGCCGGTCCCTTTTTATCCTTATTATATTTCTTTTCTATGTCAATTATTTATTTTCCTAGTAAATTCTTGATCTGATACTATTTATTGTAATAGTAAGTTGTTCATATTTAATATTATGAAACTTCATAATCGTTATTAGTTTGTAATAGTAATTTTAATACTACTCTTAATAGATATTAATACACATATTTTTATAATGTTGGTTTCTTTCAGGTGAAGATTTGGTTTCAAAATCGGCGCGCCAAAGAAAGACGGAATCTTTTTGGAAACATGCAATAGAAAATATATTTTTGGCTTAATTAGTATTTATTTGTCAAGATTGTACAATTATCTTATAAAAAATAAAATTATTAAACATATTATTATTGGAAAATAAAATTATTTGCAACTATTCTGTAATAACTGCACTATAAATTCTGTAGTTCAAATATAAGAGTTGAGCAAAACGTTTGACCGCTGGAATATTTCCATTAATTGTAATAAAATCGAAAAATATTTCGGACAAAAGTTAAATGGTGCGAGAGTTGCATTATATTATAGCAACTCAGAAAGATTTCAGGAACAGATGTGATTAAATATTCATCAGGACCCGAAATCTAAAATTTTAGGTGCGAATATTTAGTAGTTTCCGAGATATTAATTTAAAAAACTTTGGATGCAAGACATTGAAATCTTCATGTACAGACCCAACTAATACAACCGTTTTCGCTGTAGCAGCCGTCGTCGTCAAGTGTTCAGTAGCTGTTGACACAATAAGGATACCGCCCACCAGAATCTATAGGGTGACTCACTTTTGACGCTCAAAGGATGTTTTTTACATGCAATACGGCCTTAGATATGTAGGGTGTAACAAAAAAGGTGTAGGAGCCGGAAATGTGAGATTCCTGAGGTGATACTGAACAACATTTTCCTTTGCCAAAATGTGGCTTGAGGCTTCATTTTTGAATAATTAACAATATACACTGAGCAATCAGAGCACGCGTAGAGCCCGCGCTCGGGGACGGTCCAAGGCGCGTCGTGCTAGGTAGCGACGTTCGACTGGCGCCCCGAACAGAACGTGCCGGTATAGCACGGAGCAAAAGTTGACATCGAATTATTCATTATCCATGAATGGAAATTAACTGAAATACAATCGAAATCAATTTGCCGTTATCAATTGAACAAAAAAGAATTAGAATGGACTGACTAACGAGTCTATCAAGTACAACGTACGCTACATTTTAAACAATTCGCCAACAATTGGAATTAGACTTACTTAGTGTCGTCAATGCGTTGCAGATACACAATTTCTCGACCTGTTCGAATTAAAGACCGTTCCAACAGTTTCTCTGGACTGTTTCTTCTGCAGAAATGCATACAGAATGCGACACCGTGAAGCGATTTCATGGCAGAGACCTAACTATTTCCTACAAAAGCAAAAATAGTGAGTGGAAAGTACGCGCATCGTCTCTTTTTTTAACTTTAATCGCCATTGGCAAGCATTCAGTACCACAAAATATTAGAAAATTATATCATTGTATTCGAGAGACTCTCCTATCTTTTAAGACAAAGATGAACTTTCTATTATTTTTAGTTTTCACGTATGTAGGCAATTTTTCGGGCCGAAAAGCCGCTGCAGGATGAAAGATCCGAACAAAAGAGATGAGTTTGTGATGCAGACGTGACACTTATAGTCAATTGGAGGGCTTAAAGAAACAGCAACGAGTTTCAAATTTTGTCAAGAGTCCTCCAAGTTTCTGTAGTGATAGACGCACCATAAACTTCCAGATGGAATACCCCAAGTGGCCGGAGAAAGCGAGGGACGATAGGATCTTCGTGGTCAATAACCTTCTCTTACTCCGTTGACTTCGGAGGGCGGGTTTTTAAGCAAAAATGCTTAGCAATTAGGTGATGTCGAAAAACGCCCACTTTGGAATACGAATAAGTAGACGCAGCGAGCCTGCATTTTATACATATACATATAAAGAGGTACATGTTGTTTTCTTGTGGAACGGGTAAGGGAATAAGGCGATAAAAATGGAAAGTATTAGTCAAAACGAGGGGGTTACTGATAATGAATATTAATTTGTCCTTTATGTAGTATACTTGGAGATCTAATAGGTTAAAGAATTCATGAGCATTTACGTATTCAAGTGTACAAGGATAGTGAATTGCTGGCGGTAAATTTTGAACTGTTTTCTTAAGTTCATCAATATATTAGGTTGGCGTAATTATCTTTGGATGCAAGGTACCTTGCTTAGCAAATAGAACTGCGTCGATCAAGGTGGAAAGTATGGAATCTAATTCGTTTATAGCTAAATTGAGGAAGGATAATTGTTGCTTGATTATGTTTTCCTGTTTTAAGTTATTTACATCGCTTTCGATGGTTCTCAGATGCTTGTCTACGATTTTAAAATTATCCTGATGGGTTTTACTGTTTTTGCGTACCGTGCTCATACTTTTGTTGAAGTTGCTAATTGTAGTTTGTACAAATTGGATTTGTGCCCTAATTAAGTCGGTTAATTCGTGTTCATTTGTGTTAATTCTTTCTATCGCGTCATTGTAATATTCCGCGTCATTATTGTCCATTGTACCAATTATTGTTTTGAATACTGCCTCTATAGCGTTAAACGAGCCACGTCTTATTCGTCTGTGACCAACTAAATCTTTTAAATCCCGTTCCTTTAATTTTAGGGTTGGTATTAATTGATCTAGTAATTGCACTGAGGAGTGACAGACTGTGAATTCTTCTAGAGTACTGGGTTTGCTGCATTGCTGTTTAAGTTTCTCGAAATTCGAGTCGATTAGTAGTAATCTATCGTCGATATGTGTAAGACCGAAATATATAACTAGCTTCCAAGTTGTGTCATAAAATTTTAATTCTTGTATACTGTCGTAGTATATTCCAGGAGAAAATTTAGATCTGATATTCCTGTGATATCCTGCATCAGCGTAAGTAAGGAACCTGCAACATAGTTATTTCTTTACCTTCGGGAGCTGGTTTTCCTTCTATTTTTGTTTTTAAATTGCCATTTTGACGCGGTCAGTATGGACTATTATTTCTTTTTTATTGATTAAAAGTGTAATATTTACTGGAGAATTTACTTTCGTGACTTTATACGGACCAATGTAGTTAGAACTAAGTTTCTTAGAACCATTAATTTCTTTCCTTTCTAAATATGTATTTTGATTTTTGAGTATGTCTAAATGATGCGGATATTGTTTTGTTAATTCTTGTAAAATAATATCGCGAATTTCTAAGTGTTTTGAAATACAGATTGCATAATTATCGGATGAGGATAGCAAGGTATCTTTCAAGTTGTATAGCAAGTTGCTTTCCTCGATTTTGTCATAGTTGATTACTGAGGTTTGCAAACTGTTTAAGAAATTTGAATAACTTTTGGAGAAAGTGGATTCAATTACCTTGAGTGTTATTGCTTTTTCCGAGTGATTTGGTATTCTGCTCAAAGCATCTGCATTGGAGTTAATTTTTCCTGCTTTATAAACTATTTTGTACTCGTATTCTTCTAATAGTAATCGCCAGCGAATTAGACGGGAATCCGGATCTTTAACGTTAAACAGCCACGTTAAAGGTTTGTGGTCAGTTACTATTTTTCTTCCAAAAAGGTAAGAACGATAATGCTTTACAGCCTATATTATTATTAGTAATTCGTGTTCTATTGTCGAGTAATTCGACTCTGTTCTATTTAGTGTGCGACTAGCATAAGCTATGGGTAGATTTTGGGCACCATGGATCTGTGATAATACAGCGCCAGTAGCAAAATTACTGGCATCTGTTGTAAGAATAAATTCTTTTGAAAAATCTGGGTATTGTAGTATGGGTTCTGAAATTAATTTAGTTTTTAAAGTTTCAAACGAATTCTCTGGGCTGCTTGTCCATAAAAATGCTGTATCCTTTTTTAGTAACGAAGTCAGTGGTTTTGAAATTTTGCTAAAATCTGGAATAAATCTTCGATAGTAGGTAGCAAGACCTAGAAACGATTTTATTTCCTTAGGCTATTTTGGGATTGGAAAATCTCTTACTGCTACTACTTTAGAAGGATCTGGTTTTACTCCAGATTCTGATAAAACATGACCGAGATACATTACTTCTCGGCGTAAAAATTCGCATTTAGTTAATTGCAGTTTTAGATTGTGATCTGATAATCTTTGGAAGACTTCGCGGAGTTTCTTTGTATGCATTTCTAAAGAATCAGCATAAACGATAATATCGTCGAGATAAACTAGACACCTAATCCCTTGTATACCTGTCAGAACTGTGTTCATTAATCGTTTAAGTGCGTTTCGTAACCCGAATGGCATACTGTTGAACTCATAATGTCCAGTTGGGGTAGACAAGGCTGTCTTTACAGAATCTTCTTGATCAAGTTTGATTTGGTGGAATCCTGATGCGAGGTATATAGTCGTGAAATACTTAGAGTTACCTAATTGATCTAGAATTTCCGTTATGTTGGGGAGTGGAAACGAATCTCCTATTATAACTTCGTTCAATTTCCTATAGTCAATAACTATACGCCGTTTGACTTGGCCCAATGCATCTGACTTTTTAGGAACTATCCAAAGAGGTGCATTCCACGGAGAGTTTGATTCTTTAATGATGCCATCTTTTAACATTTTATTAATTTGAGTGTTGACTTCCTCTTTGTGGCATTCCGGGTAACGATACGTTTTAGCGGAAATAGGAGTTTGTCACTATTTTGTGTGCTACAGCGTTTGTACAAGATAAAATATCTCCCTCTAAATATGCGACATGATTAAATTCCGTGAAAATATCAATGATACTGCATTTCTCTTCGTCATTAAGATGATCTAATCGAAGGTGTTCAATAATTGCTTTTAATCGTTCGGATCGAGAATCAAGATCGGTTCTTGATTTGGGTGATTTTTCCGTGTTGAAATTCAAGATATGAGCAACTGCTTGATCTAGTGCTTCTAATGCTACTTCAGATTTATTAATTTCGACGCCCTCGTCGGTAGTATTTAAAATGGAAGTTACGGCTTCAGAGTTTTTATTATTTTTGACCAAGCTTGTGCAAAAGAAAGGCCCGGTCGAATCGTTTCTCGAGAAATTATTCCTTTCTTTATATTTGAATTGAATATTTTGACTGGGATTAACATCTCTGAACGAGCAGGAATGGTGATGACGTTTGAATGTACTATCAGTGCAAATTCAGTATTCTCATGAGTAGGCGAATTTGTTGACTTTAAATGCATTAACGGTTTTGCCTCATTGATTAATGGTAAATACCGATTCCTTGGAAAACGTAATAAGTTATTAACGTGGTCGATCTGTAATTTTAGTGCTTTAATAGCGTCATTTCCAAATATCCCAGGGTAGGAAATAGGAAAACTTTTCCACGTGGTAAAAATCTGTTATTATTTAATATTTACGTTAATATTTAAATAACAATAGCCTAGCGATTCAAAGTGATCATCGGTCAGACCTTGAACTTTTAATTTTATGTCTTCGTAACACAGCGTATCTGGCTTTAATTGTGAGACCTTAATGATTGAAATATCTGCGCCCGTACCTAGAAATATTTTTAAGTAAGGTACCTTTGCTTCTTGAAAATTTATATTTACGAAAGTTGTAACGCCTTGAATATATTCTAATTCTCTGCCTCTACGATATGAATAGCCCTCGGTGTGGCAGTCACCGGGGCACGATTCGAGTTTAAAGGACGTCTTCTGATGTTTGGGGTATAATTTTGAGAAAACTGGGAATTTAGAGGTGGACCAGGAGATCGAGATGATCTATCTCTGTTATTGGAGAGGCCCTATCATTTTGTCGAGCACGCGAGTTATTATATTCGCGTTTCCCACATTCATTGATCAAATGACCTGGTTTCTTGCAGTAATTGCATATCTTTTGGTTGTGTGAAGTGTTACGATTTGCTGTGTATGAGTTCGTTTCGAGTTGCCTAATGACTGGTTTTCTATGAAAATGTCTATTTTGTGAGATTGTGTTAGGTTTTTGAAATGAACAATTAAATGTTGCATGACCGGTACGGTTACAATTTGTGCAATGCTTGGTTTCTCTCAAGTTTAACCCCTGAAATCTTGCTATCTCGATCTGCGATTTTTGTTCTGTTTCCTCTGCTGTTGCAATTTGAATCGCGTCCTCTAAGGTATTGGGTTTCTGTGATTTGACAATGATGCAGATGCCTCTTTTAAGGCCCATAATAAATACATCTAATGCCTGTTTTTGTAGCAGGTTTACGCATGCTTGACGTTCAACGGGAGTTTGATTGTCGTCTAAACTATTTGTTAATTTGAATTAAGCAATTTTCGATTTTCTGTGAATAGGAGAGTACGCTTTCATTGTAGGCTTGTTTGCAAAATGATAATTCTAATTGCCATTGACCTTGTAACCTTCTGTCTGAATACGCGTCTAATAAGTCAGATTGTAGAGCTTTCCAGTCTGAGAAGGAGCGATTTCGAATTAGTGATCTAGCATTTCCCTCGATTTTTGTCTCTATGATCGCAAACAAGATATTCTTAGTTTCTATATCTACTAAGGACATAGCCTTATCGTAGTTATCACAAAATTCGAATAACATTTCTTTGGTACCGTCGAAAGGTACTTGCTTTCGCTATTTTGATTTAAGATTTGATTTGAGAGAAAAATGTAACGATGTGTGCGAATTGGTTAAACTTACAATGTAAAAATTAAGCGATGTAACATGCTTTCTTGATGGCTGCTGTTGACGGAGTTGTTTCCAGTGGGGAGTCCTGAGTTTCTTGATTGGTTGATCGACCTGGACCTTTTTGTAGAGATATTCTGCTTGTCCGATCCAATGACGTTGGATTGTCTTCTTCCGAAATCTTGGCAGTTCTTCCTCGAAACAGACATTGATATTCACTTACTGGATGTGAATCTGCGGTCTGCTCGGTGGGTGATGTAGCTACTAGACTCGATCACGGTCCTGGGAATAGCTTTTTCACCAATGGATCCTTTCCACCTTGAAGACTTGGTAGTCACCGTAGGAAGTTCAATTCTTCACGAATTTTTTCTCCCTTTTTGGAAAAGTATCCCACTTCAGACACCAAAAATTTCCTTGCGTAATGGACACAGAAAAATTTTACTACCAATTTCAGAACGCAAGAGGTTTTTATTTCCAACTGTAGATTTGAACTTTTACAATAGTTTGTCGAACGTAACGTGGTATGCTACTGGTCGGAGAAAGATCGTTTTGATGATGTGCGGAGGGTTTTTAAGGATGGTAGGATATAAAGGGTAGAGATGGAAAGGGCAAGTTCCATGAGATATTGCGGATGACTCAGGATCATAGGGCACAGGTGACTCGATGTTTGGGATCGGATAGTGTTATTTTAGATAATCAGGATGAGTTCGTTGAAAGTATGAACTTAAAAATATTTATACAAATGACTCATTTGCAGCCGATATTTGTGATGGCAGAAAAATTGCTTATTTGTGAGGCGAGTACATTACAATATTAACGTGCATGCTTATACATATGTATAAGACAAAAATACAGACCGACCATCCTATTATAACATAATAAAAAGCTAAGCGATTTGTGTCGTATTTGATGTCATTTTAATTTAAAAAAAAAACTCAGGAGTTCATTAATATTAATTTCATCAAGATTAAACGAAAACTAAAAGAATTTTATTCCTTGTGTACAGAGAATGTGTACACGAGTCAGCGTGACGACCGTAACCCGCCGAAAGAATAGGAGTACAAATGGACCCCTCGAAGGCGACCTTTTCAAGAAGCCCTGCGTGCAGCGTACGGGCCACGGCCAAATATCGAAGACTAGAAACTGTTAGCAGAATATATCAAAACCCGCACACGCCACGCATCTGTATAAATGGACCTTTATCGTTGCAGAAACCAGCGGAGAAAACCAACGAGGAAAGTAGACCGCAAGATCAGAACGAAAGCGATTCTTCTGATTCTGAATATTTTGACCCCTGGTTTGAGGACATACTCAGTTCATAAAGAAGACGTGAGTCTAACATCATTAAACGAAGAAAAAGCTATACAAGGTGGATCTGAGAACTACTCTTTTTTAAGTAAAAATAGAAAAAAAATGGTAGAAGAAAATGACCTTATTTTTTATGTGGATGCACCGATGTACCCACCAGGTACTATTGCACTTCATTCTTTAATGCAACCCATTTTTTAAATTAAACCAGTCGAGATCATTTACTATCCTACTTATAAAAATGGTAATCCAAGGTTATCGAAATGTCAATACTTTACCATATATTTGACATTTTATGTCACAAACGTACTTTATTACAATAAGTGTTCGAATGTTCCACCATTGCACTCTAAATACTTCGAAACGCGTTTTTTTACATTTTTCATTACATGTTTTAGTTTATTTACATTGACATACAAACAGTGCACTTTGATACGCTCCTTTAAATCATCAACCGATACAAAAGGACGTGTATTCAGTTTATCTTTTAGACAACCACAAAGAAAGAAGTCCAATGGATCCAAATGTGTCGAACGAGGTGGCCAAGGCGTGAGGCTATGAGTATCAAACCATTTTCATTGGTAGATATTGTGCAAATATCTTGTTGCAATTCGGGCGTTATGAGCCGGTGCACCATCTTGCGCATATTTTAATTTTCATCTCTGCCGGAACGGAACATCATCAAGAAGAGTGGACTGTATTGTAAGAAATGCTGATACCGTGCACTATTTAAAATGTGATTGTTAAAACATATAGTGCGAAATGTAAGAAAATGCGTCAGAAAATGTTTAGAGTGTAATGGTAGAACTTTCGATCACTTATGGCAATAAAGTACGTTTCTGACACAAAAAATCCGATATCTCGTGAAGTTGACATTTCGATGACCTTCGGTTAGTACTTTTATATGTAGGATAATACAAGCGAGCAGTATAATATCGATTAGCAATAATTAGGATTTACGCATGCGAGTTGTTAGCTTACTTTGTACTCCTTCCACTTCTTGGTTATTATGCCAATACTCCTAACTAATTAATTACACTGAACTGGAGGATGAAATCTAAGATATTGACATCGATGTTTTTTCCAAGTATCATTGAAAAGAAAGGTAGGTCAGAGGTGATCAACGGTAGCGTCACGAATATAGTTGGACAACAGGTATGAAGATGTATACAATGTGAGAAAGCTGGTAACACCGTACAGTTCGAGAAAATGAGGACAGAAACTTCTGCAATCGGAATTGCTTTCGAAGGCATTCGGCATTGCATTCGAAGGCATTCGGCATGTTTTTAAATTAAGCCAATGGTCCCATACTTTTATATTGAATAATTAATTTATAATTAATATGGCATAAAAATTATGTATAGAAATATTACTCTACAATTTTCACATTACCCGGCCCATGTTTATTATTCGTTTAAAACAGTTCAGATAACTAACTTAAGTATATTTTATACGCTTCTATGAATAAATGTATTCATATACATATCATAGTATGTAAAGTACACATTTCAGAAGCTCTAAAACGTTGGAGCTGTATCTCCTGTAGAGTTCATCCACGTCCCACAGTTTACACAGTGATACACTATCATTCTTCGAATCGCATAATTCGTTCAATTGCTTCCAAGTTGAAATTTGCTGAAATTAAATACATGTCATTCAAAATAAAAGATTGCTTGACTTTTCTACTAAATTTCAAATTTGAATAAATCACCAATTAACGGCAATTATTTATTTCCTATTCGTATCCTATGTATCTATTTTTTAGTAAATGTTCGTGCGTTACCCTATTTTACTCTATACTCTTGGTGAAAAAATTTAAATTCAAATTTAAAAGCAAATGAAACTGGATTGTTAATTTAATGTTGAATGTATTAATATAATACAGGATATAGAATACAATAATATATGTTAATATAAATAAGAATGTAATAACGTATGTATTTTTACTTTTACATATTTGGCACTGCATGTCCTTTAAAGTGTTTCAAAAGGCCCGAAACGTAACGGGATGGATACCTTAATCTTATTTATTAGTGCAGTTTTTGCATAAGCAACAAACCTTGAACGTTGCGGAACAATGAATACATTGAATGAAAAAGCTATAGAAAACGCGTTGATCGTTTGAACCTTGAAGGGTAAGTATGTGTAAATGTCTGAGGTGAAAGTCAGTAGTTTTAAGAGACTGGCGACTGGAATTCATATTCAGTCAACTCACAGCGCTTCTACTACACGGAAATCATGGAAACCCGGAATATTCTTCTTCCGTGCGGACAATCAATGCCAGTGGTTGGTTTCGGCACATGGCAGGTAAATTTATTATATCTAATAACACAATACTATTAGCAAATTTTCCTTATACATGTATATGTTTCTAACGAAGATTGTTTGCACCCGATCTCATCGTCAAATTCGGACGTCAATATCAATTATTTAGTATTTTTGTGCCTTGCCCGCTTAATATCAATAAGTGATCGCACTTGTATAATTGGGATTTGTATAATTTTACTCTTTGGTTGAATAAAATCCAATTAGAAATTTTAAATATGGGAATAGTAATGAATCCAATACATGTATTATAATATTGTCACTATTTACACTTACATTATTACATGATAATGTTCCAACGACAAATATTGCTGATCAAAACTTATACATATGTAGAAAGAGTAATCTAATTGTCTTTAGCCCACAACACTTTGGATTAATTTCTTAATTACACAAAAATAAGTAGTGCCGTACAACTATCGAGTATTTACGAGTTGAGCTGAAATTGGTTCGATCGAATTTTCCAAGCTGTTTGAAATCGATGAACTGTTTGAAAAAAAATCGTGCTAGTAGAAAAATTCGAACAATTGAAACATTTCAGACCTCGTAACTCAGAGCACTTCGAGTTACTTGGAAATCAAATTTCAGCTCGAAAATCTTAAAATTTCCCGGATATATTCGAGTATTCGTTCGTATACAAAGTGTCCCAGAATTAAAGAGCCGGAAAGGAGTGATTGTTGAAGTCATTCCAAACAATTTCGATGGATGTAAGTAGAGCGTGCACTCTGATTGGTCAGTGTTCTTCGTTAATAATTAAAAAGCGAATTCTCAACCACCATTTTGGTACAGAAAAAAGTTGTTCACAATCATCACAGCAATCACCCCTTTCCAGGCCTTGAGGTGGTTCTAGGATACGCTGTATATTCGAGTATCCGTTCAAACACATTTGAGTATTCGTTCGAATATATTCGATCATTTGACTTGAAATTTGAGAACTCGCACGCCGTTAATATAAACAGTTGTTCCTGACCTCATTTCTTTGAATCCAAACATTAACCTAATGTCACTTTGGAGAAATCTCTGTGGTCTAACTTTTGCAATAAAGAGTTTAGATATGTACACATCTACCGTATTGTCTAATATCATTTGCATTAAACTTTACGAAATACGAAGTATGAATAAAAACAATACCCACCAATAGGTTATTTCGGTTTGCACATTATAATCCTGATCCGCTTCCTCGGAAAAGCCACATGCCCCAAACAAAATGCAGTGGAATGCTAATCAATCACTAAACATATTTTTATTAATGTTATATTTAATGATGCACTCATTTAAATATAACTAATTCATGATATTATTGTATACAAATAATACAGGTCTCTAACCTTCATGTCGATTGTTATATGTATACCAATTATTACGATGGGTATACAGTGAGTGAAAAACATACTCATCAACTGTCAGCACTTGATTTTTGTTGATATTTTTTTCATTACCCGCTTGAAATAAAAAGTGTCTTTTTTATCAAAAACATTTTAAAATTAAGTTTTTGGTTAAAGCCCACTCTGATAGCCAAGTCAGGCAGCTCAACACGTTACAAAGGTCAAGTATCGTTGACAATGTCGACATCCGGCGCAAAATTCGCACCTTAGTTTAATTATTAGCATTATTTTATAAAATTATAGCGTTATCTAGATTGTATTGCAAATTCTGGTATATTTTTAACATTGAATGCATCTTCACACATTCATGTTGATGACATCAACTTACTTAAACAAATACGTAAATTGTTGTTTAAGGCAAGCGGGGACGAATTAGAGAATGCGCTGGACATGGCATTACGAGCAGGATACAGGCACATAGATACTGCTCCGGTGTACTTCAACGAAAAAATTATTGGCAAAGTGCTTAAGAAGTGGCTTAATTCTGGAAAAATCAAGCGATCCGAATTGTTCATCGTCACAAAGGTATTTTTGATAAATGCGGACCCCGCTTTCAATATCATAGTTACTTGAAAGTGTTCATTACGTTACGAAATTTAAATTGGAACCTAATGCAAATTGACTTTATACTGTACATTTACAGACAATTAAAATCTTTCCAAATGCATTAAACGCTAATAAGAACACCTACTAATACCTTTGAGAAAAAATTCCCATACTCCGAGCAATGTAAAATACTCGTTATATGTGGTTCACATAATCGTCAGAACGTGATAACTTGCAGCGATAGTAAATCGTAAAAAGAATTGGGAACTTCATTACTTCTTAAATCTATGTTTTCAGCTTCCCCCAGTGGGAAATAGACCAGATCACGTCGAAAAGTGGATTAAACGCTCATTGCAAGACCTTCAGCTGGACTACGTGGATCTTTATTTAATCCATACTCCGTTCACTTTCGAAGACGTTGGGGATGACTTACATCCTGTCGACGAAACTGGTCAAATAAAACTCGATTACAGCACAGATCACGTGAAAACTTGGATCGAAATGGAGAAACAAGTCGAATGTGGACGAACTAAAGCAATCGGGTTATCAAATTTCAATATCGCCCAAATCGAGCGAATTCTTAAAAATGCAAAAGTAACGGTGTCGATGCTGCAAATCGAATTGCATCTTTACTTACAGCAAAAGGAATTGGTAAGCCGCGTTTCTTTCGAAACATTTGCGTTATATTATTTACACTCTGTATTAAAAATGATTCTCTGCAGGTGCAATATTGCAAAGAAAAAGGCATTCCCGTGACTGCATACTCGCCGCTTGGTTCGCGAGGCCTTGTTAAGCAAATGAACAAAACTGAAGACATTCCGGGTGTGCTAGAAAACGATTTGGTACTAAACTTGGCGAAGAATTATAAGAAATCTCCTGCGCAAATATCACTACGATTCATCGTCCAAAAAGGAATCGTGGTTATTCCGAAAAGTACAAACGCCCGGAGGATAGAAGAAAATATCCAATTGTTTGGCTGGGAACTCAAGTCCGAAGATATGGTTCAGCTAGAAAAGCTCGATCTCGGCCCCGCTGGCAGGATTTGCGATTTTACTTTTTTCAAAGGAATTAAGCAACACCCTGAGTATCCCTTTTGAAGTTTTACCGTTGAATGTGATTTAAACATTTTTTTAAAAATTGAGGAATCTTGTTACAGTATTAATTTAGATGGTTACTGAATTGTGAAACGGCGTCTGAATGAAAGAGCGAGTTTGCGTTTGATAAAATGAGTCTGGGTCAGATTGTGACTATGTATAACGATAGAATTTATATAATGTGATACAAGAGATTTTTTTAGAAAATAACAGGGAATATAAGTTTCAAATAAATACATTTTAATTAACATTTTGTATTTTACATTCGAACAATGGATAACGTGATCATCGTGAGTTATCCAGTGAGAAGGAGGAACTCGAAGAACGAGGCTTCTGTTCTCTTCTTCAATTGTTATATACTACTAAAATTCAAAAGCTTAATGCTGTGATTCTCTTTGCCGTGTACTCTCTGTGCGCTTGTTTCATCACTCCTCTGGTAAACTGAACTTATCGCCAAAAGAGTAGCAAACTGAACGAACAAATGAATATATTTCCATTGTTGTAACCAGTAAGTGTAACGTCAAAGTGTAATGACACTTTCACGGCCTGCTCCCACTCCGATCCATTTAACTGAAAAGTTAAATATTTGTACGTCATTAAAGTTGTAACACCTTTTTGATGGCATTCACTTAACTGTTTAAAAAAGTGGAGATGAGAATAAAAGTATGAATAAACTTTACGAAATAAAGTATCACCTGGTACTCCAAGGTGTTCTTCTATCAGATGTATGTATTTCTTGGCATTGGGCGGCAGTTTTTCTAGAGAACGCACACCTTCTGTTGTTGACTGCCAACCGTCCAGGGTTTCATAAATTACCTCTACTTTGGCTAAATCGGAAGTACTACTTGGGAAGTAATCAATTTCTTGTCCATTCAATCGATAGCCTACACCGACCTGAATCTCTGGAAGTGTATCCAGGATATCTAATTTCGTTAGGCATATCGACGTATACCTGTAAAATAAATACATCGCAAATTATACATAAAAAGCTTTAAGGATAAATTAATTAATTAATAATTCTACATGCAACCAAGTACCGCTACAAAAAATTCTTACCCATTAACCATCGCAGTGAATTTAAGAAGAGTTAAATCTAGCCAGCCGCAGCGCCTTTTTCTATTTGTTGTGACGCCAAACTCGTGCCCCCTCCTTTGCAAAAGATCGCCCGTGGCATTCAAAAGTTCAGTGGGGAACGGGCCATCACCAACCCTTGTGGTATATGCTTTAACTACGCCGACAACTTCTCCGATATAAGACGGTGGTAATCCAAGACCGGTACAAACACCGCCTATACTGCAGTTAGAACTGGTAACATAAGGATATGTACCGAAGTCTATGTCCAGCATCGCAGCATTCGCACCTTCGACTAATACTTTTTTTCCCTCACGCAATGCATCATGTAAATACTGTACCGTTTCCTTTACCAATGGTCTTATTCTTTCCGCGTACCTGAAAACAAAATACAAAAGTATCCTTACTGTTACATGGTTCAATAATGATTGTAAAGTGGACTAATTTGGGGAGGATTCCGAATATGGGCAGCCTGAAGCAGCTTGAGCAGAGGTACTAAGAGATACCCCCACTATAGGGCTCACGCTGACTGTATATCTCCTGCAAAGGGCTGTCGTTGGAGGCATGGCGGCATGGTACCGTTCCGCCTCCTCCGCACCGCTCAAGGAATCCAGGCTCGGTGCGAGCGTGTCCTCCTGAACCCTATACATGTATGTAGAAAGGGACAGTAACGTCTCGAAATAAGGCACTGGTTCGGGACCGGCCAGTACCTTATATCGAATCAGTAGACCATCCGGCATGACTTTGATCCCGAAGGGGCCGTGAGCGAACACGGTTTACGAGCGAGGGACTCGAGATAGCGGTAAAATATTAAAGGCTTCCGTCGAGGCGAAATGTGATACTTTAGAGGATAGAATATGACATGCCCTCTCGTTTTAACCTAAGCAATTCCGGAGCAGGTAGAATCGTATGAATGAAGCACGCGCCTATTCACTAATTCCGTGTCACACACGCTCTTATTATTTGACAATTATTTTAATAATTAGGGAAACCGAGTTATCAGATGTGAAGAAACACCCGACATATAACAGTTCTCACGTACTTACTTTTAAAATACCACTTATGGAAGCCTTACTAATGAAACATATGGAGTTAACGTAAGCACGGAATCATTTTTTAATAACCCAAAAACTGTAAATTTCGAGTTATGTCATTGTTACAACAAATAATCGACATGTGTGCATTGCGCGATTACTGCTACTATAGTTCATAAGTTATAAAGTATATACAGGATATTTACTTGTTTATTAAACTATTCATGTGAATGAAAGTATGCATACATAACATGGTAGGAAGCGAGGAAGCATTAGATTTTCTATCCTCCTACTAAAACAAAACGTCACTGTTCACTCGACCGTCAACATTTACGACTTCACGCCTCTCTCTCGGTGTCCGATTTCTCGCTGAGCGCGGCGACTTCAAACAAAGAAGGGGGGATAGCCATCGCCTTATTTCGAAGCAAAAAGTCGTGCCTTATTTCGAGACATTACTGTATCATCGAGGAGATGTTCAGCGCCTCTACTTCGATCTCACCACACTGGGAACCGTCCCCTTACGAGCCACTTTCCTCTGTACAAGTCAGTATCCAAAGACAAAACACACTCTCTATATCGTTGGAGTTCTGCTTTCACATCAACTTGAAGTGCTGGGAACATTTTTTGATATGACGTCACCAGTGTATCAAATTTTTGTGAGAATACATCAAAATCACCGAGCAGGTCACCGATCCTAAGACCATTTCTGGCAGCTTTGCTCGAATAGGTTGGCCCGATCCCTTTCTTGGTGGTTCCGAGGGACTGCTTGCCCTTTTCCAATTCTTGCAGGCCATCGACTTGCTGGTGGAAGTCGAACACTATATGCGCACGATCGGAGATTACCAATCGATCCTGCCAATTCTTCAAACCTTTCGCTTCGTTGCTTTCCAATTCTTCGAAAAGGCCTGGCAGATGTATCACTACCCCGTTTCCTGAAAACATACGTAACAGAAATTACACGAAGACTGTATTATATAAAGTTACGTAAATAGTATGTATTATGTGCTGCTGGGAAGAACACTCCTGGAAGGAATGCGGATCCACATCCTTCGACGAAAAATGGGTTCCGAGGCCGTCACGCTAGGTGGCGTGAGCAGAGGACATCTCTGCAATACATAATACGTAGAGATGGTTTTTCGAAACGTCGAAATCTCGCTACCCTCGAAACTCCAGAAAATTTCAAGCTTCGAAGATTCGAAACTTTATACTTGTTTCGTGATTCGGAACTTTCAGAAACCAGATGAGAAGTGTGTTCTGTTCCATCGTGACAGCCAGTCTCAACACTCTCACGGTTGAGTGCAGACTTTGCGCGCGCTCTGATTGGTCAGTGTTTTTTAATAATTCAAAAACGGAGCCTTTAACATAGTTTTGGCAAAGAAAAAAGTTGCTCAGAGTCAACTCAGTAATCATCCCTTCCTGCCTCTTCCAAGAGTTTTGCGGAACCCTGTATATAAAATATTGGACCGGTCTGCATACAGAATTCGCACAGCGATCAAAATATGGGGAAAAATCGGGCCATAAATGAAAATGGTACATATTGTAGCTTGCTGAGAGGATGTCCTACTGACCAGCGCAGAGGTAAGGGAGCAATTCGCGCGTTCGATTTACCGTGATCGCACTCGTAACTGTGTATGGGAGTAGTGGAGGTGACAATTTTTGGGTCCTAGGAAAACGCTCGTGTCTCACTTTTTATGATGTACAGGAACGTTGAGGGTGGTGGCTACGAGGGCATACAGTCAATCGGGTCCGCATTCTTCCCAGCACACTCTTAGCAATGCATAGTAGAGGGGGAGGTTCAAATATGGACTACTTAAAGTTTAAAATTATCTTGGGTTCTTCACCTTAATGGTAATTGTTAGAAGGTTAATAAAAAAACAATCGCGTAAGCGAATTATATGCAACACGATCTTTATTGTATACGCGTGTTGACCGTAGGAAAAAGAAGAATAACAACAATGAAACGTAGAAAGGAAAGAAAGTACAAAAGAGAAAAGGGCGGGGGGGGGGGGGGGGCGCAGCGCGCGCCACCCGGCGACGTATCTGGGGGACCTCTCCCAGAGTACAAGACGGGCACGATACAAGGGACTTGAGTGTCCACTTATTCCAATAGTAATAATTAAAAAAAAACTACGTTTCAAACACCAAGCAAAGCTGCGGGAAGCAGGTAATGACTTGTACTTGTTTTGTGAATACGATGTGTTGTGAAATGTATCATTTGACGTATTTTATCATCGTAAAAAATTGTACAGGGATGCTTGTTTCATCTTTTATAGAATAATCTGGTGAACAAAGAGCTAATTTGCCAAGAGCTCTACATTGCTGACATCGTAAGCTTTTTCAAACATAAATTGTTTAATGAATAAAATCGCATAGTAATGACTGACACCGCTCTAAGCATCCCTGAACAAGCGATCTAAATACGGCCTGCGGGTGATTTCATCAATGGGAAGGCCCAGACAGAAAAGATTCACCTTGCATAGTTTGCATGGGTCCCTTCTCCGTAAATTTGGAAAAAGAACTTTGAGTGTAGCGTTCTGACTGTTATCCGCGGACACGCAATACGTGTGCAGGTACTGAAAACATGTATCTACGTTTGAAACAGTTGTAAATAGACTATCAACACTTAACTTTTCTTAGCAACATTTGGGGAGTGTTTTAAAATGTTTCAGTCCGAAAATATGTAGTTCTTGCAGTTTCATTTAAAAAAATATCGTTGATTCTAAAATCCCGTAAAACAATTACATTGAGGAAGAAATCTTCACACTACCATGTGTATGCTTTGAAATTGAATAACTTTGCCCTGAAAAGTTTATTCATACAGCAATAAATAAGGCAGATACCTAGGTGATCGCATTTAGGTGATGCACCCTGTGCACTAAAATAAGTAAGCAACTGTTATAGAACGCCGACTTTTATCGTCACTAAGCAAGGTACGTAAACGTGTACAAGGCTTAAATACGCATACTTGATGCGTAGCAAAGCCTGTAATGCAGCATCGGCTTAATAAAATCCAGTGGAAACCAGTTAGCATTGAAACAATAAAGAAACGCTTGATAGAAGCTGATTACCGCGGTTGATAAAACGAAGTCCTTGGTAAAGATCTGGGTAGTGCGCCTCACAGAATGGTATGCCACCAGAACGAACTACGATAGGAAGGTGAACATGTATTTCAAGAGAAAAACGAACGAAAGTTTTCCAACTTTGAGAGCTTATACCTTTCAAACAGAATCGAATCGAAGAAAATGACAATTTAGTTCCTCCTTAATTGTACATGAATCGCAAGATACATAAGGGATGACCCACTAAATATGGACATCTTGATTTACGTCGTTATTATTATCCCTATCAAAAAATGTTTCAGAAGAGAGTTGAATGGCTTCAACGGACTCATATTTTGATGTTACTGCTTTTTTCTTAGCAGTGTTTCAGTTAAAATATATACTAAAAGTAATAATCTTTCGACACACGGAGCTTGATATTTTTTAATAGTGATTATCGAGCTGTAACGATTCATACATACATTAAAAAAATATACGATTCCATTAAAAAAAAAAACTTGACCTTCACATGACCTGTATGCGTACACTCGCGGAAAAAATAATAACATCAAAATATGAGCCCTTTGAAGCCATTAAACTTTTATCCGAAGCATTTCTTGATAAGGGTAATAATAGCAGCGTAAATCAAGTTGCCAATATTTAATCCCTAACATCGAGGGGTAAATATAAAGAAAATCGATTTAATATGGAATAATCCGTAATTAGGTGATTTCACTTATTTCAAAATTAATAAATCTACACATGTTCAGTTATCGCAGCAAATGAATGTCCTAATTTGTTTATACTTTAACAGTAAAACATTCCAGACACTTGCATTCTAATAAGCAATTAAAGCATGTGGCTAACCTTGGATCTTGCAGTAAAAACATTAATAGGTTTCTTATGTGCTCATTCTTATACTTCACTTTTACCATAACAGCAAAGCCTTCATAACAGTAAAAAAAAAATATGATAAAGTTAGGAATACGTGAATGCAATTGTAAATAGAACAAGCAATAACGTGTAGATTCAGGACGAGAGATTATTTTAATATATTAATGTTAAAGATATTTAATAGGCAATTTTAAAAACGGAAAAAATACAAGCACGTTATATTTGTTCCGCAATATCATGGAGATTATTCGGTACATTTTACTGCACTTTCAAACATTAAACAATTATTAAACTTCAAGTTTCGTGACACATTAGGCTTGACATAGAAAACAGATTTTGCCCGTGAGGGGATTTGGCTATCCCGTGGCAAACCTCCTGGACAGCAATTCCCCACTGACGACTGAATTTATGTTCTCTAACGAAATAAAAGCGTCAGGGAATAAAAATATGGATATGAGGAGAGCTATGTGCATCGCATTTTTTAAAATCGGAATACACATAATTAATTAAAACACAAAAGTCATATGGGATTCATGTGTACAGGGTGTAAAGAAATTATACATATGTAAAGACCACCACAACGTGATTCTACACCTTCGGATCGGTGGATATTTGTGAAAAAAATCGCGCGCAAAATTGTCCTTAACCTGGAAAATTAAGGTCAAAATTTTCTTTCGCCCTATCGGAGTGTACTCATGATGAGGGTGAAAAGTGTCAAAGGAACTATGGTCGCAACCCAACCGTTCTCTTGAAAAATAATGTTAACGGTACCATTAAATAGCACAGGTTAAATCGAGGGAGAGAAAGAGAGGGAGATGAGTGTTTCGACGCTAGGTCGGCCAGCGCGTTGCGTCGCCCGTTGACACTCTCGGCTCTCTCGCTCTAACCCGTCCTAACTAATGGTACCTTTTGTAAATTATGCCTGGACTGGCAAAATGCAGTTTATTTAGTTAGCAGTAGTCTATTTAATTACTTATAGCACAATTTGTACATACATATACGAGGGTGAATCAAATATAAACGAGTCTTTTGTTCAACCAAAATTTATTTTATAGGAAACATCTACGTTGTGGGACCTGGTGTTGTCGTGGAGAATCAACACATCGCGGATGGGACAATCTCGTCTTCTGCGTCGATACTGAAGCCTAACTTGATCCAAGAGACTGCAGTAGTAGGTTGTGTTCATGGTCCGATGTCCATGTAAGAAATCCACCAGTAGGAGACCCCTCCAGTCCCAAAAAACTGTGGCCAACACTTTCCCCGCAGACAATCGGGTTTTGGCTTTCACGGGGTTTCCTTCGCTTATCTTTCTCCACTCCATGCTTGTACGCTTTGATTTGGGGGTGTAATGATGCACCCATGTTTCATCACACGTGACAATTTTATGCAAAAAGGCGTCCCTTCTTCGAAACGAGTTTGAAACAATTGAGAAATGCGAACTCGTGCAGCTTTTTGATCATCATTCAGCAACTTTGGAACCCAACGAGATGAAATCTTCCTAAGGCCCAACTGCTTTCTGATGATCCATTGAACACTTCCATAGCTGACACCAAGTTCCTCCGAAATTTGAAGCACTGTGAGACGTCGATGCCTTTCAATCAGCTCACGAACACGTTCAGTGTTTTCATTAGTCGTATAGGTGTGAGGACGGCGGGGATGAGGTTGATTTGTAAAACGTTCCCAGCCTTGCTTGAATTCGTTGCACCAAACCCTTACTCTTGGCCATGAAAGAGTGGCTTCCCCGAACTGAGCATGCAGTCTGCGGTAAAGGGTATAGCCGGATAAGGGGGTCAAAAGTGCCCCTAAACCAAATTCGATTTGCCATGGGTCATTCGATAGCTTATCAAAAAAGTACAATGTGTGCGAAAATACAATTAACGAAAAACACTGACCAATCAGAGCGCGTGTAGAGCGCGCGCTCAGCCAACAGAAGATCGTGATACGCGCTCTGATTGGTCAGTGTTTTTCGTTAATCATTCAAAAACGAAACCTTAACCACCGTTTTGGCAAAGGAAAAAGCTGGTCAAAATTGCCTCAGCAATCGCTCCTTAAAATATTGACATGCAGTAGCAGAACACCCTGTATAAGTGACTGGGGCACGCAAGAAACAAGGAAAAAGTTAGTTTTTGATTTTTTTAACTATGGCGCACCAAACCGAAAAGTCTGAAAAAAATTCAGTACAATAGTACCAATAATATATACTTACTCAAAAAATATGAATCTAGTACCACGACTCCTTCATTCCCTAACCGGTATTTTTCATCATTTTTTGTCGTTTTTTATTTTTCACGGATTGGTTTTCTAATTTAAAAGTCTGAAAACATTCTATAATATGTGGTTGATTAATTAAAGAGCCCCTGATTTTTTTCAAAATTTTCCATCCATGCATATGAGAGAAATTGGTCAAAAATGTGACTTTTGATTTTTGGCAATTACTCCCCCCTTAGTCGAGATACGGAGCTGAAACTTGGCACACATTGTACTTTCTTGATAAGCTATCGAATGACCCATGGCAAATCGAATTTGGTTTAGGGGCACTTTTGACCCCCTTATCCGGCTATACCCTTTCGGTTGGTTTTACGTTTTCACGGACAAGGAACATTATAATTATGCGTTGCTCAATAGAGACGGGTACACTTCTCTCACTCATCGTAAGGGCTACTAAATAAAACACAAGACAAGCTGGCTGGTGTGGTTCACTCACTCAAAACATCCCCATCTAACGATTTCAACTGCCCAAACACGTTCAAATATCCATCCCAACGCTCAGCCAATAAAGGTTCGTTTATACATATTTGATTCACCCTCGTAGTATATCTTTTACTGCTACTGGGATTGGTTATATCTGAAATTGGAAAAGTCGAATAGCATAATGATACCTATTTTCCTAGACCTTCACAGTCTTCATAAGTGCAACGATGCATCCAAAAAATGTCAATGCACTTTTTCTTAAATGGAATTGTAGCAGCATTCAGTATAAAAAAAGTATTAGGGTACCATATGGAAAAGTCAATATTTAATATATGTAGTAAACTTTGCACAACGTTCTTTTATGTTTTTCATAACGGAATTCATTTGATCACTGTTTATGCTTGAACAATGTAGTCTAATCCGTTCTTTCCATATTTCACAGAAACAAATAGTCGCGAATACTCGCGAATACTAAACTGCAGTCTATGAAATAAACTAAAAGGTGCCGATTTCCTATCACCAGCTTACTAATATCCACAATATCATATACGTATCAGCTACTTAATGTGACGATGAAGTGTCAGTAAGAAAGTGAAGCTTAAGTGATCCGTACAGTTTTCGAGGGTAAGAAATCGAAAAAAGTGTGAGATATCTCACGGGACATTGGCTTTTCGACATGGTACCTTAATACTTTTTTACGCAGAACGCTACCAGAGATTGATACAAGAAAAAAAATATGCAATTCCATTTTTAAAAAACGTACATTTGCATGTTTTTGGTGCATCGTTGCACTCATGAAGAATGTGAATCCCTAAGAAAATAGACACTATTATACCGCTCAACTTTTCCATTAATCCCTTATCACCCGTCCCAGTTGCCGGGCACGCCCTTTATACAAGGTGATTCACCTAACTTGACGACACGAAATTATTAGTAAACTATTCGCCGTATTGAACAATGTATGAAACAAAAGTTGCAGTACTCCCGGAAGGGTACATGCTGCAATAATTATTTTTGATTACATTGTTTATGTGAAACTTTTAAAGGTCGTTAAGATGTTCTTAAATAGAACATTCTATATATTTTTACGGTAATTAAAAGAACGCTAAACAATAGGTAAATAAGTATTAAGGTCTAAAATGAATATTTATTGAAACATTTTCAAAAGAACCTCTGCCTTAAAAGATGTTCAGAATAGCCGTCATTACTACTAATGCACGCGTTTAATAGTTTCGAGAAACGATACATGCACGTTTCGCAGTGTACTTGCAAAGAACTTTCTACATGCTCTAATAATACGATCATGCATACTTGCTACTGTCGTCGGTGATTCACAAAAAAACTTCGGTTTTTAACGTTCCCCATAAAACTTGTATTGTAAATATCTCAATTAATAGTCATTTTAGACATATTGTGACTCAATACTTATTTACCTAGTTTTTAATTCTCTTTGAATTCCCGCAAGAATATACAGGGTGTTCCATTTAAAAACGGCTTGATGACCTTTAACCCTTTATTATGCCCCCCTGAAAGTCATGTCACTTTCATCAAACGCCTTCCTATACGACGAATAGTTCACAAACTATTTTGAATCGACAAATTAGGTAAATCACCCTGTATACGTTTTTAGTAAGCTTGCAGAAAATATGCAAAGATTCTAAAAAAATTCTAGATTATTTTAGACATGCTTGTTTACTGTTGTAAATTTTGTCAGATTTTCTCGTTACAAATCCTAAGAGCGAAAAATCAAACACAAAAAAAATGTCTAAAAATGCAGATTTTGGCTTAAAATTTTCGAGCGACTGCAGTTTTATTTTTACAGTAGTTAGGTATTAGCATGACTATGATCCTTAATTTTTTCCAGATTTGTCGGTAGGGGGTGCGCCGTAGTTAAAAAATTAAAAAAAAAACGATATTTTCGGGATATTTCGTGCGAAAACATGAAGAATACTTTCAATTTTTGCATTTCCTTTATGGAGCGAGTATATTATGTGGTATTTAATAGCTCTGATATAGGTATCCGAATAACTATTCCTTGTTATTTACTCAGTTACGCACTTATAACTTCTAACACACAGCAAACAGGAAATTAGTAAATAGTTCTAGTAAGAGAATTGAACATTGAAGTTGGACTAGAGTGATCAGAAATAAGTAAATTTAATCTACAATATGTGTAAAACAGCAAGGACAAGAAATATCCACAGGATATAGTGCATTGTTTATTAATATAAACCGAGAGCTCCTTCTATGAAGATAAGATCTCACGAATTATTGAAACACAAAAGTGGCTATAACTTTGAAACAAGGTCAAATAGAACACAAGTTTATACAGTGTGTCCCAGAACTCCAGTTAGAGCCGGGAGGGGGTGGTTCCTGAGGTGATTCTAAACAACTTTTTCCTTTGCCAAACCTTGTTCAAGGCTTCGTTTTTTAATTGTTAAAGCAAAACACTGACCAAAGAGAGCGCGCGTAGAGCGCACGCTCAGCTGCGAACAGATCGTGATACGAGAGTTTTGAGGCTTTCACGGCCCGGGTCGCTATGGTTGTTGATTGAGGCTTCCGGGTGTAAGCCGTGTCCAAAGGAAATATCGTTCCGACGTTTCGCCGACATTACAGTTGGCTTCATCAGGGGTCTGAGGACGCACTGATACTAGTGTGCGTCGTGGTTTTCTCCTGTTAAATACTCCTGCTGATGTTACAGTCCACTGGTTCCGACCAATCAGATTAATTGATCGATCAATTAAAGAAGACTGAGGTACACATAATCAGCGGTAGCTGAACACCAATTGGAAACAGGACACAAGATCCTGTTTGACAAAACAAAGGTCCTGGCCAGGTGTAAAGGATACTTCCCTCGCAAATACAGGGAATCCTTAGAAATTATGAAGCATCCTAACAACATTAACAGGGACACAGGCTACCAAGTAAACCCCATCTGGAGCACCCTCCTCCCATTTTTTAATTGATCGATCAATTAATCTGATTGGTCGGAACAAGTGGACTGTAACATCAGCAGGAGTATTTAACAGGTGAGAACCACGACGCACACTAGTATCAGTGCGCCCTCGGACCCCTGATGAAGGCAACTGCAATGTCGGCGAAACGTTGGAACGATATTTCCTTTGGACACGGCTTACACCCGGAAGCCTCAAGCAACAACCATAGATCGTGATACGCTCGGCAACGGTCTTAAACACTCTCGCAGTTAAGCTTGGATTGGTCAGTATTTTCCGTTAACAATACAAAAGCGAAGTCTTAAGCAATGTTTTTTCAAAGGAAAAAGTTGCTTAGAATCACCTCACGAATCACCCCTTCCCTACTCTTACAGAAGTTCTGGGACACCCTGTATGGACTCCTTCCATTGTTTTTGCGTCCCCTATTCACTCTTGAAGTAGGTTCCATGTATTATGGAACACTTTGTATAATAAATTGAATAATCGCAGCTGAATTATATTTAGTGGTGTGCGGGTAACCACGATTACGGGTTCGGATCGGGTTGTGAAAAGTCAGACGGGTTCGGGCGGGCGCCCGCAACATAGGAACGTTCTGAAGCGGGCGAGCGTTTCGGATAACGTGAAGCGCTCATATTGTATGACCTGTAATTGAACTAAACCTATAATTACTGGCTCAGACAAGCGAGCCGGCACCCGGCACACGGCGCTGCTTCCACTCCTCTAATGATAACCAGATCGTATACATTGTGGCCACTATGAAAAGTTACGTGTAAGGCTGCGATTAGAGTGGATACGTGTTCGTCAGAACTGATGCTCCGACGAATTTGTCAGAACAACTAAATACATGGATTCTTATGAGAGTGCATGCGTATTGTTTGCAGGAAGGCTCACAAGTTCGTCAGATCATTCTGATTCCGAGGGCAGTCGCACGAACCCTACTTTCAAGTGTATGTGTAGGTGATCCAGCGTCTCTGAACCACACAAATAGCATCCCTCTATGTGGTGTCGTTCGTTTTCGTCCGAACTGTGGCATTTTTGTCATATGTTTGGAAAATTATTAATGATAACGGAATGGCGTCAATTGCCGAAATTGATGTTTTTGAATTGCAAAATCGACTATCCAAACATATTGTGTTAAAGTCAATTTGTTTAAGCAATATGTTAAAAATATACTGTTTTTATTCACCTTTTCTAAAAAACTTTTTTATTTACAAAAAATATGTGTGTATATTATTCATTAAAATACAAAATACAAATAAAACAAAGATTGTGAACTGAAGGAAATAATGACATGTCACTATAGTCGAATTTATGTACTGTATCAAAAGCTTTTAATTAATATCTTGGAAACTATTCAATAACCGCACCAAAAATTTAAGATTTACACCTCCCCCCCCCCTCCCCCGCGCTCGAAATTTCATGTCGTTCGGAAAGAGGTCCCATTCGGAAGAATATCCCAGGCCTGCTATAAAGCATTTTCTGGGCAACACATAATATAACATCGCGTGCCTTTTCGTGTATAGTGGCGATCGAGCCTGATCAGTCGCCCAGCTAAGTAGTCTCTGGCAGTAGGATGTCCGAATGTTCGTTATTTCGTATTCAGCAAAATCGGATGTATTCCGCGTGCGTAAGTTTTCTCACTTGAACCGAGCCTTATACTAGACCTATTGCTATATCCAGGATCATTACAACCAGTATAGTCGAATGGTAGTTACCTATAAGCGATGTACATCTAGGATTGATTACTCCACTGGGCAGAAGATGGAAATGGAACTCCGCACCGTCTACTACTACAGTATGCCCGGCATTGCTTCCTCCCTGTAAAATGAAAATTCTTCTTTTGCTCCTGTATAGCCACATTTTTCCTTGTTTCGCCACTCTTACTGCTTCCCGTGACAAACAGTAAGAAAAGATTTACTGAAGCTATATTAATAGAGGTTGGTTCTTATCAATCCTCTAACAATAAGTAAATGACACTTGTAAGACAATCAGAATTATATAATAATTTCCAAAACCTGTTTAAGATAGTTCAATGATGTTTCTTTTCATAGACATCATGATGATGGAGCGATAATCATGGTTTAAATTTTAAACAATAGAGGTCGCCTCATCGCTCAATGGTACCTTCGACGAAGATAGCTAACACGGTGAATACAATATTACAGTAATCTCTCTTATATTGTCCATTCGGTAGGAATCAAAGCTGGACAATATGAGTAGTTGTGAAGCGCGCAGCATTTACGACTTTGCTTGATAAAGCTTCGTATTTGCCTACGTGGCTTTCCACTTAAAAAGAAATTAATTTGACCTCGAAATGCCTCCTACAGTGTTGGCTTTTTGGGCTGTTCAGGAACAAATCTACTTTTCCGCAAAATACATAAAGTACGTTGTTTAAAAAATGAAACAGTATTTTTCTAGGCTTGTCTAGAGAATGGTCCTCACACACATACACGCGCGCGCGCGCGCAGTAGAACAAGAAAAATAGAATTTTAGGTGGTGGGCCATATCTCCCTTACTACTGCGGGCGAGATGGACGGCACTCATGAAGTTAATCTCCAACTACTTATACTGAAACAATTGTTTGATTAACAAAATAAAAATGAATTCCTACTAAGAATATAAAACGAAAAGACCTGGTCAGCAATTCGACCAAAATATGAAAACAATGAGTGGAATAAATATATATTCTGTATAATATTAATATATGTAGCCAAATATTTCTTTGGTAAATATTCACAAGAGGGGACCCAGCACCTGTGCACATTACTTTGACTTTGAGATATGTTGTCAAGGACATCATTTTAAACAACCTTCTACTATATGTACATGTTACCGTTGCTCGGCTTTAGTTTTCGAGATATTTGCAAACAACTTTGGCAGTTATTTAGCTTAGCGGCTTTTCTCAATTTCGGTTATTGCAGTACAGTCTTTTCCTAATAGTTTCATTTTATTACTAAAATGGCAAATAAGCCAAGGTAAGCGATAAAGATACGTAACTCTTTATATTGCTTTTGAAAAATGGCAAATCAATGTTTTTTTTTAAGTTACAACATAGGCCAAAACAACTATATAAGCTCCAAACCTAACGCTAATTGTAAAGTACATGTTAGGTTTCGCAATATCTTTATTCACACCGACCACCTGCGTCGTAACTTCTCAAAAAACCTTAACTTTACATTACAAAGAAAAAACAGCAGTAACTTGAATACTTTTATCGCTAATTGCTATTGACTTTTCGGCTAGGACCTTGGAATTCTTTGCGGCGTACACGTTTGGGTCAGCAACAAGCAATAAAGATGCGCAATTATAGGTAGAATTCACTATGTATAGTGGTAACGATAGTTTTTTCCAAATATCTTAAAAATGAACGTTCACCGTCGGTTATGCAGGGTGTAACGTAAAAGGTGTAGGAGCCGGAAATGAGAGATTCCTGAGGTGAAACTGAACAACTTTTTCCTTTGCCAAAATGTCATCTGAGGCTTTGTTTTTGAATTGTTAACGAAAAACACTGGCCACTCAGAGCGCGCGTTGAGCCCGCGTTCAGGGACGGTCCACGGCGCGTCGTGCTAGGTAGCGACATTCAACCGGCGCCCCGAACAGTACGCGCCGGTATAGCACGGAGCAAAAGTTAACATCGAATTATTCATTATTCTTGAATGGAAATTAACTAAAACATAAATGAAATTAATTTGCCGTTATCAATTGAACAAAAAAGTATTAGAACGGACTAGCTAACGTGTCTATCAAGTACAACGTACGTTAGATGTTAAACAATTCGCCAACAATTAAATTGGGTCATTCCATGCCGAATCGATCACTTTTTGACGTCGACATCAGGGATTTTGTTCTAACAGAAATATATTGTAGTTCATGTGAAATTAGGAGGGTTTAAGTCATCATTTAGCTTTCTTCGAAATTGTTTAAAAAATACGGACCTTTGAATTTTGCAATTTTTGGCCATTTTGGGGAAAACAGGCTGTGCTTTTAAATTTTTATCTCGGAAACTGCTCAACCCATTGGTATCTTCTTTTTTTCATTTTAATTTGCAGGCTTCGGTCTATCGCAGTGCATTTTTTGTTTTTGGGGACAATCAATTTTTCATTATGAAAATTGTAAACAAAATCTTTTTTTGAAATCAAATTTCTCCATGAAGGCCATCACGGGTTTACATTTTGAAAAAAATATTTTCAGATTCCTTGAAGTCTTAGCTACAAAATAAGCACTGGATCAGGATGGACATTTGGAAATTAACGTCACAATGAGCTGTAAAACGTCCGGCGTGCCCCCGTTTCGAGTAAGCGAGCCGCGCGCTAGCAGCGGGTTCTCCTATCACGGTCGGCTACCTGTACCGCTCGTACCCCATAATACCTCCAATAAAATGTAAAAACAATATCGACAAAATTAGTATACGACTAAATGATCCTATTCACAGTTAAAGAAGAGTATCTTTAATCTTGTGGATATGAATGTAAATGAGGATGATCTTTAATGCTTTTAGAACCATGTAATATTCTGATTGAACGCGGTTGAACCGTATTTTTTGGACCTACTTTTTAAGTTTATTATGTAGCCCTTTTACTTTTGCATCTGCAACGCATTGACGACACTAAGTAAGTCTAATTCCAATTGTTGGCGAATTGTTTCAAATGTAGCGTACATGGTACTTGATAGACTCGTTAGTCAGTCCATTCTAATTATGTTTTGTTCAATTGATAACGGCAAATTAATTTCATTTATATTTTAGTTAATTTCCATTCAAGAATAATGAACAATTCGATGTTAACTTTTGCTCCGTGCTATATCGGCGCGTACTGTTCGGGGCGCCGGTCAAACGTCGCTACCTAGCACGAAGCGCCGTGGACCGTCCCTGAGCGCTGACTCTACGCGCGCTCTGAATGGCTAGTGTTTTTCGTTAACGATTCAAAAACAAAGCCTCAGACGACATTTTGGCAAAGGAAAAAGTTGTTCAGTTTCACCTCAAGAATCACCCATTTCCGGCTCCTACACCTTTTACGTTACACCCTGTATGTATAGAAAAAAGTTGTTCGAAACGCTGATCTCTATAACATGGGCGACCGCTTACACCAAATGAAGTTTACTCGTGACCTCAGTTTAACGAAAGTTTGTTGCAAATATCTCGAAAACCAAACCGAGGAACGGTAACATGTGCAGGAAAATGTTGTCCAAAGTGATGTCCTTGACAGCATATTTGAAGGTCATACCGATAGAAGCTGGCTCCCTTATTGTCAAAATTTACCATTTCTTTAAACAATCAACCCGTAGCGCTTTTTCTAATGTAGTACTATAAACAATGGGATCCATCTCTATCGAGTGTGTGACGGTTCATCTATCCCGAATCGTATGAAAGAAATGGATCATGTAAGTATCGTCGCAATAATAATTGAAGAAAACAGTTTGATAGCAACGTCGGAAGACGAAATAAGGAACTATCTCAAAGGAGATAATTGGGCACGCGAGGCCAAGAGATAAGGGCTGTCGAAAAGTAAGGCGTCATTGACCAAGTGTATCAAAGCGGATCAGGTTACGACGCAGATGATTCAGATTAATATTCAGATTCAGATTCGGATTCAGAACTCAAATGTCGAGACATCGGATTAAAGATAGTTGTACTCTGTATGAAATAAAGTAAGATTGTTTTCAAAAATAAGTTTGTTAAATTGTTTGTTGTGACAAATTATATCGTTTAAATGTTACAATGAAGCCTGGTGCATAAAAATAGTCTTAATATTTACTTCAATAAGTAGTTATTCTATGTCTTACAACTAATCAAAGAAGTTTTTGTGCTTGTCAGATGTTAAAATATCGATCTCCAACAATATTAAATAAGTTTCGCGAGGCACCACGAGATAAGTTCCTTGCTCACATTAAAACGCAAGTTCATCTCGGCTGGACTTATCCTATAATTGACTAATCTTAATAATGCGTTAAGCTTCTACATGTAGGTTTCGGGCCGACGTTTGGTTGATACGGCATTGTTAACACAACGGTAACATGGTAGGTTAGGTTAGGTGTGTTGTGCGTGAAGATGTTAACAAGATTGATTGTAAAAGAGTTTGTGGAGAACTAGTTAAGCGAGAAGAAATTCTTGTAATATCAACCGTTACAAGAACGTAGTCTGGGTTTTTCTCAACCAGAACCCTACATATTACACACAGGGTGTCCCGTAACTCATAGAACAGCCAGATATGGGAGATTCCTGAGGCGATTCTGAACAACTTTTTCCTTTGGCTAACTGACGTTTGAGGCTTTGTTTTTGAATTGTTAACGAAAAATACTAGCCACTCAGAGCGCGCGCTCAGGGACGGAATGTCGTGTCGCGCTGGATGGTGACGTTCGGCCGAAGCCCTAATTCAAAGGCGTCAGCATAGTGTTTTTGTTCATTATTTATGAATAACGAATAATTCGACATTATTCTTCATTGCATTGATTCGGTATTCCATACTACTTTTGCTCCTTGCTACACCGACGCGTTTGGATCGGGCCACCGGCCGAACGTCACCATCCAGCGTGACACGACATTCCGTCCCTGAGCGCGGGTCTACGTGCGCTGTGAATGGCCAGTATTTTTCATTAATAATTCAAAAACAAAGCCTCGAACGATATGTTGCCAAAAGAAACAATTGTTCAATATCGCCTTAGAAATCTACAATATCCGGCTCTTTTATGAATTACAGGACACCCTGCATGTGGAGAAGTATCAAAAGATGAGAAAACAGAAGGGCGGCCAAATTAGTGTAACGGTTGGGTTGTATAACTTTGACCATAAAACGTTTTAGTAACTACTAAGATGAACTGTTCTAGATATTTCGATTATATGTGACACTCTATCTTATCCAAAACCACTTAAAGATAATCGTGTTACGGTCACCTTAATCATAAATACTTCATTTGCCCAATTAAGGTCCATTTATATATCACCGTGCCGTCTCTGTGATTTTTTAGAGCAACGTATTATTATAACTTAGGAATAAAATTCATTTGGTTTTTATCCAATCTTTTTGAAATTAATTGTAATGAATTCCTGACATTTTTGCAAGTAAAATGACATCAAATGCGACACAAATCGCATAGGTTTCTGTTATGTTATAATAGTACGGTCGGCCTATACTTTTTCCTTCTATCGTATCTGTTTATCATGCATAACGAAGTTGAAAAGCGCAAAGTTATTATGACATAATAACAAAAAAAATATGCGATTTCTGTCGTGTTCAGTGCCATTTTAATCGCAATAATCTCGGAAGTCCATTAAAATTAATTTCATAAAGATTAAACAAAAACTGAAAGAATTGTATTCCTTGTGTACAGAAAATACCCTATGTAACCTCTTGTAGGCGACCTTTTGAAGATGCTGCCTGTGCCCTGTGGGCCACAGCCAAATATTGGAGGCTAGGATAGCCTATGGGGCACGGATAGCCTCTTGAAAAGTTTGGTCGCCTTCGAGAGGTTACAAGGAGCATTCTCTGTAGATAAGGAATACAATTCGTTTAGTTTGTGATTAATCTTTATGAAATTAGTTTTAATGAACTACTAAAAGTTTTGCAATTAAAATGACACCAAACACGACAAAAATCGCATAGTTTGTTCTTAAGTTATAATAGTACGTCGCTCCCAAAGAACCCGAAAACGGCACGGTGATGTATAAATGGACCCTAAAGCAATCTCCGAATCTTAAAACATATTACTTGTATAAGTCATTAAGAAAATATTAATGCTTGGCTGTAGTTCCGAATGGGATCTGTTGCCGATCGACATGAAATTTGGAGGGGTGAGGGGGGGGGGGGGATCTAAAATTTTAGGTGCGGGTATTTAATAGTTTTCGAGATATTAATTAAAACCTTTCGGTACAATACATTGAATTCTTCACATACAGACACATCTAACACAACCGTCTTTGCTGTAGCAGCCGTCGTCGTCAAGTGTTCATTAGCTGATGGCACAATAAGGATACCGCCCTCAGATTCTATAGGGTGTTCCACGCAAAATCGACTGCTGTAATTTTAGCCGCCCAAGGAATGTTTCTTATTTACAATACGTATACCTTTTTCCGAAATATGTTCCATTTTAATTTCAGATGGAAAATGTTGAATAGCAGTACATCGTACTTACTGTAATTTTGTATAATAGCACCACGTCAGCTTCCGATCCCCGGATAAACAATTCGGATTGACCGTAGAATTTAAATTATCCCGCTATACGACATGCAATTCGTGCTATGGGCGTACTATTTACACGGAAAAGAGGATATTCGTTAGGTTTGGACATGTAATTTTACCGGCCGCCGGCAGGCGGTGCGCTGCCTCGTCCAAATTGTTTGCCGCAAACTATTAATACTGAGGGCAGTATACCTGAAACCGTATCGTAAGTAGAGAACATCCCTTGCGCGTCGAAAGTTACAGTAACCGATTTTGCGTGGGTCACCCTATAGATTCTGAGGGCGGTATCCTTATTGTGTCAACAGCTACTGCACACTTGAGAACGACAGCCAC
The DNA here is from genome assembly GCA_023838395.1 of Holcopasites calliopsidis. Classification (NCBI taxonomy): domain Eukaryota; kingdom Metazoa; phylum Arthropoda; class Insecta; order Hymenoptera; family Apidae; genus Holcopasites; species Holcopasites calliopsidis. The sequence continues at coordinate 290,781 of JALHAQ010000048.1, forward strand.
TGTAGCGAGGATCGGGGTACCATCGGCCACTTAAGACTCAATAACGACGGCTGCTACAGTGAAAACGGTTGTGTTAGTTGTGTCTGTATACGAAGAATTCAATGTATTGTACCGAAAGTTTTTAATTAATATCTTGGAAACTATTAAATACCTGCACCAAAAATTTTAGATTTGGGTTTCTCCCCCCGCCCCCATCTCCGCTCTAAATTTCACGTCGATCGGCAACAGGTCCCATTTGGAAGAATATCCAAATGTTTTAGTGATGACTAATTACAAGTCACGGATACATAATATCGTGATTTACTCTTGAAAATTCAGATGAAAGCAAGTTACAATTATCCGACAAAACCCCACAAATATTTTTATCGTGATAGTTTTATCTTCTATACGAAACAGAATAAGCGTCTGTGTTATCAATATAATAGATGAAACTATTAAAACATAATTAAAGCAGTAAATATATCTAATTGTAAGTTAGATACATAGCATAACTAAATTTGAAAGAAAGATATGAATTAAATGAAAACGAAAAATCGTGAATGGAGTACATTTTATCGTAGACGATATACTGATATCGCAGACATAAATCAACGATATCAATTAAACCGGAAGAGATGTTTCAAAATATCAACGATATAGAAGATCTAGGAATGCCACAAATATCGGTGCTGCGAGAAAGTTGGAAAACATGTGTGTATATATTTTTGATCTAAAAAAAATGAATAAAATATTATTCATTTACGAAGCATACAAATCCAAGAAAATGTAGTTAAATTCTTAAAAAAATGCTTCGTTCAAAATACAATATCGAAACTAAAATAACATTCTTTTTATTGAAAGTTTTTGTTAAATAGATACATCAAATTAAGACTATACAGCTATATCATTTTTTTAGAGGGACGGATTTTATGCGAGAATGATACAATTTCAGCTCGAAGTTTATTTTAAACCTTTTTGGAAAATTGAAAATACTAGCATAAAAAAAGTAATCCACATGAAAAGCAGCGTTTATTTCAAATGATACAAAAGCGGCGGAAGTCATGCTGAAAAAAGTGGTTTTACGCCAGATAAACGTGTTTTAATAGGCAGCGAACCGTACCTCAAGGAGAAAAGTAGATGAAGGAAACACAGCTCTATGCAATTGGCTCAAGCGTTTTCGCTGCTTTAACGTTATTTAATGTACGCAACAAGCTTTAACCAAATTGAAGAATGCCGATGTTCAGTTCAAGTACGATTAAACATTTAAATAACTGAGTAGTACAATGTGTTTTTTGTCGTAAGCAAGAAAAAATAGGAAAAATATCTTACGTAAACGGATTATTCCGCCCATAAGGTAATCAAGAAGTGGCAATCACATTATCATTGTGAGCAATATTCTAATTGCATATTCCAATTAGTTGAAGGAATCGAATGGTTAAAAATTAAAATTAATTGCGTTACTGCTAACTTCCTGCAACCACGGTGTCAATCTCTTTGAGCATTCCAAATGCTTAAGCTTTTAATGCCAACTACCGTCGGCGGATTGTGGGAGAAACCACTTTTTGCTTTCAAGCAACCATTAGAAAGAAAATACGCAGTTTTCGTTTCTTTCGCATTTTTTCCACCAAACTGCAGTATCTACATATTTTAAAAGCACTAAAGTTACTTTGAAAAGCACAGTTATTTAAGCTACTGTCAACAAGTACTAATTATATTAATAACGTTAATAACAGTAGACAATTTTTTTATTTCGCAGCAAAGAATAGTCTACGCACCAGTGTTGCAAAACACAATACGAATGGTCGCCTCACGTACAATGACCATTCTTGTTACGTACTGTAAACGAGTACTCGTACACATTTTTACTAACAAAAATATTTTTCCTTGTAAATTTAAAAATGTGAGATGGTTGACCAATAGCAAAATAAAAGGCCTGGTACATAAGTAGACGAGTGGTATACACTTTGAATCGAACACGAATTTAAAATAGTACAACTTGACGAAATCGTTAACAGATTCAGCATTGCGCAAAGCCTTGGTAATTTATTAGCAGTGCGTTTGTAATGAATGTCTCTCGTCAAACACCGAACGGTATAAATAATAGTATCACTAAGCAATAGTTATAATTAGACATGCGCATTTGTATGCATTTACAGGAATTTTAATAGTGTAAAAGTGCGCAGAATACGCGTAGCATGAAAAAATGACGGGTGTTCAGAAAAAGGGTGCACAGGATTTTCGAAGCACTTCTGATAACCTAAACAAAAAATGTTTTGAACGAAAGTTAATCAGTTTTAAATGAGCTACACAGTGCAATATTTAAAATGGGTAAAAAATGCTTCTTTCGATAAAAAATTAAAGTCACCTTAACCTTTTGAAATAATACAATGTACAGTAATGTTCCGTAAGAATTGACTGGCCGGTCCCGAGAGAGTTGGCTCTTACGGAACGTTACTGAACATTGTGGTACATACGTCTCGACCCCTTTAATTAATAAGAGTTTGTATCGAACCGGAAGACATATGTTTTTATACAATTTTGGGATAGGTGTGATAAAAATATAAAACTCATGTTTTTTATGCACAAGCGCACATACTAAAGGGATGAAAATCATTCTCGAAGTTAAGGGTGCAAACCGTATTCCTTTAAATATCTCGGAAAGTATTAAACATATATGAAAATAATTGTGCAAAGCTCCATTTATTTAAACAATGTATTAAATAATATGATGTTATATTATTAATTTCTCGTGCTAAAGATTCATTAACATTTAAAAAATTTATATTACACACAACGTAATATTAAAATGATCATACCTCAGTGAGTGATATACTTTGCATTCAAACAAAATTTAATTCCAAGAATGTAATCTAAATATTATCAGAATAAAATTATATTCCAACAATTTATTCCAAATGTTAGACGAATCAATTTTTAATACAATAATGCCTCTGTGGCCAATGCATTATTTCGACTACAATATAGTACAAATTCTCCAAGTGGATGGATTTGCCTGTGTGACACACGTAGCATTGGGAAACTGTGACAGGCCATGAAATCATTAAACAACTTTGACACGTGGCAATGCATAAAATCCACGAATGTGTGACATGACTGCAGTGTGTTGCCAACAGATTTAACCCTTAGCGCTCCACACGTTTTTGTACCACTGCCTACTAGCAACTCCGGTACATTTTCGCAGCGGAACGAGTGAGAAGAAGGAGTCTTATTCTATGTGGGAAGAATTACAAGAGCTTATGAATGTCTGATTTTAAATATTGTATCGGCTGCACAATATTTGTAGGAACTTGGGGTCCAATGATCTTTGGCGATACACTAAAATGTATTTTATCCAGAACATCTAATTCTTCCGTGACATCGTGCCATTCATGTAAGTCTTTCAGAGAATCTTCGTTTTAACTTTCAATAATTCTTATTCGTCGTCTCCTTGGTAGTATAATTTCGGAACCACTACTTGAAGTGTCAGAATTATAATTAATATTGTCTCCCACAATATTTCTTAACACTTGAAAATCAAGTACATCTTCATTATCACTCAGCTCTAAATTCTCAAAATAATAATTATTTTTCTCCATGTTACTAACCATAAAAGAGGTAAAAAAATGGTTTAATTGTAATGGTACAGATTATCTGGTGATTTAGCACGTTTAGATAGAGACTTAGCACTTTTTAACCAGAGACTTAGCACGTTTTAACTACAGATAACAATTGCCGACACCGACAATACCATAACATCATAACTGTAATCGTGCTAAAAACATTTGGTTTTGCAGCAGAGCCTCCGGAGTTACAGAACAAATGACGGATGGCTTCATAGCAGAACCAACGAAGTGCTAAGGGTTAAAGCAATGGAAACATGCCGGCTCACACTTTTGCAATGTCATATGAAATAACGTTGTAGTTCATAAAATGACAACAGTCTGAACAGTGTTCGTCATGCTCTTAACCTGAATGCGCCTGGGAAAGGAGACGCCTTAACCTTGACATAACAGTGGAGAATACGGCGGTATATCCTATGCACGTGATACTAGAAATGTAGCAAAATTATAGCACACTATGAAATTGAGGACAGCCGATACACGTATTAATGGGTGACAAGCCATGAATATGTGACGTGCGTGCAATGTGTAACCAACAGATTTAAACAAATGGAAACATGCCTGCTCACGCTTCTACGATGACACATGAAAGGACGTAGGCAAGTGTCACGTGGCGCAACTCTAAACTTGGGCTTATAATAAACAGATTTAGAAACAGGTCCTGTATCTTGAAACTCGTTACAAATAAGCAATATATATATTTGTTACTTGTTACCTGCACTATATATATATATAGTCTAGTATATAGTTGTATATATATATATTGTTACATAACAACACAGAAATACTTAGTTGCACAAAACAGTTAAACCTGTGTGCTTTACGTGTATGTGTAGAAAGAGAGGGGGAGGAGGAGGAGGAGGAGGAGGAGGAGGAGGAGGAGGAGGAGGAGGAGGAGGAGGAGGAGGAGGAGGAGGAGGAGGAGGAGGAGGAGGAGGAGGAGGAGGAGGAGGAGGAGGAGGAGGAGGAGGAGGAGAGAGAGAGAGAGAGAGAGAGAGAGAGAGAGATGGATATCTTTGCATATATAAACAACATGAAAATAAATGTATAGGTTAGAAAATGGTGAAAAAACCAGCTTCGGACAACTAAAATGACATTCAGTGCATTGTAAAATCCGTAGGAATGTCAATCGAAGATTGTTGCAAAAATAACAAACAAGAAAATATATAATATCAAATTAAAAATGATCGTTCTACGATAAATATAGAGAGCATTGTCCAACATTTAAGATAGGTTATAAATATATACAGTTTCCACCACGCGCATAAAATGAAATGTGAAGTAGTGAAGCGAGCACTAATCACGTGGCATAGGCATGAAATACGTCTGAAGGGAAGGGAGGAAAAAAAGAGAAAAGGTCTTCTGCAATTCAACGTGAGATGACGATAAAAGTAAACAATATTTAACACTTGTGGACAGTGGGAATGACACCTTGATAAAAGAGACCGCGAAAGCGCAGGAGTAATTTAAACGTGCGACAAACGAAAATACTAAACGCTCTAGCGGAAAAGGCGGACGAAAATGAAAAAATGGCGGACTCACCTGACACCTGCAGACGACGTCAGCATCCATGGCAAGCATGTCCACGACCTTGCCTTTACCTTCGTCACCCCATTGCGCTCCGAGAACGACGGTAACTTTGGCTGAGGCATTCGACACGCGTTGTTTTTTCCTCGGCGAAGCGAGAACACCATCCCCGTTCGCCTGCTGGACCGAACGCTGCATCTTCGAATATGAAAATATTCGTAAGTTCTCGAGCAATGGTACAAACTACGCGCGCGCATGCAGTTAAGAAACTACCGCGTAACTGCTCAATTCTAGACTGGCGGAACTACCAAACTGTTGTACACTTTTTTTCTGTCGAACGAGGAGACATCTACTGGGAACAGCTGAAAGCTGCATAAATTATATACATAAACAATTGTAAATCAGATAATCTATAATCTATGTGGTATACGGTAATTACTGAATTATACAATTTGGAATTTCAAAAGATTTCCACTATTTCTTAACTTAAGTATCATGTAGTATAAAGTGCAATGTACCATTCGCGTCCACATAAGAGTCCCCTATAAGGCACGCTGGTCTAATTGGTCAGATACTATTAGGGCCGAATTCGACCAATTAGATATCTGTATCGTTCACGATATTTACAAAGAAAGTGTACAGTCACGAGCGCAGGCCCATTGATCTCTATTTCTGGATAGTGTATTGTTTGTTAAAATCACTAAAATCATGTTTAGACTTGAAGACCCTGATTGCCGTGTTTGTCTGAGGCAGTTTCTCATTCTCGGGCGGCAAATTTAAAACGTAATTAAGAGAGATATGTATATCTATCGAATAAGTGTAAAATTAAGAATTGATTAGATATAGATATATATACATATAATAGATATAGATACATATATATATATACATATACATGTATAAGTATATATACATATATATACATATATACATATATACATATGTATATATATATACATATAAATTGTTTGATTTCCTTAATCCTAAGATTCCTTTCGCAAAAGGATACAAAGCTCTTTTGAGAATTACTAATGGGTTGTTACGAGCCAGGGCTTGGCGAGTTTGGCCGGGAAAAAGGTTCAAGGGTTATGGTTACACCTGATAACTGGGTAGTGGGTTAACAGGTCAAACTTGAATGACTGACCTGGGAAGAGGTCCGTGTTCTCCCAGGACTGGCCGACGGTTGTGAAGCGTCGGATAGCCGAGAGTCACGGCAAAGGGAAAGAGTGCGCTTCTCTGGACAGCTGACGTCGTCAGGTAGCCGATAGGCGCGGATGGAAGGATTCCGGATCTCCGGACTATTTGGCGGGTGTGAAGCGCCACGTAGCCGGCTCACCAGAATCAAGGAAGGTGTGTGTTTCCGGACAGCCGACGTACACGCCGGGTAGCCGTATAAACACGGATGGTCAGGTTGGGTTCAGGTAAAGGAACTCGTAACGTGCGTACACCACGAGCGGCTATGATGTACTTTGTGGGTCCCGTTCGAATCGAGGATTTCCTATGTATTGGAAGAAGGTGCAATGGAACAACAACTTACGAGAAAACTATGACTGGTATATTCAAGATGATATGGAAGTTACAAAGATTGAGTGTATACAATGAATCCACGGGTTTTACGTATAATAATTACACGGGGGCTCACCGAAGATTGAGATATGAAAGCCAAGCAGTAACTACGTACTGAAAGGAGATATTTGCTCGAAGGGGATTAACCCGATCTTGCAATGTCTGTGTCAACGAACGAAACTAACGCAACGAACGCGTGACCAGGACTAGCCCGATTTGATTGAATTTCGTGGTCCTTATATACTCGAAAATTAGGCTCGTAATTGTGGAAGGGGTAACTGCAGTTGCTCCAGTTTCGTGGGAACGCTGCGAGGGTGGTCTTCTGTTTATTCCTTGTAGGGCTGGCGCCTCCCAGGAATTTGGTCTGTCTCTCCCAAAGTCTGAGTTTCTTTTAGGAGGGGTCCCAAGTGTGCAGGTGCGGGCTTGGTCGTGTACGCATCTTATGATTATAAACATTTGTAAAAATTCCAACCGTCGTCCTGGGTGACACGTTCCCGAACGAATCAAAATTATGAAATAATTTCGCCGTGCGTAACAGGGTCATTCCATGCCGAATCGATGACTTTTTGGCGTCGACATCAGGGATTTTGTTCTATCTGAAATATATTGTAGTTTATGTGAAATTAGGGGGGAGGGGTTAAGTCATCATTTAGCTTTCTTTGAAATTGTTTAAAAAATACAGACCTTTAAATTTTGCAATTTTTGGCCATTTTGGGGAAAACAGGCTGTGCTTTTGAATTTTTATGACGCTTCCATTCGGTTGTCACTTTGCTGGAAGGAAACCGCCGCTGCTCGTGACTGTACAAATTATGTTTTTATTAATGCCCTTCGCAACTTTCTTCGCAACAGCGCTTCGATCGATTCGGAGTAGACCCCCAAGAAGTCTACCTCTTTAAAACGATCTTTTTAATATTTACCCCTCGATATTCGGGATTAAATATTGGCAACTTGATTTGCACTATTATTATTACCCGTATCAAGAAATGCTTCGGATAAAAGTTTAATGGCTTAAGGGACTCATATTTTGAGTTTTTGTTTTTTCCTGCGGGTGTACGCATAAAGGTAATATGAAGGTCAACTTTGTTTTTTTTAATGGAGTCATATATTTTTTAATGTACGAATCGATACAGCTCGATGGTCACTATAAAAAAAAATGAAGCCCTAAAGGTCGAAAAATTATTACTATTAGTAGATATTTTAACTGAAACTTGCTAAGCAAAAACAATAACATGAAAATATGAGTCCCTTGAAGCCATTCAACTCTTATCTGAAACATTTTTTTGATAGGAATAATACTAATGACGTAAATCAAAATTTCGATATTTAGTAGGTCAACCTTTATGTATCCCTTACAAATAATCGAAATTCTATGTACTAATCGAAAAAACCTCGCCAACATATTAAACAAATTACCAGACCCAGAAAAGTAAGATTTAAGAAGTAATTCTATTGTACTATGAATTGTCAATAGCCATTCTATACGTAGGACCTTGCATCTCGTTCATTCCTATTTCCCTTGATTCGCCCTTGTTTTTCTCGACAGCCCTTACTGTTACTCATATTTATTTTCATTGTCGCCGGAAAGATTACGAAGCCACAAGACACTCGATCGTTCTCGTGATAAAAAATAGCCGAAAGCCTCTCTAACTGGCACTCGTCTTCCGGACTGCTGCCATGTAGAGAGGCAGTATTGTACTTTCGGACTGAAATATTTTAAAACATGCCCGAAATGTTGCTAGGAAAAGTTAAATGCTGATAGTCTACAACAGTTATAAACGTAGATGTATGTCTTTCAATACCTGGGCACGCATTGCGTGTCCACGAATAACACTCAGAACTCAAAGTTCTTTTTCCAAATTTACGGAGAAGAGTCCAGTGTAAAATATGCAACGCGAATCCTTCCCGTCTAGGCCCTTCCACTGATGAGATCACCCGCAGCCCATATTTAGATCGTTGGTTCAGGGATGCTTAGAGCGGTGTCAGTCATTAGTATACGATTTTCTTCATTAAATAATTTATACTTAAAAAAATTTACGATATCAGCAATGTAGAGCTCTTGGCAAGTTAGCTCTTTGTTCATTAGATTATTGTTCAGAAGATAAAACAAGCAGCCCTGTACAATTTTTTACGATGATAAAATACTTGAAATGACACATTTCACAACACATCGTATTCACAAAACAAATACATCCATTATCTGCTTCCCGCGGCTCTGTTTGATTTTGAACCGTAGTTTCTTATTATTGCGATTAAGTTGAAGAACCCAATGTTGGTAATATTCAGTAAAGAATATATGACAAAAATTAATCTAAATTGATTCTTAGAAATTCAGCAAGAACTCCTCTGTTGGATCCTCTTTCTGTATAAGGATGTTTATGCAGGGGAGATAAGCGCGTTTAGAAACGCAGGGATCGTTCGGGCCATGTTCAGTTCAGCTACGACTTTTGAAAGCAAAAGATCTATCTTCTTTGGTGTTGAAATAATTCAGAAATAAAATTATATAATTAATACTAAATTAAAATAGCTAGTCTTATTTCCATAACCCAATTTCCAACAACCAAGATAATCTTAAACTCTAAGCAGTCCACATTTGAACCACCTCCTTTATTATGCAGCCCTCAGAGTATGCTGGGGAGAATGCGGGCCCGATTGACTGTATGTCCTCGTAGCAACCACCCTTAACGTACCTGTAAATCATAGAGAGTAAGACACATGCGTTTTCCTAAGTTCTAAAAACTGCTGTCCCCGCTACTCTCGCACACAGTTACTGTGCCGGCCAGTAGGGCATCTTCTCAGCAATCTAGAATATCTACCAGTTTCATTCATGGCCCGATTTTTCTCATATTTTGATCGCTGTGCGAATTTTGTACGCAAACCGGTCCAATATACAGAGTGTAACGTAAAAGGTGTAGGAGCGGGAAATGGGAGATTCCTGAGGCGAAACTAAACAATTTTTTCCTTTGCCAAAATGTCGTCTGAGGCTTTGTTTTTGAATTGTTAACGAAAAACATTGGCCACTCAGAGCGCGCGTAGATCCCGCGCTCAGGGACGGTCCAAGGCGCGTCGTGTTAAGTAGCGACGTTCGACCGGCACCCCGAACAGTACGCAACGGTATAACACGGAGCAAAAGTTAACATCGAATTATTCATTATTCATGAATGGAAATTAACTAAAATATAAATGAAATTAATTTGCCGTTATCAATTGAACAAAAAAGAATTAGAACGGACTAACTAACGTGTCTATCAAGTACAACGTACGTTAAATTTTAAACAATTCGCCAACAATTAAAATTAGACTTATCCGTTTCTCCAAAAATGAACCTGCTTCGACGAAAATAGGTCACTGTGTCATCCTACCGATCCTGGCCATTGCAAGTAGGTATCCCGTAATGCAAGACAGCTGACGTTAGGGCCAGGTCAGCGAACTCACTAAACTTAATGACTATGTAATCTTTTTGACTATGATGAAGTCCCGACTGATGAACTTTAATAATGGTGTTCAATGTTAAAATGTTTGAGGCGCCGCTGGAAACGTGGGACTAATCTCTCTGCGTATTTTATTATAATAATAATTTACTTTATAATTACTAGTCTAATATGTGAATATATGCTGCGACGGGACAGGAAGGAAGAATCTCGAAAGGAAATAATACGAAGAAGACAATTCGAAAGACGAAACAAGGAACCGTCGCAAAAGAGATAATTGAGCAAGGTCAAGCAATAAGGGCTGCCGAAAAAACAAGACGTCATCGGCAAGGAGTATATAAGCGGATCCAGCGACGGCAGAGAGGGAATCAGAGAAGTAGAATCAAAGGAGTGAAATCAGAGACCAGAGACATCGAGACCGGACATGGGTGTATACTTAAGAGCAAAGACCTGGAACAGTCAGCTGTACCTTCCCTACGTAAAATAAAGTGAATTATTTTGAAAAAACAAGTCTCCTCAATTCTCTGGCGTAACAATGTGTATACGTGGTTATACGAATATACATATACATACATAAAACGGTACGAAGTAGGAAGCATTACATTTTCTATCCTTCTACTGAGAAACGTCACTGTTCGCTCGACCGTAAAGATTTACGACTTCACGCCTCTCTCTCTCTCGGTGAGCGCGGCGACTTGAAACAAAGAAGGGGGGATAGCCGTCACCTTATTTCGAAGCAGAAAGTCGTGCCTTATTTCGAGATATTACTGTATTATGTATTGCTGAGAAGATGTCTTCTGAAGATGTCGCATTTCTTCCTGGAGTGTTCTTCCCAGCAGCACATAATGCATACTAATTACGTAACTTTATATAAATATTACAGTCTTCATATAATTTCTGTTATGTATGTTTTCAGGAAACGAGGTAGTGATGCATTTACCAGGCCTTTTCGAAGAATTGGAAAGCAATGAAGCGAAGGGTTTGAAGAATTGGCAGGATCGATTGGTGATATCCGATCGTGCACATATGTATAGTGTTCGATCTCCATCATCAAGTCGATGGCCTGCAAGAATTGGAAAACTTACCATTTTTCTCGATGATACCGAGGGACTGCTTGCCTTTTACGTTGATATGCCTAATGAAACTAGACATTCTGGACACACTTCCAGAGATTCACGTCGGTGTAGGCTATCGATTGAATGGACAGGAAATTGATTACTTCCCAAGTAGCACTTCCGATTTAGAAAAAGTAGAGGTAATGGGCAGTCAACAACGGAAGGCGTGCGTTCCTTAGAAAAACTGCTGCCCAATGCCAAGAAACATGTACAGCTGATAGAAGAACACCTTAAAGTACCAGGTGATACTTAATTTCGTAACGCTTATTCATGCTTTTATTCTCATCTCCACATTTTAAACAGTTAAGTAAAAGCGATCAAAAAGCTGTTACAACTTTAATTACGTACAAATATTTAACTTTTCAGATATATGGATCGGAATGGGAGCAGGCCGTAAAAGCGTCATTGCTCTTTGACGTTACACTTACTGGTTACAATAATGGAAATATATTGATTTGTTCGTTCAGTTTGCTGCTCTTTTAGCGATATGTTTAGTTTATCAGAGAAGCGATAAAAAAAGCGCACAGAGAGTACACGGCAAAGAGAATCATGGCATTAAGCTTCTGAATTTTAGTAGTATATAACAATTGAAGAAGAGAACAGAAGTGCCGTTTTTCGAGTTCCTCCATCTCACTGGATAACTCACGATGATCACGTTATCCATTGTTTGAATATAAAATACAAAATGTTAGTTAAAATGTATTTATTTGAAACTTATATTCCCTGTTACTTTCTCAAAAAATCACATGTATCGCATTGTATAAATTCTATCGTTATACATTGTCACAATCTGACCCACACTCATCTTATAAAACGCAAGCTCGCTCTTTCATTCATATAATAATCACAATAATCATTTAAATTAATACTGAAATACTACTTATATCACATACAACGATAAAACTTCAAAAGGGATACTCAGGGTGTTGCTTAATTCCTTTGAAAAAAGTAAAATCGCAAATCCTGCCAGCGGGGCCGAGATCGAGCTTTTCTAGCTGAACCATATCTTCGGACTTGAGTTCCCAGCCAAACAATTGGATATTTTCTTCTATCCTCCGGGCGTTTGTACTTTTCGGAATAACCACGATTCCTTTTTGGACGATGAATCGTAGTGATATTTGCGCAGGAGATTTCTTATAATTCTTCGCCAAGTTTAGTACCAAATCGTTTTCTAGCACACCCGGAATGTCTTCAGTTTTGTTCATTTGCTTAACAAGGCCTCGCGAACCAAGCGGCGAGTATGCAGTCACGGGAATGCCTTTTTCTTTGCAATATTGCACCTGCAGAGAATCATTTTTAATACAGAGTGTAAATAATATAACGCAAATGTTTCGAAAGAAACGCGGCTTACCAATTCCTTTTGCTGTAAGTAAAGATGCAATTCGATTTGCAGCATCGACACCGTTACTTTTGCATTTTTAAGAATTCGCTCGATTTGGGCGATATTGAAATTTGATAACCCGATTGCTTTAGTTCGTCCACATTCGACTTGTTTCTCCATTTCGATCCAAGTTTTCACGTGATCTGTGCTGTAATCGAGTTTTATTTGACCAGTTTCGTCGACAGGATGTAAGTCATCCCCAACGTCTTCGAAAGTGAACGGAGTATGGATTAAATAAAGATCCACGTAGTCCAGCTGAAGGTCTTGCAATGAGCGTTTAATCCACTTTTCGACGTGATCTGGTCTATTTCCCACTGGGGGAAGCTGAAAACATAGATTTAAGAAGTAATGAAGTTCCCAATTCTTTTTACGATTTACTATCGCTGCAAGTTATCACGTTCTGACGATTATGTGAACCACATATAACGAGTATTTTACATTGCTCGGAGTATGGGAATTTTTTCTCAAAGGTATTAGTAGGTGTTCTTATTAGCGTTTAATGCATTTGGAAAGATTTTAATTGTCTGTAAATGTACAGTATAAAGTCAATTTGCATTAGGTTCCAATTTAAATTTCGTAACGTAATGAACACTTTCAAGTAACTATGATATTGAAAGCGGGGTCCGCATTTATCAAAAATACCTTTGTGACGATGAACAATTCGGATCGCTTGATTTTTCCAGAATTAAGCCACTTCTTAAGCACTTTGCCAATAATTTTTTCGTTGAAGTACACCGGAGCAGTATCTATGTGCCTGTATCCTGCTCGTAATGCCATGTCCAGCGCATTCTCTAATTCGTCCCCGCTTGCCTTAAACAACAATTTACGTATTTGTTTAAGTAAGTTGATGTCATCAACATGAATGTGTGAAGATGCATTCAATGTTAAAAATATACCAGAATTTGCAATACAATCTAGATAACGCTATAATTTTATAAAATAATGCTAATAATTAAACTAACAAGCTCTGCCTACGAATTTTGTGCCGGATGTCGACTTTGTCAATGTTGCTTGACTTTTGCAATGGTTGCTGCCAACTAGTTGCCAATTGTCATCCAGTTGGTTATGATTGACTTATTAGGGAAACTGACTTGCAAGATAGATTGCTTTCAGTATAAGCAAAAGTTTATGAAATTGTAATAAATACATTAGTGACATAATAAAAGCAATTATTGGTTTAAGACGATGTCCAATGAAATATTAATTGCTATAATACATTATGCAGTTAACTGATAGCCAATCTGTTCAGATAAGCTTTTGCCAAAGATTGTTGTAACATTTTGTTGACAAAGTGTCTGCAAATTCGATACTGTATTTGATATATTCGATGATGTTAATAAATTGACAATTTGACAAATATAGCGTAGTCTGTTGAAATAAGCTACGAGCATGTTAATGGTTAGGTTATGTTACAACTGTTGCTGACAAGTGGCTGTCGATTGGCCCGCAACTGGCTAAGTGGGAGTTATAAAAGTATTTAATTTCACATTTCACGAATGTTTCTTTGGTAGGCGGTTGTCATTATATCAAAATATCAAATATATTTTGAGAAAAATCATTAATAATCCCAATAAGTGCAGGTTTTAACCATCCAGATAGCCTGGTCGAATCAGTTGCGTGCCAATCGACAGCCATTTGACAGCAACAGTTGTAATATAGCCTAACTGCTAATTTGCTCGCAACTTATTTCAATAGACTACGCTATATTTTCGCTATCAATTTATTAACATCATCGAATATATCAAATACCGTATCGAATTTGTCAACAAATCACTTTGATAACAAAATTTTCTAGCAAGCTTTGGCAATATCTTGCCTAAACAGCTTGGCTACCAGGCCAGAAAATTGAGTGTAAAGTGTTTTTTATAAAAAAGACACTTTTTAGTTAAAGCGGGTAAAGAAAACAATATGAACAAAAATCAAATGCTGACAGTTTATGTGTATGTTTTTCACTCACTGCATAACCATCGTAACAACTGGTAATAATCGACATGGAGGTTAGAAACCTGTATCATTTGTGTACAGTAATATCATGAATTAGTTGTATTTAAGTGAGTGCTTCATTAAACATGACATTAATACAAATAAGATTAGTGATTGATTAGCATTTCAATGCATTTTGTTTGGGGCATGTGGCTTTTCCGAGGAAGCGGATCAGTAGTATTATAATGTGCAAACCGAAATAACCTGTCAGTGGGTATTGTTGTTATTCGTATCTCGTATTTCATAAAGGTTAGTGGAAATGATATTAGAAAATACAGTAGATGTACATATGTAAACTCTTTATTGGAAAAGTTAAACCACAGAAATTTCTCAATAGTGACATCAGGTTAATGTTTGGGTTTAGACAAATGAGGTTATAGGAACAGCTATTTATATTAGCGGTGTGCGAGTCCTCGAATTTCGAGTCAAAAAATTGAATATATTCGAACGGTTACGAGCCATTTCAGCAAATTCGATATATTTAATATGGATTCGTTGCAAGAAGAGCATTGAACCGCTTTGTTTGTGTTGTTCTTATTTCCATTCGATTCTTCGTAAATTAAAACGATTAAATAACTTTTAGTTTGGACTTTTGGACTTTAATCAATTTTTAGATATGTGATGTTTACGGGATGACTTCTTCTACAAAAATAACAACAGCAACGATCTTCAAAATACAATTCACCATTCAAGATTTTATAATTATGTTTTTGTTAGTAATATATCCAATAATGAATCAGCTTTACAATACAAAATCTAAAGATTCATGTTGATTTTTCCGAATTTATTAAGGACGAGCGTCTACACGTTAGCGCTGTTGAAATCACAAAACAACCGACAATTAATAATTAACGAGCGGTTTAAGTTAACGTTCGTTGAAAAGTTCAAACTTAGCGCATCTAATCACATATGTGGCGACATCTATCTGAAACCGCTGTTCATATAATCACATGATAACGTAACGTAACAGACCGAATACTGGAATCCATTTGAATGGATACTTGAATATACAGCGTGTCGCAGAACTACCTCAAAAGTCGGAAAAGAATGAATGCTGAAGTGATTCTAAACAATTTTTTTCTGTAGCAAAATGTTGGTTAAGGGTTCGTTTTTTAATTATTAGTGAGAAACACTCACCAATCAGAGTGCGCACTCTACATTCATCGAAATTGTTCGAAATCACTTCAACAATCACCACTTTCCGGCTCTTGAAGTAATTCTGGGACACCCTGCATACGAACGGATACTAGAATATATTCAAGAAATTTTAAGATTTCCGAGCTGAAATTTGATTTTCAAGTAACTCGGAGTGTTTTGAGCTGCGAGGTCTGAAATATTCGAATTGTTCGTCATTCGTTCATTATTCAAACGGTTCATCGATTTCAAACAACTTGGAAAATTCGAACGTTCGACTCGGTTCGAATGATCGAATCGATTTCAACTTAACTCGTAAATACTGGATAGTTGTACAGCACTACTTACTTCAGTGTAATTAAGAAATTAATTCAACGTGTGTGAGCTAAAGACAATTAAACTATTCTTTATACATATGTATCATTTTCGGTAAGCAATATTTGACGTTGGCACATTATTATACATATAATAAAGTGAGTGTAAATAGTGACCATATTATAATATATACGGTGTTCGGCTACTGCATGCCAATATCTTAGAGATTGCTGAAGTGATTTTGAACAACGTTTTCCTGTACCGAAATGCTGGTTAAGGCTTCGTTTTTCAATTATTCACGAAAAACACTGACTAATCAGAGCACGCGCTTAGTCAAGAGGGCGTACAGGACCGCGATTGAGCATACCACGATTATCTCTTGGCTGAGTACACGCTCTGATCGGTCAGTGTTTTTCGTGAATAATTAAAAAACGAAGCGTCAACCAGCATTTTCGTACAGGAAAACATTGCTCAGAATCAATTCAGCAATCATCCCTTAAAATATTGGCATGCAGTAGCTGCACACCCGCTATGTATTGGATTCATTACTACTTCCATATTTAAAATTTGTAATTGGATTTTATTCAACCAAAGAGTAAAATTATACAAATTCCAATTATACAAATGCGATCACTTGTTGAGATTGAACGGACAAGGCACAAGAATATTAAATAATTGATGTTGGTGTCCGAATTTGACGATGAGATCGGGTGAAATTATAATTTTCGTTAGAAACATATATAGGAAAATTTGCTAATAGTATTGTGTTATTAGGTATAATAAATTTACCTGCCATGTGCCGAAGCCAACTATCGGCATTTGTTCTCCGCTCGGAAGAAGAATATTCAGGGTTTCCATGACTTCCATGCAGTAGAAGCTCCACGAGTTAACTGAATATCAATTCCAGCCGCCAGTCTCTTAAAACCACTGCAATTTCATCTAAGTCATTTACACATAATTGATCTTCAAGGTTGAAACGATCAACGCGTTTTCTATAGCTCTTTTATTCAGTGTATTCATTGTTCCACGACGTTCAAGGTTTGTTGCTTATGCAAAAACTGCATGAATAAATAAGATTAAGATATCCATTTCGTTATGTTTAGAGATTTTTTAAATACTTTAAAGAACATGCAGTGCCAAATATATAAAACTAAAAATACATACATTATTATGCTTATATTTATATTAATATATATTATGATGTTCTGTATCCTATATTATATGTATTGATACATCCAACATTAAATTAACATTCCAGTTTCATTTGCTTTTAAATTTGAATTTGAAATTTTTCAACAAGGGTATAGAGTAAAATAGGGAAACGCACGAACATTTACTAAAAATAGATATGTAGGATGCGAATAGAAAATACCTAATTGCCGTTAATGGGTGATTTAGACAAATTTGAAATTTAGTTGAAAAGTCAGGCAATTGTTTATTTTGAATGAAATGTATTTCATTTCAGCAAATTTCGACTTGTAAGCAATTGAACGAATTATGCGATTCGAAGAATGATAATGTATCACTGTGTAAACTGTGGAGCGGAGATGGACGAACTCTACAGGAGATACAGCCCCAACGTTTTAAAGCTTCTGAAATGTGTAAGTTACATACTATGATATGAATAGATTTATTCGTAGAAGCGTATAAAAAATACTGCTAAGTAAATTATCTGAACTATTTTAAACGAATAATAAGCATGGTCGGACATTACAAATATGGCCATTAATTATAAATTAATTATTCAATATAAAAGTATGGGTTCGCTGGCTTAATTGAAACAATGCCGAATGTTTTCGAAAGCAATTCCGATTTCAGAGGTTTCTGTCTTCATTTTCTCGAACTGTACGGTGTTACCAGTTTTTTCACATTGCATACATCTTCGTATCTGTGTCCATATAGTACATTCGTGACACTGTGGTTGATCACCTCTGACCTACTTTTTTCCTCAATAATATTTGGAAAAAATATCCATGTCGATATCTTAGTTAGAAGTATTGACGGAATAACCAAGAAGGGGAAGAAACGCAAAATCAACTGGTAATTATTACTAATTGATATTATACTACTCGAGTCATTCCACTCAAAATCAAACAATTTTGTACCTCGATGGCAGAGGATTTGACATTTTGTACCTCATTGGTAGAGGATTTAACATTGAAATATGCGGCAGTGTATGTTAAATTGTAATAAAAGAGGGATTGGTATCATCCTTTTACTAACAAGTCAAAAATTGTTTGAAAAATGCAACTATTTAAAGTCGTCATTTCTATATTCTTCACGTAAAAAATGTCTTCATAAATGTACTTTATTTTCCAAATTAATGTGTACATACATGTCCGTGACACGTGTACATGACTCGTTCTTTTTTTTGTCATTTTCATCGCGAATGATACATTCTTTTGCATCTCTGTTGCGTTCTTGTTAAGTGTTTATCAAAATTTCTCCTTGTTGTTGCTTGCAAAGGAAGTTCGGCAACTCGAAAAAAAAAAAAAATGAAACTCTGCAGAAATGTAGTTCATGCGATGCCAATAACGGAACAAATTTAGTCTCCTGTTGGAAAACAATCTTTGGGATAAAAACAAACCCTTTAACGAATTTCTACTTTTCATATCGTCGTCAGTATTTAACAAAATATATAAGATACAGGGAAAGAGTTAAATTAAAAGTTGTAGTGTCTCTTAATGTTTATATTGTGGATTTGAAGAATTTCCAACAAATCGGGTAAGCAATGGAGGTAAAATTTTAAAAACAATTTTTTGAAAATTGTTTGCATCCACAATATCGGACATAAAAAATTGTTCGATTTATAACTTGCCTGCTAACTGTACCTTATACATATAGTTTCTTAAGTATTAACGATAATATGTAAAATAGCACTTTCTTGGACGGAGTGTTTTCACTCTTAGGGTCGTTTTTCAGCAAGAAACCAACATTTTTCAGTTATCAGCATCCCATGAACTACGTTTGTGCAGTTTGAACTTTTTTCTAATTTTGGAGTTGTCGAAATTCCTTTGTCAAAACGTATTTTGCAACCTTCTTGGTTATGCATGTCCACAATATTTCTTTTGCCACTTTGTTTTCGTTCAAAAATCAACCTCCTTTTCCTAAAGTTTCTAAGCAATATTGTTGCTAATTGCAACTTACATTCGTGCTATTAGAATGCGTTAGCGGTTTCACAATAAACCCCCCGCTACGTGGATATGGATGAAAGCTTCAAACACAAAGTGAAGTTTCCAATACTGTTTTCAATTTTGCAAGTTTGTAGGGGACGTATGTATAAGACGTTTCATACATATCTATACAGGGTGTTCGGTTTCTGCATGTCAATATTTTAAGAGATGATTGCTGAAGTAAACCTGAACAACTTTTTCCTATAGGAAAATGTTGGTTAAGGTTTCGTTTTTGAATTATTGACGAAAAGCACTGACCAATCAGAGCGGGCCCTTTTCCGGCAGGCGATCGTGGTACACTCAACCGCGGCCTTGAGCGCCCTCTCGATTGAGCGCGCGCTCTGATTGCTCAGTGTTTTTCATTAATACTTAAAAAAGGAAGTTATCGCCAACATTTTGTCAAAGGAAAAAGTTGTTCAGAATCGCCTCAGCGATCACCCCTTAAAATATTGGCATGCAGTAGCCGAACACTCTGTACACTCGTTAACTGATATCATAACGTTCGAGGTGCAACGATGAACACGCAAGACGCACGTATGGCATAAAATTATTTAAATACCATTTTGCTTCACAAATTTAACATGCAATTTTACAGTTATAATGCAATTCTACCTATTTTTAACGCGGCGGAAAATTGAGAACTTTTTTAAAATGGCAATGATGGAGAATTTATTTGTTTAAATGAGTTTTCTTTAGATATGTTATATTTAATGACTGGAGTTCTATTTGTTAGTCATTTAAATTATTCTTCCAGTAGTCCGCTTGTTGATTCGTTTCGAGAGGAATGCTTAATATTGTGTTTCCTTTTGCTCTTCCTGCTTTTATGATTGTTTCTTCTGTACTTCCTATACATCCTTGTGGTAAGTGCAATACGTATGCTGGTAAAGACGGGAACACCTATCTATCTTTGGACTTTGAAGAGCCGAAATTGGTCCGAAGCGGAAAATCATCCTATAGTTCTCTCGACGTGCTATAGTGGGAAAAACTGGTCAATCCTGTTTCAAAACTAGATAATGCTTGATAGAAATAACGCTTACAGCTAAGATATTGCTTAAGATGTTGAAAAGTCACGATTACTGATGTTTCCATTAAATTCGCACTTTTTTAGACTCCTAAGGGGTTAGAAAAATTCTGCGATCAGACTTGAATTCATCGTATCAAACTCTATACGAAATGATTTATAAGTTATAGAATTATAGAAAAAATTCAACCACACATTATAACGGGAAAACCATAATTTTCTTCGAGATAATAAGTTTAATAACTTCGATATAATTTTGCAATGTTAAAACTTGTTTATAGTACTTTCTTCATATGTTTCTCTTATTTTTGAACATCTTAGATGTAGCCCGAAAAAGGGATCACCTCTCTCACCTATCTTATTTGTATCAAGAGTTATTTGATTTTGAAACAGAAATGAGCAGTTTTTTCCCCTGTGTGTCCCCTACAAGCCGACAAAGTTAACAAAGAAATGAAGTTTTCGGGTTACTACTAACTACTTACTCTTGTAATAAGTAGAAGCAGTGATAAACGTTGATAAAGTAATTATGTAAGTAGGTCTAGTATGGTATTAAAAATTTGTTTAGTTTATAGAGCGCGAAAAACTATAACCACCTAGCAGCCAGACAACGGAACTAACCATCAACATCAGTGTCTCAACGCCAAGTAAGCGGTGCTCTAATCAGGATTTGCTCAAAAGGGCGTAATCGAAACAATTTGGCAGGGTTTATAGTTAAATATTATTCGGAAAATGCAACTAAAAATCATTTAACTTAAACCCTCACTTATTATAAAACGTTGCCCCGGAACCAAGAAAATTATATCTGTGTGAAACACTACTGTTGGCGATTTAGTTCCAGTGATTTAAAGCGAGATGGATCTACAGTACATCGCTGAAATACGCGACTGGCTAACTATTCGAAATACGAGGATCGCTATCCTCCCTTCTTTGTTTGAAGTAGCCGCGCTCAATGAGAGATCGGAGAACGAGAGAGAGGCATGAAATCGTAAATCTTTACGGTCGTGCGAATTGTGACGTTATCTAGTAGAAGGATAGAAAATGTAATGCTCTCTCGCTTTCTGGCGTGTTATGTATACAGTACTTTGCTGAAATAGGCGACTGGCTCGGGACCGGTCCGTTGCTTGTATCGGATAGGTCTACTATTTCAGCTTGGCTTTAATCTTGCATCTTGCAGATGGCAAGCAATTCTACGAAATAATTTGCCACAAAAATAATCTGTTTCCGAAATGCGTGCCATAAACCTTGTCAAAAATTCCCAACGTATTGTTCCGCATCGGACGGAACATCTTGTCTTCCTGTTCCGGAAGGAAGTCTGCAAGCGACTTGAATCGCTTAGTGTTAAAATGAAAGAATGAAAACACTACTAGTTTGTGTGTTTCGCACAAATTTTAAATGAGTAAATTATATAGATACTATCCATTTCAGGAAGCATGCGGTCTTTTGGCTGATAAGTATATTGAATACGACCCAGTCATAATCCTAGTAGATTTAATATTACTCGAAAAACGGGCATATAGGCATCTGCTTTACAACTGCAATCTGAAGTCATGGTGGAAGCTGCTGATAATTTTCTGGTTGGTTGAATCTTTTCGAAGCCTCTCTTTATGCGACAGTAACGAAGAGTTTGCTCAAAACTGGAAAGCACTTCGGTACAGCTTTGATGGGCATTGTAATCTTTATTTAATACTACTGAAGAGTGCGATTGCATTGACTGCATTCATCTTCACCGTAACTCTGTATACCAAAGTTAGGTGTTACTTCTGTTCGAACAACTCTAATAGATGCAGCCTCACGCTTCTAATGAAAGCATTAGTAATCGGTGGATGCGGAAAACTGTTGGGGCTACTGGAAATCACCTGGGGTCACATATTTCTAACGCCCCACTACTTCCTTATATCTGGATATACCCTTCTCTGTCTGGTCACGGTTTACTCAGGTAATAAAATACAATACAATAAAAAGCATTACAATATCGCGCGATGTGATCGAAACAAGTTCCGACAAAATTTCTCTCCGTTAGATTTTTAAGATAAAAAGAGTAATCAAGTATTTGATACATCTAACAGTTATCATTGTCGTAAAAGTCAATACATTGATCGTTAGCAACATTCCTTGCGTTACAGTAGAATTGGTAGACGAAAGTATTGTCCCAGTACGTGATTCTGTATAGAAAAATATCTATAACTATTATTTAAATCTTATTTTTCTGTACAGATATTTATTCATAATCTGTTACTTGTCCATATAGTGAAAGAAACCAGATCGTAGGCAGCATATAACTGATAAAAATATGGTCCACTACAATATATTAGAAACTTAGAACGATTCATTAGAAATTTCTCAAATCTACTAATGAATTCAGTATGCAACCGCAACCGAACCTGCATTTTCTCTGGAAATTTCTATCTGAGAGAAATAAACCAAGTATACTTGTTTGTATACAACTGTTACCCTTCCCGAAATTCAAATCCGATTTTTGTGGTATTCATATTCAACACAATTGTGAAATTCCAATTCGTGTCTATAATTCACTATCCTCATTGTAAATTATTCTCAATCACTAGCCTGATAGCCAAGTGAGGCAGGTCAACGCGTTGACCAGACCAAAGTCAAGACAAGTTTCGCCGCCGACATGCAGCGCCACATTGAAAGCCCAATGTCGAACAACTTTTCACTGCGTACGTTGTATCAAACTGGCGACTCGCAATTTTTAGGGTTTGTGCAAAGAGAAATTGGTCTATACGAAGTGGGTATGAAAGAAGGCGTTCTCCTATGTTCTTCGACGGCTTTGAGAAACAGTCGTCAATTCGATAGCCATAATTCAAACAGTGAAAGTTGGTTGCGTTTTGACAACCAGCGAAACGCTGCAAAAAGTTAATCGCCATTAGGCTTTTAATGTGAAGTTGCATGACGACGGCGAAACTTGGCTTGATTTTGGCCAGTGCTGCTGTCATTAGTCTCGCTAATGGCAACCTAATGGCTATTAGTGTACTAACGCATCTGTGTGTATTACATGATTTCAGTGGTTACCAGCAGTGGGAAACTGGAGACTTTGTTCGTTTTGGGAATGGGCATTGCGGTTTATAACAGCGCGTCTAATTTGTCTTCCACGATGTTCGGAGTTTTAGAATTAGTTTAATAATTTATTTTCCATTAAATTTGATTTTATAACCTTAGTCACTTTGACGCAACATTCAACTAAACTAAATAAATATATCTGCAACACACATATATGTATATGTTTAACATTCCTTAAGAGGTAAAATGCTCCATGCAAGCACTAATCTATCGAAACCAGAGGAGAACAAGTTACAGCATCCGCTGTCTTCCGCCCAAGCTACCGACGAGACCATCCTGCGGTGACCCTGAAATCAGTTTCAAACATAAACATAACAGACATGTACCATCTTCAATAATAATTAAATTTACACTATTTTTACTTTTATGTTATAAGCGTGATAATACAGTGTGGTCCGTAATTTATGGTACAAATAGGGTCACGAAGATCCTGTGGCTCGAAATAAGACGAAAATCAAGAATACAATTTTTTCATATGACGCTTTGTTTTAGAGAAAATCGAGTTTGAACATTTATTAAGTACACCTGTACTCAAGTAGTCGCAATCCGCTTAGCTGGTTCAAGAACTGGCTTCCTTCAGACTCAATTTCCTTGAGAATGAAGCGTCGAATAAAAAACTGCAATTCCTTATTTTTGTTTTGATTTTGCCTGAGGAACCATCTCCTTTTTCGATTATACCACGATTTCTGATCGTACGAGGTTGTGGCTGCTCGAGTACACACGTACTTCATGAGTATTCAATTGTACTCCTAATTCTTATCTTATTTTAAGTCATAGAATCTTCCTGACCCCATTTGTGCTGTGAATTACGGACCACCCTGAAAATTATCGCTGTGTAACTATTTTTGTGTAAGAGTGCATTTATACCGACATAGGAATTCGTTCCTTCGTCCCCACCCTTCAAAATTTGTATTCATTTCAGTCCAGCAGTAACAAAATAAAAATGAAATCAGCAACAAATTTTTTTTTTGGGAGGGGGGGGGCGAACGAACGAATTCGAATGTTCAGTCCAAATGTACCATAATATTGAAAATGGAACATCGCTAGAATAAATAAGTAATACATTTTTGATTAAACTGTTTTTGATATCTCCCGTTATTTTCGTGATACCCGACATAGAGGTAAACTCTACATGTATCTTTCTGTAATAACTATCTATCTGTAATAAAGTATTACGGCAAGGCAGAGCTAGCGAGGGGATTCCGTTGCATCTGGGCTGACTTAGAAGACGTCTTTTCAACTGCGCGCAATACGCTCGGCAACAAGATTAAAGTTTCACGAAGACTTAACTAGCAAATCGTCAGTTTTTTAACTGGAATAACTTCCTGCAGTTGTACTGTATCCTACAACCTATCAGAGCTCATTTTAAGGGTCAAGCTTCTACTTTTACATATTTGAACTGATTTTTTTCAAAGATGTCTTTACAGTATAAAGTGGGTGGACACTTAAAGGTGCCCTTCTTTTCCGAAATCTTTGTTCTGTCACAAGTCTAGCAAGTGACCCATACCGTTGGTCAGTAATGCGTATCGTATACTCGTGTTTGTCTTTACCAACCTGTCTGCTAGTCCTGGGCAATCTAGCCAGGCGTTGTCCGCTGAGATCGAATAATCTAATTTGTCTATTATCATGTGGAATTGCAACGATGCCAGTGCTTGAAACTGCTAGTCGATTCGCGGCACTGTCGCCACGAATCGTAGCGAGAGGGCTTCGTATATTCCGCAGCTCCCATACTTTTACGCTCCGATCATCCGAGCCGGACACGATCTTATCTTCGCGTGTGAAAACAGCTGATGTCACAGTCCTGCGATTGGAAGGACGAAATAAAAACAACGTACGGCACTTCGATAGAACGACATATTTTAAATAAAGCATCAACTTCCAACCATCGTCGATTCGCCAAAGGATTTAAATATAATAGCGAATTAACTTACTCGGTGTGCGCTTGAAACACCGAAACTGAATGAGTGGATTCCCTGAAATCCCACAGGCGGAAAGTGCTGTCCTTGCTCGAAGTTACGCAAAGCCGTTGCGTATGATGAGTCGACACATGGGACAGTTCTTGGTCATGTCCACACAACGTGTGAATAATTTCTCCAGTTTCCACGTCATAGAGATTCGCTGTTCTATCCCAGGAAGCGGTAACAATTTGTTCCGCGTCGGGTAACCAGTCCGCAGCCATCACGACCCCCGTATGACCCAGCAGTTCCCGAACCGGAGTCCTGCAAAAGATTGTGATAACTTACGTCAGCGCAAAGTTAACACTCGCATGGCCATTGGTAAATCTTTTTAGACCCAGGAGACAATTTGTGGCGTTCTTTTTGTTCCCGTATTTTCTATCATATTAGTCCTTTGCACTCCGAATTATTTCTCAATTTTATTACCCATAACTTCTATCCATAACTGCCTAGTATTTTAAGTGTGTTATTTTAAATTTATTTCAAAGGACAGTTCCATGAATGGTACTTATTGCAAACAATTTTTTTTTACTAATTATATTAAATATAGCTTTCACACTTTGCTGTAATTTATATTTGTGAAAGTTTTGAACGTGTTATAAAATATAGTGCATATTTAAATTGGCAATTTAAAAATGTCGAGTCGCGCTCGACAAAGGAGTGCAAAGGGTTAAGATTACTGAGGTCCCTTATGCACTTTCTAATTTACCATACTTGATTCGTATTTTTAAGACGGCTGTCCTGGATTAATAGTTACGGTTGTTTGATTAATAAAAAGATTTTACGTAGGCCGTTCGCGTAACCACTTTAGTGAAATCCGTGCGAGTGTTAATGAGAATTCGTAAATGAGATCTGCACACTGAAATGAGGTCAATGCATGTACCTCAAAGTTGGTGGCTCTTCTTGTTCTTCATTGCCGGTAATCGTGCCACTAACATTTCTGTCAGAGCCGAGACCCGACAGCTCCTCGGAAGAATTCTGCGCTTTGGGTAAATCCCAATCAACTGCGGCTTGCCATACATGGGCAGAACTATCTCCGCTCGATGTGAGTGCCAATTCTTTGGTAGGATGAAAACGCACGGAATTAACAGAACCGGAATGGCCTGTGAATTAAATAGTAATTCAGAGGTATAGATTAACATGTTACAAACAATTACAAACATTTTACGTGCGGGCTATTCCATGGCAAATCGATCATCTTCTGGCGACGTGTCTTCTGATTTTGACAGAACTGTAATATTTTGTAGTCTTTGTGAAATAATGACGTGATCATGTAACCATTTCGCTGACTTCAAAGTTATTGATAAATTGTAACAGGCTGAAAATTGCGAAAATGCGTTTTTTTAACTAAACATGACTATAAATGAATTTTTAGGATGAAAGTTGCAGTTAATATCGCTCAAGCAAAATTTTTGGTCCAAAGTCATTTCGGGGTTTTTCGGATCGGTAAATCCGAAAATTGTGGTCGCTTTTCGCGGAAATGTATTAAAATAAAGCAAAGAAATTGCGAACTTCTCCATGTACAACCCCACCATCGTGAGCCAGCAATCCCATACCCCTGATTTAAATGGCTAAAATTGCCAACGGCTGGCCACTTATTGGCTGCCGTGTTGGCACCAACGCATGCTGCGAACAGTTGGTTGCGATCTGACTCTGAATTTCATGCAGGATATTGACTATGCAAATGTTGTTCGACTTTTTTGTGAATGTTGCCACCATCTGACTGCCAATTGGCACCCAATTAATTAGCTATTAGGGGATATCGCTTTTAATAAGGATAAGCAGGGCTGCGTCTAGAACTATTTGGGCCCTAGACATGTAAATAGGGGCCCTTCTTATACATATAAATAGTAACGAGTATGACAACTTATTGAGAAAAGATATGTTACCCAAATATGACAATGACGTTGCAATAGAAGTATTATTATTGTAATATATTTTTCAATTTTTATAAATGAAAGCCAGCGGATTTATTTATTTAATGTAGTGATGACACAATTATGAGGGCCTTGGGCGCGTGCCTATTTTACCTACTATTAAACTCGGCCCTGGGAATAGGTTTCTCGAAACGCAAAAACCTCGAAACCTTCGAAAATCAACGCAAGTTTCAAGAACTATAAACTGCCCTTTTTCGTGATTCGGTACTTTCAAAACCCAGATAAGAAATGGGGACTTTGATATAAAATCAATGAAATCGGGTGTTGCAGTCTTTTAACGAGAATCTGGGTTATATATTTTTGTATGTTATGTTATTATTTGCATTTTGTTTAATTATAATCAAGAAAAAATTATGCAAAAATGTTGTCTTCAGTTCTTAAAGGAAGATATTCCTTATACAAAACAAAATCATTAATTGAAGTTTTGAGAGTTTCGAGAATTTCAGAAGTAGGTTCGAACCTAGGCCTAGTTTTTTAAATTTTTGACCCAACTTTGTCATTTTGGGGGACTTTGGCTTGCTGAATTTGAAAATCATGTTCACTTTTCACGGAAGCGAATGGTTTTTAAAGCAAAGTACAAAAAATAGCCGGACAATTTTCATAATGAATGAAATTGCTTAAGCGACACTATATCCATATGTTACTATGGATATTACTTCGCATAGACTGCAACATAGTATTCAAGTTTCATCCAACTAAGAAGCTATGCCGTCAAAGGTGATCAACTTGGCGTGAAATAGTCGATGAGTAACTGTTACGAAATAACACACAAAAGTAAAAAGTAATATTAGCTGTAAAGTTCCTAATAGACTAGAACCTACACAACTCAAAGTCCCTATAAGATAAAAAACTTCTTCATTCCCTTCCGCTCCGCTGTAAAAACCTCTACATCTCGGGATAGAACTTCCGTTAACTCGAATTTTTTGTCGCATGTTTCATATGTATTTTACCCCTGCAATTCGAATTCCGAAGATCTCCGACTTGTACAAATCGAAGTGTACTTCTACATACACTGTCCTTCTACTGAACAAACTTCAACTCTGTTTTCTGTTTTGCAATATCTGCCAGGTGACCCTTGTAGAGTTTCTCGTTCTGAATACGAATCCAGAAGCAGAATTACTCTATCACTCACAGTTTCGAAAGGTATGAATTGTTGTAAAAACAAGCGATTTTGGGCAAAAAAAGAATTATGTAAAAACTAAAAACGACAGAAAGTTCATCTTGGTCTTAAAATATAGAGGAGGGTCTCCTGAATACAATGATATATAGCTTTGTAATATTTTATGGTTTTGAATGCTCACTAATGGCAATCAAAGTTCAAAAGTGTCGATGCGCGATCTATTCATTACTTTTGCATCTGTAGGAAAAGTTTGCCGCCATGCGGCCATCGCTCGCGTATGTCAGTCCGGCAAGGCCGTGACCACGCGTGATCGACATTGCATCAAATTTATATTTTGACAATGTCCTGTTGTAAGACTCTTACATCCCCCGTCTTTACGAACCCCCACAAAATTACATTACTTTTCTACTTTCAGCTATATTTCAGAAGAATTACTAGGAATTTGTTTAAAAAAGATGTACAAAATATGCCTAAATGGATTGTTTCACGTTGACTTCAAGTATTATTTGATAAATTTCAAATATTGATATATTTGGGATACTATCTTAAATTGCATAAAATCATAACAAAGCAAATTTGTTAAGTTCATAAACAATGTTTGCCTCAGTTGACATCGTATTAACAAATCAAACGTGTTTATGCAGAAATACTGTAAACTGAGTGTGATTCGTGAGACTTTGTTATAATTTCGGAATTATGGCTCAAGAATATGTGAACGAAATGAAACGTACATTGTTAGAAAGCAGGTGCTATGTAAGGGGGTGCACTCGATGTCGATCACGCGTGGCTACGGCCCTGACAACCCGACATACGCGAGCGATGGCCGCATGGCGGCAAAACATCGTCAACACGCTGCCGATGCACATTTTCTCGACCTGTCCGAATTATAATTTAAGAGATTTCATTTCAGAGAGCCGACTTTTCCTACAAATGCAAAAACAATGAGTGGAAAATACGCGCACCGACTATTTTTTAAACGGTATATTATAACTTTATAAAATATTATAAAGTTATATATCGTTCTATTCAGGAGACACTCCCCTATCTTTTAAGTCCAAGATGAACTTTCTATCGCTTTTAGTTTTCACATAATTCCTCTTTTTGTTATGCCCAAAATCGCATGTTTTTATCAAAATTCATGTTTTTCGAAAACTGTGAGTGATAGAATAATTCTGCTTCTGGATTCCTATTCAGGACGAGAAACCCTACAAGGATCACCTAGTGGTTATTACAAAACAAAATTCGTGTTGAACAGTAACATCAGTCAATTGATCCAGTAGGAAATGATCCTTTAGTGTCGTCAATTTTTTATTCTTTTGTGGAGGTAAACGGTGCATGCGATTTTATCACAAGGTTCTAATCATAGATATACAATAAACAAATGATCTTTAAAACTTGAATTTGTCTTCCTTAACAGCCTCACAAATCGAAATTGTCGTTATAAAGTCTCTAAAGGTCGAATTTACGTTTGTTGAACCAACTCGAGTTCTCTTACTCCAGAACTCAATAAAGCGAAACTTCTATAACTCGAAGATTTTTTTTAGTCCCTTCAGTTTCCGAGTTACGGAGGTTCCACTGTGTTTAAAATGAGCTGTAAACATACCTATATACTGTAGAAGACAGCGTCCACTGTCAACAGCCCACACTCTGGCACTGTGATCAGCCGATGCGGTAGCAATAATTTGACCCGATCTTCCAACGGAAACCTCCCAAACTCCATCCCGATGACCAGAATACTCCCGTTGCATACTACATGTCATAGTCGGCGTTTTGAAGCTCGAAACTATTTTGCTGGTCTGTGCTTTCAACTTATTAGAAGCTGTTTTGGTTTTTGTTGCTGAGTTTCCAGCCATAGCTGTGAACAACATGTATTATTATAATAATTGAAACAAACTAAGATGTTTTTTGTATCGATGCTCATAGGAATTATTTACATTTCTGTTTGGAAAGACCTTTTGTATCTGAAAAGTCTGCAGCATCTCCGAGAGGTAAGCTCCGATCTCCAGAACCATAGCATTCTCTTTCGAGCCTCTCGTTAAGTGTATCTAGCTTCTCTTGCACTGAAACAACGAACGTTGTAACTCTTGATGAACCAAATGTAATGCTGCATTGCACAATTAATTTAGGAAAGGTAACGTTCACATACAGCCTAAATTTTCTGTATAGAGAACCTCGAATTCCTTCTCTATTTGTTGGAACAATTCGAACAGTCGACATCGCAAAGCCGGGGGTAGAACACTGTCATCGAGATCCGTGCGAAAAGCTGCATAGTGAAGTGCGGTTGGCTGTAACGGCGTAGATCCGCTTTGCGATTGCAACTCTGTGTCTGTACTACTTTGCACCCTCGGAATAGATATGCGCTTAATTTTCCCAGAACTTTTATTCCCGCTAGTCACAGGTGGTTCCCCGGGCATCTTTTACTCTACGATTTTTAATGTAAATATCATTTTATTGGGTTTCTCTTTAGTAATATGTTTATTCTTTCCACACACAAACAGTTGCCATTACTAAACACTCAAGTACCTTGTCTAGCCTCGAGTATTGTCGAAGAAGTAGCAGAAATGTTAAATGTGTGATATTATTTTACCCTTAACATTTTTTGGACCACACGCTGCTGAATTTAGCTGAGAATTTAAGTTATCGGCCATTCACGCTTGATAAACAAAAGATAAGGATTCACATCTCTGCTCCAAAAAATGTTAAAATTAGGGTTAAAAGACAATTAAGGCCTAACTCAGACGGACCACTTTTGAACCACACGACAACCATAGAACGATGGTTCGCTTGCAGTCGAAAGAAGATAGAAACTAGGAAAGAAAAATAATTTCTGCTTTCTATCTTCTTTTGACTGCAAACGAACCACCGTTTTGTGGTTGTCGTGTCCTTCAAAAGTGGTCCGTTTAAGTTAGGCCCAAAAGATTTATTGGATGACCCACTATTTGCATTCTATAAATGATAATGGTAGACATGTCAATAACATGGTATAATTGCAAAATTATTGACGACGCAAAGACATTATGTACAGGCATAAAATTTATAAACATTGAAGGCATTTGTGGTGTGCAAAATAAGATTACATCGATGTGAAGCACGAAATAGAGTTTTTCGAATATATCTGACATACTACCCAATCGATAGGTACTCACTTTACGTATACGCGCCTTCTTTTTCTTGTACTTATATAAATACATATCAATGCATAACCCCGAGAGGTGAGCTTATCTTTTACGTTCGTATTCGAGATATAACGATAAACAACATCCACTTATTGTTAGTTAAACGTACATTTATTCGATTTAGGTTAGGATCATAAATAAAAAGCACCATGCACAATATGTACATATATGTACACGCGCACACATCGGAAATGTTCTTTGGTTTTATTAAGAATGATCGAAAAGTAGAGAAATATTCAATTACGTTTCACTTATAGCTGTTCCAAGATAGCAGACGTCTGTGACATCCCAAGTGAATAACGCACTCTCGACCTCTCCTTACTATATCTGGCTTTGCAGCTGCAATAGATCGCCAGTTGGTTGCTCAAAGATATATCGTAAATAGTAATATTTAAATTAAACGATCTGGATATTATTGTCGAATATAATAGAAATATGAAACTATAATTTATAAATTGCGAAACGTGAAATTCAATAACAAATTCAGTTGTGAATTGAAAATAATACCATGTATGTGTATGCGTATGAATGATGCAATGTATATGTATGCACATGGTGTATAGATAATACATATACAGGGTGTAACGTAAAAGGTGTAGGAGCCGGAAATGGGGGATTCCTGAGGCGAAACTGAACAACTTTTTCCTTTGCCAAAATGTCGGCTGAGGCTTTGTTTTTGAATTGTTAACGAAAAACACTGGCCATTCAGAGCGCGCGTAGAGCCCGCGCTCAGGGACGGTCCACGGCACGTCGTGCTAGGTAGCAACGTTCGACCGGCGCCCCGAATAGTACGCGCCGATATAGCACGAAGCAAAAGTTAACATCGAATTATTCATTATTAATTAAAATATAAATGAAATTAATTGGCCGTTATCAATTGAAGAAAAAAGTATTAGAACGGACTAACTAACGTGTCTATCCAGTACAACGTACGTTAAATTTTAAACAATTCGCCAACAACTAAAATTAGACTTACCCGTTTCTCCAAAAATGAACCTGCTTCGACGAAAATAGGTCACTGTGTCATCCTCCCGATCCTGACCATTGCAAGTAGGTATCCCGTAGTGCAAGACAGCTGATGTTACGGCCAGGTCAGCGAACTCACTTTATTTGACAAAACCTACTACCTGCACGTCATCTATCACTGGGTTATTCTACCGATCCTGGCCACTCGAAGAACAAACACATGGTGCACAAGAGCCGATGTCTCGGTTGGATCAGTGAAAGAACTTCGTTTCACAAAATCTCCATCATTGCACGATTACTGTCACTTTGTTCTTCAAGATTTGAATTTACGAAATAAGTTGTTCCCACGTATGAATAATTGGTTGCCCCGAAAGGGGCCGATTGTTTTTAACTTTGAAGGGGCTGGATACAGCCGCTGCTACTACCGAATACACTTTTCCACGTTCGGCAATTTCATTGTCGTGTTCCCGAGCAAGTAGTAATTGACAAGCTTTGCGTTTTAGAAGTTAACTCTTATTTTATTCAAAGTAAAAACAGCAATTGCAGTACCGGAGAGATCTTTACTGCTGGGCATTCGGACTAATTCTGTCTTGAGAAATTGTGACGCGCTTTGCAACGGTGGACAAGGGGCTGTTCAAAGAATGTTATAAGGGAGAGTTACGGGTCGTCGCGGGGAGCGCGCTTTATGGTGAAAAGGCCCTTGAGGCGCACGTGCTGGCCAGCAGAGTTTTTCGGTTCCCAGGAAACTCGGCCGTGATGAACTTAGTGAAGACATTTTCCAGTCGCCGGAAAAGGTATAGCATTACAAAGGATGTAGTAAAAGACATCTAACAGTGTCTTCAACTGTCCGCAGCGCTTTCCCAGCGACTAGAAAGGGTCTTCATTAAATTCGCCACGGCCGTGGTTCCTGGGAACCGAAAAACTCTGCTGGCCAGCACGTGGGCCTCAAGGGCCTTTTCACCATAAAGCGCGCTCCCCGCGACGACCCGTAACTCTCCCTTATAACATTCTTCGAACAGCCCCTTGTCCACCGTTGCAAAGCGCGTCTCAATTTCTCAAGACAGAATTAGTCCGAACGCCCAGCAGTAAAGATCTCTCCGAAACTGTAATTACTGTTTTTACTTTGAATAAAATAGGAGTTAACTTCTAAGACGCAAAGCTCGTGAGTTACTACCCGCCCGGGAACAAGACAACAAAATTTCCGAACATGGAAAAGTGTATTTAGCAGTAGCATCGGTCATATCGAGCCCTTTCAAAGTTAGAAACAATCGGCCCCTTTCGGGGCAACCAATTATTCATACGTGGGAACAATTTATTCCGTAAATTCAAATCTTGAAGAACAAAGTGACAGTGATCGTGCAATGATGGAGATTTTGTGAAATGAAGTTCTTTCACTGTTCCAACCGAGACATCGGTTCTTGTGCACCATGTGTTTGTTCTTCGAGTGGCCAGGATCGGTAGAATAACCCAGTGATAGATGACGTGCAGGTAGTAGGTTTTGTCAAATAAAGTGAGTTCGCTGACCTGGCCGTAACATCAGCTGTCTTGCACTACGGGATACCTACTTGCAATGGTCAGGATCGGGAGGATGACACAGTGACCTATTTTCGTCGAAGCAGGTTCATTTTTGGAGAAACGGGTAAGTCTAATTTTAGTTGTTGGCGAATTGTTTAAAATTTAACGTACGTTGTACTGGATAGACACGTTAGTTAGTCCGTTCTAATACTTTTTTCTTCAATTGATAACGGCCAATTAATTTCATTTATATTTTAATTAATAATGAATAATTCGATGTTAACTTTTGCTTCGTGCTATACCGGCGCATACTATTCGGGGCGCCGGTCGAACGTCGCTACCTAGCACGACGCGCCGTGGACCGTCCCTGAGCGCGGGCTCTACGCGCGCTCTGAATGGCCAGTGTTTTTCGTTAACAATTCAAAAACAAAGCCTCAGCCGACATTTTGGCAAAGGAAAAAGTTGTTCAGTTTTGCCTCAGGAACCCCCCATTTCCGGCTCCTACACCTTTTACGTTACACCCTGTATGTCTGCATTTGAGGTGCAAGTGCTCGAATTTCGAGTTAAATACAAAAAATAAAATAATCGTTCGGTTGAGTCGGGTTGAGAGTCTGAATTTGTCGAGCTGCTTGGAATCAACGAACTGTTTGAAAAAAATATAAGCTGCTTGAAAAATTCAAATAGCTCGAATATCTGAGATATCTTAAGATTTTGTGTTATTTAGACCGTTTATTTTGAAAGTAGTGTAAGTTCATTTTCTTTTACTTTGAGATATTGAAATGCTTGCGTTTGTGTCGATCCAAAAATTCAGGTGAGGTCTATTTATTTTGTCCATTTATTTTGTATTTATTTATTCTACAAATAGTATTTTTGACAATTAACTAGACCAATACCTTTTTTTATGATCATGGATGAATTTACGTCACTTTCAAAATAAATGACTCTGCAATTTCATTTATCAACGAAATTTAAATTGGTTAAAACGATCAAATAAATCTAGATTTACATAATAAATTGTCCACAAATAAAAAGTTCACATTAGAATACATGGAAATTTATCCTTTTCTCAATTTTCTTTGAAAAATGGACTTACACCACTTTCAAAATAAACGGTCCATTTGTAGGTAAGTTTTGAGTCCGAAAGTTTTCAAATTACTCGATAATAAATTCGAACAGATACTCCAATATATTCGATCGGATACGTATTGAATGTACAATGTATGTATTCGAACGGATACTGGAACATATTCGTATGGGTTGTTACGAGCCAGGGCTTGGCGAGTTTGGCCGGGAAAAAGGTTCAAGGGTTATGGTTACACCTGATAACCGGGTAGTGGGTTAACAGGTCAAACTTGAATGACTGACCTGGGAAGAGGTCCGTGTTCTCCCAGGACTGGCCGACGGTTGTGAAGCGTTGGATAGCCGAGAGTCACGGTAAAGGGAAAGAGTGCGCTTCTCTGGACAGCTGACGTCGTCAGGTAGCCGATAGGCGCAGATGGAAGGATTCCGGATCTCCGGACTATTTGGCGGGTGTGAAGCGCCACGTAGCCGGCTCACCAGAATCAAGGAAGGTGTGTGTTTCCGGACAGCCGACGTACACGCCGGGTAGCCGTATAAACACGGATGGTCAGGTTGGGTTCAGGTAAAGGAACTCGTAACGTGCGTACACCACGAGCGGCTATGATGTACTTTGTGGGTCCCGTTCGAATCGAGGATTTCCTATGTATTGGAAGAAGATGCAATGGAACAACAACTTGCGAGAAAACTATGACTGGTATATTCAAGATGATATGGAAGTTACAAAGATTGAGCGGTATACAATGACTCCACGGGTTTAACGTATAATAATTACACGGGGGCTCACCAAAGATTGAGGTATGAAAGCCAAGCAGTAACTACGTACTGAAAGGAGATATTTGCTCGAAGGGGATTAACCCGATCTTGCAATGTCTGTGTCAACGAACGAAACTAACGCAACGAACGCGTGACCAGGACTAGCCCTGATTTGGTTGAATTTCGTGGTCCTTATATACTCGAAAATTAGGTTCGTAATTGTGGAAGGGGTAACTGCAGTTGCTCCAGTTTCGTGGGAACGTTGCGAGGGTGGTCTGCTGTTTTCCCGGATTCTGTTTATTCCTTGTAGGGCTGGCGCCTCCCAGGAATTTGGTCTGTCTCTCCCAGGGTCTGAGTTTCCTTTAGGAGGGGTCCCAAGTGTACAGGTGCGGGCATGGTCGCGTACGCGTCTTATGATTATAAACTTTTGTAAAAAATTCCAACCGTCGTCCTGGATGACACGTTCCCGAACGAATCAAAATTATGAAATAATTTCACCGTGTGTAACAGGGTACTCTAATTCGAACTAGCATTCGAATATATTCAAGTAATTTGAAGATTTTGAAGCAGAAAATTGATTTCCAAATACTTGAAGTCTAGCGAGGACTCATCGAATATTCGAGCTGTTTGAATTTATCGAGTAGCTTACATTTTTTTCAAACAGTTCGTCGATTTCGAGCAGCTCGGGAAATTCATACGCACGACTCCGCTCGAGAAATTGAACCGACTTCAGCCCAACTCTTAAATTACGATCGATTTATTATATCGACTAAAAGTAGTGGGGACGCCCCTTAAAATAGAATAACGTTTCTTATAATTCAACCAAAAGTCTTGAGCTTTTGCAAGAAAATTAGTTTACTAGATATCGTGTTTTTATTGTTTGGAAAAAAGTCATTTTTCCACCATTTTATTTGTGCTTATAATGAATATTTAAAAAATGCATTTTATACGTAGATCTAAGCAAGATGAAAATTTCATTTAAAGTGGATAAGGGTTCTCTGAGCTATAAACGTTTGAAGATATCAGCATCAGATCGATTATCGCAGCAATTCGCTGAAATCAGCGATTTTTTATCGTATTTTGACCGTGACTGTAGGACTAATAAAGGTCAATGCTTTCATTACTCAAAATTTAACGGGCTATATTTTGACATAATAGATGTAGCATTCCATTAAAAAAACGAAGTTCATCTTAAAATCTCCGAAGCGCCTCCAACTATAAAAAAATGATGCACTACGTAATGTGCCTCTTCAAACCATGCAACCATCGTACAAAACATTTTTTCATAGAACGCATGTTTTAGAATTTATTCAAAGTGATCAAGTTCCTCGGGCCATGCAGTATATGTTTAGGGTTTTCGGCGACAGGTGGGAGAAATTGTAAAGGGCGATTGCTGAGGCGATTCTAAATAACTTTTTCCTTTACCCAAGTGTTGGTTAAGGCTTCGTTTTTGAATTATTAACAAAAAACACTGACCAATCAGAGCGCGCGAACAACAAGAGTGCTGTTGATTGGTCAGTGTTTTTCGCTAATGATTTAAAAATGAAGCTCGAACCAACATTTTAGCCCGGGGAAAGTTTCTCCCATCTGTTGCCGAACACCCCGTATATGAACAATAAATGGATTTCCTATTCACTTTTCTCAGTCTGTGTTCAAACTTGAAATTTTAAAGTTTCATGGAAAATGGCATATGCATTATGTGTTGTTGAGAACACAGACCAGAGTACAGGATAGACTGCGCATCTTACGGGATTGCGTGTCACCTGTTCTGAAATACCGACTCTAAGAATACTCGCTAGTTTTCGAGTGTCCTCTAGGCTATAGAGTGGCGACCGTAGGAATTACATTCATTTGCGACCGATGTCAATAGTGAAGGGATCAGAAAACATATCCGTATCGAGAGACTCGCAATTGGCGAGAAATGCACATCTATGAATGGGACAATCCACGTTAAATAGCATAAAAACAGCAATCGTAAACATTGATTCTTCTTTAACTTGGCATAAGTATCTATCGTGCCAACAAAATAAGTAGAATTCTTCCTTTCTGCCCAGGATGATTTAAAGTTACTTAATGCAAAAGTTTTGAAAAATTTCATAAAATGAGGCAACATATGGTTATGTCAACCGTAATGTGCAAGCTATACTTAGAGGTTATATGTACATGCATACGTATGTATACAGCGTACATAGTGTTCAAATTTATTTACATACATATACAAACATTGTAATTACGTTCATTGTAAAGCTAAAGGAATATAAGATATATAAAAGGAATATAAGAAAATACAGTTTTCCCGTTGCTCAGAAATTTTGTTTGTTATCAATTATTTTGACAATAATTAAGACCTAATTTTTAAGCTGTAATTTGGCGTTGTTGCCACTTAGTTGATCACTTTAAATTGATCGGTTTGAAAAAATATTGATTTGCATTTGACTACTTGGATTAGTTTAATATTCCTCTTTAAAATGTGCTTTGTAACATGATGGGTCAATTTCGAGAGTGTTACAAATATTAAGATTTAATGTACGAATTTCCAAAACCAAATTTTTCCTTCGGTTTATTATTAAAACTTGTAAAGCAACGTCCTGTCGCTTGGTGGCGAACAGCGAAAAGTCCTTTAGGGTAGAGGTCCGGAGCGTCGGGTCGTGGAGTCGCACAAAAGCCGGTGGTCGAATTCTTTAAAAGCGGGACTGGAGACTATTTGAAGAGCGTAACTGGCTGGAGAAGTCAGCTTTGTCAGCCGTGCTTCGTCCAACGCCAACACTTCCGTTACGTCTCGAGTAGAGTTTCTGCACTATGCTAGATCTGCCGGGGCAAGGTTCAGGAGTCAGCGTTGTCCACTGTGCTCGCTACTTGCGTACGGGTCACTAGTTGTGAGTAAAAACTCTGCCTTTTCGTAGAAAATCGGGCATTTTATGGAAAACCGCGGACCATGGGGAAACCGGGTTTTATGGCTTGTGTTACCTGACCGGACGCTACGTACCGAGCGGCCTTCCGGTCTTGGAAGTTTTCCACTCGCTATATCGACGACGCGTTACAAACTCTAATTTGGATCGGATAATAAGATTATTAGCCAGGCAATTAAGAATGTCAGAAGCAAAAAGAAAAGAAACTTAGTATGCGTTCATTCACCCTTCTGCAAAATGCGATTTCCAAATATGAAAAATATAAATAAGATTGTGAAGAAGACAAGAAACTCACAACGTAAATTGAAAGTTATTGAGAGGATCGTCAACGAGATTTTTCGTAAATGTATCTTTATTTCGTTCA
This sequence comes from Holcopasites calliopsidis, assembly GCA_023838395.1. NCBI lineage: Eukaryota > Metazoa > Arthropoda > Insecta > Hymenoptera > Apidae > Holcopasites > Holcopasites calliopsidis. The sequence continues at coordinate 329,876 of JALHAQ010000048.1, forward strand.
TTACTGCGAAAATACATGAGTATAAAAAAAAATGAGTGAGTATAAAAGAATGAAATAATAACAAATTTCTGTTGATGGAAATATATTTATTTGTCAACTTTTTTATCGCCACTGTATTTTCTTGAACCCTGTGTAGGATATTAGTTCTGGCGCGTAATACATGTTGACATCTGTATCTGAAACAGTTTGACAATTATTAATGATTATTTTTTCTTTGGAAAACGAAATTCCTAATAACCTAAGACATAAAATATTCACGTATCTTTTATGATTTGTAAAATAACGATAGCCTGCCTTTCTTTCATCTTAGTTGCACTTTTACTTCAGAAAAAAATATTTGTTATTATCGCATTAAAATAGGTATTTACGTAAAAGTGCTTAACAGGATGGGCCACGTGAAGGCGTGAAAGAAGGTCTTAACCATCCCAGAGTATGTTCAATGTTTATTCGACTTGACAAGTATGTATGTAATAGAAAGACCATAGAAAATAAAAATTGAATATGAAAAATACATAATTTAGAAAAATCAGCATCCGTACTTGGCATGTGAAAGAATGTTGAACATACTCCAAATGCTAATACAGGATGTAGAGAAAGCCGTGACAGTTCTTTTTTTCTACATTCTATACGTAGCAGGTCATGTAATATGTAATACATACAGTGTATCTATGTACATATGTACAAGTTAATTACAAAGTTTCTATGTATTTACAACAAAATACTTAATGTTCATGTATTACATATTACATACATTTATATTTACAATATAATATTGTTTAATATAATATATATATCTAGAATAAAATCTACACAGTGTTTCTCTCGCTACTAGACTCGAAGGAAGTGCCACCCGAAAGTACCGCGGCCAAACATCCACTGGTACCGACGTGCGATCTGACAAGTGGCCCCCAATCGACTTCTTGGTCAACACAAGAGGTAGATTGCGGGCTATTTATCAGATCACATATACAATACACGTTGGGTGTATGGTCGTGGTGTCCTTAGTTGACGCTTCCTTTGAATTAATCAGCGGGGAATCACCTTGCCTTACTACGAAATACAGGGTGTCCCAGAACTACCTCAAGAGCCGAAAAGGGGTGATAGCTGAGGTGATTCTGAACACCTTTTTCCTTTGCGAAAATGTTGTTTGAGGCTTCGTTTTTAAATAGTTAACGAAAAACACTGAGCAATCAGAGCGCGCGTAGAGCCCGCGCTCAGGGACGGCGCACGGCGTGTCATGCTAGGTAGCGACGTTCGACCATCGCCCCGAACAAAACGCGTCGGTATAACACGGAGAAAAAGTTAACATCGAATTATTCATTATTCATGAATGGAAATGAACTAAAATACAAACGAAATCAATTTGTCATTATTACTTGAACAAAACAGAATTAGAATCGACTGACTAACGAGTCTATCAAGTACGACGTATGTTACATTTTAAACAATTTACCAACAATTGGAATTAGACTTACCCGTTTCTACAGATATGAACCTGCTTAGACGAAAATGGGTCACTGTCATCCTACCGATCATTCGTATCATTATTACATCAAGGAGTAACACGTGATGCACAACAGCTGATACTCCACGGTCAGGTCAGTCATTTCACTTCACTTCTCGAATTTTACTTTACTGCACGATCGCTGTCACTTTTGTGAGGGTGTAACGCAACCTTCTGCATAAGGGGTGATTCTACAGGCCAAAACAAGGTGAAAATCAAGAATAGCAATTTCGCATTTGAGGCTTTATTAATAAAATACCGGTGTTTGGAAAAACGGGCAGCCGTGTTCAGTGGCAGTCATTCGCTACACTGAAGAGAAACCATGACCTACCGCACCGCGTAATCTGACACCCAAAAAGACACACGTTTTACGTTGCATAGCATTCAACCTGCTTACTTGCAAAATCCACATGGGCATATCAAAACCCACCCAATGGGATTATCAAGTAAAGAGGGTGACGGCCTTTCAATCCACAATTTTGATCTTGAAAACCAAATACACACACATTCACGATTGTCCCGGCCGCGAATGCGTATGCGCACATGCGACTGTCCTATCTTCGAGTGTCCATGATTTGCACTAAACTTATTATTCCACTAAAATGCTTAAATCGTTCCGTATTCAACGTCGTACAAGCAGCAACTGTCTCGATCGTCTGGAAATAATGATCTACTGATGCAAGCCGAATCGACGGGAGTCGTATCTGCGTCGTCGGCAGAAAAGGGCAACATTGTTGCCCCTTTCTACGGCCGAAAGAATAACAAATGCCGCCGAACGCTTTCCCTAGACGCGACTCGCGACCATTCGGCATGCATCGGTAGATTATTATTTCTAAACGGTCGAGAAAGTTGTAGCTTGTACGACATTGAATACGAAACGATTTAAATATTCTAGTAGAATAATAAGTTTAGTGCAAATCGTGGACACTCGCAGATAGGACAATCGTGGTACATGTGTACTTGATCCTCGTGTGCTGCAAATTTCTGTGTTTAAAGGTGTATTGTGAACATTCGTGGACGGGACAATCGCGTGTACGCATACACATTCGCGGCCGGGACAATCGTGATGCGTGTGTATTTGGTTTTCGAGAACAAATTTATGGATTGAAGGCCGTCACCCTCTTTACTTGATAATCCCATTGGGCGGGTTTTGATATGCCCATGTGGATTTTTACAAGTAAGCAGGTTGAATGCTATGCAACGTAAAACGTGTGTCTTTTTGGGTGTCAGATTACGCGGTGCGGTAGGTCATGGTTTCTCTTCAGTGTAGCGAATGACTGCCACTGAACACGGCTGCCCGTTTTTCCAAACACCGGTATTTTATTAATAAAGCCTCAAATGCGAAATTGCTATTCTTGATTTTCACCTTGTTTTGGCCTGTAGAATCACCCCTTATGCAGAAGGTTGCGTTACACCCTCACAAAAGTGACAGCGATCGTGCAGTAAAGTAAAATTCGAGAAGTGAAGTGAAATGACTGACCTGACCGTGGAGTATCAGCTGTTGTGCATCACGTGTTACTCCTTGATGTAATAATGATACGAATGATCGGTAGGATGACAGTGACCCATTTTCGTCTAAGCAGGTTCATATCTGTAGAAACGGGTAAGTCTAATTCCAATTGTTGGTAAATTGTTTAAAATGTAACATACGTCGTACTTGATAGACTCGTTAGTCAGTCGATTCTAATTCTGTTTTGTTCAAGTAATAATGACAAATTGATTTCGTTTGTATTTTAGTTCATTTCCATTCATGAATAATGAATAATTCGATGTTAACTTTTTCTCCGTGTTATACCGACGCGTTTTGTTCGGGGCGATGGTCGAACGTCGCTACCTAGCATGACACGCCGTGCGCCGTCCCTGAGCGCGGGCTCTACGCGCGCTCTGATTGCTCAGTGTTTTTCGTTAACTATTTAAAAACGAAGTCTCAAACAACATTTTCGCAAAGGAAAAAGGTGTTCAGAATCACCTCAGCTATCACCCCTTTTCGGCTCTTGAGGTAGTTCTGGGACACCCTGTATATTACTAATAAAAACCAGTGTACTCAAACATGCTCGCATTGTACCAATTTGGAATAACGTCCTCTTGGACTAAAACGCAATTCTTGGCCAAGCCATACCGTATCTTTATGAATTTTGACAGTTAAAAATTTATATACCATTTCTTTACGGTGCTCAGCACATTCATCTTCAACAAACCACTTTCGATATTCTTCTGCAACTAGACTCAATATAATCGAAAATAGTTTGTCCAATATAAACGTTTCGCTGCGCATTTTCGGATAATACGCGTCAAAAATACGAGAAATTATTCTAAAAATTGTCGAAAGGTGTGTTGTCGGAACACACAAGTTTCCAAAGTCGACATTGTGGTCGACTACATATGCCCGGAAAGATAACAGCATTTGCTCGTTACGGCTAAGAACTGCATTCTTCTCTACAAAAATATCCCGACATCTACGACATTGAGATTTTTGCAGGCATTTATTAGCAATATATCCTGCAAAATATTCTATCGCGTTCGCTTCCAAAGGGCATACCGATGGCAACAGTTCATCGACATCGATGTACCTGTCATCGACGTGCCCTTCATTCACACTAAATGCAGCATCAGGTATTGACGTGGCTGGTTCACTCTGTGGTATAAATTCTTCCGATACTAACGGTACGTCAAAATCTTCCATGCAATTCGCCGAATTTGGTGCCCGATTCAACCACATTACTAAATTTTTTCTAATCGCGAGACGTACCGCTTTTACCGAAGGATTCTGATTGTACGTGCCACCATGCATCCGAAGTACAGAAAAGAAATTCTCTAAACAATCGCTATTCAAGCGTGACGTCAACAAAAACGTAAAACCCTCGTCCCTTAGATCGTCCCACAGTTGCATGGTGGCATTTACAGATTGCCGTAACCCCAAGAAACAAGGCGGCACTTTTAACCCCTCCTCGGATATTATAAACCAATTCTCCATATCGTTGAAAGTACGTCTTAAATTACTTTCAACGAGAGTGTAAAATCGCGAGAGCGCACACTTGTTCGGATTGGGGTCACGGGCTGTGCGACTATTTAAATTATCAAACAGGTCATTCAAGACCTGGAAGAAAGTCGCCGTGTGTTGCACGCTACTTGTTGCAATGCTGCCTGTCACGGAGGCGGTGAACAACGCAGACGACACTCTACTACTGAACACTTGAAGGGCATACTTACATTTCATCCTATCAAACGTGTTAGGATTAACATGTTTTTCGGATAATTTGTAAGCTGCCCTTGTACTGTGTTCTTTTTCCAAGTTCCATAGCGCACGAATATTGCACCATGAAACCCGGCGCCCACTAATTAAGAAGTCGTGCTTCAATAAATTATTCCGAATAGACTTGAACAAATGTAAGAAATCAAACAAAAAGAAAATTTTTTGACCGTTACGTTCAAAAAAGGGCTCGGAGATCGAAACTCTGTCGTCTGCTATGCTCTTATTGCTGCCACCTTGATCAGAAACAACCGCCCTTACTTTCAGACCCGTCTCGTGTACGGCATCTAAAATTTGGTCTAAAAGAGCGGACAATACATCCCTTTTAACACTACGGCCAGAAACAAAGAAAGCTAGCGGTTGTTTCCAATTATCGAACAGCCCTCGCAGCATAAAAACAAGCACTTGAGTACCAACGACTGAGCTTCTACCCAAAGAGCCCAAATCTTCAAAGCCTTCAATGACCTGTCGTGTTGGATAGAAATCGAGACATCGTTTAATAGCCATCTCATCAAATACGAGAATGCAGTTCCTGTCTGCGACTTCCATGTGCGCAGCTTTGTATTTTAACGCGGAAAGCAAATTTTGACAAATCCCCGGCCAAAAGTCTATTTTCCCAAACCAACGAACTATCGTAGAACGATCCGGCAGATGGAAACCGAATTTTTCGCGCAAATTTCTGTACAAGGAAGGGGAAGTGTAGTGCATGCTCATACATAATTGCTTCTCTGCCGATGAGTAGCAATGCTTCAATCTAAAGACCAACATGAGTACAAAAGTTAAGACGTAACATTTGACTCTCCTAGCAATTGCTTTCTTCAAACATGTATCACTAATACAGCCTGAAGAAAGCTGCATCTTCAACCGATCTATTACTCTACGCTTCGCCCTTAATTGCAAGCGAAGAATACTCGATGTATTCTTTTCTTGCTTCAATTTCTCTTCGGTTTCCATCAGCCGTTTTCGTAATTCACCGTATTCTCTAGGTGATAAGATGGCTTCAAAATCTACATTACTACTAATGCCATGCGAATCTACAATATCGTACATTTGCGGCACGGCGGTTCTTCGAAGTGGACCGGCTGCATGAAAACAATCTTTGGTAAAATGCCGGCTGCAAATGTACTTTTTCTTTAATTCACTATTCCCCATTTCTACCCAATCGTCTAAGCCACAGTTAACCAGCCACGTTATACATCGATCATTATCCCTTACGGGAAAGGAATGAAATGTAATACCGTCAGTCACACTGCGGCTGGTTAAATTACAATTAGGATAAGCGCACTTTTTATAGCGGGCCCTCCTATCCTGATGCTGCATTTTCAAATATACTTTAACTCACACTTGTAATAAAAAATTTATATATAAATATTTACCTTATTACCCGCTTAATCCTCACCGAGAAAGTCCGCAATCCTCACAAGTCTTCGAAAATCCCCAGCGTCCAGCACACTTACTATTTCAACTTATTAATTATGCCTAGAAGGCTCACGAAAGACTGACTCGTACAACGCGGGAAATCTCATATTATTATCTCGTTTTGCACGTCAATTGTTCTTACATACATTATACGCACACATTTTAGCTTTCTTACACACGTAGAAACGGGCCGAAAGAGGTGGAAGTCGTAAGGAGACGAGAAACATATGCGTGAAAAAAAGTAATTTAATCTTTGACTGCTGCCTCTCCTTTCTACGGCCGAAAAAATAACAAATGCCGCCAAACATTTTCCATAGACACGACTCGCGGCGATTCGGCATGCATCGGTTGATCATTATTTCTAGACGATCGAGACAGTTGCTGTTTGTACGACGTTGAATACAGAACGATTTAAACATTTTTCGGAAAGCATGACGGCTGTAAACAAAGAAGCCAAGAAATCGGGCAAGAAGGGTGGGTGTATATGGATACAATGCATGTATAAATTGTATTAAAGTCATATTGTTTACAGCATCACATGCATTTAGGTTGATAGCAACACATTTAATTATCTCGTCACGAAATCTCTATTTTCTTTGCATGATTCCCTTACGCCAGAGATAAACCTGTGGCTAATTTATACTTTCTGCACTTCCAACTGCCTTCTGTCATCTGTACAATTTTCTCAATACAAATCTCGCGTCGATCGGCTCCCGCTGCGTTGCATTTCAATCCTCGGAAAATTACCTGCAGTGTTGTGATTCTTGTTTGTTTATAGGTCGTCGACCACCCATCTAATGTTTTAGTGCCGCATCATACACATGTGTGCATGTGTAGGCTGAATGTCGATCGAATCGCCAATTGACATGAAGTTCGACGGAATTGCTGGGTTGGAGGGGGAGGGCGAAGAAAGGAAAATTCCAAACACAAAATTTTAGGTTCGGGTATTTATTAGTTTCCGAAACACGTATTAATTAAAAACTTTTAATACAATCCATTGAGTCCTGCCTGTACAGACGTAACTAAACAAACGTTTTCGCTGTAGTCTTTAGTCGTTGTCGAGTTAGTTAATTTATTGTCAGTCGTGACATTAAGCCGACTACTCTACTTACAAAAATATGTTTATGCCAAATTATGTCCCCCTTCATATCAAACAATTTTTGTAACTTCAATTTTCCATTAAATAAATATAATATAAATAAAACATTAAACTATGTACTGTTAAAAGTTATGGCCCATGTAAAGAATTGCATGCAAAACGTGAAGTATTTATTAATCTACAGGCTCTTTTTGAAATAGCAAATCGTAAATGAGGAAGCAAGTATTTCACAAACGTTGATTTTTATTTATCCTCATTCATTATTATATGTTTTGTAGCCGCCAGTACTGATACATATATACATACATATATACATACATACATAATACGTATATTATATCATATGATCGGCTGGTATGATATCGCCCAGCAAAACATGAACTTTTTCCTGAATAACTTCATAACTGTGGACATGATACAGCTATGAAGGTTATCCTCATCTACGAAATGCCTTTTCATATATTTAGTTACAGTTCCCATCACTACTGATGCCTTAGTTCTATTCTTTACTGGCTCGGTAACGTCGAGAGTGACACCAGCGTGGTAATGGGGTTCTAGGACCCCAGTCTCAGGTGACAAAAAAAAGCATTGTCTGCACAGTCTATCCTGTACTCTAGTCTGTGGTTGAGAAGACGTCTTCCGCTAGCGCCCTCTAATGTGACGCTTTCGCATCGTGACGCGACATCTCCGCGAGTATAATACCGGCGTGGTGGGGTGGCTCTTTTCTCCAATGAGGAAAATTCATATTCTATATTTCGTTCCATATTGCCGTCTTTCGTTGGAGCTTAATCTTGACTTTAAAGGAGAAAACGGCCCGTTTGTCCGAGCCACCCTGCTATATAATACACGTGTATCGGTTAAAAGACAAAAGATAGAGAAAAATGTTTCGAACAAAAGTTTTACTGTCTTCAATGCACAATGCATTAGCGGCAAAAAATTTCCGAAGAAGTCATTTTTTCACAAAAGATCAATTTTTGTGCCCTCCTACTTTTTACTTGTAATTTCGATTCTTTCATCGTGTTGCTAATTATTGTTCATCCTGAATTCAGCGATATAAGAGATTGTACAATTGACGGAGATATTACAAGGTTAAAGAGCCGCTACAACCTTGTGTGGGTCGATACCCGCAGTTATCGCTCTTGATAGGTCAAAAATTTTTATTTTTGCATGTTTGCGTATTTTTCGTCGTTCGTATCATGTGTTTTTTTTTTAACTCTGTTCGTTGTTGTTTCTGATTGATCTGTGGTTGAACGAAGTCGTGGCTACTTGAGTACGCGCGTACTTATGGAGCATTCAAACTTGATTTTTTTCGTAAACGAGGCATCACATGAAAAAATTTTACTCTTCATTTTCGTCTTGTATTGAGCTATAGAATCTCCCTTGCCCCATTTGTGCCATGAATTACGGACCACCCTGTATAAGGAGGCACCGTTGGACGGATTATTATTACATACGTTAAAACAGTAATTGAAAATTGCAATTTGCTTATAATCTGTTTATAATTTCATGAACGATTTACATAGGTCGAATAAAGTGGAAAGACTTTATCCAAAGAAAAAACATATATAATTTGCATATTTCAATGCGACATCTCCGAAAATTTACTGACAGCCACATTGGAGAAACATGAAAAAACGTACAGTCCATAAATTCGCGCGACTAATTGAAGGTTAACGTGTTTCCAATGCTTCCGGATCTGGGTCTAGGTACAACCATGTCCGAGAAGCGAACCGTTACTTCAGCTACAGCCATGTTTCCGGTGAGGAATTGGGCCAGAGTTTCAACGCCTGAGCGAGGTTGGCGATCGAATGGGTATCCCATGGAACGGGCGTCAGGGTACATCTGATCCCTTAGCCCACAGTAACTTGACGCATCTTTGCAACCAGCCGCCTCGGGCTGTTCCACCTAAGTATTACAAAGTGTTTCTTACTTTAAAGCTTTCCTACTTAAGAAATATGCAGAATTTATACAAATTTACAATATGCAAGATGATGCATATTTTATACGGGAAGGGTAAACGCAAACGTAGTATCACGGTATAGGAATAACCAGTAGCGGCACTCCCTGTCGGTCCCTTTTGATGTTGGTATCCAAGGGCACGCGACAGGAGGCCACGTTGTTAGTGTAGTCGCGCGCGTTGTTCTGATTGGTTGCTGCTACGCTACAAAATGACGCTGTGTGGCCTAGATGTGATCGAGGAAAACGCCATCTTGTCAGCTGTCATATGAGGCATGCGCTGTAGCATTTCTCGGACACGATTTTGAGGGAGTGTCGCTACTGGTTATTCCTATACTGTGGCAGTATGCGTTGCTCAGATGTCCTGCGGGACGGCACATCGGTAATTACTGTGCATTCTATGCTTACAGCATCACCACTGTAGTCGGATACCATCACGAACAACTCCATGGGGAAGCCTTCCTTGTTTCCTTTTGGTACGAGCATGTGTTGCGGCCATCCACAGCCACAGAAATTGAACATCTCCAGGGAACCACCTTCTGTTGGCCTGTTCTCACTCAAATTGCGGAATGTTGTTTCAAACGGTATAGTGACCGAGGATTCCGTTGATCTGCGTTCTATCGTATTTTGGCCTGGCCGAACTGTACACAGGTTTGTAAAGTAATTACAACGTAGTTTGCTAACGATGATTAAACTGATAATTTGGTGTTACACTTAGCAATTAACATACGTGTTACAGTGAACTTGTCCATTTCGATCATCAAGTTTTTCTGTTGTCTGAAAGTGAACGGAAGGCCACGCTCATCCTCTTTCGGGCCAAGGAAGATACGTACGGTACCCCGTCGGGGTGCATTGTTGCGATTATTAACGACGATCGTGTATAAGAATTCGGCATGGTTCAAATGGGTAAATCTAGCGAGCACTGCACCACGCGGCGTAAAGTCGAGCCCACGCGACAAATCTACGTCACTCTTATTCCAAAAAGTGCTCAAGACATTGCGCTGCTGGTTGGTCGTTACTCTGACATCTGCTATCTCAACACCTGGGTAGTTCAACTGTGAATATTGAATGAAAGATTTTATATAGCAATGTTATTGTTCTTACTCTTCGCTTACAACGTGTTCAAATTTGTTTCATACTCAATGCTTAATTGAAATAAATAACCCCAATAGCCAATTGTGTGTTAACTGCTGGTCAGTTGGTAGCAACACTCACCAAAAGCGAGCTATGTTGGGTAGTGGACATCCGGTGCCAAATCGGCAACCACATGGTCATTAATTGTTCGTTACGTTACGTTGATGCCAATACGGTAGCCAACAAGCGGCTAGCCGATGACCACTTTAGCCATTTAAGTCAGAGGTATCGGACCAGAAGCTGGCGATCATGTGGTTTGTGCAAGGAAAAATTCGGATGATTTAAATGGTTAAAGCTGCCAACGCTTGACCGTTTATTGGCTGCGTTGTTGGCATCAGCATATGCTCCAAACAGTTGGTTGCCTTGTGGCTGTGAATTTTGCGTCGGATATCGGCTATGCAAGTGTTGGTGCTAAGTGGCTGCCGATTGGCACCCAACTGGCTATTAGGTTATTGCATTCGCAATACTTTATATTTGTCAAGTTCGTTCAAATCACGTTATATTATTTATTATACAATTGGTATAAAAATCTAGAAACGTCAAACCTGCTGTACGGTGTACTCTGGTAATGTGTTCTTATGTTCCTGGAAGACATCATCAACAAAAGCATGCCACCTGTAAAACACGGGGTCCCGCATGGCAGTAGCCGAATCACCCATAACAGAGAAGGTCTCCTGAAAATATAGTAATCTGATTATTTGAAAAATAATCTTAATCATTGTATGACGGCTTCAGCATTATATCTCCGCTCGCCCCGCCTAACGTGACGCTGTCGAACCATCCACTCTCGCGTGGCATCCCCGCAGTTATAGTGCCGTAGGTGTGGAGTTCAATTGTAAATTCTCCGCGAATCGGCCCATCTCATTTTACCACGCTACTTCTTCGTTACACTTTGAGTGATCGCAGACAATAATGCACTCTACATCTACAGTAGCGTGAAAGGAGGTGGACCCGCATTCTTACGATAGGGCTTCTTCTCATCAACGCATATTACAGTACATTGCATGCCGTGCTGACGGTATAATGTCTATATTGTCACGAAATAACTAATCTGGTTATTGTATAAGAATTAAATTTTAAAGGGAAACACTCCAACAACTGAATTCACAACATCATGTGGATTAATGAAATTATAAAACGACATTAGCGAATTTAGTGGACCCTGTAGTATCTGTAGACCCTATAGACTATACATATAGGTTAGGTAACACTATTGTATAGAAAAACTGTGATCCCAACTTGCGATGTATTATAAAGTTCTTTGTGCGCATTTCTTATTTATTACACAAATACTAAATAATAGTAATTTGATTTTATATACAATCTTGTTATTCTTCTCCACAAGGTGTTTCTTCAAAAACTTCGCGTTCAATCATATCGAAAACCACGTATTGTACAAGGAAATGTTTGAAACTACAGTTTTACGGTATCGAGGAGGATATCTGACTGTGCCCCTCGTTGTGCTTTTTTCAGCCGTTTTCAAGTTCATTTGAAGGTTAACTTAGTTTTTTAAATAGAAACAATAGTCCTTCTTTATAGATTCTTATTGGTTAAAAAAAAACTAAGAAACTTTTATAATGATTATTTTTTGATCATACTTCATTTGAAATTATTTAAATGGAAATTTACTTGAATTTTTGTTATTTACCAAGTAGCGATAGAAATGTTAAATGACACGATAGCTGTTTATTTGTCGAGATAACTAGACGTGATGTTTTTAAATGAGCATCCTGTATAGCCTTACCAAGTAACGATGATCGGGATCATGGACATAAGATATGGCGACATGACCAAAGTTATGCAGGTCACCGTAAATGTTTTGATTAGGGGACAGAATGCTAGCCTCCATAATGTTTCCAAGCACGTCGATTCCGTTTCTCTCTGTCAGTGCTATCCTTTCGCCCCTATTGTTGACGACAGATCCTGTATGGATCGCTTCGTAAATACGGTCGCGCCATCTTTCCAGATCCTGGATATCGAAGTTCAGCTCATCTACTTCTCGATTGATGTCCTTAAGAACGGCACCACTGGGTCGAGATGGCCAGGTTCGACTGGCAACGAGGGAATCTAATTTCGGGAAGTAAGCTTCTGGAATCGGTTCGCGCCAATTGATGAATCGCTTCACTCGTCCGAGCCGATTACACAGACGTTCACTATTATACCTGGAAGTGAATTTCAATTTCTTTTATTGGCATTCTATTATACGTTGCTGAGAAGTCGTTTTGGTGGACATCCTGTGACAGCAGTTTTTCTTGAATATATCAGAAGCTAAGGTTGAGCGGATGTTATACAGCGTGTCCCACGTAACACTTAAACGATTCTTCAAGTATTTGCGATAATCTGATAAAAAAATATTTTAAACAAAAGTTGATCAATTTTCAATTGGTTACACATTGCAATAAAAAAGTTTGAAATTTTTTAATATTATTGCCAAGGCCACCTTCATTGTTTAAATGTCTGACGACCTAATATACCATGACCTTCGGATGACCTTGAAGGCAAAGAAATGAAAATTGGAACAAGAAATGACAATCTGCTTGAATGAGTAATAATAACTTGTGTTTATTATTATGTCTCGAAATTACATGCAATTCAGGAACCTTGACTAAATGAACGCAAGCGATTTCGTAAAAAAGTCACATGAAATGTTCGAATTGAAATCCATGTTCTCGTAGGCACAGTTCCGCTCTACATAGTGAGCTTGCATTGGCTGCTCTTAGGATACCGTCGTAGCGAAGTTCTTCGCATGCTGTACAGATTCCCTGCTTTAAATGTTCCTTATTTTGTATTGGAACAGCATAAACTATCGACTGCAGATGACCCCATAAAAAATCAAGTGGTGACAAATCAGGGGATCGTGGTGGCCAAGTAATAAGGCCATAAGTGTCCAACCAATGTTCTCCAAACGTTAAGTTTAGGTAATTACGAACGATTCGAGCATTATGAGGTGGGCAACCGTCTTGCTGGAAATAAATACGCTGCTGAGGATGATTTGAAAGCTCTTGCATTAATGTTTGAAGTTACGTGGAAAGAAAATTTTAATGAATCTAAGTTGATGTTAAATTAAGTTCATAAAAATAAGGTCCAAGTAGATGACCATGTACTAGTCCATACCGAACATTCATTATAATTTTCTGTTAAAAATTATATTCTCTGAACCAGTGAGGATTACCTTCCTACTATAAATGATGATTGTGACGGTTAATTACATCATTATTAGAAAATTTGCATTCATCCGTCCATAGAATGTAGTTTAGTATATCAGGCTTATTTTTGTATGAAATCACTAGCCAAGATATAAAATGAAGGTGACCTTTTGAATCAGCTTCGCGTAAATGTTGTACTTTGCTCATTTTATACGGATGATAATTATTCTTTTTTATGATTCTGTGAACTGAACTCTTGCATAAACCAGTGTCAGCATTAATTACACAAGTGGAAATATGCGGATTTTCTTCTAGATGCGTCAAAACAGTACCGGCATTGCCTTCGGTTGTAATCTAGATGGCTTGCTTCTCTGTTTCTTTTGAGATTCTCCATAACTTCGTAATTTTTTTTTCAATATTGTAGAACGTTTGTGCAGATGAATGGTACCTCTCTGGGTATTTTGCAGCATACAGGTTTGCTGCTCCACGTACATTTCTTCTATATTCGCTAAGTATTGGCAACATATCAACATTTTCACTGATAGGATACATTTTCTACTAGTTGATATTAAACTACGATTTGCTCTCGTGACAAGTCAAGACTCACTGTTCTAGTCACCAGCTACCGTACTCGCTAAGCGATCACATGCTGACACTTTTTTTTAATTGTGAATTGTCGACAGTTCGTAGATAAGTCTGTAGATAAGTTTCTCGTAATACAACATTTAGTCAAGGTTTCTGAATTGAATGTAATTTCGAGTATTAATAATAAACACAAGTCATTATCACTTATTCAAGAAGATTGTCATTTTTTGTTGAAATTTTCATTTCTTTGCCTTCAAGGTCATCCGAAGGTCATGGTATACTAGGTCGTTGAGTTCGTCTTGATATGGACTATTTTATCATTAAGTCAACAATACAAAGCGCCATTTAAAAAAGTCAAGGTGGCCTTGACAAAAATAATAAAAACACATTTTTCAAACTTTTTTATAGTAATGTCTAGCCAATCGAAAACTGTTCAACTTTTGTTAAAAACATTTTTTTGCTTGATTATCGCAAGTACTTGAAAAATCGTGAAAAGCATTACGTGGCACACCTTGTTGACATAGAAAAAAGTTGTTCGGAATGTCGATTTTTACAACATACTGGAAAACCAGCGAAATCGGTGAGGTGCACGTACTTCTATGTAATTACTAAAGTTACTCAAGATCAAGTATGATGGTAAATAAACTGTCCCAAAGTAGGAGGGGGCGGGCGGGGTGTGATTGTCACACGGATAGGTTGTCAAGGACACTATTACAACGACGAAACTGTAAACAACAAAAATGTCTTAACACTAGGTTTACGTGGCGCGTCATTTTGACGTATTCGGAATTTCATGATGAAAATTACAGAAACCGTTTACATTTTCACTTTTATCCACTTAACGAGATAAAGTATATATCGAAATTCATTTCCTTCAAAGTTTTCGAATTTTGAAATTCTCTTTGTGGTATACCTATCTCTACGGATACGCGCCAATCGGATGTGATCGTAAAGTAAGCATTAATGCTAGTAAATTGGCTTCACTCATGGAAGCATTACTGCAGTAGTCAATACAAGTAATAAAAAACTTGTTACGTAACTTAAGAAATTCAAACAGCATTTTCATGCATAGAGTGTCTCTATTTTATAAAGGAGCAAGCGTTGACTATTATTTACGCCGAAAATTTTTCTGAACTGGTCAACTACTAGTGCTTTTGCCTTAAACGTCATAAAAGAGTTCGTTCTGCAAGAAAGTAAACATCTAAAGTAAACACAAATAATGCAACGGCGATACTTCGAACCCGATACCTCAAATCTGACGTGGCACGGCGTCACTGTTTATGTATGTACTACGTATTTACGTTGAGTATATGTGTAAAAGATGCACGGAATAAATGTTGGTGATGATGCGTAAGTTACACCATCATCTTCCTTCGCAATCACAGTTCGCTGCGGAGTTGCATCAGGATACGACGTGTCGTTTGTTTCGTACATTCTTTCTACGACGTATTTTCTGTCAAGTAAGTTTTCTTGTTTCTTAACATTAACTACTATATTTTTCACTAAATATTGTAGCTTAGAGTGCTTTTTAAGTTACTTTAATAATTTTATTGCTCTTTTTAATCCTGCTAATAAATGAATAGATAAGTTAGCCCAGACAGCACAAGAATGTCCTGAAAGACGTTCTCATCACGTTCCCTCGACGTTCTGAAAAGGTCCTAGAATTGAAGTTAAACATGTGACGTTTTCTGAACGTCCAAAATATTTTGTAAACTTTTTCTGGACGTCTAAAAAGCTTTTGGTCAACCTATAGATTCCTGGCGCCATCACCGATTTGGATGATTTTTGGATATGCTGTAGAAATCAACGTTTTGAACAACTTTTTCCTATACATACCAGCGGCAGTCGGCTGTAGCTTTTGAAATATTTGTAAAAAACTATCGTTACTACTGACAGTAAAATTATCGGATTACATGCAGGCAGGTAATGCAAATGCAGCCGCAGTTGCACATATACAGGGTGTATCGCTACTTCATGCAAATATGTTAAGGGATGATTGCTGAGACGATGCCAAAATCTTGGTTAAAGCTTCGCTTTTGAATGATTAACCAAGTACACTGACCAATTAGAGCGCGCGTAAAGCGCGCGCTCAGTCGAAAGAAGATCGGGATACGCTGAACGGTGGTATTGAACACTCTCGCAGCTGAGCGCGCGCCCTGATTGGTTAGTGTTTTTCGTTGATAATTCAAAAATGGAGCCTTAATCAACATTTTGCCAAAGGAAAAAGTTGTTCAAAGTTGCCTGAGCAATCGCTCCTTAAAATATTTACATGCGGTAGCGGAACACCCTGTGTACATAGCTTCCATTGTAGTAGTAACGACAGTTTTTAGCAAATATTTGGAAAACCAAGCTGACAGCTTATGTGTAGAGGAAAAAGTTGTTCAAACCATTGATTTCTACACATTCCAAAATCGTCGAAATCGGTGATGACATTACGGATCGATAACTTCAACGAATTTTTAAAGACGTTTTGCTGGTGCGCTAAAAAACATTTTTCGTGCGTTTCAAAATAACGTTTTTTTTACAACCATTTACACACATTTCTGAAGTATATGTAAGTTTGTTGTTATTATTAATTACACGTAAATTCAGTACTATACAGGGTGGACCATGAAGCGTGATCAGCTTAGATTATTCTGCAGTTAGCGGCCTGATCGGAACTTTTTTAAGCTAAAATAACATGGTTCAAGGAGAGCTTTAGGATGACTGTATCAAATTTTTAGTCAACCCTTTTTTCCCAGAGTTATCAAGGTCACCTTCAGTTTTTTATAGGTAAACCTACAATTTTTCTACACCCATCTTTCAGGAGATACTGAGACGAATACGCCAAGCATCATAACAAATATTGTTTTCTAAATCTAAAACGACAGAAGGAAACTCCTAGTTGGAAGAATTTTGCAAAGGACACTGTTGTACACTTCCTAGAACTGTACGTCATTGACTTGACATTTCCCATACTGTTTGTAGACATTTCGTTCTGCACCTTGGAACACATTTAATGACGTCGAACGTGAACTGTTAGTAGTCTTTCGTGATCTGCGTGTACGTGCACTGCGGTCCACGATTATTTACAGTACCGACGAAAAAATCGAGATGCTCTTGATCTACGGAGAGTGCGATCGTAATTCCGTGTTCGCTCTGTAATTCTACGTCGAACGATTTCCTATTAAGCGTCATCCGCCACGTTACATATTCGAACGAGTAATTAAAGGTCTTCGAGAGACTAACAATTTACATCCTCGAAAGAAAGTTTATCCAAAAACTAAAACAAATGATGAAAATGCACGTGCTTTTTCAGCTACAGCGACAAACAATCCGCAAATTAGTTCCCAGCAAATTGCATCTGGCTGTACTATGTGTAAATCAAGTGTTTTACGCATTCTCCGTCGTAACCATTTTCATTTTTTTCATGTGTCAGTACATTAAGAACTTCATGGAGATGATTTTCATAATCATGTAGTATTTTGTCGATGGGCCTTAGAACAAGTACAAGCTGATGCTTTATTGTTCGATAAAGTGCTGTTTACGGACGAATCGACATTTACGGATCATGGTCAAGTGAATACCAGTGACTTGCATTAATGGTCGTTAGAAAATCCTCATTGGCTACGACAAGTAGAAGGACAACGTTCATGGTGTGTTAATATCTGGTGCGGTATGATCGGGAACTGGATAATTGGACCTTACTTTATCGACGGTGCACTAAACAGCTAGAAATACACTGACTTCCTTGAAAATGAATTACGAGGAGTCAACCACCCGAGAGTGGCTGGTGTCGTGACCTGCTCTCAAGTAAATACAGTACAACATTACTGTCCGACAGCTACTCTCAGAATTCGAACCAGTTTCGAATTTAAAGAGCAGCTGCCGGAGAGTTGCGCATCATTTCAGAGTATGGTAGAATGAAGAAGAATGGTCAAAGGGTGAAATATTCAACTCTAATTAATGCAAACGAATGTAAATTGATGTTATGGTCTACAAAAGACATTTAATACATAAAGAAACACTAAAAACCTCACAGCAATAAACTATTTAATTTCCTTCGGGGTACTTTTGAGTGAATTAACGCGTTTCCTACCTAGCCGTTTTTTATGTGTTGTAATAAAACAGCTGGGCACCAGATTTTCAAACAGACCCCACAGGTAATCTTTTACTAGTGTGGAGTGTGCTCCTAGGTTTTCTCCCCGTTTAATTTACGGCGTTACCCAGCAAATTTTTTGTTCACTTGTTGCTTTTCAAAATTGCGTATGCAATCACAACTGCACTAAGTTTTCGCTTGTCCATCTTCACTCTTTTGCTATTCGAAAGAGACTACAAAACGTCGGAAAAATACATAGCGAAAGCCATTCTTCTATTTAGAAATCTGGCAAACGCATGTCCCAGGGCGCATCCTTGTGTCGGAAGTAGGGCTAGGCGAGTCTCAAGTGGACACGGTTCTGAGAGTTCTACAGGATAGAATAGGATAGATAGGATAGATAGGATAGTAAATTCTTGGAGAGTGATCTAGTGTCTGCCCGAGAGTCAAAAACTCTGGGAGTTGCTCTCAAGTGGACACACACTTGAAAGTAACTATCAAGAGTAACTTGGGTGAGATTCTCTCAAGTGGCCACTTAGGTTTACTCTGTTAAATTTCTTTTTATGGTACGCATTGAAGGAAGAAGTTTATAGAGAACCTTCAACAACGCCGGAAGATATGCGGCAAAGAATTGTAGTTGCATGTTTAACCGTCAATGCAGACGTCATAGAAAGAACTAAGCAGTAATTTCTTAACCGTTTACGCGAGTGTATTGCTGTTAGTGGACACTATTCTGAGCATCGGTTCAATTAAGGTAAATGATATTTTTTTAATATTTCTTCGGTTTAGAAGAAGAAGAAATACTTTTTAGGGTGCTTACCTAATTCGTTTCAGTATCACCTAAAAGATGGATGTAAAGAGATTGTAGGTTTATCTATAAAAAATTGAAGGTGACCTTGATAACTCTGTAAAAATAGGGTGACAAGAAATTTGGTGGACTTATCTTCAAGCTCTCGTTGAACCATGTTATTTTAGCTAAAACAACTGCCGATGGAACTGCTAGCAGCAGAATAATCTAAGCTCTAAGATCACGCTTCGTCGTCCACTCTGTATACACCTAGAGGACAGAACAGCGGGTGTCCCAGAACTCCCCATAGAGCCGTAAAGTGCATTGCACGATCCCCCGCCACCCTTTACTGAGCAACACTCATCAAGCCTGCTGTCCTTTGCATAGCACTAATACACTCTAGAATTTAGCACAATTTTTTGCCGAATATATAATTGTATGTATACCTATACATTAATTGAAGAAATAAATGCCCAAGAAAAGGCATATACAATCTCCTTAGAAATCATATAAGAAATATAACAAGTTAGAGAAAACAATTTGAATATACGAAATTTACATATCAATTCAGAAAACTTGTAACGAGGCCTAAATTTTGCAACACATTTTTTTTAGACACAAAATTTAGTTAGTTTAAAAATTAGTATTCGTAACAAAGTTTCCTTTATTTTTAATTATTTGTAGTAGACGACATAACATGTCGCAGGTAAACTTTCTTAAAAGTCCCGTTTTATTATTTTTTACCGATCGGCAAGAAATAGTGTCAGACACTACATTTATATATATGTTATAAAAATTACCTAGTCCATTTTAGGTCTAAACGTTTGAAGATCTGAAATGGACGTTTTTAGGACGTTTAATGTAGGACACCTTAAAGACGTACAAAGTTTAGGTCCTCAGAATGTCCATAGGACGTTCAAAATGTACGTTCTTAAGACGTACAGAATTCAGGTCCTCAGAGCGTCCATAGAACGTCCAAAATGGACGTCGAACATTTCGACGTTTTCTGGACGTCCGGTGCTGTCTGACTTGATGATTGAACAGTTTCGGACAAGCTATCACAGAACATTCAGCAGTGAATTAATAGTCTCGAAATCTAATGATTCTGATTAAGACTTTTGCTAAAGTATTTTCTTTCAATGATTGGTAAAGTTCTTAATTGTCTCATAAATATTTATAAATTTAATTTTGTGCTGTGCATGTATAACGTTTATAATAATCTTATGCGATGCCGTCAACAGTAACGAAGTTATTTTCACAATTGAATTGTCTTTTCATTCATACGCTTAGTTATTTATTTGTGACAATCAACCCTAAATCGTATGATAACCAACTCAAGCACGAGGTACATTCTTACAAAATCATTGCTAAAGATAATTTCAATCGACTTCCAACCTTATTGATAATATCCTTGGGACTAATTTTTGTTTACAAAGTCAAACTTAAGATAGTTTATATTAGACTTGTCAGAATGAATTTCCCGGTAGGCATAACTTATACAAAAAACAAAGGAGAAAATTTGACAACCATACCCAGTGTCCCTACTCTATGAATACTGAAGTACTTTCTTGGTTGTTGGTATATAACTCTTGTAAATGCTAATGAAGGTCACAGAGTACAAATAAAACATTCAATTATATTGTCCATTATATTCACAACATTCAATTACGTTGCCCGCTTATCTATGTAAACGATTACTAATATTAGGTTTGACTACTGACTCTTCGTTCCTTTAATTCAATGTCACGGAATATTTGTGAATGTAATGTAATGTACCATGTAATTGAATGTTTGTGGATGTGATGTATAATGTAAACATGAATGTTCGTTTATATTTTGTGACCTTTATTCACATTTACAAGAGCGACATACTAAGAACCGGAAAAACAATCAAGTATTCGTTAAGTATTCCCGCGTAAAAATCAAATTCCATCCATTACCCCACGACGCCGTCTATTTGAAGGTTGAACGTCAACGAAATTTAATGTAACGATGAAACTTTAATTACAAATATCTAAAAAACTGCTGGGTATCTGCCCCTATAATACTACATATTCGTAAACAGAAGAACGAGATCTATGTATAAGTGCGCAGAGGTTCAAAAAAATCGGTGACCCGAACAACGCATAATACAGTACTGTCTCTCTGTATGGTGATCTCGTAACCTTTTTTAACAGTAAGTGGCAAACTCTAACCCCACCCGAAAGGGGGGGGGTCTCCCCGGTAGCGGTCCCCAATCTAAACAGACGAGTCAACCGACATTCCAAGAACACAAGGGAAAATATGCTATGCATTGTAGAGTCTGCACCTTTCCCTATTATTTTTAAAAATACCCTATACTTTTTCAAAGTGTCTAGTACTTACCTAGCCATTATCTGCTGGTGCATATAATAAAACAGTTCTCCACGACGGTCCTTATTAACAATTCTAATGTCAGCTTCAAATGGATAAACTAAATGCCAGTGCCAGTGATGAAGGTTGATGCCAACATCTTCCCTCCAGTAAGCGACGCGGTGCTCTTCGTCGAGATCCGATGCAGTGTAATCTCTCGGGATTTCGATCGGTAACTGCATGCAAGAAGTATGCATATGAATACAACACACTGATCAAAAATTTTACATTCATATTTTTCATCAGCCCGCTTTTTTTATATGAGTGCGTTGCGTTATTGCGAAAAGACTGTCTCTTAAATTCATTCCTCATTTTATTTTGACGAGAACACGTCTTTAAAATCGAAACAGTACTGGGGCATGCACGAAAATTCGGGCGTAACGAAAATTGTGACCAAAATCGGTGATAATGTTTAGTCTTATAATTTCAAAACTAAAAGTAGCATCCAAACGGTAAATACTGGGTGTTAATCAAAAGGGGCCGTAGCTTAAAGATCCCTCACCAAGAGAAGTAAGTGATATCTAATCAACATAGGTCCCAAAATCAACCCTTTCATTATAAAACAAATTTTTATGTCTTATGCCAACTTTGCACTAAAATAGAAGGAAGACATATCGAAAACTTACAAAGATAAAAATTTTTAGTACGATTGCGTCTATAAAATGACCTTTTTTAATAGTGACCATAACCCTCTGTTAATAATCCTGAAGCAACACGGTTCTAAACAAATTCCCCTGCATACGATTAGTGTGTTGTAAAGGGACTCACTTATGATATCGAACGTTCATAACATATAAAAATTGATTTTATAAGGAAGGAGTCGATTTTAGGATCTATGATGATTCGACATTTTGTACTCTGTTTTGGTGAGTATTGTAGGCTCTTTAAGATACGGACCCTTGTTTTAACATCCTGTATAGCGTCGAGTAGGCAAAGAATGTCTGTGCCTAAGATGAACAGGGCCGAGTATTCACGCCAAAAATTTGTGGCTTGTGTCCCCAGCACAATCAACACGTTTTTCTTTTTAATTATAACAAATTATAAGTCACATACAATCGTCCAGAATTTTTGTAAATCAACATTTTCGGTAAATATTGACAATAAGGGATCCAGCTTCAATCACTTTGATCCTGAAATATGTTGTCAAGGTCATTGCTTTGAACAACTTTCTCCTATGCGCGTTACCGCCGCTCGATATTAGTTCTCTAGACATTTGGAAAAAAACTTTGGTAGTTATGTATGCAGTTTGGCGATTTTCCTCAATTTTGGCTATTTCAGTATACATTTCTTACAATAGCCTGATTTTATCACTCAAACGATATATCAACTGGAGGAGTGGGTAAAAGTACTCTACTTTTTTATATTGTTTTCTAAAAATGTAAAATCATTCTTTATTTTTTGTCCTAATAGCCAGATCAGGCAGATCAACACGTTGACCTGGATAAAATCGGGACGAGTTTCACTGTCGACATGCAGCGCCACATTAAAAGCCTAATGGCGATCAACTGTTCGCAGCGTTCGTTACATCGAACTGCCGGCTCGCGATTTCGGGGCTCGTGCAAAAAGAAATTCTAAATGAAGTAGGTGTGAAAGAAGACATTTTCCTATGCTCTTCTACGGCTGTGAGAAAAAGCCGCCAGTTTGATAGCCCTGATTCAAACAGAAAAAGTTGACTGCGTTTTGGCAACCAACGAAATGCTGCGATCAGTTGATCGCCATTAGGCTTTTAATATGGTGCTGTATGCCGGCGGCGATACTCGGCTCTACTATATAGTGGTAACCTAGTGGCTATTAGGGTAGAAGTTATGGCACAGACAGCCGGCTAGCACCGACCGCTAAAACAACTGCCTCCAAACTTAGCTGTAACTGCAAGGTACAGGTTAGGTTTGATAGTGTCGACTTCCTGCGGCCAGCGTCAGCCTATGTAGTAACTCCCACAAGACCTTAATTTGACTTTTTTTTTTGGAAAAAGAACAACAGAAACTAGAATATTTTTATCGTCTATTGCAATTGATTTCTTGACGATGATTTTGGAATCCGTTGTGGCGTACACGTTTTAGTTAACAGCAAGCTAATAAAATTCATGATGTCCTTTTCAACATATTTCAAGGTCAAAGCGTAGGGTTCCTTATTGTCAATATTCATCACACCTTGAAGTAATATTATCGACAAAGAAATCTGCAACGTGAAAATGCTTGCTTTCTTCATGTACGATATAGATAGTTTTACATACCCTGGAGCCAGGAGGGACGACATTAGCTTCCTCCTTAGCTCTGGAAAATATTCCACTATCCATGTACTTGTCAGGAAACACTTCGCTCAGAGGGGGCACTGGTAAGTGCTTCGTGTCAGGGCGATGTAATATTGCTACCGACAGCGCATAAATGAACATATTCGGATTCAAACGGTCACGACAGTAGACCGCGACGGACAGGAAGTCCTCGTACGTCCTCATACCTGTCATACAAAACGTGTAACCAGAAATTCATTAGTAACACTTATACAGGGTGTCCCAGAACTCCCCATAGAGCCGAAAAGGAGTGATAGCTGAGGTGATTCTGAACACCATTTTCATTTAACGTACGTTGTACTGGGTAGACACGTTAGTTAGTCCGTTCTAATACTTTTTTCTTCAATTTATAGCGGCAAATTAATTTCATTTATATTTTAATTAATAATGAATAATTCGATGTTAACTTTTGCTTCGTGCTATACCGGCGCGTACTATTCGGGGCGCCGGTCGAACGTCGCTACCTAGCACGACGCGCCGTGGACCGTCCCTGAGCGCGGGCTCTACGCTCGCTCTGAATGGCCAGTGTTTTTCGTTAACAATTCAAAAACAAAGCCTCAGCCGACATTTTGGCAAAGGAAAAAGTTGTTCAGTTTCGCCTCAGGAATCCCCCATTTCTGGCTCCTACACCTTTTACGTTACACCCTGTATATACATGATACACACTAGATTGAAGGAGGGAGAAGGAGAGAGACATACCCATAAAAATATCAATCAGTCGTGCAGCTATTCTTCGATGAGCGGGGATGAACAACGAAAATGGTTGGTGACGCCCAAGTTGCATTGGAACGCTCAGATCCGGAAGAGTAATTTGCTTTACTTGAATCTTCGACTCTGTCTCGTCGCCGAAACGATTAAAGACTTGAGTTGCCACCGACCGATACCTCTCGGGCTAAAACATCGATTGCAAATACCGTTAAGTGAAACACCTTATTAGGATAGAACGATTTGATTGCATTTTATAAATCAGGCGTGTAATTGTAATTTGTCATATTTATAAAGCCCGCGAAATTCGCCGCCATGGCTAATGAGGACATCGAGTACTGTAAGGGGTTCTACCCTAACAGCCAGTAGAATACAGACAAAGAAATGTGTATTTCTTATTTTTACTCCCGAAAAATTTGCTTCATTTGTGAGCTCGACCGTGGATTCGAATCAATCCGAATCCCATCACTAGACATAAGGAGGGGGTCCTGCTAAAGCTGATTGAACCTTTATGAAAATCATTGTGCACCAAGGCGCATAGTATGTTCTGCATTAGAAGAACCATCGGATGTGGAACCTATTTTTGCTCTTGGGAATTTTATTTTTACAGTGAAAGGATCATTGCAATTTATGTTAATAACGCAACGTTACTACGTTACCCACTGTTTTCACGCATGGAAAATATGTATGTCCTACACGGATAGAATTATTTTGTCTGATTTCACTGTAAGGGCGGAGCAACGTATTGTTAGATGGTAAAATATAATATATTAGTAAATATAAATATTTATAAAAATTACACTGCGATTGGCAAGGCTTAGCATGTGTAAAGGTCATTCAATTATTATCAAAAAGGTTATACAAATAATGAAAAGATATTTATAGCGTATACTGGTATCCTTTTGTAAGTGAAGAAGAGATTTAATTCTGTTCTCATTTCTAGGTTTCATTTTAGATTAAACTTCGGTTAAAGTTTTTAGCAGAAGATACAGCTTCTTATTTTAATTTAAGCAGCTCATTTGAATATTATGAAATAGCTGAAATGATCGACCTTAAAGTCTATAAACGAAATAAGCGGTAAATACATAAAAAAAGTACAGTTAATCTGTAAAAGCAAATTTGTATTTAAATAATAATATTTGAATAATAAAATAATATTTACCAAATAATCTGCTGGAATATCGAAAGCGACTTTATCATCACCCTTGGGAACGTAGACCGGTTCAGCTGGTCGATCAAATAGATACAAAATACTAGACTTATCGTCCGCCATTTTCACAAATACACGACGAACGTGAATATACAAAATAAGGAAATAAACTAGAATTCAATATAAAATTCCGAACAGGTAGCGATGATTATTATACAATATATGCTATTACACGAGTGTTTTAAGCAGTACAATATTACAATGTCCGTTACGATCTGAATATAAATGACACAAGATGAAGAATTTCTAGACCAAAAGTAGCTCCAGTGCTACAAAGACTTGTGCTAGAGACTGTAATCGGTGCAACTGTGCAGCAGTTTATATATGGCTTTAGCAGGATGTAGTGGTCTTCTTTTTTTAAATCGAAAGGATAGACTTTAGGATCCAAGATAATGAGAAACGAATATTAATACCATATCACCCGCAACCGCATCCCGAAAATTCTTCTTCCTGTTTTCGTAGGAAACGTACTAGAACTAACCGTAGACAACCTCACTAAAAATAATCATCTTATCTTTTGCTCAAAATCAACTCAAGATTTTGTATCATCGATTTGTTTTTTTTTGTGGTATATATTTTTTATTCAGCCTCAGCCAAGAATTGGACTTGGTTTACATATATTTATTACTCATTCGCTCTCTCCCTCTCACTTTAACTCACCCATTCATACTCCGCCACTCCGTATTAACTAACTACCCTATCTACCACGCCTTTTCCTTACAGTTACTACTATCTTTGGTTTTTTCCCCTTCATCCTTTCCCTTTTCCTTCTTCCCTCCCTTCTTTTCCTTTGCAGTTCCTCGAGCCATTCTACAATCCTCTCCATCTCTCTTCCGCTTACTATCTTCTCTATTCTAACTCCTCTCTCGACTTCCCTACATTCTCTTATCCAATGATCTAGACTCCCACATAATGCTCCACGCAGGTCACATCTCCTTCCTTTCTTCTTCTTCCCAGTATTTATTCCAGTTTTCTAGATTTCCACATCTTGCTCTCGCTATTAATTTTTGCCCTCTCCCTTCCTTGCACAAATATTCTGGTAGTGCCGCTGTCCGGATAAATTTATACTTTCTGTTGTACTTTGCCTGCTGTATATTTATATATTGCTCTGGTTTGTACTTTTCCTTTTCCTTCAGGCATTCGTTCAATATATTCCTCCCAACGCCACTCCTCACTCCTTCCTCGAATTTCTAAGCTCTGTATCTTGTCATCACCCTTAGCTTTGCCCTTTTCGTTTCCTCTAATACCATGTAACTCGGGGTACGTATGTCCAGACCTAACATCCACTTGATATACCTCCTTTGCACCTTCTCTACTTCCGCTCTTTCTTTAAATCCCCATAGTTCCACCCTGTATGTTAGCACCCCGAGTACAAGCGTGTCGAAGAGAAACATTCTTGTTTTGAAATTTTTCCGGAATTTTCTTTCCCCTATTTCCAAAACCTGATTAAGCGCGACGTTCGCTTTCTTGACCCTTTCCCTTATATGTCCGTTCATATTGCCATTTGACTGAAACTTTACTCCCAAGTAACAAAACTCCTTCACTTCCTCTACTGTTCTATCTTTCCACCTCCTCTCTACCTTTCTCGCTCTTCTCCCCCCGTCTTTTCTGAAGACCATTACTTTTGTCTTTTCCGCATTTAATTCTAATTATTTTCTATTTAGGTACATTTCCAGTCTTCTCATCATTTCCCTCACTGCATATTCTCCTTTTGCTATTATCACCACGTCATCAGCACAGGCAAGTGACCAGAACGTTTCGTTCCCCACTCTAATTCCCTCTATTCGCCCCCTTCTAAACTCCTCCTCCATGTCTGCTATATATGTATATGTATTGTGAACAGTCGGACTGAGCGGGCAACCCTGTCTCAGCCCTTCCCTTGTCCGAAATTCCTCTGACTCTCCTTCCCTTGTCTTTACCACATTTCTTGTCTCCACATAAACTTCTTTGATTCCTTCCACCAGGCCTTTTCTCACCCCGCAATTCTCCATGCTTTTCCACAGTTTATCCCTTTTCACTGTGTCGAATGCCGCGCTTAGATCTACAAACACTGTACAAATTTTTCCTTTTCTCTTGCTAATTTCCTTTTCCACCACATGCTGGAATTGTATATGCGTTGTCGATTGCCCCCCTCCGTTTCCTAAACCCAGCCTGCGTCTCTGGTAGAATTCCTTTTACCTCTACCTCGTTTTTCAGTCTATCGCTGAGTATCGACGCATAAATTTTATATGCCGTACACAGTAGGCTTATTCCCCGATAGTTCTTTGGCTTGTCTTCCTCTCCTTTTTTAAATGTAGTGGTTATTATCGCCTTCCTCCAGTCCTCCGGGAATCCTTTCCCCGCCCACACTTTCCTTATCACTTCCTTTAATTTACCCCTCGTATTCCCTCCGCACTATGTCCATGCTTCATTTGGTATTTTGTTCCATCCTGGTGCTTTCCTCTTTTTCAGATTGTTTATTTGTTTCTCTATTTCCTCATCTGTTAGCTGCTCTTCGTCTTCTTCTATTATTACTTCCTCTTTCCTAGTTCGTCTTAGCCTTTCGTTCGACCCTCCCATCAAGTTCATAAAATGTTCTCTCCATACCTCGATTCCAATCTTGCTTTCCATGGCTGTCTTTCTTTTCCTTCCCCTATTGATGTAGTCCCATATTTGTTTTTCTGATTCTGCTTTCCTAATCTTCTCCTCTTCTTTTTGCCTTTTCTTGATTTCTTTGCTCCTGCATAATTTCATAAATTCTTCTCTTTTCTCCATTAGGGCTTCCTATTCTACTTTACCCTTTTTCCATTTTTTGTAATAACTTTCCACTCTCCTTCTTTCTCTAGTGCATTCTCTGCTCCACCAGAATTTCTGACCTATTTTCCATTTCTTCCCCCTACTTGTCTTAGTTTCCAACATCCCTTTCACTTCTGTTTTCAACTCTTCCCAATCCGTTGTACCTTCTGCCTCCTGATTATACATATAATTTCCCTCTTGACTTTGCATTGTATCCTTCTATCGCTTCTTTGCTCCAATTTATCACTTCCTTATCTGGCTGTTCTTCATCTTTCACATTTCCTCTCTCTGTTCTCACCTCTACAATTAGTGGCAAGTGGTCGGACTCTGTGGTTCTCTCTCCAATCACTAGCTTTTTCGTTCTATCCCATCCTGCTGTATTCAACATTATATAATCGATAACTTATACCCCTTTCTTGCCCACGTATGTTAGCTCTCCATTCTCATCCCCCTTCATATTACCATTCAAAATGTGTAAGCCGCTCTCTTCCACCATTCTCAGCATTTTCTCTCCTCGACCGTCTTTCTTTTTGTCTTTCGATCTTCCCTTCCCTTGTTCTCCTTCTTCCTCTTCGTTGTACCAGCTTCCTTCCTCCCCTATCCTTGCGTTGAAATCTCTTCCTATTATGCTTGGCTCATCACCTACGATCTCTAATTGTTCCGTTATCTTTCTTGTTATCCTATCTATTTCCTTATTGCTATAAACTACCCATACATTTCAGTTCTTCTCATTCACTCTAATCTTTGTTCCTACCAAACCATTTACCTATTTACTTTCGTCCAAAACCACTCATCCTTCTTTTACCCCCGCGATAACTCCACCCAGTGCTCTTCCTTTCCTCTTCTCTCTCCTTACTGCTTGACAACTCCACTTGAACACCCTGGATAATTTTTTCTTAAGCACTTCCCATTTTTTCTCATCCATCCACGTCTCTGTCAATCCTACATAATCGAATCCCTTCACAAATTTCCAAAATCCCCTGCCCTTCTTTCCTATCCCCGCTACGTTCCAAAATAGTAATTTTCCTTTGTAATTGATCTCCGTGTCTCTTTTATTAACTTCTACTCGTCTTTCCTTCCCCCCTTCGCATTGTTGGTTTTTGTGCCTTTTTTGCTATTTTTAAACTTCTTTATTCTCTACTGAATCACATCTCTTTCTCCCTGTTCTGTCGTTCTCCGACTGTGAGGCTACTTTCGTAAAACCTGACGTTCTTCAATCTCCTCCTTGTCATCATTCCAATAGTACCATATTCCTTGCACATATATTTTTCTGTATCCTGTCCTTACTTCTTTTCCCTTAGACTTTGCCTTTCTTGTCCTCTCTCTTACAATTCCTTGTACTTTCCTTTCTTCCTGTGTCATATTGTGCCCTATATAAATCTTCTTTGTTCCTAGACTCCCTTTCTTTCTCATTACCTCCTGTTTCTTCTCCCAACTCTCCATTTCGACAATAATTAAATTTGTTTCCTCCCTTCCTCTGGACTCTGCTGCATTTGCTCCCCCTTCAACATCAAACTCCTCTTTTAAAAAACGCTCTACTCCCCCCTTTATGTTTCGCTTATTTACCCTTAGCCCTTTAATAACAATATTGTTTTTCCTCGCTTTCTTGTCTTGCTCTATCACTTTCTCCATAAGTTTCTTCATTTCGCACCAAATCTTCTCCTCTTCCCCCTTTCCCCTAGATTTTTGTCCCCCGATTCCTGCTTCCTTTATTTTGTTATCTACTCTGTGTAGGACTTCTGACATAAACCCTTTCTTCTCCTCCTCTCTTCTGATCCTTTCCCCTTTTTTTGTTCCTCCAATTTCTTCGACATCTCTTCCATCTTTTCACACAGTTCTTCTTCTTTATTTCTCCACATACACTCTATAGCTTCTATTCTGTGAGCTAATCCTTTTATTCCTTTCTTTATTTCTTTTTCTAGTTCTTCTCTTCCTTGTACTATCACCTCCTTTAAACCTTCCATTCTCCTTACTATTACACCCAATATTCCTTGAGTGCCATATTCCTCTTCTCGCTCTCCTGGCATTCCCGTTTTCTCTCCTTCTCTTTGTGGAGTTTTCTTTGTGTCCACTTTTTTTACTGTGTAACTTTCCTCTATATCTCTCAACTCTTCCTCTTCCTGTTTCTCGGTCCGCTATATGTCCGTTATCTTCCTATTACTCTGATTTTCCCCCTCCCTGCCTTCCTTCAGACTCCGCCTTCCCCTCTTTTTCCTCTCATTCCTTGCCGTTTCACCGCTTTTTTCTCCTACCTTTTCTTCTCTCTTCCCACCTTTCTCATGTCACTGATTCGCTTTAACCTCGCCTGTTCCATATCCTGCTAATCCAATCTCTTCCATTTCTGTTCCCTTTTCCCTTGCTATGTCAACCTCTTCCACTTTCTGTTCTTCACCTTTCGGTGTTCTTTCTATTTTACCTATACCTACGTTACCGACCTATTATACACCCCCTCTTTCTTTAAACCTAACCGCCACTCTCGCGCTAATTTTCTTACGCAAGCTATCTTCTTACTACACCGTTTTATCTCTCCCCTTTAATTCCACGTTATCTTCGACTTCTACTGTCTTTAGCCAAGCTAACTCCTACCGTATCACAAGTATTCTTCCCGTAATTATCTCTACAAGTTTACTCACAGTGTCACACTCACTCCACATACCTTTGCGCCCCCTAACCAAGTCCTATCATCGATTTGTTTAATAAATTACAATTCAATAAATGTACATACATACGTACCGAGTGTTCGGCTGCATGTGGGCAAAAATAAAAGGGACAATTCTATGGGCTAAAATAAGACGACAAGATAGAATATACTTTTCTCATTCGAGGTTTCGTTTTTGAGAAAATTGAATTTGAACATTCATCGGTTGCACATGTACTAAAGAACCTACGACCAGGTACACTCGGAAGTTGCGGTCAAACCGAAAAGAGGGTGATTCTTTATGTCAAAATGTGTGATAAACAACGAATAATATTCTGTCATACCACGATTCGTTTCCCAGGGAAATTGAATTAAGGACCTGGTACAACCGGAAATTGCTGCCAAACCGGAAACAAAGTTATTCTTCATGGCAAAATAAATTGAAAATCAATGACAAAATGTTTTCATACAACGCTTCATCCTCAAGAAAATTGAGTTTGAAGAAAGCCAGTTTTAGCGGATTCGCGGCTACTTGAGTCCATGCATGCTTCATGAATTTTGAAATTCAATTTTCTTGAAAACCAAGCGTGGTATGAACAAATTGTATTCTTTGTTTTCGACGCATTTTGACATAAAGAATTACCTTCTTTCAGAATATACCACAATTTCCGGTTTCGCCAGGTTGTAGCTTCGTTACCACATATGCACTCAAAGAATTTCCAAACTCAATTATCTCGAAAACGAGACTTTAAACAAAAAAAATTTATTCTATTTTTTCACCTTATTTTAACCCATAGAATCGCCCCTTTCGTGTAGCCGAGCACACTGTATACAGGGTGCGTACAAACATCTGCCATTTGATATGGCTACGAGCGATAAGTGATACCGAAAAAATGTAATACAATTTTGGAAAAGTTATTCGAAAGTCACTGCATAGGATTATTTCTTCGAAAAAAAAAATTTTAATCTTTTTTTAATAATTTTTTCCCAATTTTGACTAATGTGCAATATGTAGAAAGAAGGTTCGGTGGGAAATCAATTGCTTGATAAATTTTGTACTTCAACATCATTTTTTAACACACTGCACTCCGGCTAAATATCAGTCGGTGAAAGCCTGGATGCCGGCCTCATTTGCTTGCCTGTGAAGAATAAGCAGTTAAAGAAAATATTAAAAACATTATATATTTTCGTAAAATAGTATATTTTGATTGCCGTCATATACACTTTAACAAAAACCAACGATCCAATAGAACCGGCATTTAACGCGTAAGATGTGCATGCATATACAGGGTATAACGTAAAAGATGTAGGAGCCAGGAATGGGAGATTCCTGAGGTGAAACTGAACAACTTTTTCCTTTGCCAAAATGTCGTGTGAGGCTTTGTTTTTGAATTGTTAACGAAAAACATTGGCCACTCAGAGCGCGCGTAGAGCTCGCGCTCAGAGACAGTCCACGGCGCGTCATGCTAGGTAGCGACGTTCGACCGACGCCCCGAACAGTACGTGCCGGTATAGCACGGAGCAAAAGTTAACATCGAATTATTCATTATTCTTAAATGGAAATTAACTAAAATATAAATGAAATTAATTTACCGTTATCAATTGAACAAAAAAGAATTAGAATGGACTAACTAACGTGTCTATCAAGTACAGCGTACGTTAAATTTTAAACAATTCGCCAACAATTAAAATTAGATTTACCCGTTTCTCCAAAAACGAAACTGCTTCGACGAAAATAGGTCACTGTGTCATCCTATCGATCGTGACCATTGCAAGTAGGTATCCCGTAGTGCAAGACAGCTGATGTTACGGCCAGGTCAGCGAACTCACTTTATTTGACAAAACCTACTACCTGCACGGCAACTATCACTGGGTTATTCTACCCATCCTGGCCACTCGAAGAACAAACACATGGTGCACAACAGCTGATGTCTCGGTTGGAACAGTGAAAGAACTTCGTTTCACAAAATTTCCATCATTGCACGATCACTGTCACTTTACTCTTCACGATTTGAATTTATCAAACCAGTTGTTCCCACTTATGAATAATTGCTGGCTCCGGAAGGGGCCGATTGTTATTCACTTTGAACGGTCCCGACTTGGCCACTGCTACTACCAAATACGCTTTTCCACGTTCTGTAATTTCGTCGTCGTGTGCCCGAGCGAGTAATCACTCGCGAGCTTGGCGTTTTAAAACTTAACTTTTGTTTCGTTGAAAGTAAAAACACCAATTACAGTGTCAGCGAGATCTTTACTGTATGGCGTTCAGACTGATTCTGTCTTGAGAAATTGTGACGCGGTTTGCAACGGTGAATGAGGGCTAGTTCGAAGAATGTTATAAGGGAGAGTTACGGGTCGTCGCGGGGAGCTCGCTTTATGTTGAAAAGGCCCTTGAGGCCCACGTGCTAACCAGCAGATTTTTTCGTTTCCCAGGAAACTCGGCCGTGGTGCACTTAGTGAAGACATTTTCCTGTCGCTGGAAAAGGTATAGCATTACAAAGGATGTAGTAGAAGACATCTAACAGTGTCTTGAACTTTCCGCAGCGTTTTTCCAGGGACGAGAAAGTGTCTTCATTAAATTCGCCACGGCCGCGGTTCCTGGAAACCATAAAACTCTGCTGCCCAGCACGTGGGCCTCAAGGGCCTTTCCACCATAACCCGCTCCTCCCGTAGCGACCCGTAACTCTCCCTTACAACATTTTTCCAACTAGCCCCTGTCCACCGTTGCAACCCGCGTCACAATTTCTCAAGACAGAATCAGTCCGAACGCCCAGTAGTAAAGATCTCTCGGACACTGTAATTGCTGTTTTCACTTTGAATAAAATAAGAGTTAACTTCTAAGACGCAAAGCTCGTGAGTTACTACTCGCCCGGGAACAAAACAACGAAATTGCCGAACGTGGAAAAGTGTATTTAGCAGTAGCAGCTGCCATACCGAGCCCCTTCAAAGTTAAAAACAATCGGCCCCTTTCGGGGCAATCAATTATTCATACGCGGGAGCAACGTATTTCGTAAATTCAAATCTTGAAGAGCAAAGTGACAGTGATCGTACAATGATGGAAATTTTGTGAAACGAGGTTCTTTCACTGTTCCAACCAAGACATCGGCTGTTGTGCACCATGTGTTTGTTCTTCGAGTGATCAGGATCGGTAGAATAACCCAGTGATAGCTACCGTGCAGGTAGTAGGTTTTGTCAAATAAAGTGCGTTCGCTGACCTGGCCGTAACATCAGCTGTCTTGCACTACGGGATACCTACTTGCAATGGTCAGGATCGGTAGGATGACACAGTGACCTATTTTCGTCGAAGCAGGTTCATTTTTCTAGAAACAGGTAAGTCTAATTTTAGTTGTTGGCGAATTGTTTAAAATTTAACGTACGGTGTACTGGATAGACACGTTAGTTAGTCCGTTCTAATACTTTTTTGTTCAATTGATAACGGCAAATTAATCTCATTTATATTTTAGTTAATTTCCATTAATTAATAATGAATAATTCGATGTTAACTTTTGCTTCGTGCTATACCGGCGCGTACTATTCGGGGCGCCGGTCGAACGTCGCTACCTAGCACGACGCGCCGTGGACCGTCCCTGAGCGCGGGCTCTACGCGCGCTCTGAATGGCCAGTGTTTTTCGTTAACAATTAAAAAACAAAGCTTCAGACGACATTTTGGCAAAGGGAAAAGTTGTTCAGTTTCGCCTCAGGAATCTCCCACTTCCGGCTCATACCCCTTTTACGATGCACCCTGTATACGGAAAAAACATCCCGCATTATCGCGGGGCCGGCGGTTAAGCGGTAAACTGAAAATCCCGCATTATCACGGGCCGTCACACAATGGGGTATCAGGCCCGAAAAAGCGGTAGAAACTATCTTTAAATACACCATGAGCTTCAAACTCCCATAACTTTGTTAAAAACCTGACGAATAAGAAACCATTTTAGAGTTTGAACTTTCCAGTATTCGTTGCTTTAAATCTCTTTTAGAAAAATTAATGTTCAGGTGGTAAAAGCAGCCCCCACAAGGGCATGGCGCTGAACTGTACAAACTGTGGTGTTTGTGAGATACTTGTTGTTCATAAAAAAAGTTATTGATTAAAAGAACAATTAATTTATAGCCGCTCTTAATAGTTAACTTATTATTTGCTTATTATTAACCATAGAATTTTGATTATTAACTAATCATTTTTATTTTTAATTAAGAAACCTAGTGTGCACACGTTAATTAGTATCCGCACTAAACCCCTATAATAGACAAACCTTTAGAATTTATTATGTTAAACGGTTTTAACATTATCGAACATATGATCTTGCAATATACTCTCGGTGCGCATGAGGCGCTGCGATCTGCAGAAGTGCCATTTATACAGGGTGGCCTGCTACCGCATGTCAATATTTTGAAGGGCGATTGCTGAAGCGATTCTTAACAACTTTTCCCTTTGTCAAAATGCTGGTTAAGGCTTTCTTTTTGAATTATTAACGAAAAACACTGACCAATCAAAGCTCGCGTAGGACGCGCGTTCAGCCGAGAGACGATCGTGGTACGCTCAACCGCGGCCTTGAACGCCGCCGGCTGAGGGCACGCTCTGATTGGTCAATGCCTTTCGTTAATAATTAAAAAACGAAGCCTTAATCAGCATTTTCGTCCAGAAAAACGTTGTTCAGGAACGCATCAGCAATCACAAACTCTTAAAATATTGTCACGCAGCAGCCGAACACGCTGTATGGGCTGTCAAATTTGAGGCAGTGCTTGTCGGGATCCAATTCTTTTTGCATCGGATTAAGGAAACTTTATGAATGAAATGGCATGAGAAAGAGCACCGGAACTCACCTGGAAGCATAACAGATTCGTTATTGAAATTGTGTAATCTGAAAAGTTGTGCTAGAATATCGTGCATCTTTTTTTGTTAATAACTTTGTAAATATAAACGAATAACACCAGCTAAAAAATTTATAAACGTTCCTGTAAAGGTTCTATAATGTAGACATTCCCATAATTCTCGTAAACTATTGGAAAATAGTTAACAAAGGGACGGTGCTTCGGCGTTTAGTACTTCATCAGTCCTAAAAATCGTTTTCGTGACTAATTACTAACAAAGTACATATTAAACACGTTTTTTGTGCC
This sequence comes from Holcopasites calliopsidis, assembly GCA_023838395.1. Classification (NCBI taxonomy): domain Eukaryota; kingdom Metazoa; phylum Arthropoda; class Insecta; order Hymenoptera; family Apidae; genus Holcopasites; species Holcopasites calliopsidis. The sequence continues at coordinate 365,958 of JALHAQ010000048.1, forward strand.
CGAATTCGTACTTTTACCACACTGTGAAAGGGTTAAGAAAGAAAGGTGCGCTGGACAATTTGTTAACTTTGAGAATAATGCTCTATTAGTGAACAAATAAAAGAACTAAATCTGGTACATCGTTTCTCAGGTATTTATCTATTTGGAAAAGCCAAAATTTTACGAATTACGAACGATTTTTGTAATCAAATTTTGACCGCTTTTTCAAACAAAATATCCCACAGTGCGGCGCTTACCTCGTAACAGCCCTACAAATAAATAATCTACAAATAAATAAAAGAAGGCAAGGACTACTTATTCAAGCTGCCTGCCTGATTATTCATTATAGTTGTAAAATGAAACTAGTTAAAAAGAAATTGTTGATGAAGTTCCGAAAAGCCACGGTCTCTGGTTGACTGGAAATTTGGAGAGGAGGGAAAGGAGGACGACTTCAAATACAAAATTGTATCTTCATCGAATTGTTAATTTCCTAGATATTAATAAAAATTCGCGTGCGTAACTAGAGGATTGCGCCCCTCAGACCCATAAAAATACAGCCTAAACCTAGCTCACGCATTCTTATGTAAATGCACCTTCATTTTTTTGACATTGCATGTACTCTAAGAGGGTCTGTTACACATTTGCATGGGTAACTGAGCCAATTTAAATTCATCACCGTATATGTAGATTCTGGGGCCGTTATCGCTGTTGCATCGATGGCACCTTGACAGTCGATGGTAGTGACCACTACAGCGAAAACGGTTGAAGTAAAACAGGTGTTTTTCATCAACACTAGAACTGCCGCACGAGTCAAACTGACTGGTTTTACAATTTTATTTTAAAATTCCTACTTCAATTACATCTTTCTCCGCGACGATGTAATTACTTTTGCAGCGATATCTAAATAACTAATATAATGAATTAAAATTTTTTTTTATTTATTCAAAATCAGAATAATTTTATATTATGGCTGCTTATACCAATACCAGCCAAAATGACTGGTATTTGTCAAAGCGTAATGGAGCCCTACAATCTGTTTACGGAACCCGAATTAACCAATTTCGCCGTTTTGTACAACTTCTCACGTTTTTAGGATTTGTACTGCATATCATTCAATACGATGATGATAATTATCAGGAAAGTTCCGGATCGATCATGATGCTAATGCTGAGATAATGTATTCATTCAAAAATATATTTAGTCGTTCATTTAGATCTGAAGACGTAAAATGTGAACCGAAGTTTTTGTTGCGAAATTTTATTGCGCGCCGCATCACATCATTCGGAACTCTGTATAAATAAAAAATTTATAACACAAAGACGGATACCGGATTCTGTGAATACCATGGCTCGTTTTTCATCATTACTTTATACATCAAATGGGTGTTTCCTTACAATTTGCAAAAGTAAGACGAAGAAAAAAGTTTTTGTATCGAGGCCCAAACATAAAACCGTCAGAATTGAAGAAAGTAAAAAAAAAGGTAAAAACTACGTTTGTTAGAAATATGAAAAATTATAACTTTGTATACCTAATAACTTACTTCATACTATAAGAATAACTTAACTTTGAAATGGAAATTTATTTTAATATTTTTGTTACCAGAGCATACATTCTTTATTATACCTATTGTTCTTATTGATGTGTAAGAGATAAAATGTGCCAACCCTCATTTAGGTTAATTGAATATTCATTCGAATAAGTTTTCGAATGAATTTTGACGACTAAATTTTTATTTGAATCATCTGGGAATAAAAGGTTCGAATAAAAGGAAATTAGTCGACAATAACGAATAATTTCTTATTCGAATAAAGAAGTAGCCAACTAAACAGATGAATAAAAGTATCACGTGACTTCTGCAATGCACGTATATGTGGGGAGTGAAGTGCCGTGGTGGACGTGACCCTGCGGGATGCGTGGGGAATGGGTGCGGCGGGCGATCGTCGCCTGTCTTGTGTGAATGAACGTCGTAGAGTCTTGAGGAGAGAGTCAAAACGTGCGCATAGAGAAGAGTGTGTCTTTTATAATTGTATTTGTTATGTATAATTAAACTTCCTTCGTTTACAATCCTAACGATCCTACATATATGTATGTGGTGCGTTTTCAATCGTTATTCTTTATTCGTTATTCAGAATACTGTATTACATAACATGAAATTCCTTTTGTAAGAGAGCAATAAATCAATAAATATAAAAATATTCTATTATTACGTATTTTTTAAAGACCGGACATTTTGACTGGTTTTTGTAGAAATGGCTTGGTCTTAACTGTCGGTAGTTTTAATGTTAATATATCGTAAACTGCTAATCGGATGAAGCTAAAATTGTATTTGGAGTTCACCCCTGCCTATTTCATGTCGGTGGGCGAACGGGTCCTTCCGGAACTACACCCGAAGCTGCAGTGAAATTGAGAAAAGGCAGTAAAGTAAATAATTACCAAATGCGACTTCTGATTTAGCCATTTACTGTAAACTCTTTCGTTCCATTATACATATCTTGTAGTTTGTTCTGTGAATAACCACGGCTAGTGTCGATTTTGTTAATCGACCAATACTTCGAAGTTACATAGACTCATACATTTTATCGCGCTTTACCCGTACTGCTTATAGTACCAACAAAAAACAATGTTGTTCGCCGTGGGTGACCGTTTCCTGCTGCTACTTCTCCGATACGAACCGGGATCGTCCTTGACGATTTCGACGCCTTTGTTCATCCTCTATTTCGTCAATAAGGACGGTCAATTGCTTCATCATCTTTTCGATTTTTTGACACACGATATTCAATCAAGGATCCGTGGGTACTGTAACGCGTGGTTCTTTCAGAACTGTCTTGCAAATCAAATCTGCTAATTCCGTAGACTTCTCCAGCGTTACGCCATTGAAGAGCATCATGCACAAGTGCATCTGGGAGTGAAGTCGACTGGCGCACAAGCTTCACAGAAAGTCGTCCGAAGCTACATCTCCTGTCAGATCGCGCAGATGCTTCAAGAATTGGGACGGCGTTCGGTCCCCCTGTTCTTGAAATTCCAACAGTTTTCGGATCCTCTGCATCTTGGACTCTGCTACCAGTCGAATAAATTCCTCCTTGAGCTTCTCGTATTTTCCGTTCTTCGGCGGGTTTTTCACGATATTTTTCGTCTCCCCTAAATGCCTGCAGTGTATGTTCGACACGACGTAATTGTATTTAATCGAATCCGTCGTGATGTCGTTCAACGCGAACTCTGTTTCCAGCCGACGAAACCACAGTTCCGGTTACTCAGGCCTGAACGGTGGGACTTGAATGTTTCTTACTTGATCCAACTCGGCGTCGATAACTTTCGGGGAGGTTTCAATATTCGTGTCTATCTTCTCACGTACAGATGACTGCCTTTAGTCGTCGTTGCTGTCACTTCTAGCCGATCGCAAATTGCTCGTGATGGGTCACGTCGGTTTACGAACTCTACTGACAGGTTACGCTAAACGAATGCGTTTTCAAAAGCGTTCTTTATGATTATCACGATATCTAATAGTTATGGAGTCCTCCCGGTTTTAGGTACAAAATCCAGATTTACTTTGGTATACTGGCGGCGAGGCAATAAGACGTTAGAACGACCGTTTCGCGAATCTTATTGGCTCGCTAGAAGTTTCGTCTGTACGTCATCTCTTAGGGGATTTCTACTTTAGCGCGGGCCGAGCTCTACAACCTCACTAACCTCGTGGCGTGCTAACCCTTACAATGCTGTCGGACCATGATTCGTTGCTAAACATAAAAAAAACCTCGCGATTATTCCTCGATTGTCGACGCGCTATAAAATAATTTAAGTAAATATCTTGCGGGACAGGGAAAGCTTTAGCCCTCAATTGTTTGCAATTCTACATACATGAATACAAAGAAGAAAAATTGTAAACCATGCTCAGTTAAAAAATAGTAACCCTTTTGAAATAAACTATCTTTCGCGTGCGTACTACAAAAGTTCAGAGGAATTTTACAACAACGACACCGAAATCTTTGGAATTCGATATAAAAAATTTTGTTTTTCCTTACAGGAGAAAGAATGTAAACGCGCTTGTATAGAAAAAATAACTTTATTTTGATGTAAAAAAAAACTGTAACCTTTATTCATGTTTCCATCAGAAAAGAAATAAATTACTTAAACGAAAAGTAGACTGTCCTTATTTTTCAATATTTATCCGCGTTTCCGCGTTTGTGTTCTCCAGTGAGGTCACCTGCTCTCCACAGATTGTTTATGCTCTGATGTAAATTCAACATAAAAAATACACATAAGGAAACGTAGAACACATTATAATTATAATTATAATCGGATGATTATAACATCATAATTATAAAACAAAAAATTCCAAAATTTCGATTACCGTGTGCTTAGTTAGGGTAAAGGTACCCACTATCGCCTAGCAAAATTTAAATCGCTGTTAGTTGAATAACAAATGATACTTTTGAATGCGTTTCGTTCGTATAGCCGGATAAGGGGGTCAAAAGTGCCCCTAAACCAAATTCGATTTGCCATGGGTCATTCGATAGCTTATCAAGAAAGTACAATGTGTACCAAGTTTCAGCTCCGTATCTCGACTAAGGGGGGAGTAATTGCCAAAAATCAAAAGTCACATTTTTGACCAATTTCTCTCATCTGCGTGGATGGAAAATTCTGAAAAAAAAAATCAGGGACCCTTTAATTAATCAACCACATATTATAGAATTTTCTCAGATCTTCAAATTAGAAAAATAACAGAAAAACCTGTGAAAAATAGAAAACGAAGAGAAATGATGAAAAATACCGGTTTGGGAATGAAGAAGTCGCGGTACTAGGTTCATATTTTTTGAGTAAGTACATATTATTGGTACTATTGTATTATATCTTTTTCAGATTTTTCGGTTTGGTGCGCCATAGTTAAAAACATCAAAAACTACCTTTTTCCTTGTTTCTTGCGTGCCATAGTCACTTATACAGCGATTTTTGGTACATTCTTGATCAGATAAATGCTTTATGCAATGCTCAATGTTTCTACGCATAGCAAACAAACACAGGAACTAATGAAACTAAATAAACCGAACCATTTGTCATTACGTCATGTGCATTACATTCTATTTTAAAGAGCGTCGGTGGTCCTGCGGCAAAGTACCTGACTGCTAAGCCGCTACGCTGACTTTTCATAGGTTCGAGCCCTTTTTAGGTAATTTTTTTTGTTCTTTTTTTAAATTCCTAACTATATCAAGATGTTCAATGTTTGTTTAAAAATTTTTTAATAATATTTTTGTTAATATTTTAGTCTGTAGTGTACGTAAATATGACTCTGGGGTGCTCTTTATGCTACCGTTTCAATTACGGTATTGTTTAACATTTCCTATGCTAAAGTAATATCTGTGAAGTATTTTCGGATCTCTTTAATTGAATTTCTTTAAACTTTAACAATTGTATATGAAGTGCAGCGAAAATCGTGTAATATTTTGCTACTAATATGTATAATTCTCTCTTTTTTACAAATAACTGCATGTTGCAATGATATAGATAAATCATGTTTTATCAAGTCGAAGGCAAGTTGCTACGCATGTTTATCTTACCTATGTTTCCATTTCCACTTACTTTATTAGTCGTTCTAGGTATACGTAACTTAGAGTTTCACGATACTGTTATTACTGGAAAAGCCCAGCCTGTGTCTATGCGGGCCTATTTACAGTTACCAGGACGCTTCGGAATTATCACTGAATGTTGATCTTCCGTACTTGATTACTCTAATAACTAGCGAAACAAATGGATTATACCGAAAGCCATTTTTACTAAAGTAACAAATTCATAAAGAGGACCTTGGCAGAGTTTGCTGCACTTTGGTCTTAGCGTTTTTATTCTATGCTCAATACAATAATGCTTATTCAAACTGCGTTCGGCGCTAGGTTGTGGTGTGAATACCTTGCGGACACTTGGAACCGGGTGATATAAACGTAGGGCGGGCTGACCACGTACCTTAGCGTGAGTTTATGATACATTAATTATTATTGAGGGTGTAGAAGCAAAGCTTTGCAGAGCACTTTTAAACAATTGTAAAGTCGTCTATTATTCTGAAGACTCTGGAAAATAACGGTGTGTCGGGAGAGCGTACCGTCATAAAAAGATTGTTATTTTATTACTCGCACTCGGGTCGATACAGTCCCTTAGGTAGTGGATCTGGAGTTCTGTGATTACCTCCCAAGTCAGTTGTAATCTGCAAAAGGTGGTCACATAACTACGGTTGCCATTTCTACAATCAGCCAATAAGAAATGGGAAATATTTCATCCACCAATACCCTTTTTCCAAAGTCTCGTTATACCCCTAACCGCCCTCAGCCCCACTATATTGACAAACATCTTCCTCGGAGGAAATGCGAGAAAAAAATAGTCATTCTTGGTTGAAGTACCAAATACAACAGTTAAGTGCCTGTTGAATAGAGCTTTACGCAGATTCTTTTTTTTTGGTGTGGATTGATCTTTGGCTTTGTATCGACAACATGTCCGGCGAAAGAACACAATTTGTTGACAGGAAAACCTTGCGTGCTAGGTGTATTCGTTGTAATATCTTAATTCGCAAAGCATCGGGTCAAGTACGGAAAATCAAGACGGAAGCTAATGCGGTGAAGTGTTCTATAATCTTGGGAAAAGTGGTCACTGCCGGTGACAGGTTGTGCAATAAATGCCACATTTACGAGCAGAAGAAATCTTTGATGATTGTTTCCAATTCTGAAAACTCTCAGGAATTTCTTCAGCTTAGAGAATCTTCAGTTGGTGAGTGTCCTGTGGTCGAAACTCTTTTTGTAGGTGAGACTTCTTCAGCCAACCCTCTATCTTCAGTCGAACCCTCTTCGTCAGTTGGAACTTTCCCTTGGGTCGAACCACTTTCTTCATCTGAAGCTGCTTCAGCTGGAATATTTTTACCCGGGACTTCAAGTCAAATACCTTCACCTGAATTATCTTCAATTGAAATGCCTTCACATCACGAAACTGGCGTATCTCCTTCCGAGTCTAGCGTTCCGTCGCGTGCTTCAGTACAAGATCCATCGTTTGTTATGGATTTGACCAACGTTGAGGAAATAGCTACTGAATTTATAGAAATGCCATTTTCCAGAGTTATTTCAACTCATACGTATTGCTTCGTTTGTGGATCATCTACAAACATCATTAATGTACCCGCTGAAACCAGGAAACAGGGTTTTGTAATGAGAAGGTTATATGTTCCTAAAGGAAATCGGTGCTGTACTAGTCATTTGTTGAAAAAACGTTTGTTTGCGGAAGATGTTCAGAATTTAAGAATACATTCGAACAGTAGTATAATCGATTCCGCGGAATTACGTAATTATTTTGGATACCTTTCTGTTAATTGCGATTCCAGTATTAAAGATAAAGTAGGTGACTTTACACTTTCTGAAGAGCGGTTGAAAGTGTTTACAGGTTTAACGTGGGAAAACTTAGTAAAACTACGTCACACAAGCAATTGTAGTTTTCTTACTCAAATTGCGCACTGGCAATTCCAATAGCCTTATAGACACAATTCTCGGATTGGAATGCGAGCAGCAAGTATCTGATTGTTGTACATCCGTTTTAAATTCTTTTGAAAAAGATATTCTACCTCATCATTTTGGAATCGCGGTGCTCGCCCGAAATAGTTTAATAGAAAATGAAACGTCTGTCATTGCGAAGAAACTGTACAATTTAAAAGACCAGTTAGCACTGATTTTCGACGGTACATCTATCCACCATAAAAAAAGTTCTAATAACGAATATCAGAGGAAATCTTATTCAGGCCAAAAAAGGTGCCATTGTGTAAACCTTTCACGGTTTGCACAACAAATGGCTACATTGTTGACATGCTTGGCCCCTTTTACGCGAACCAGAATGATGCACAGATAATGCAAATTCTAATGCAGGATCCGAATGGTTTGCAAACCCTCCTAAAACCTGGAGATATCTGCATCCTTGATCGAGGGTTTCGGGATGTAAAGTCTTATTTAGAAGACCGCGGTTTCAGAGTACTTATGCCTGTATTAAAAGGCAAACGCAGTCAACTGATAACCGCCGAATCAAATACATTTCGACAAGTTACAAAAATTCGTTGGGTCATTGAGGCAGTTCATGGCATTATAGGGCAAAAATTTCAACTTCTCCGCCATCAAATGGACAATAAGATCCTTCCGAAGGTTAGCTTATATTGTAAAATAGCTTGTTTCTTACATAATACCTTCGGTAAACGTTTAAATTCTGATTTAGGCCACTGTGATCAAATGGTAGATAAAATGTTTTCGCAAAATAGCATTACAAATTCATTAGCAGAGCAAGTTGAACATCATAGTTGGAATAGAAGAAAAGTTTCATTTAAACCGCTGTCCGCTACCGAACTTATTGATTTTCCTGAAATGACGGAGACAGACTTCAAAATTCTATTTACTGGCTCATATCAGCTATCGCAGGCAGTATCATATTTAGCAGAATTAATGGATGAGCATAATAATATTAACCTTCGTTGCCATAAAGAAAATATTAATATTATTAAATTCGAAGTTAGATCGCGCCACATTAATAGCAAAACTTACAGATGTTATATTTATTACGTTCCCAATTCTGTCAAAGATTGTAACACCCGCGGAAATACTTACTAGGATATTTAATAGCCAACAAGTGACACCACTTATTAATGAAGACAGCGACGAAGATTAAAAACATAGTTTTTCACCTTTATCTTCTTTTCCATATCAATGAAAAAGATAAGTATATTTAAAGCAAAGACTACACATATGTTCAATATTAGAAATTATAACTAATTCTATATTTCTATTCAATTGTTAGGGTATGGGGACATTATGTGCGACTTCCAGTATTACTAATCCATAGTTATTAAATATAAGTATCTTTAAAACAAAGACTACATGTGCGCTTAATATTATAAAATGTAAATAATTCTACGGTTGCATATAATTGATAGAGTATGGAGAAAAGGAACTGAAGAAAGTAAAAGAAACACTGAGGACATCACGAGCTATTTTCGCTGATACGTATCTATAATTATTAAAGATAAGTATCTTTAACACAATCCATCCACAACTGTTAAAGGTAAGAGATTCGAAAATCCTTCACACATATTACTTTAGCGTAGGAAATGTTAAACAATACCGTAATTGAAACGGTAGCATAAAGAGCACCCCAAAATCATATTTACGTACACTACAGACTGAAATATTAAAAAAATATTACTAAAACATTTTTAAACAAACATTGAACATCTTTATATAGTTAGGAATTTAAAAAAAGCAAAAAAAAAGATTACCTAAAAAGGGCTCGAACGTACGAAAAGTCAGTGCAGCGGCTTACCAGTCAGGACCGCCGCAGGACCACCGACGTTCTTGAAAATAGAATGTAATGCACATGACGTAATGACAAATGGTTCGGTTTATTTAGTTTCATTAGTTCCTGTGTTTGTTTTCTATGCGTAGAAACATTGAGCATTGCATAAAGCATTTATCTGATCAAGAATGTACCAAAAATCGCTGTATAAGTGACTATGGCACGCAAGAAACAAGGAAAAAGTTAGTTTTTGATTTTTTTAACTATGGCGCACCAAACCGAAAAATCTGAAAAAAATATATTACAATAGTACCAATAATATGTACTTACTCAAAAAATATGAACCTAGTACCGCGACTTCTTCATTCCCAAACCGGCATTTTTCATCATTTCTCTTCGTTTTCTATTTTTCACAGGTTTTTCTGTTATTTTTCTAATTTGAAGATCTGAAAAAATTCTATAATATGTGGTTGATTAATTAAAGGGTCCCTGATTTTTTTTCAGAATTTTCCATCCACGTAGATGAGAGAAATTGGTCAAAAATGTGACTTTTGATTTTTGGCAATTACTCCCCCCTTAGTCGAGATACGGAGCTGAAACTTGGCACACATTGTACTTTCTTGATAAGCTATCGAATGACCTATGGCAAATTGAATTTGGTTTAGGGGCACGTTTGACCTCCTTATCCGGCTATAACCTTAAAGACAAATATTTTTAATTAGGACTTTCAAAAAACGTAAGATATGCAAAAATGGGGATCTGAAAAAAGTGTTCCCAATATCGCCGACACAAGAAATACTGATCAATTCAAGTAAACATGAGATTTTAAAGTCATTTTCACATTTGACTTTATATGTATTATTTCTTACTATGTAATTTTTTTTTTTCACAATTTTTGATTAATAGCAGATGTAAAAAATTTTTTGGTACGAAAATGTAGAAATAGAACTTTTTTATTATTGGACAAGCAAAGTTAATTTCGGTTGCCAAGGAAATTTCATGATCCCACCTGTAGCAAGCATCGCATCAAAACCATAGCATTGGAGATTATTTGGAAATAGTAAAGGTAGACAGTATTGAGAGCACACATACTCATAAAAGAAAAATGCAGTTTTCATTAACAAAAACATTTGAATCTATTAAAAGTACATCGTTAATTAGGTATTTTTAGCAGATATTTTGTATTCACAGAATTTTTATGTTTATCTTCTCCAAATGTCATGTAAAATTTTCGCAGTCCAATAAGCTTTTAGCACAGTAGGAATAACCAATAGCGACACTCCCTCAAAATCTTGTCTGAGAAATGCTACAGCGCATGCCACATATTACTACTGACAAGATGACGTCAGTTTGCCACCATAGCATCAATGTTTTCCTCGTGTGCACCCACGCCACGCAGATTCATTTCGTAGAGTAGCAACAACCAATCAGAGCATCAGCAACGTGACCGCCTGCCACGTGACCTCGGATACCAACATCAAAGAGACCAACACGGAGTGCCGCTACTGGTTATTCTTGTACTGTGACATTACGGTATCGCATTAGTCTTTTTGTTTAGCGGAAGTTACATATTGCCGAAATATTTGTAAAAAGCTGTCAACGAAGCACAGTGAATTCTGCCTATAATTGTACATATCCATAGCTATACGTGCTTCTGTATTGTAAAAGCGGAATTGGATGTATTTAATTATGATTTGCAATCCTTTTTTTAGCAAGACATCTGTTAGTGAATTTGTGGATAATTAAAAGGAAATAATTTACGAAGCCTGTATGGTATTGGACGTTGAAGTTCTACGGAAATGTTTATCACTGCGCTAGTGTTTCTAATCCTGGCGTTTACGATATATTATTTCAACTTACATTATGGAAAAGTTGGTAGGCAAATCAATTCCGTACCGGGACCCAAGGTATTCCTGATTCTAGGGAATGTGCTCGACCTGCTAGGTCCTGCAAGTAAGTATAGGATATGAATAATTTTCTATTTAATCTTGGCTATAAATGCAGGGTGTCCCAATTTTCACGAAAAAAAATATTTTAAACAAAAGTTCATCAGTTTTTGATTGGCTATATATTGCAATAAAAAAATTTTTGAAAAAATTGAAAGAAAATTTTGAAAAAATTTTGTTTAGTATTGTCAAAGCCACCTTAATTTTTTTTAATGACACTTTGTATTTTTGACTTAACAGTATTATAGCCCGTATCAAGACGAGTTCAGCGACTTAGTATACCATTTTTTTCTTTTGAAATTTTTTCCAATATTGTAGATTATTTGTGCGGATGGATGGTGTCTCTCTGGGTATTTAGCAGCACACAGATTTGCTGCTTCACGCGCAATTCTTTTATATTCGCCAAGTATTAGCATAAGTTAATACTAAACTACAATTTGCTCTTGTGGCAAGTCAAGACTAAACAGAAGAACTGTCTTAAGTTCTAGTCACCAACTACCTTAACAACTAAGCCAGCACATGTTGACATTTTTTCTTTGTTGTGAACCGTCGACAGTTCGTCGACAAGTTCGTAGATAAGTTTCTAGTAATACACCATTTAGTCAAGGTTCCTGAATTAAATGTAATTTAGAGTCTTAATAATAAACACAAGTTGTTAGCACCGATTCAAGCAGATTGTCATTTTTTGTTGAAATTTTCATTTCTTTGCCTTCAGGATCATCCGAAGGTCATGGTATACTAGGACGTTGAATTCGTTTTGATACGGGGTATAATACTGTTAAGTCACAAATACAAAGTGTTAGTTAAAAAAATAAAGGTAGTCTTGACAATAATAAAAAAAATTCGAACTCTTTTATTGCAATCTATAGCCAATCGTAAACTGATCAACTTTTGTTTAAAATATTTTTTTGTCTGATTATCGCAAGTACTTGAAAAATCGTGAAAAGTGTTATGTGAGACACCCTGTATATCGGAAGGAAAAATTAAAGGCAGCGGCTCGGTCTTGATTTAAATTTCTATCATAGCCGGCTTTTGGACAACTATAAGAGGATGGACATCACAGTATTATCCAATTATGAGGTTTTGGGTTTTTAACGAATCATCTGTTAATATTCGTCATCCAAATGATGTCGAGGTAATTAAACAGAAAACATTAGGTAACGATGGCGTGGCATATGAATTTTTGTCAATGTGTTTAGAATTCTGTGGAAAGATGTTCCTAATATATAAATTAGGGACGGGATTTTTGAAACGTCGAAACCTCGAAATCCTTCGAAGCTCGAAAAAGTTTCGAGTTTTGAGAATTTGAAACTCTGCACTTTTTGTGTTTGGAAACTCTCGAAACCCTGATAAGAAATAGTATAAAATCAGTAAGACAGTTTGGATGCTAGGTTTCTCGTGGAAGAATCTGGATTAGGTAGTATTCTATATCGTTATTTTTTTGTTCGTACTTTGGCTAGCTATGGTCCATAAAGATTTTTGCAAAAATGATCACTTCAGTTCTTAATTAATCTTACATTAAGGTTAGTTAACGATTATTCCGTTCCTAAAACCAAAATATTTATCTTAAAAAACAAGATCAATATGTCAACTTTCGAAAGTTTCTAGAGTTCCGAAATCTTGCAAAGCTGCGGATTCGTGTTTCGAGAATTGAAAAATTTGGTTCGAACCCATCACTAATATGTATAAATGCATGCCACTGAGTCACTTGCAATCTAGTTGTAAGAATGGACGGTCCTCCTTTAATTATTTCGTTTCGTACAGGCGATTCTTGGAAATCCTAGGTTTACTCAGAAAGGTGTTATTTATAAATTACTTGAACCATGGTTCAGCACTGGACTCCTTACCAGTTCAGGTACGCTCTATTTTTAGTTCTTATTTAGTTCTACTTACAGAAACAATTATTAGGTCGGATAAATATACAAAATGATAGAGCCAGCTCCGGTTTCAATGTCCTTGAAATATATTGTCAAGGTCATCATTCTTAGCAACTTTTTCTTACTTATATAATAGGCGGACTCTTTTAGTTTTTGAGATATTCGCAAAAATACGTTTACCACTATGTATTTCGATTTCCTTTGGTTGCTACCCTCCATTTTTTTTATATGTGGGGGAAAATCTTATTGCACGGGTCCAGGGGTAGTTCCGTGGCTCCTACCGCCTAAAAAACCTCATGGTGTCCTACTTTGGGCGTTTGGGGAAGCCCTGGTAACTCTCAGAGCGAACATTTCGATGTTTTCCTCGTCTCGCGGCCGCCCTTCCTCGGGGTCCTCTGCACTTTTAGTCGCCTCTTATAACAAGCAGGCCATGCTGAGGCGGTATGCCTTTTCACAGCCCCCTGGCCCCAGTGGCTGGCTCCTACTTCGCCCTCTGAACGTAGCTCCGACCGAGCAGGCTCTTCCAGTTCCGCTTCTCCGCCTCTATCGGCAGCATCAGGCCGCGACTCGATCTACACGGAGACCCAGGCTCGCAAAGTGCAGCCGAAAGTCCCATCTGCTGTCAAGGTGGAGGCCGAAATACTTTATCAGACAATGACGCCCGCCACGGCCAGCTCGGCTTCTCTGATCGTCCTCCCCCATTCCTACCCTCAGGCCAGCACCAATGTGTCATCAGTATAATACACCAGGTGGGTTCGCGGAGAGAGAGCCGTCCAGAGTACGGAGTCGTATACGATGTACCACAGGAGTGGTCAAATAATCGACCCCTGCAGAACACCGTAGTCCACTGTCTCCCGGCCCATATGGCGGTCCTGATGGTCCGTAATCTCAGTTTCGAGATTTCCTCGGACCACTAGTGTGCCACCTGGGGGGGGGGGGGACGCAACTGAACCCTGGGCATAGAGACGTCTCAAACCGCCTCTATAGCCGCACGGATACGGAGGTGACAATGGACTCCCCACGCCAACCAACGCAGGTGCTGGTCGACCCCCAGTTAATCGATCAAAGGTCTAACCCTGCCGCTCACACCGTGAGCTTGTCGCCCCTGACGTCAGTTCTGAGGCACCACCATGTCGAGGACTCCACATTGAAGTCCCGCAGGCCCAACGCCGAACGACCCAGGAGTGGACGAAGGTTGGCTTCCAGGTTGTCCAGACACTCTTTCATGGCGGCCAGCGCGCAGTTGGGGGAAATATAGCACACCGTCACCACGAACGCCCTGCAGGAGGGGATTACGAACCCGGACTCCTATGCACCTTTGTGCTTGCCACCGCTCCAGACGGTGGCGATCAGACCGCCCGCGTCCTCAAGCCAACACTCGTTGTCTTTTAGTCCGTTGAATTTTAGTCTCTTTCAATCGCATCCCCCGTGACGTTTTCTCCAGTATTCGGAAGTAGTACACCCCCCCCCCCTCCCCACTTCACGGCGGCAGGCCCACCCCGGCCCATTGGGGAGCTCGCCAACCGCATCTACGGTGCTGCCCAGGAGCCCGTCAGAGGGACCCCCGGCCCTCACCGACACCGCCCCCATCTCGGTGGCGCGGCCTGCGACGACCGCCGGACGAGGTGCCCTTGGCCTTCGGTCACCGTCACTGATGGCCTCACAGGTGCCTCCACCGATACGGTGTTCCGCGGGTCAACCTCACTGGGAGTAAAGGACGCATCTTGCCAATGCCTCGGGGGGCAGCAGCTCCGCCCTCGCAGATACCTAGCTCACCCTAATCAGGGCAACCCTCGTCAGTTTCTATGCCGCCACCAAGGAGCATCTGGCCCAGGTGGATCTTAGGCCTGGAGGCGAGAACCGGATCACTCCTGTTATCATCGCTTCGGGCTTGCAATCCCTCGTTGCGGCGATGGCCTCTGACACTTCTCCGGCTAAGGTCGAGTTATCCAGGCCCCGGATGCGCATTTTGAAGGACCTCATGGGCCTGGCGACCCGGACACCCAGGCCAGAGAGCTCCGCTTTCATGTTTCAGCCAAAGCTTCCGCCTTGGCAGTCTTGTCCGGGCCGGTGACCTCCAAGAGTCTTCGACCTCTTGGGCCTCAGCTCTCCTATGCCAAAACTCGCCAGGTCAATTTTCACCCTGACGACCTTCATAGCCTCGGCATAGGAAGCCTTTCTATCGGGAGGCACCGTAAGTACGACTGCTACTGTGCC
Organism: Holcopasites calliopsidis; assembly: GCA_023838395.1. Taxonomy (NCBI): domain Eukaryota; kingdom Metazoa; phylum Arthropoda; class Insecta; order Hymenoptera; family Apidae; genus Holcopasites; species Holcopasites calliopsidis. The sequence goes on from JALHAQ010000048.1 coordinate 381,274, forward strand.
CGGTAGACGCGGGGATCGTTGCTGCTCTACCAGTTTCGCGGGTTACCTCGATCGGCTCGGACTTCTGTTGGATCTCTCTTTGGTCTCCAGCCCTCGGAGTGAGCTCACCGAGATGACGATTGGTCACCGACCACAGACAGTACTAGCCTCCGAAGCGGTGGCGTTGATGCTGCCTTGATGCCCCCCCCCCCCCCCCCCATCCATGTGTTCTGTCCCCAGTTACGAGAAGCAAGTCGTCCCTTTCTGCCGGATGTCTTGTAGATCCCCTCGTGGAGGGTTTTCGATCTTTCTTGTGATCCTCCAGCACCCTTCTGATCTTCCTGACCTCTGCCCTCGGGGTCTGGTTTCCAGCCCTGATGGAACGGAGGTCCCAATCACGATTGCAACGACTCGAAGGTATCGAATATATCCCTCCCCCTTAGGGTTCTTGGAGGTCGATATTAAATACTCCACTTCCTCAGACTTCTTGAGGGCCCCCGCCACTATGTGGAAAACCGGAAGTTTGCCAAATCTCGAATCAATACCTCGAAATCCATTTTAGAGACCGCAGCCTTTTCCAGACTCCACTCGTACTGCCCCCCCTTACACGCGCGACGCGGTTAATGGCCCCCTCGCTTGGTTACTAACCTAACCCATTTAGTATTTGTTTAGGTTAGCACCCTAAATTAGCCAGTACTGTTAGGTTACTAAACCTAACCAAATACTGATTAGGTTAGTTTACTAGTTACTAGTTAGTTTACTTAGGTAGTCTAGGTTAGTTTACTAACCTAATCTAACCAAAGCTAATTAAAATACATGGTCATGAACATATTTTTACAAATATCTCGAAGACCGAAGATCTGCCTATTATATGTATAGGAAAAAGATGTTCGGAATAATGACCTTGACAACGTATTTTAAGGACATTGAAAACGGCGGTAGCTGTGATATTGTGCGTAATTACCATTAGGTCGCAGTCGTGTGAAGTACATATCAGACATTTATGACAGAGAAAAATCATATCTGAGATGATTTTTATAATTAAGCAAATGTGGTCTTTTAGTCTTGTCCAAATAATTTGCCATGTTTCGAGCGAGTTGTGCTAAGTATTGTAATAAACATAATTATCGAAAAGAACGTGATTAATTGCCGTGCGTGTAAAAGCCGTGCGATCTTATTGAGCTACATTATAGAGAGGTATGCAAAATCAGAAGGATTAATTTTTTTAAATGACAGAGTGCAATAATTTTGCGAAAAAATGTGCACCTATCGCTTGATCATGTTACAGGTCGCAAGTGGCAAGTTCGCAGGAAGATACTGACGCCTGCGTTTCACTTCAACATGTTGCAACAATTCTTCAACGTTTTTGTTGTGGAAGGGGAACGTATGATTAAAACGCTGAAGAGGGAAGAGGGGCCCGTTATAAAAAATTTGTTGCCTTTCATAAGCGAGCATACGCTAAACATGATATGTGGTAAATAATGCATTAATGCAAAGAGATTTTGATTAATGAATCGAATTACTCATTTGGATTCTTTGTATCCATTTAATCCTTTCGCTGTGAACGTCGTTCGACATTCGGACAACTGTTTGTCAAAATCGTGTGCAAACGTTCCCTGGAATGATGTATTATTATCATAATTATTTATGCAGAGTGTACCTCGCAACTACATAGAACAGGTTATAACTCCGTTACCAGTGCAGTTAGAGAAATGTGTCAAAGATAAGAGACGAACAGTTCAGGCCAGTTTAAGGAGTGCTACATCCATAGCAACATGTTCTTTCAAAAAATAGAACGGTGCATGTGCAATGGACAATTGCATTATCCTTTTAATACAATAAAAAACAAAAAAGGATCTAACAACACATGGTGGTGGTGTATTCCCAAGCGGTCCACCCATCCAAGTACTAACCCATGCCCAACGCAGCTTAACTTCGGTGATCGAACGAGAAATGGTGGATATCTGCGTGGTATGATCGTTCGAGATAAATTCTTACAATTACAGATATGGCAAATAAAAACGTAAGGCAATATCTTGTGTCGATGCTTTCTCCACTGTGACCATGCAGGGCCTGACAAACATGACCGGGAACAGTTTGGGATTACTGACCACACCTGATACGTAGTCAGCAGGGAGCCATTTGGAAAATACATACAGGGTGTAACGTAAAAGGTATAGGAGCCAGAAATGGGAGATTCCTGAGGCGAAACTGAACAACTTTTCCCTTTGCCAAAATGTCGGCTGAGGCTTTGTTTTTGATTTGTTAACGAAAAACACTGACCATTCAGAGCGCGCGTAGAGCCCGCGCTCAGGGACGGTCCACGGCGCGGCGTGCTAGGTAGCGACGTTCGACCGGCGCCCCGAAGTGTACGTGCCGGTATAGTACGGAGCAAAAATTAACATTGAATTATTCATTATGAATGAATGGAAGTTAACTAAAATATAAATGAAATTACTTTGCCGTTATCAATTGAACAAAAAAGAATTAGAACGGACTAACTAACGTGTCTATCTAGTACACCGTACGTTAAATTTCAAAAATTCGTCAGCAATTAAAATTAGATTCACCCGTTTCTCCAAAAACGAACCTGCTTCGACGAAAATAGGTCACTGTGTCATCCCACCGATCCTGACCATTGCAAGTAGGTATCCCGTAGTGCAAGACAGCTAATGTTACGGCCAGGTCAGCGAACTCACTTTATATAACAAAACTTACTACCTGCACGGCAACTATCAATGGGTTATTCTACCGATGCTGGCCACTAGAAGAACAAACAAATGGTGCACAAGAGACGATGTCTCGGTTGGAACAGTGAAAGAACTTCGTTTCACAAAATTTCCATCATTGTACGATCACTGTCACTTTGATCTTCAAGATTTGAATTTACGAAATACGTTGTTCCCACATATGAATAATTGGATACTCCGAAAGGGGCCGATTGTTTTTAACTTTGAAGGGGCTGGATACGGCCGCTGCTACTACCGAATACACTCTTACACGTTCGGCAATTTTGTTGTCTTGTTCCCGAGCGGGTAGTAACTCACGAGCTTTGCATCTTAGAAGTTAACTCTTATTTTATTCAAAGTAAAAACAGCAATTACAGTACCGGAGAGGTCTTTACTGCTGGGCGTTCGGACTGATTCTGTTTTGAGAAATTGTGACGCGGTTTGCAACGGTGGATGAGGGCTAGTTCGAAGAATGTTATAAGGGTCGTCGCGGGGGACACGCTTTATGGTGACAAGGCCCTTGAGGCCCACGTGCTAACCAGCAGAGTTTTTCGGTTCCCAGGAAACTCGGCCGTGGTGAACTTAGTGAAGACATTTTCTAGTCGCTAGAAAAGGTATAGCATTACAAAGGATGTAGTAAAAGATATCTAACAGTGTCTTGAACTTTTCGCAGCGCTTGGCTCTGCTGGCCAGCACATGGGATCTCAAGGGTCTTTCCACCATAAACCGCTCCTCCCGTGGCGACCCGTAACTCTCCCTTATAACATTTTTCCAACTAGCCCTTGTTCACCGTTGCAAAGCGCGTCACAATTTCTCAAGACAGAATCAGTCCGAACACCCAACAGTAAAGATCTCTCCGACACTGTAATTGTTGTTTTTACTTTGAATAAAATAAGAGTTAACTTCTAAGATGCAAAGCTTGTGAGTTACTACCCGCTCGGGAACAAGACAACGAAATTGGCGAACGTGGAAAAGTGCATTCGGTAGTAGCAGCGGCCGTATCCAGCCCCATCAAAGTTAAAAACAATCGGCCCCTTTCGGGGCAACCAATTATTCATACGTGGGAACAACTTATTTCGTAAATTCAAATCTTAAAGAGCAAAGTGACAGTGATCGTGCAATGATGGAAATTTTGTGAAACGAAGTTCTTTCACTGTTCCAACCGAGACATCGGCTGTTTTGCACCATGTGTTTGTTCTTCGAGTGGTCAGGATGGGTAGAATAACCCATTGATAGTTGCCGTGCAGGTAGTAGATTTTGTCAAATAAAGTGAGTTCGCTGACCTGGCCCTAACAGCAGCTGTCTTGCACTACGGGATACCTACTTGCAATGGTCAGGATCGGTAGGATGACACAGTGACCTATTTTCGTCGAAGCAGGTTCATTTTTGGAGAAACGGGTAAATCTAATTTTAATTGTTGGCGAATTGTTTAAAATTTAACGTACGCTGTACTTGATAGACACGTTAGTTAGTCCATTCTAATTCTTTTTTGTTCAATTGATAACGGTAAATTAATTTCATTTATATTTTAGTTAATTTCCATTTAAGAATAATGAATAATTCGATGTTAACTTTTGCTCCGTGCTATACCGGCACGTACTGTTCGGGGCGTCGGTCGAACGTCGCTACCTAGCACGACGCGCTGTGGACTGTCTCTGAGCGCGAGCTCTATGCGCGCTCTGATTGCTCAGTGTTTTTCGTTAACAATTCAAAAACAAAGCTTCAGACGACATTTTGGCAAAGGAAAAAGTTGTTCAGATTCGCCTCAGGAATCATCCATTTCCGGTTCCGACATCTTTTACGTTACACCCCATATAATACACCTGAGGGTTTTATTAGAGTAGTTGGTTAGCAGATCAACCTGAGCAGAGGTTGACCCAGGTAGAAGGTCGTGTTTCCTCAGGACTCGCCGACGTGTATAAAGCCGGGTGACCACCTAAATGTCCGTTTATATCTCAACGTGACGGGCACGACTACGAGACGAAATCGGAACGGTTGCATTGTCGAAACACGCGTTCATGGTGTTTGCTCGGAAATAGTGACAAAACACTATCGACGCGTGGTTTCGACAATGCAATCGCTTCGATTTTAGATCGTACTGCATACACCTTAACACGGACGGTTTAAATTTGTTTCGGATAAGCAAAGGTGCCCGTAACTTGTGGCTTCTGCTCTAATTAAAATTCTCTAAAAGAAAGGAATGTTAGAGAAATGAATATGTACCATAAATTAGAACGATGTATTCCCAAATTCGGAGTAGTAAAAAGAATTTCAAATAAAACTGAATGATTTTTCAACAGTAGATGTATACTGTATTGAAATGAAGAAATTAAGATGGGTGATGCTTGAAGAGAACTGACCCGACCTTGCGTTCATCCAAGATCGGGTCAATGGCTTGAACACAACTGCAAGAGCAGGACTCTACCATCAGCCTATTCGTTCTCCCGCTGTTAGTAGACCTTGCTCTTCTTGTTCATCACAAGAACAGCATAAGGTCGATAGAGTCAAGTAGGTATGGAGGGGATTGGTCTCCAGAGTCCAGCGTAGATTGTTTGAGGACTGTCTGGAGTCATGTCCGCGGACGTGTCTCGAGACAAGTCTCATCGCGTATGGGCCGCCTTGTAGAAGCGATGTCTTGGTTGTCGCGGCTTTTATACATACATAATAGGAATCCAAAATTAGGGAAAGGGCAGACAAACAAAGTTGGAAGTCTCCAGAAGGCAGTCCTCAAGAGTGTTATAAACACAGTTATAAACATTTCTCGAAGATCCCTAACCATCGTTTCCAAGCGAATTAAATAGACGAAATAAGTTCGGCGTACGTAACAACCCAAAGTTTCGTTGCGGTAGGTATAGTTATAGAACTTAAATGGGTGCCGCTTGAGAATACCTTTTGTCGTTGGATTCCATCTTCGTTTTTCTGGTTTTGTATTGCGCGTACTGTATATTTAGATAAATATTTTTACTGTCGTGCGATTACAATTTGAATTATTATTAACAGTTTGACTGTCCAGTGTTACGGCAGATACACTGCATGCTGCTAAGGACATTATTCTGAGTAACTTTTCCGAACAACTTAATTTTCGATCTCCTACAGTTTCCGAGATATTTGCAAAAAGCTTCTGCTACTATTGCAGCGAATCCTACGTACACCTACGTGTCTTGCGAACCAGCCTCGCACTCTGTGTACCCACTCTAAGAGACCGCCGATTATATTATTAGGAAAATTTACGCAGAATTATGCTCTTAACAATGTATGTCAAGTTCAAGGTCAAGGCCATAGGCGAGGCGTCTCAGAATCTAAATATTTACCAAAAATTTTACTGTTTTGCGCACCAAGAATATTTTTGATCTTCAGAGCAAAAGGGTTAATAATAATTTGTGGCCAAAAGGCTGCAAAAGTAGGTCTTCGTTTATCCGAATGCCACATTTATACAATGGTGCAGCTTTTTCAAGAGTAGTATGAAACTTGAAAAGAATATGGAACGTTATACAGAGTGTACAACAACAGATTGGAGAAATTTGCAGGAATGATTGTTGAGGCGATTCCGAATAACTTCTTCCTGTACTAAAATGTTGGTTAAAGCTTCATTTTTAAATGATTAACGAAAAACACTGACCAATGAGGGCGCGCGTAGTGCGCGGGCTCGGCCGTGAGAGTGGTTTCGATCATCATGTCCGGTCCCGACACTCTTATGGCTGGACGCGCCCTCTACGCGCGCTCTGATTGGTCAGTATTTTTGTTAATAATTTAAAAATGAAGCTTTAACCAACATTTTAGTACAGGAAAAAGTTATTCAGAATCGTTTCAGCAACCACACCTTCAAATTTCTCCCACCTGTTGATGAACCCCCCTGTATTGAGGTCAATCTTCAATTTTTAGAAACCGCAATGGGGACGTCGTTGGAAGATAAGGGAGAATTTCAGTATAAATATCGTGACGCTGTGCATAGTATGGCGGACATTATAATCTATAGGTAAAATATGTTCAGTTGACCAATTTTATGTCGTAGACATTCACTGATATCGGAAAAGTGATTTTTACAGATTTTTAAGACCATGGTTCTCCTCGGATTTCATCTTTGGCCTTGTACCTGAAGGATGGCGACAGGCTGGCTTTCTTAAAATTTTACACGGTTTTACTAGACAGGTAGAGCTAAGCACTTTAATTCAATTGAATTGTGTCATATTTTATTTATGGAAAGTCGCCGCTGTTCGTTGATAAAAGCTGTCTTTACACTGATAATCAGATGAAGTAAATGGGATCTACATACAGGCTGTCTCAGAACTCTTGTCAAAGCTGGGAAGGGTTAACTCCTGAGGTGTTTGTGTGCAACCTTTTTCTTCACCAAAACTTTGTTTAAGGCTCCGTTTTTGAATTATTAACGAAAAACATTGATCACTCAGGGCGCGGGCGCATCACGCATTTCGGGAATCACCCCTTCTCAGCTCCTGCAAAAGTTCTGGAACACGCTGTATACCGTGTGGTTTAAGCGAGGACAATTAAATATCTCTAATAACATAAAAGGTACGAGAAGATGATTTAGATGAAAGCTATAGCATAGAGATGACACTAAAACTCCCTGTAAATGCCTCTTTCAATATTTAAATGAGATATATTTTTTACTACAGATTCTTGTGGCTGACGTCAAACCATTTTCAGAACACTTACTTACATGCTTATTGTTTCGAGATATGGGAATTCGAAATTGACGCGTCGCCGGCATTAGCAACAGTCGGAAGTATGCGTCGCACGCATACAGACGGTTGGCTTTTGTATGGGCGGTAATCAAACTTGAGCTCTCATATTTCAAAATTAGTTTCAGTAAAATAGATATGTAAGTAGTACTTTGAAAATAGTTTGACTTCAGTATAGGATGTTTCGCTACCTCACGCAAATGATTCATGGAGCGATTGCTGAGGCAATTTTGAACAACTTTTTCCTTTGCCAAAATGTTGATTGAAGCTTCGTTTTGCAATTATTAACGAAAGGCGCTGACCAATCAGAGCGTGTGTTCAATCGAAAGAAGATCGTGATACGCTCAACCGCGGTTTTAAACACTCTCGCGGCTAAGCGCTCGCTTCACGCGCACCCTGATTGGTCAGAGTTTTCCCATACTAATTAAAAAACAAAGCTTTAATCACCATTTTGGCAAAGGAAAAAATTCTTCAGAATCGCCTCAGCAATCATCTCTTAAAATATTTACACGCGGTAGTGAAACATCCTGTAGGGTTACATCTAAGAAGCAGCTTTTGTTTACAGGGCGTTTCAGTGCCATCTAAAGATACCACTAATATCAGTACTGATATGCTATAACTTTTATCTAAATCATTTTTTGTATCTTATATATTTTTCATGATATTTTGCTATTTCCAAATTTTTACTCAAAAGCAATTTTCGTATTAGACATTAAGGTGATGACCGTCCGTCTCATTATTCATGACGGAATCAAAGTGGGTGTTATTTAAGATGAAAAAAGTAGTCGAAAATATACAGGGTGTCCAGTAACTCATAGAAGAACCGGATGTGGGAAAGTCCTGAGGGGATATTGAACAACTTTTTCCTTTGGCAAAAGATCGTTGGAGGCTTTGTTTTTGAATTATTAACGAAAAACACTGGCCATTCAGGGCGCGCATAGAGCTTACGGTCAGGGACGGAATGTCGCCTCGCGCTGGATGGTAACGTTCGGTCGGTGGTCCGATTCAAAACGCGTCGGTATAGCAGGGAGCAAAAGTTGTATCGAATACCGAATCAATGCAATTAAGAATAATGTCGAATTATTCGTTATTAGTCAAGGACGATTAAAACGCCATACGGACGCGTTTAGATCGGAGCACCAGCTTAACGTCACCACCCAGTGTGACCGCAACATTTCGTTCCTGAGCGCAGACTCTGCGTGCGCTCCGAGTGGCCAGTGTTTTTTGTGAATAAGTTAAAAATAAAGCCTCAAACGACATTTTGCCAAAGGAAAAGGTGATTCAGTATCGCTCCGGGAATCTCCCATATTCGGCTCTTCTATGAGTTACAGGGCACCCTGTAGAGCAAAATCTTTTCACTTGGGGCTTTGTTTTGGACAAAATTAGCTTTGCGTTTCCCTTGTCTTTCGCATGCAGTGTCCACTTTAACTCAACTTTCTATAATATCTTGGGAGGAAATGAAGATATAAAGAAAATGTTCTTACACAAGTTATTTAATACCGAGGGGGCATTACGTGATACAAATAATTTTGTTGTAGTTGTAGCGATGGGAGAGATATCGAAACCAGATTGATTTTTAAAAATGCAATCCTGTATGTTCCTGTTCATAATACGTTAGCGCTTGTTGTGACAAATGCAATGACATCATTCCATAGAGAAAAAATTGTCATAAATCAGGTCCGACGGAGTCTGTATTATATCCATTGCTGGCTGCACTCTATGTATTGTACATCGGTTAGCAGTTAGTCGTACTACTTCGAACCTGATTTATGACAGTTCTACTGCATGAAATGATGTCATTTTTCATATAATTGTATTTGCCTCAACGATTGCTTGCATATCATGCATAAACAAATGCAAATTTCCGTTTAAAAAACTTGGTTTTAATATCTCTCCCATCACTACACAACGAAGAAAAATTACTTATATCACGTAATGCTCCGGTCATATACCAAACAACTTATGTAAGAATATTTTTTTATATCTTCATTTCCTTGCGAGATATTGCAACGAGTCCAGTTAAAATGGACACACTGTATATGGCAAATTTGGTTAAGTCAAATTTGATACAGCCACGAGTACACAAACGTTAGAACATTGTATGTATGCACAATTAGGATGCCAAGCTCACGGTGACTACTGCGAATCCAACTAAATTGAATAATGTGTTACATTTTTTGAAAGAAATCGAAATATATGACAACGAACATTCAGATAAAATTAGTTAATTTTGCTTAATACATTGTCTAAAATAACTACAGAACAATATGATTGAACTATACATATGTATATAATGTAGCTATCCAAAACGTAACCAAAATGTAATTCAACCTCGCAAATTTATCTTGTAGTCGCTAATGACTTAATTATTGATGCGACTTTAAAGAAAAGTAATAAAAAAGGAAAATAAAAAAGAAAGCGCTTTGAACCTTTGTATGGCGAATAAGAAACCGCATCGACTGGAAAGCAAAGAAATACTAGGCTCCTGTTTTAAAAAGGACTTTGAGAAAAAATTGCATCTGCTGTATGTATGTGTTCTCCAGGCAGTACAATTTTGCCCTCTTGAACTTTTTTATACGATCATCTAAATGTCCTACACTATAAAATATCTCATTACTGTGTGTTTCAGATAATTGAAGAACGGAAAGCATATCACAATGCGACAAATGGTCGATATCTAATCGATTTTAATGAACCTTCAACTGAGAGAGATAACAGCGATGTTCTGGGAAGTATGTAAACTTTATATACAGGGTGTCCCGTAACTCCTAGAAGTCGGATATATGAGATCCCTGAGGCGATACTGAAAAACTTTTCCCTTTGATAAAATATCGTTCGAGGCTTTGTATTTGAATTATTAAGGAAAAACACTAGCCACTAAGAGCGCGTGTAGAGCTCGCGCTCATGGATGAATTGCCGCGTCACGCTGGATGGTGACGTCCGTCTGGTGCCTCGATCCAAACGCGTCGGTATAACGTTTTTATTCGTTATTCACGAATGACGAATAATTCGATATTATTCTTTATTGCATTGATTCGATATTCCATACAACATTTGCTCCCTGCTATACCGACGCGTCACCATCCAGCGCGACACAACATTCCGTCTCCGAGCGTGGTCTCTATGCGCGCTATGAATATGCAGTGTTCTTCGTTAATAATTCAGAAACAAAGTCTCAAACGACATTTTGCCGAAGAAAAAAGTTGTTGAGTGTCGCCTCAGGAATCTTTCATATCCGGCTCCTCTATGTGTTACGGGACACCCTGTATAAGTTCTTCTAATATTGCGTACAAGGTGTCATATCTGAACATTTATTGTTTAATATTTCGAAATCTTTTTCACTGCATATTTAGTTCGTAGGAAGAGGCTCGCCATGTTAGATTTACTCCTAGCTGCCCATCGCGATAATCGAATAGATGATGATGGCATCAGAGAAGAAGTCGATACCTTCATGTTTAGGGTGCGTTCTGCCTTAGCATTTATATTGTATGCAGTGTGTCCCACCTAATTCGAGCATCCCAAATATCCCGCTTTTTTATGATAGGGAAAAATGTCAAAGAAAAAAAATGTTTGGTTTGAATGAGCGAACGTAACGGCAGGCAAACAAATCTCCTCAAGGTCATTTTCTTCGAGATTTCAAAACCATTCAAGTCTTTTTAAATGGGACTACATATTTTTGATATAGCGATATGATAGCTAAGGTCAAGGCGAGTCCAACGACGTATATTATGACCTTTATGTAACCTTGAGTACGAAAAACTCGTAAAACTTGGATTATTGATGTAACTGGTGAAATAACCGTGATCAGATGATTAATGAGGGAAAATTTATTTTGAAATATTGATGAAAATAGTGTAACATGTAAATCCTCAAAGGACGAACTAATACATTAAGCCTTCCTTATGTTTCCTTCCTTGCTTAATGTTAGTAAACATGTTTCCTGTAGCCTGTATCAACACTGCCTATCGAGTTAAATTGTAAACATTAATACATTACTTTCTTCTTTCGTTTACTACAATCAGTTCAAAATTTCACTTTGATGCTTTCATGTTTATTAATATTAAGCAAGGAAGGAAAGTTAAGGAAAGCTTGGTATTAGTTCATCCTTTTAGAATCTTCACGTTGCGCTGTTTTCATCAATATTTTCAAATTAATTTTCCCTCGCTAATCATCCATTTACAATTATTTCATCATTTGCATAAATAATCCAAGTTTTATGAATTTTTCGTGCTCAAGATAAAAAATATGTAGTCCCATTTTTAAAAAACTGCAGTAGTATTGAAAACTCGAAAAAATGACCTTGAGACAATTTTTTTGCCCACCATTACGTTCACTCCTTCAAACCAAGTAATTTTTTCCTTTGACACTTTTTCCTATCATAAAAAATAAGGGGGATATTTGGGATGCTCAAATCAGGTGGGACACCCTACATAAAAAGACATCATTATTTGCTTGATAAAGAAATTCAATATAAAATTAATATTTTGTTCTCATAGGGACACGACACCGTAGCGACAAGTATTTGTTACACCATTATGCTCTTTGCCGAACATAAGGAGATACAGGTGCTCTTTCTTATTACAAGTATAAATTAATATCATTCAACATAAAAATTTGTAGAAAATTGAATCACGATGTAATTATTAAATCAAGAGAAAGTAGTCTCAACTGTTCTTGGCACATTTGGCATGCGAAGAGCACTAACATTTTAGTTAGCTACTCAAAAATAATATGAATTGCAATAACTCAAATTCTTTCAATTTCCCTTCGCGATTTTATTCTGTAATACTCTTCTCTCTCTGCATCCGCACAATTTACTAACTTTGATTTATTAATTACGCATACACTTCATTTAAATATACACAAAAAAGGCTCCAGGACATCCCTTCGACCAGAACAAACACAGAAATTTCTTTATTTTACGTGCTTTTATCAGAAGTATACAGTGTGCCTTGCCACAGGTTCCAAATATTTCAAGACGAAAAAGAAGAATAAATTTCTTTTTCGTTGGAGGATTCATTTTCGAGAAATGGTTGGATAATTTGTAACAGTCGTGCCGGCGGTGGGACCATTGGTTGGAGGCGGATGCCGGCTCAGTCGGCTAACCGGGGTTTGATTCGGACTGAATGAGGGCTGTCGGGTAATCACGAGTCGGCTGGGTATCTGTTTATAATTATCTTTATTTCCTAAACGATTACACGACTTAATGCTATGCTGATCTTCTACGTGTCTTAATCCTACGATTTGCGGCGGAATCGGCGGTTATTCCTCGGCGGAATCTGCGTTTATTCCTCGGCGGAATCTGCGTTTATTCCTCGGCGGATATTCCCCGGCGGAATTGGCGGTTATCCCTCGGCGGGATCAGTGGTCGGATTACAAACTAGGCTTACAGGCTAAACGGTCTTACATCTAGGCGGTTCGCGGTTTATTTACATCGGCGGTGTCGCCAGTGCGACTCGACGGCAACGGCGCGGTCGTTCAACGGTATCGTGTGTCCCCGGTGCAACTGGTAGCGGCGGAACAGTGGAGTGAGCCCACGACTGTGGTTCCGGCAATCCGCCACAGCGGGGAACGGAAGACATTGGTATCTGTCAGTGTCCCGGAAATCCGCACTCCGGAATCCGGCAACCCGCACTCAGCAGTCCGGCAACCCGTCCTGAGCGTGGCACCGAGGGCTGTTCCTCTTAGACCGTACCGGCAACCCGCGGTCTAAGCAGCCGTAAGGAGAGGCGCCGGAAAAGGTGTACCAAAAATAGTCGATCCAGATGGATCGGATACGGGCGTTCCTTTCTACTATGCCTCAGCGTACTTCGATAGAAAAACTTTGCGTCACCGGCAGTTCGGTCGGAAGCCATTCGGATAGACGATTTCGCGCATTTGTATACATTCGCGGTCCTTCTTAACATCGAGAATCGCGATTGCGGTCGCAGCCCTCTATCGGCCGCTGTTCGCGTCTTAGCACACGTTCGGTTTTCCCCTTAAAAAAATTTAACCGTTCAAAAAGTTAGTAATGGTGAAACCGGTACAACCGGAGGTTTTGGAAAGGACCGGAAGGTGATTCATCATGTCAAAATAAGTCGAAAATGAAGAACAAAATTTTTTCGTACCATGCTTCGTTTTCAAGAAAATTGAATTTGAAATTTGTTAAGCGCACATGCGCCTAAGTAACCACAATCTCCTTAAACTGACTTCCTTTAAAATGAATTTTCTCGAGAACGAAGCGTTGTATGCAAAAGTTCTACTCTTCATTTTGGATTTATTTTGACACAGAGAATCACTCTCCTTCCGGCCTTACCAAAATTACCGGTTTTATCACTTTTATTACAAATCACGGTTAAATTCTCAAACCTAATTTTCTCGAAAACGAAACCCCAAACGAAAAAAGTCTATTCTTTTTTTTCGTCTTACTTTAGCCCATAGAATCGCCACTTAAAATGTTTGCAGCCCATAGCAGGACACCATGTATATTATGAAATAAAATTTATCTCCATCTGTTGAAATGATAATACTAATCGCGAGGACCGCATGCAGGATCGAGCCAGGGCCGAGGTGAGAGCGATTATGGATATAAATGGACAAACGCTGACCATGTCCGACCTTCAGAATTGTCCATATCTCGAAAGATGCATCAAGGAGTCGCTCCGACTTTATCCAAGCGTGCCACTTATATCTCGAACACTGGAAACGGATGTAGTGTTAAGTAATTATCAGAATTTGAAAACTCGAGTAATAATTGTAATATTTACGTGCACAATCATTGCGATTACTAGACTTGAAGTTTTCGATACTGTTTAATATACTATGAATGTTAACTTTTTTTATCGGGAGAGTACAAGACTAACGATGCCCTGTTTTCAGGTAATTATGTCATCCCGGAAAAGACTACGCTTTTCGTGCATATCTTTGACATCCATAGAGATCCAAACTACTGGGCGAATCCGGATGTTTTCGATCCAGACAGATTTTTGCCTGAAAATTCAAAGGGGCGTAATCCTTATTGCTATGTACCATTCAGTGCTGGGCCCAGGAATTGTATAGGTAAGAGAAACCCTACTTCATTTAAGCTACGCTGAGACCTCGGTCACGTCACGTGTCAAAGCATGATTCCACCTTAAGCAGCATTACAAGAGATATAGCAGATGGTGTTCACATTTGTCACATTACCACATGAAGCCACGGTAACATAGCCCACGAGTGGATGGGGGCGAGGGATGGGGTATTCATGTAGATACGTCTCGAACCCTTTAAGTAATAAGAGTTTGTATCGAACGGGAAGACACAGCTTTTAATCAAATTTTGAAGAAAGATAGTTCCGATAAAAATATAAAACCCATATTCTTTATGCGCAAGCGTACATATTGCAGAGATGAAGGTCATTGTCGAAGTTAAGGGTACAAACCATTGTTGTTTAAAAATAATTGTGGAAAGTTCCATTTATTTAAACAATGTATTAAATAACATGACGTTACTATTAATTTCTCGTGCTAAAAATTCAGTAACAATTTCCAAAATTTATATTACACAGAACGTAATATTAAAATGATTATACCTCAATTAGTGATATACTTTACATTCGAACAAAATTTAATTCCAAAAATGTATTCTAAATATTATCGAAATAAAATTGTATTCCAACAATTTACTCCAAATGTTATACGAATAAATTTTTATTACAATAATGCCAAACTCTGCAGCCAATGCATTCTTTCGACCACAACATAGTACAAATTGTCCAAGTGGATGGATTTGCCTGTGTGACATACGTACGATTGGGAAACTGTGGCAGGCCATGAAATCATGAAACGGCTTTGACATATGGCGATGCGTGAAATCCATGAATGTGTGATGTGCCTGTAGTGCGTGGCCAACAGATTTAACACGTTCACGCCGGCGCGGATATTCGCTGTCCGCTCCATGGGGCGGCGCGGCACCAAATTATGCTGTTCAATGCTTGCGCCCTAATACCCACTAGCTGATTCGAATAGGCCCACGGTGGCCAGTCGCATGAATTGGGTTCATATCAACGATCCACGAGCAAGATGATAAAAAGATGTAAAGAAAGCTACAAACGCTTGGCACACTCGAAAGGTACATCGTACGCCACAAAGAAAACAAAAAAAGTGATGACTTTTTGCAACACTTGTCCAGATAAGCCGACACTTTGTTTGCAATGTTTTAAACAATTGCATAGGTAGCATAAGTAGTTATATTTTGTTATACAGGGTGTAACGTAAAAGGTATAGGAGCCGGAAATAGGAGATTCCTGAGGCGAAACTGAACAACTTTTTCCTTTGCCAAAATGTCGTCTGAAGCTTTGTTTTTGAATTGTTAACGAAAAACACTGAGCAATCAAAGCGCGCATAGAGCCCACGCTCAGGGATGGTCCACGGCGAAGCGTGCTAGGTAGCGACGTTCGACCGGCGCCCCGAACTGTACGTGCCGGTACAGCACGGAGCAAACATTGAATTATTCATTATTAATTAATGGAAATTAACTAAAATAAGAAATAAATTTAATTTGCCGTTATCAATTGAACAAAAAAGTATTAGAACGGACTAACTAACGTGTCTATCCAGTACACCGTACGTTAAATTTTAAACAATTCGCCAACAACTAAAATTAGACTTACCTGTTTCTAGAAAAATGAACCTGCTTCGACGAAAATAGGTCACTGTGTCATCCTACCGATCCTGACCATTGCAAGTAGGTATCCCGTAGTGCAAGACAGCTGATGTTACGGCCAGGTCAGCGAACGCACTTTATTTGACAAAACCTACTACCTGCACGGCAACTATCACTGGGTTATTCTACCGATCCTGGCCACTCGAAGAACAAACACATGGTGCACAAGAGCCGATGTCTCGGTTGGAACAGTGAAAGAACTTCGTTTCACAAAATCTCCATCATTGCACGATCACTGTCACTTTGTACTTCAAGATTTGAATTTACGGAATAAGTTGTTCCCACGTATGAATAATTGGTTGCCCCGAAAGGGGCCGATTGTTTTTAACTTTGAAAGGGCTCGATATGGCCGATGCTACTGCTAAATACACTTTTCCATGTTCGGAAATTTTGTTGTCTTGTTCCCGGGCGGGTAATAACTCACGAGCTTTGCGTCTTAGAAGTTAACTCCTATTTTATTCAAAGTAAAAACAGTAATTACAGTTTCGGAGAGATCTTTATTGCTGGGCGTTCGGACTAATTCTGTCTTGAGAAATTGAGACGCGCTTTGCAACGATGTACAAGGGGCTGTTCGAAGAATGTTATAAGGGAGAGTTACGGGTCGTCGCGGGGAGCGCGCTTTATGGTGAAAAGGCCCTTGAGGCCCACGTGCTGGCCAGCAGAGTTTTTTGGTTCCCAGGAACCACGGCCGTGGCGAAATTAATGAAGACACTTCCTAGTCGCTGGGAAAGCGTTGCGGACAGTTCAAGACACTGTTAGATGTCTTTTACTACATCCTTTGTAATGCTATACCTTTTCCGGCGACTGGAAGATGTCTGCACTAAGTTCATCACGGCCGAGTTTCCTGGGAACCGAAAACATCTACTGGTTAGCACATGGGCCTCAAGGGCCTTGTTACCATAAAGTGTGTCCCCCGCGACGACCCGTAACTCTCCCTTATAACATTCTTCGAACTAGCCCTCATCCACCATTGCAAACCGCGTCACAATTTCTCACGACAGAATCAGTCCGAATGAAGCCCAGCAGTAGAGATCTCTCCGGTACTGTAATTGCTGTTTTTACTTTGAACGAAATAAGAGTTAACTTCTAAGACGCAAAGCTCGTGAGTTACTACCCGCTCGGGAACAAGACAACAAAATTGCCGAACGTGTAAGAGTGTATTCGGTAGTAGCAGCGGCCGTATCCAGCCCCTTCAAAGTTAAAAACAATCGGCCCCATTCGGGACAATCAATTATTCATACGCGGGAACAACTTATTCCGTAAATTCAAATCTTGAAGAACAAAGTGACAATGATCGTGCAATGATGGAGATTTTGTGAAACGAAGTTCTTTCGCTGGTCCAACCGAGACATCGGCTGTTGTGCACCATGTGTTTGTTCTTCGAGTGGCCAGAGTCGGTAGAATAACCCAGTGATAGTTGCCGTGCAGGTAGTAGGTTTTGTCAAATAAAGTGAGTTCGCTGACCTGGCCGTAACATCAGCTGTCTTGCACTACGGGATACCTACTTGCAATGGTCAGGATCGGTAGGATGACACAGTGACCTATTTTCGTCGAAGCAGGTTCATTTTTGGAGAAACGGGTAAGTCTAATTTTAGTTGTTGGCGAATTGTTTAAAATTTAACGTACGCTGTACTGGATAGACACGTTAGTTAGTCCGTTCTAATACTTTTTTGTTCAATTGATAACGGCAAATTAATTTCATTTATATTTTAGTTAATTTCCATTTAAGAATAATGAATAATTCGATGTTAACTTTTGCTCCGTGCTTTACCGGCACGTACTGTTCGGGGCGTCGGTCGAACGTTGCTACCTAGCACGACGCGCCGTGGACTGTCTCTGAGCGCGAGCTCTATGCGCGCTCTGATTGCTCAGTGTTTTTCGTTAACAATTCAAAAACAAAGCTTCAGACGACATTTTGGCAAAGGAAAAAGTTGTTCAGTTTCGCCTCAGGAATCTCCCATTTCCGGCTCCTACACCTTTTACGTTACACCCTGTATTTAATGTATTGATTAACTTATAAGTTATGTATTTTGTGTTTAATGTTTGATTATAAGGTAGAAATGTTAATGTATAATGTTAAATCAATAAAATAGCATTTTGTACTACGTATTTTTCAATATACGAACGTGGCCCATCGGTGGCCCATGCCGCCCCACGGAACAGAGAAGCATGGGTGGGTCATGCCGGCGTGAACGTGTTAAAACAATGGAAATATGCCGGCTCACACTTTTACAATGTCACGTGACGCTGATCTAAACTTAGCTTTATTCTGTAATGTTACGGGCATATCCATTTATATTAACAGGGCGTTCCAGATTTTGCACGACAAACGACCACGGTGTATTTTTTAGATAAAAATAAAAGAAAGTATGTAACAAAACGCTTATTGCAGAACTGTATGTAACATTTTTTTCAGAACTTTACATATGAAGAAAATTATCGCAGCTTGTCGGGGAAAACATAGGACACCTTGTATAAGTAAAGTCTTTAATGAAATGCGAAGAATTTGTTAGTCTAATAGATGAGCTATTTTTATTTGTTGTTTCTATTCAAAGATATGCATATCCGTGTGAAGGACTATAGGCCTACGGGACGAGTCACCTAAGAGTTGTCACCTGCATAATTTGTAAAGTTTTAGTGACGTTAGAAAATGTTTGATACAACAGTTGTTTGGTTTCTAGAGGACAATTATGTGGTGAACAAACGTTTTGTAAAAGTTGGGAGGATTTGCGTGAAGCACGCATTTTTAAACGCCTACGATTGTAGCCCTTCTCCAGACGATTTCAACGATTACAATTGTTCGGGATTATTGATGGACAACGAAGATCATGGATATGAAAGAGTGCACAATATTCAACAATTTCATATAGCAACACTTACAGTCATTGGAATCGCCTTGAGAATGGCTACAATCGTTAGCGTTTAGGTTCCATTTAAAAAATTGGGGTGCTTCCGAAATCTTCCGAAATCCCCCAAACTTTGAAACAATTTTTGTGCACCACATAATTTTCCGTTAGGAACCACACAACTTTTGTTTTAAACGTTTTTTCGTATCTCCAGAACTTTATGAATTATTCAGATGGCAACTCTTAAGTGACGCACCCCCTTCCTTCTTCAATAGTTAACAGTAACAACTTTGTATATTTTGCATGATTCATTTTTCATTTCTAGGACAACGATTCGCCATGCTCGAGCTGAAGGTCACACTGGCGCTCCTTTTGTACAACTTTTCGTTTGAGCCCGTTGATTATCTCAAAGATCTCGCGATTACTATGGATCTGGTACTACGGCCATCGCATCCAATCAGAACAAAATTCGTGCCTCTCAGCGTTGCGTCTTGAAGAAGACCTCACGCACATTTCAAAACTTAGTGCGCCCCACAGGTTTCTTATTAGTAGACTACGCACTTTTATGCATTTATTGTAAATTTAAAGGTGCGAAATTGCACAGAATGCATTCAGTATGAACAAATATACAAAATAACCAAATTATAGCGCTTTCTATAATTCTTGGTAGGTGAAATGAGTTCCTACCGGGTTTTTCTGTGCAGAGGCCCACGCAAATAGAAATCCAACTCGGCCACTATTTTGATTGCAGTTTGCAAGTAAAGGCCCATGGGTCTTGTTTTGGGGACAAAATGGGAAACTCCGGCCGACGTTTGTGACATGATTCTTCTAAAATTTCTAAAACATCTTGCATTTCTGTGTATTATTGAAATTTATAATTGTCACACGTCAGAACTCAATTGATTAGAAATGAATCTAAAAGTTTTCTTTTGTGGCGAATTATGGCAAAGCGCACACTAAAGTACAGTTTATAAACGTTTCGAAAACATTGATATTTATATGGAAACTTCTATATGGAAACGATGTGGGATCCTTCAAAATGTAAAAACCAAATACAAACCCGCTGGTTTCTTTACGGACAAACCCGGTAGCGACATTCTGCTTTTTTAACTACATTATCAAAAATATGAATTTGTGTAAAAATCCACACTCTACTTATTAGCGAGCAAAGTAACTGTTTATAGCCTTAGAACGTATCACATCACGTAGCTCCAGATTACATCGCAATTGAGTACTACAGCTCGCATTGCTGAGAAGCCCGGGAGAAATACGGGCGCGATTCGATGTACTCCTACAACCCCGCATTCCTCAAGGCTATTGCAGAAAGTGAGGACTATGTCGTCTCGCGGAACATCTGCACAGCAGCCGTACATTACAGCTGAACTATAAATACACACTCGACCTTCCTATAAGGGTGTATTTAGGCCGAACGAACGAATGAACAAATTCGTTTCGTTTCGCTTTCGATTGTCCAAACGTATTCTCGTCACAGACTTTCATATGTATACTACATAAACTGTTAACGGCCAAGAGAAAAGTGATGCGAGTGGTGGGGGGTGTCTGCCATTTGCAGTGAAGGCAAGAATGTATAAGAGGCTAAGTGATCTATAAAAATACCAATTATAATAATATAGTAAACACAAAAAACCTAACTACAATCTAACTATAGCTAGCTAACTAACTGTATGTATGTATAAGTTTTTTTCGTGTGTACTATATTTTTATATATTGGTATTTTTATAATAAAGTTTTTTCACTGTGTTCAACATGTTATACTTCAATTTCTCATATAACTCCAAATAGCTCTATAATTAAGCCTCATATATTTTTGCTCCCACTGAAAATGGCGGACACTCCCCACCACTCGCATCACTTCTTCCTGTGCCAAGCTATGGACGTTAGTAGTTTAATCACTGTATAGGAATAACCAGTAGCGACGATCCCTCAAAATCGTGTATGAGAAATGCTACAGTGCATGCGCCATATTACTACTGACAAGATGGCATCAGTTTCCTTCTATAGCATCTATGTTTTCCTCGTGCGTATCCACGCCACACAGCGCCATTCTGTAGCGTAGCAACAACCAATCAGAACATCGCGTGCTACTACACTAACAACATCGCCTCCTGTCACGTGACCTCGGATACCAACATCAATGGGAAAGACACGGACTGCCGCTACTGGTTATTCCTATACTGTGGTCTAGTGTAGTATATATTTTCGTATAGACTTGAAGTTTGTCGAAGTGGGGGCCAAACAATCATTCATATGTTCGGTCGTATTGCCACCTAAATGACCGTTTATACGTCAACCTGACGGGCACGAACTGAGCACGAGTCGAAGTCGGGACGACTGTATTGCCGAAACACGAGTCGATAGTTTTTTGGCACTATTCCCGAGCCGAGGTGAACGCGTGTGCGTCCAACGCGTGTTTCGGCACTAGAATCGTTCCTCTTGCAAGAGTATAAACGGACCTTAACACTGCACCCTGCGAAAATGATTCCGATATAATACAGAACGCTTTTCCATGATTTTTGTTAGTTTTATGGTTTCGACACAACAACGGATTAACTGTATTGTGAGATGGTTGCCTGTACACAGGGTGTTACGTTTAAATGAGAATGATTGAATATTTCATGAAGGTTTGAAGTTATAAGAAAAATGTTTCCACAAAAGTTGTTTGACATAAAGGGGCACATTAAATGGTATAAACTAATTTTACGTAGGCGAAGTAACGGAAGAGATTTGAAAGACAAGATCATTTTTTAAACATCACCCCATATTTTTGTGCCAATGATATTAAAGAGCGTGTCGAAACAAAGACACGCTACATTGTATCATTCCGTTTAGAAAAGCCATATACAGGGTGTCCCAGAACTCCCCACAGAGCCGAAAAGGGGTGATAGCTGAGGTGATTCTAAACACCTTTTTCCTTTGCGAAAATATTGTTTGAGGCTTCGTTTTTAAATGGTTAACGAAAAACATTGACCAATCAGAGCGCGCGTAGAGCCCGCGCTCAGCCGCGGGAGTTTTGTGTTCGAGCTTGACGCTCGGCCGAGGCCGTGAATGTGAACAAGTCGCTCAGTCTAATAAGAGGCGTTTGCCAAAAGTTATATCGAATAAGGTATAAACAAATTAAGAACAATATCAAATTATTCGTTATTCCTCAAGAAGGAATAAACTTAAACTTAGTCGTTATTCGTGTAGAATCAATGAATCGATTGACTAATAAACCTATCAATTGCAGCCCGCGTTAAATTAAAAAAGATTGACAGAAGATTCAAATTAGACCCATCCCTTGCATCCAAAAATGAACCCGCTTCGACGAAAATGGGTCACTGTGTCATCCTACCGATCCTGACCATTGCAAGTAGGTATCCCGCAGTGCAGGACAGCTGATGTTACGGCCAGGTCAGCGAACTCACTTTATTTGACAAAACTTACTACCTGCACGGCAACTATCACTGGGTTATTCTACCGATCCTGGCCACTCGAAGAACAGACACATGGTGCACAACAGCCGATGTCTCGGTTGGAACAGTGAAAGAACTTCGTTTCACAAAATTTCCATCATTGCATGATCACTGTCACTTTGCTCTTCAAGATTTGAATTTACGAAGTAAGTTGTTCCCACGTATGAATAATTGGTTACCCCGAAAGGGGCCGATTGTTTCTAACTTTGAAGGGGCTGGATATGGCCGCTGCTACTACCAAATACACTCTTACACGTTCGGCAATTTCGTTGTCTTGTTCCCGAGCGGGTAGTAACTCACGAGCTTTGCGTCTTAGAAGTTAACTCTTATTTCGTTCAAAGTAAAAACAGCAATTACAGTACCGGAGAGATCTCTACTGCTGGGCTTCATTCGGACTGATTCTGTCGTGAGAAATTGTGACGCGGTTTGCAACAGTGCATGATGGCTAGTTCGAAGAATGTTATAAGGGAGAGTGACGGGTCGTCGCAGGAGGCGCGCTTTATGGTGAAAAGGCCCTTGAGGCCCACGTGCTAACCAGCAGATTTTTTCGGTTCCCAGGAAACTCGGCCGTGATGAACTTAGTGAAGACATTTTCCAGTCGCCGAAAAAGGTATAGCATTACAAAGGATGTAGTAAAAGACATCTAACAGTGTCTTGAACTGTCCACAACGCTTTCCCAGCGACTAGGAAGTGTCTTCATTAATTTCGCCACGGCCGTGGTTCCTGGGAACCAAAAAACTCTGCTGGCCAGCACGTGGGCCTCAAGGGCCTTTTCACTATAAAGCGCGCTCCACGCGACGACCCGTAACTCTCCCTTATAACATTCTTCGAACTACCCCTTGTCCACCGTTGCAAAGCGCGTCACACTTTCTCAAGACAGAATTAGTCCGAACCCCCAGCAGTAAAGATCTCTCCGAAACTGTAATTACTGTTTTTACTTTGAATAAAATAGGAGTTAACTTCTAAGACGCAAAGCTCGTGAGTTACTACCCGCTCGGGAACAAGATAACAAAATTGCCGAACGCGGAAAAGTGTATTTAGCAGTAGCATCGGCCATATCGAGCCCTTTCAAAGTTAAAAACAATCGGCCCCTTTCGGGGCAACCAATTATTCATACGTGGGAACAACTTATTCCGTAAATTCAAATCTTGAAGTACAAAGTGACAGTGATCGTGCAATGATGGAGATTTTGTGAAACGAAGTTCTTTCACTGTTCCAACCGAGACATCGGCTCTTGTGCACCATGTGTTTGTTCTTCGAGTGGCCAGGATCGGTAGAATAACCTAGTGATAGCTGCCGTGCAGGTAGTAAGTTTTGTCAAATAAAGTGAGTTCACTGACCTGGCCGTAACATCAGCTGTCTTGCACTACGGGATACCTACTTACAATGGTCAGGATCGGTAGAATGACACAGTGACCTATTTTCGTCGAAGCAGGTTTATTTTTGGAGAAACGGGTAAGCCTCATTTGAATTGTTGGCGAATTGTTTAAAATTGAACGTACATTGTACTGGATAGACACGTTAGGTAGTCCGTTCTAATACTTTTTTGTTCAATTGATAACGGAAAATTAATTTCATTTATATTTTAGTTAATTTCCATTAATTAATAATGAATAATTCGGTGTTAACTTTTGCTTCGTGCTATACCGGCGCGTACAGTTCGGGGCGCCGGTCGAACGTCGCTAACTAGCACGCCGCGCCGTGGACCGTCCCTGAGCGCGGGCTCTGCGCGCGCTCTGATTGCTCAGTGTTTTTCGTTAACAATTCAAAATCAAAGCCCCAGGCGACATTTTCGCAAAGCAAAAAGTTGTTCAGTTTCGCCTCAGGAATCTCCCATTTCCGGCTCCTACACCTTTTACGTTGCCCCCTGTATAGTACGAGAAGATGTCACTCTTACGCGACGTGATAAGACGAAGCGTTCGATTACAGCTAGCATCTAGCAGTACGCATTAACATAAATTCATTCCCATTAACACGTAGTTTTTCTAATGAAATGATGCGATTTAGTATATTGTTGAATTTGTTTCGACACGCTCTTTAATATTATTAGTAAAACGATATAGGGTGCCATTTAAGAAAATAATTTTGTTTTTCAAATCTCTTCCAATACTTTACCTACGCAAAAACCGTTTATACCACTTACTGTGTCATTTTATATCAAACAACTTTTGTAGGACTGTTTTTTTAATAACTTCAAGCTTTCATGAAATATTGAACCATACTCATTTAAGCGTAACACTACATATAGGGACGAGTTTAGAATCACAGATATATCTCATGTGTTATTGTGTAAATCTCTTACAATTTCAATTTTCTCATGAATTATAAATGTTAAATAGAATTACAATTTGTAAAAAACCGACAATACATTTATGTGGTATACATATGTATGTATCGCTAATATGTGAGTAAAATAGATAATATTAAATGTACTGTTGCATTTGTATTATTATTGTTTTGGTCCTGTTGATCTTATTATGGTGGTTTCGGATGCGTGCTTGGTGTTTCAGGTCGTTGCCTTAATAAGGTATAACAGTTCTTCGAGGACATATGCTAATCGCGTTTCAAATTAAATTTTCTACAGACATATTTAAGTATTTATAATTAAGTATTACGCAGTACGCAAGGTGTACCGCTTCAAGACTGATCAATTAGTATCGTAAATGTGCAGAATAACACAGTAGGCTCCCATTTCAATGGCCTTGAAATGTGTTGTCAAGGTCATCATTCTGAGCAACTGTTCCTTATACGTACATATAACAGACAGACCCTTCCACTCTTCCAGACATATGCAGAAATATGTTCACCCCTATAAGTTTAGGCTTGCTTTGGTTGAATAAGGTTAGTAACCTACATTGTTGCCTTCGCCTTTTAACCTTTTAGTATAGTCTTTTAACAACTTAACCAAATACAGATTAGGATTGGTTACTAACCTAAACAAATACTACAAAATGCGTAGTGGCAAATACATTTTCGCGACTACTTCAAAAACTATTATATAAGGTGTTTCTTTAATCCATGTCATATTTTAAGGTGTGATTCTACAGGCCAAAATAAAGCGAAAGTTAAAAATGACAGTTTTGCATTTGAGAATTTCTTTACAAGATACTGATGTATTAAAAAACGGGGCCCAAACGCCTGCCAGTAGGCAATCTGACACGCAACGGCGTGAGTCGGGCAGCCGCGTTCAGTGGCACTCATTGACTACAAGGTAGATACTTTGACCTGCCTGAATATGTAATCCGACACCACGAAAGACACCGTGTCACGCTGGGTAGTATTCAACCTGCTTGTAAAAATCCGCATGAGCATACCGAAACCCTCAGAACCGGATTGCCAAATAGAGAGGGTAAGGGCAGCCTAAAATACAGAATTTTGTTCTTAAACATGACACACGCGCACCGCGATTATCCCACCCGCGGGTGTTCACAACTTGCACACAAGTTGCTATTTTAGGAAACGTTCAAAATAAAAGTAACACTACATGTGGCACTAACATTAGCACTGCAGTTAACACTAAACTAACACGAGAGTTAAGAATATGAATCTAACAGTGAAATTAGCACCAATACTAGGAACATAACTAGCAATAAATCTAACACTACTGTTAAAAAGAATACTAAAACTATGTCTAATATGTAATAGAACGTAAAATATAATTAAAATTTGTAATGCGCTCGATATTCTGTGGCGTGCAAGCAGCGACTGTCTCAATTCCAGTAGTCGCGCCGATATTTTATTGTCGAATCGGTGGTGGGCCCCTCAACGATCCACCATTGCGTCAATTCGGAATAAGCCGATTGTTCATTGTTTGTATACGATCAAGATCGAGGCAGTTGCTGCTTTACGGAGTTGAACACGAAACGATTTACAAATTTTTCTTGTACCTCAGGTTTTAGTACATATTAGGCATAGTTGTATTATTTTTAGTTCTGGTATTAGGGTTATGGTTAATCACGTTTCTAACATAGTGTTAGTTTCATTGTTAGATTCATATTCTTAACTCTGGTGTTAGTTTAGTGTTAACTGCAGTGCTAGTGTTCGTGGCACATCTAGTGATACTTTCATTTTGAACACTTCCTATAATAGCAACTTATGTGCAAATTGTGAACACCCACGGACGGGATAATCGCGGTGCGCGTTATGTTTAAGAACAAAATAGCATATTATAGGCTGCCTTCACCCTCCCTATTTGACAATTACATTGGGCCAGTTTTGATATGTTCATGTGAATTTTTATAAGTAAGCAGGTTGAATGGTGTACATCTTGACACGTGTGCCTTTTGGGTATCAGATTACGCAGTGCGGTAGGTTATATGTAGTTTCTCTTCCATATTTGCGAATGTCTGCCATTGAACGTAGCTGCCGGACTTGCACCGCTGCGCGTCAAATTGCCTACCGGCAGGCGTTCGCGCCCCATTTTTTTAAAGACATCGGTATCTTGTTAACAAAGCCTCAGATGCAAAATTGTCAGTCCTGATTTTAAAATATCAACATGGGGTAAAGAAATACCCGGTATGTACAATATTCTAAGGGATGAATGTTGAAGTGATTCTGAACAATGTTCTCCTGTACGAAAATGCTATTTAAGGCTCCATTTTTTAATTACTAACGAAAAACACTGAGCGCGTGATCTGAGTGGTCAGTTGAAATCGGAGGTGGCTCTGTTATGCTGCATATTTACCGATTTAAAAATAGCATGCGGAAGGAATGCGGAACTACCCTAATAGCCACTAGATTGCCATTAGCGAAACTAATGGCAGCGGCACTGGCTAAGGTCGGACCAAGTTTGGCCGTCGACATGTACGGCCACATAAAAACCTAAATGGCGATCAATTTCTCACGGCGTTTGGTTGGTTCCCGACCCGCAGCCACCTTTAACCATTTGAATGTGGGCTATCCAACTGGCGGCTTGTCCTCAGAGCCGCAGGAGAACATTGGAAAACGACTTCTTTCATATCCACTTTATTTGGACAAATTTCTCTTTGCATGAACCCCAAAATCGAGAGGCGCCAGTTCGATACAATGTACGCTGCGAACAGTTAATCGCGATTTAGGTTTTAACATGGCACTGCATGTCGACGGCCAAACTTGACTCAACTTTGGCCGGTACAACGTATTGACCTGCCTCACTTGGCTATCAGGGCAATATGGCATGCTTAGTAATTAATTATAAATACTTAAATATTTAGATAGAAAATTCAACTCGAAATGCCATTAGTATATGCACTTAAAGAACTTTTATACCTTATCAGGGCAACAACCCGAAGCGCCAAGCACGCTTCCGAAACCACTATATCCTGACGCGCGGTTTCCAGGTCCTAATTCCATTAAAAAGTTGTGCGATAATTCGAATCGCAGGAAAGTGTAGCACAAACACGCAACAAGGAAAAACATAAAAGAAGATTAAAAAACAAGATACTAGCAAATTCAGAATAACAATATTACTTATATCCAAAGTATACCTAAACGATTGAAATCTCTAATCAGAACTGAGTTTACCATTGAGCAGAATACGTACGTGCCTGGGACCCGCATGGAGGCGTCACTACCGCTTGAAATAGATAAATCAGCTATCTTTAATTGCTGCATTAAATTAAAAAATATTTAACAATAATAACACTCTTAGTATCTTTGGATGTAGTTCCGAAAGGTACCGTTTGCCGTTTGACACGAATATTACGGTGACGAATTTAAATTTGCCCCATGCTACCCATGCGAATTTTTATTAATATCTCGGAAACTAATAATTGGATGAAGCTATTTATATTGGAGGTTCTCCCCCACCACTCAAAATTTCCTAACTTTATCCATATCTTTTATGAACAAGTTGTCCAACCCATTCTTCTTCGTACATATAAGAGGGGTTCCGATTTTTATTTGAATGAAGTTAATTTGAGAGATTGTATTGACACAACCCGAATAAAACTCGCGAAATCAATGCTATACAATAATAAAATCATTTGATCAGATACATACGCATATCTATGTGAAATGTTCTTCGAGTTTTAATCTGTGCCCTTCGAAAACAGGAAAAAGATGCACGTGCCGTGGTTGCGGTACTTACTGACTCCGCGTCCGATTATTCGAATCGTTGGAAGAGCTCCCTGCAATTATTAAAGAAACCACAACGTCCTGCAAAGTCCGTATATAAAGCTGTAGTATAATTGCATCGGTTGCCTTTCTTGGTAACCGATTCCGTGGTGTTCGAATCATATAATATCAATTTACAATTAATACCAGTTTGTAACATAGGAACCACAGCAAAGAAAGTACGATAAAACAATTTACTGAGATCCTTGGTCGTTCGTGATCTTTATATTGTTCTACAGTTTATTTGCTTATTTCTTATTTTTACGTTCGGCGTATATTTAGAAAAATGGCGGACGAAAAGTCTGGCATTTTGTATCTGTTTGATCGGCCAAATGAACCGGTCTACGTCCCCAAGGGTGAGGAGAAAGTCGCTTTCGATATTCCAGCAGATTATTTGGTAAATATTATTTTATGAATTTCCTAACATATATAAATATTGTGAATTTAAATATAAATTTACTTTTAGACATTAAGAGTACTTTTAATTTGTTTTCGGTTTATTTCGTTCATAGACAAAATTAGAGTTAATCATTTCATAGCTATTGTCAACTAATGCAGTGTTAATATTGATTATATAAATAATATATTGTAGTGCGTCAACTTTTTTGCAATATGTTCCTGTACGCCTGAGTTGTGCAACCACTTATTAACATTTAGACACAAGTATCGCCATTTATAAGTTGAACGTTTCGTTTGGTATCCCAATATGATTTGAACATTATATTTTTCTAAAATAATCGTTTTCACAAAGTAGTAAATGTTATTAGGTTCTTTAAATGAAAAATCTATTGTGTTGTGAAATTAAATCATTTTTCTATCCAACGCATCTCTGCTCGAAGTATTGGACGCATAATATTCATATGAGCTGTTCAAAATAAGTAGCTGTATCTTCTGTTAAAAAAATATCCGAAGTTTAACCTAAAATGAAATCTAGAAATAAGGAAAGAATTAAATCTCTTCTTCACATCCAAAAGGATATCAGTATAAACTATATACATCTTTTCGCTACTTGCGCAACCTTTTTGACAACAATTGAATGACCTTGGCAAATGTTAAACCTTGTCAATTGCAGTGTAATGATTGTAACTCCCCACATTAATCCTTCTCGGTCCTATGCCGAGTGTGACACGACATCGCATTTCGTTCCGGCACGTCCTATGTCGAGTGTGGCTCCACATAACGTTTCCAATGCAATAGCAAAAATTGCTGACAATAAACTGTTATAACTTCGTGAAAAATAATCGTTCGACAATCCACCTGGACTTATTTTAAAACGTGAGATCTCTAGTTTTTCAACCCTCAGTTTGCTTTTTTCGAAGACATTTTACATCATGTAACGGATGAGAAAGTAAAGAGGCTTTTTCTGTTTGAAAACTTTACAAATTCAAATGTCTCTGTGGACATTAAAAAATTTTTCTAATAAGTTAAATCAGCATGAACTTCAAATCCGTAGCCTCTCCTTTCCAACGATTATCTCAATTTTGATGTATACGATTTTTTGTTGCCGTTTTATTAAGCTGCGAATGAAAACCGAGGTTGGTAGTCGGGGAACGCTTTGAACGATAAGTTGTGAACATTAAAAAATAATTTTGTTTAAACCTGGAAGTTATGTTTGATATAATTATCCATTTATAAGCAGTTCGTTGTGTTAGTAAGCTCATAAACGTTTCGCACCGTGGGCGATACTAAACTACTGGCGAAATCAGCGCAGACCAGATGAAACGGAATTGCGAGAATTGTACGGACCGCAAAGGGTTAAAAGCCTAACGGCGATCAACTTTTTGCAGCGTACGTTGTATAGAACAGGCGTCTAACGATTTTGTGGTTTGTGCAAAGAGAGATTCGTCAAATGAAGTGGGTATAAAAGAAGACGATCTCCTACGGCTTTGAGAAAGAGCCGCCAGTTCGATAGCAATGATTCAAACGGTAAAAGTTGATTGCGTTTAGGCAACCAACGAACGCTGCGAAAAGTTGATCGCCATTAGGCTTTTAATGTGGCACTGCATGTCGACGACGAGACTCGGTTCGATTGTGGCCTGTGTTGCAGCCCTTAGTCTCGCCAACGGCAACCTATTGGCTATTAGGGATGTTGGATAGCAGCAATTATGCTATAAACAGTCCGTAGTTAGCTGCAGACGATAAACCGCGCAAATCCATTTATTGCGGACCAGGCCGATGCCACTCGCGTACCTGAGGGTCGGGAAAAACCCGAATCCGAACACCCCCTAAACTTCGCCCCTTCCGCGAGACGTTATAATACACGCCTCCAACTCCTTCCTAATCACTTCCTGCCAATAAACACCAATAGTTCCCCTCTACCAATTTTCAAATAATCAAAAAGTCCCCTCTTCTTATCTATCGCGCCTACAACAAATTTTTAGAATGTAAAATAGAAGTAGTAGCATCTATAGTAGTCGAGGAGAAACAACCCCAAAAACTCGAATCAAACTGATAACCGTCGCACTTCGCATTAGTCGCCGAACCGTTTCCCTTGTACAAATCTTTATAAAAATTTGTATAAATATATTAAGGTGCATGTACGACCTGTACATCTGCACTATCAGTATTTTGGGAAATCAGTGCACCATTGAGCTTCCCACCTCCCGTTAAACTCAACGTGAGGAATTAACAAGGGAAACTCTCGAAACTTGAATTAATGATTTTGCTTTATATGAGAAATATTTTGTGTTGAGTCAACATTGTTGCATAAATCTTTGTTGATCATAATGAACAAAATACAAACAAGAAAATAATGGCATATAAAACTATCTAATCGAAATTCTTGTTCCAAGAACTCATTGATTTTTTCTTCGCTGATTTTATACTTCTTATCTGGGTTCTGAGAGTTCTGAATCACGAAAAAGAGCAATTTCGAATTCTCGAATTTCGAAACACTCTTGGCTTTCGAGGTTTCGCCGTTTCTATGTTTTTTTATATGAAAAATAACTTGTGCGAGATTTGAGCTCGATTATATATTATTTATCGACATTAATTACAATAACTTACAAAAAATTTTAATGTTATATTAAAGAAGCAAATTTTTGGAGAGAAAACATAAAGTATACACATTTCTTGTCTGTATTCTACTGGCTGTTAGGGTAGAACCCTTTACAGTATTTGATGTCTTCATTAGTCGCGGCGGCAAATTTAGTGGCTTTATAAATATGACAAATTAAAGTTACTCGCCTAATAAAAAAAAATGCAACTAAATAATTCTATTCCAATAAGATATTTCGTTTATCGGCATTTACAATTGGTTTTTTAGCCCGACAAGTATCGCCACGTGGCAACTCAAGTCTTCAATCGTTTCGGCGACGATGCAGGATCGAAGCTTCAAGTAAAGCAGATTACCCTTCCAGACATGAGTGTGCCGATGCAACTTGGGCGTCATCAACCGTTTTCGCTGTTCATCCCCGCGCATCGAAGAGCAGCTGCACGACTGATTGACATTTTTATGGGTATGCATCCCCTTTCCGTTGTTCACGAAGTTTCACTGTAAAAGGAAACTAGTTTACGGTTTCTTCTTATACGTTTCAACCTGAAAAGGAAGCTTCACTTTTGAAGCGTGTACGATACCTTTTTCATTCACGATCATAGTGCTTGCTGAACATTTCACTCGCACTTGTAGAAGTGAATTTAAAGTGAATTTTACATGTATAACGTTTTGTACTGGCAGGTATGAGGACATACGAGGACTTCCTCTCCGCTGCGGTTTACTGTCGCGACCGTATGAACCCGAATATGTTCATTTATGCTCTATCAGTGGCGATATTGCATCGGCCAGATACAAAGAATTTACCTGTACCTCCGTTGTCCGAAATATTCCCCGACAAATATGTAGATAGCGGAATTATTTCCAGAGCTAAGGAGGAAGCCAATGTAGTTCCTGCAGGTTCAAGGGTATGTACTATTACTTTGCAATTTGAAAATTCGATAAATAATGTTTTTTATCAATAGTTCAGATCACCTCAACTGCTAATTACGTGCAACGTGACTTTTGATCTGCAATAACCATTAGGTGATCCTTGTAGTGTTTATCGTCTTGTATACGAATCCGGAAGCAGAATTTCTATCAGGCACAGTTTTTGAGAAACATAAATTTTTGTAAAAACATATGATTTTTGACAAAAATAACGTATTACGTTGAAACTAAAAACGATAAAAATTTCCCTTTGGTCTTGAAAGATAGGGGGAAGCCTGCCGAATACAACGGTATGCAACTTTATTATTTTTCATGGTTTTTAATGGTGGTAACGGGCTAGCAATGTTTAAAAATAAGCTAATGCACGTACATTCCACTCATTACTTTTATATTTTTACGAAAAACTAGAGGTCTAGCACAAATTTTCTTCATAGTGACGGATTCCGTATACTTTTTTGAAGAAGAAACTGTCGAGAAAAGTTATTGGAAACAATCTTTAATGTGGATGGACAGAGAAAATATCCGTTGGCATCGCGTTCACGGCGCTTTGCCGCCATTGCTCGCGTACAGCGGCTTGCCAGGAACGTAGCCATGCGCTATCGACAGCAAATAGGGCCGCTTCATTTCGTTCATACGTTTTTATAATAATCCCGCCATTATAAAGAACTATTATGAACTGTGCTCAGCTTTTAATATTTCTACACCAATGCGTAGGATTTATTAATGTGTAATCGTTCAAAGTGAACAAAACTTTTTATGAATTCACAAAATTGTGATTGTTATAATATATAAAATTTGAGACACTGTTCCAAATATAGCAATATTTAAAATTTATCAAACAGTATTGGAGGAAACCAATACGAAAGTTTAAGCATCGTTTGTACATTTTTTAAAAACATATTCCTTGCCCAATTCTTTTGAAATACACCTGAAAACCGAAAAACAATATAATTCACTGATAAATTAAATAATTGTTTTTAAATTACTATTTAATATTTTTGTGTAATAATCATTATAGTAAGTTTTATATATTATAACAATTACAATTTTGTAAATTCATATTAATAAATCGTATGTATTGGTGTAGAAATACTAAAAGCTGAACACAGTTCTTAATAGTTCTTTATAATTGCGGGATTATTACAAAAACATATGAACGAAATGGAGCGGCACTATTTGCTGTCGATCGCGCATGACTGCGTCCCTAACAAACCGCTGTATGCGAGCAATGGCGGCAAAGCGTCGTAAACGCGATGCCAACGGACATTTTTTCTGTGCGTCCACATTAAACATTGTTTCCAACAATTTCTCTCGACAGTTTCTTCTTCAGAAAAGTATACAGAATCCGTCACTATGAAGAAAATTTGTGCTAGACCTCTGGTTTTTCGTAAAAATACAAAAGTAGTGAATGGAATGTACGTGCATTAGCTTATTTTAAAACTTTGCTAGTAGCCAGTTACCACCATTAAAAACCATGAAAAATAATAAAGTTACATTGCGTTATATTCGGCAGACCTCTCTCTATCTTTCAAGACCAAAGGAAAATTTTTATCTTTTTTAGTTTTCACGAAACACGTTATTTTTTTCTAAAGTCGTATGTTTTTACAAAAATTCATGCTAATTCAAAAACTGTACGTAATGTAGCAATTCTGCTTCTGGATTCGTATTCAAGACGATAAACTCTACAAGGATCACCTAATGGATATTGCAAAGCTAGAAAAGAGTTCATATTTGTTGCACAGCGTTATAAGTCGTTAGTTGTTCATTCGCAAATTAGAAATTACCTACGTGAGTAAGTCATAATTGACTTTTTATAGGCAAACATTTGTTGGAAGTGTTTGGTATCCACATCTATAACGAATTGTTCCTGAGCAACATTTATTGAAAACATTTCTTTGGCACATTATTGAAAATCCCTGAAATGTTATATTTAACCTTGCAAGATATGCAGTAACTGCTCGATAAGCGAGCGAAAATCGGGACCCAAGCATGTCGATAATCGTGCAATTGAAACGATTTTTCATTGGATACGCAGATAGGAATACACACGCGATTGGATCCGACTCCGCTCGCTAATCGAACTTTTACTGTAGAGGAAAGGATTATATTCTGCCCCCCCCCCCCTCTCGCCGTTTTATACTTTATTCTAAAGTCTGATCCCTTGCCTAAATTTTTAGCTAAAATACAGTGAAACTAATAAGGTTACATGTAATAAGAGCTAAGAGTAAAAGAAACATAATTTCATTCAATTTAACATGTTTTATGAACATAAGTAATTTTAAGCTTTGTTACAAAAATCGTAAAGACTAACTTTTTGATTGCATTAGTGATAAAAAATGAATGACTAAAGTAGATTGTATTGAACATAAACAAAAGTTGCATACGTAAGGTGAGGGCCGGTATAATATTCTCAGACAGGACAAAATTACTACGATCTGCAGCGAGTGAGCTACATTTTGAGAGCTGTCAAGCAATTTAAAAAAGTCGTTAAAGAAAAGGATGAAGTCAATTTATAGGTAATAGTTACTTAAATTAAATTCCAGTTACTGGGGGGGTGGGCACGTTATCTTCCATTATGGGGGGCCAATTTATCAACAGGTATAGGTTTCAAAACACTAACTATATTTTTGAAAATATCAAAGATTAAGTGTCCTACTTAAGCATATCGATTCTGCGTACTTTCTTTACATATACAGAATGTCCCGTAATTCATAGAAGAGCCGGATATGGGAGACTCCTGCGACGACACTGAACAAGTGTTTCCTTTGGCAAAATGTCTTTCGAAGCTTTGTTTTTGAATTATTAACGAAAAATAGGGACAGAATGTCGCGCCTCGCTGGATGGTGACGTTCGGCAGGTGCCCCGATCTAAACGCATCGATATAGCAGGGAGAAAAGTTCGTGATTAACGAATAGAAACGCTATACCGACGCGTTTGGGTCGGTAATAACCTATAGTTGTTACCGGTGGTAGCTGGATAACTTTCTTATAAATATCAAAGTCATGAGGGGTCACATTACCAACAGACAGCCATAATATGGACCATTTATTTTAAAAGTAGTATAAGTCCATTTAAAATCAAACAATTAGAGAAGGACAAATTTCCATATATTTTAATGTGAACTTTTTATTTATATCCTTTTCTCAGCTTTTTTTAGAAAAATGGACTTACAGCACTTTCAAAATAAGCAATATGTAGCACACCTTCCTCTACTTTGTATAAGGTTTTGTTTTAATACAGATGCCAATCGAAATTCCGAGAGACTACACTGCATCGGATCTCGACGAAGAGCATCGCGTGGCTTATTGGAGGGAAGACATTGGCATCAATCTTCACCACTGGCACTGGCATTTGGTTTATCCGTTTGACGGCGACATTAGAATCGTCAACAAAGATCGACGTGGCGAATTATTTTACTATATGCACGAGCAGATAATGGCTAGGTTAGCGATGCATACCGGATTCATATACATATGTATAT
The DNA here is from genome assembly GCA_023838395.1 of Holcopasites calliopsidis. Taxonomy (NCBI): domain Eukaryota; kingdom Metazoa; phylum Arthropoda; class Insecta; order Hymenoptera; family Apidae; genus Holcopasites; species Holcopasites calliopsidis. The sequence goes on from JALHAQ010000048.1 coordinate 417,176, forward strand.
GAAAATTCTTTATAAGAGTAGAAGTCGAGGACAGCTCCGTTAATAACATTCACAACAGTGGCCGATTCGATTGCGTATCTAATCACATGAGAACGATTAAATTATCACAAGATAATTGCTGTTTCAGAAGTCAGTCTTACCGTCGTTGGCGTCACTAAAGTTCGTTCACCGAGATGAGTCGGTAAAGCACGTGGCCAGGACAGGAGCGTCTTCACAACTTTCAGATACTGTAGCACTTTACCGGGGGGGGGGGGGGGGATTCTGGGAATGGGTACCACAAAAGTTTTGTATACAGGGTGTAACGTAAAAGGTGCAGGAGCCGGAAGTGGGAGATTCCTGAGGCGAAACGGAACAACTTTTTCCTTTGCCAAAATGTCGTCTCAGGCTTTGATTTTAAATTGTTAACGAAAAACACTGAGCAATCAGAGCGCGCGTAGGGCCCGCGCTCAGGAACGGTCCACGGCGCAGCGTTCTAGGTAGCGACGTTCGACCGGCGCCCCGAATAGTACGCGCCGGTATAGCACGAAGCAAAAGTTAACATCGAATTATTCATTATTAATTAATGGAAATTAACTAAAATATAAATGAAATTAATTTGCCGTTATCAATTGAACAAAAAAGTATTAGAACGGACTAACTAACGTGTCTATCCAGTACAGCGTACGTTAAATTTTAAACAATTCGCCAACAATTCAAATGAGGCTTACCCGTTTCTCCAAAAATAAACCTGCTTCGACGAAAATAGGTATCTGTGTCATTCTACCGATCCTGACCATTGTAAGTAGGTATCCCGTAGTGCAAGACAGCTGATGTTACGGCCAGGTCAGCGAACTCACTTTATTTGACAAAACTTACTACCTACACGGAAACTATCACTGGGTTATTCTACCGACCCTGGCCACTCGAAGAATTTCGTTTTACAAAATTTTCATTATTGCACGATCACTGTAACTTTACGCTTTAAGATTTGAACTTATCAAATCAGTTGTTCGCACGTATGAATAATTGGTTGCCCCGAAAGGGGCCGATTGTTTTTAACTTTGAAGGGGCTAGATACGGCCGCTGCTACTACCGAATGCACTTTTCCACGTTCGCCAATTTCGTTGTCTTGTTCCCAAGCGGGTAGTAACTCACAAGCTTTGCGTCTTAGAAGTCAACTCTTAATTTATTCAAAGTAAAAACAGCAATTACAGTACCGGAGAGATCTTTACTGCTGGGCATTCGGATTGATTCTGTCTTGAGAAACTGTGACGCGCTTTGCAACGGTGAACAAGGGGTAGTTGGAAAAATGTTATACGGGAGAGTTACGGGTCACCACGGGAGGACCGGTTTATAGTGGAAAGACGCTTGAAGCCCACGTGCCGGCCAGCAAAGTTTTTCGGTTCCCAGGAACCGCGGCCGTGGCGAATTTAAAGAACATACTTTCTAGTCGCTGGGAAAGCGCTGTAACAGTTCAAGGCACTGTTACATGTCTTTTACTACATTCTTTGTAATGCTATACCTTTCCGGCGACTGGGAAATGTCTTCACTAAGTTCATCACGGCCGAGTTTTCTGGGAACCGAAACAATCTGCTGGTTAGCACGTGGGCCTTTTCACCATAAAGCGCGCCTCCCGTGGCGACCCGTAACTCTCCCCTATAACATTTTTCCAACTACCCCTTGTCCACCGTTGCAAACCGCGTCACAATTTCTCACGACCGAATCAGTCCGAATGCCCAGCAGTAAAGATCTCTCCGGTACTGCAATTGCTGTTTTTACTTTGAATAAAATAAGAGTGAACATCTAAAACGCAAAGCTTGTCAATTACTACCTGCTCGGGTACAAGACAACGAAATTGCCGAACGTGGAAAAGTGTATTCGGTAGTAGCAGCGGCCGTATCCAGCCCCTTCAAAGTTAAAAACAATCAGCCCCTTTCGGGGAAACCAATTATTCATACGTGGGAACAACTTATTTCGTAAACTCAAATCTTGAAGAGCAAAGTGACAGTGATCGTTCAATGATGGAAATTTTGTGAAACGAAGTTCTTTCACTGTTGCAACCGAGACATCGGCTGCTGTGCACCATGTGTTTGTTCTTCGAGTGGCCAGGGTCGGTAGAATAACCCAGTGATAGTTGCCGTGTAGGTAGTAAGTTTTGTCAAATAAAGTGAATTCGCTGACCTGGCCGTAACATCAGCTGTCTTGCAATACGGGATACCTACTTGCAATGGTCAGGATCGGTAGGATGACACAGTGACCTATTTTCGTCGAAGCAGGTTCATTTTTGGAGAAACGGGTAAGTCTAATTTTAATTGTTGGCGAATTGTTTAAAATTTAACGTACGTTGTACTGGATAGACACGTTAGGTAGTCCGGTCTAATACTTCTTTGTTCAATGGATAACGGCAAATTAATTTCATTTATATTTTAGTTAATTTCCATTCGAGAATAATAAATACTTCGATGTTAACTTTTGCTCCGTGCTATACCGGCGCTTACTATTCGGGGCGCCGATCGAACATCGCTACCTAGCACGACGCGCCGTTGCCCGTCCCTGAGCGCGGGCTCTACGCACGCTCTGAATAGCCAGTGTTTTTCGTTAACAATTCAAAAACAAAACCTGAGACGACATTTTCGAAAAGGAAAAAGTTGTTCAATTTCGCCTCAGGAATCTCCCATTTCCGGCTCCTACACCTTTTACGTTACACCCTGTATATATGAGAGATATCACGCATAATTAACCTTACCAACCAGGAAGGAGTAGTTGGAAATTATTTTATTAGCACAGACTTTCACATTTGCTCTCCACTTTGAAAATGTCTGAATATGTCCTTCTGTGTGCGGATATTTATTTCAAATTTTTAGGAAATACTATTCAAGTAACATATAATAAGATGTACATATTAGTTTTTTAATGAAACTTAATTCCATAAATCAAAAAATGTTCAGATTTTTCTTATTTTTCAATCGCTCAGGGATATATAACCCCTTAAGGACAGCATATAAATAACAGTACTATGAATTTTATCGGATTATTACGGTTCGGCGGCTTACTAAAAGCAGCCCGTACTATAAACCCGAGAAGTCAAGGAAGACTCCAGCAAAGCACCATGTAAACCCGCTCCTGAACTTGAGATCGGGCAGCCAATAGCCGCAGTCTGCACTTTGCGCGCGTATGTTTCGTTGACGTTCACTGACGCGTCTCGCTAAACGAACTATCGGTGGGGGCCAGTGTTCCGTTGACCCTTCCCCCAAAACGTAGGCTGCCCGCTATAAGTGCCCAATAGGTGGGAGGGTTTTGGGTGAAAGTTAGGGAATCTGGCCCATCCAAAACAAAAATCCTAGTTATGCCGATGCTTACTAATACAAAAAGCATATTGTAATGCAAATTGGACTTTGTCTCCAGATACAATGCTGAACGCTTATGCAATCGACTTCCACGAACGAAGCGTTTCATCAACTGGCGCGAACCGATTCCAGAAGCTTACTTCCCGAAGTTAGACTCCCTCCTTTCCAGTCGGACGTGGCCAGCGCGGCCCGTCGGTGCCGTCCTTAAGGACGTCAACCGCGAAGTGGATGAACTGGTTTTCGACATCCAAGATCTCGAAAGATGGCGTGATCGAATTTACGAGGCTATCCACAAAGGATATGTTGTCAATATGGAAGGCGAAAGGATAATATTGACCGAGAAAGATGGGATCGACGTACTTGGAAATATTATGGAGGCCAGCATTCTGTCTCCCAATCGAAATATTTACGGTGATCTTCATAACTATGGTCACATGGCCATTGGTTACGTCCACGATCCGGATCATCGTTTCTTGGTATGGCTTTCAAGAGTGTCCGATCTTAATTGTGCGCAAAGTTATCTGAACTACTACATGCAGTGCGAAGCAGGACTTGTGAAACAGCCCAGACAAAGCAGTAGACTCTGACACAGGCCAGCAGTCTTGTGTCTCTATCTCGCTTGGTATACAGAGCGTAACGTAAAAGGTGTAGGAGCCGGAAATGGGAGATTCCTGAGGCGAAACTGAACAACTTTTTCTTTTGCCAAAATGTCGTCTGAAGCTTTGTTTTTGAATTGTTAACGAAAAACACTGAGCAATCAGAGCACGCGTAGAGCCCGCGCTTAGGGACGGTCCACGGCACGGCGTGCTAGGTAGCGACGTTCGACCGGCGCCCCGAACTGTACGTGCCGGTATAGCACGGAGCAAAAATTAACATTGAATTATTCATTATTAATTAATGGAAATTAACTAAAATATAAATGAAATTAATTTGCCGTTATCCATTGAACAAAAAAGTATTAGAACGGACTACCTAACGTGTCTATCCAGTACAACGTACGTTAAATTTTAAACAATTCGCCAACAATTAAAATTAGACTTATCCGTTTCTCCAAAAATGAACCTGCTTCGACGAAAATAGGTCACTGTGTCATCCTACCGATCCTGACCATTGCAAGTAGGTATCCCGTAGTGCAAGACAGCTGATGTTACGGCCAGGTCAGCGAACTCACTTTATTTGACAAAATTTATTACCTGCACGGCAACTATCACTGGGTTATTCTACCGATCCTGGCCACTCGAAGAACTTCGTTTTACAAAATTTTCATCATTGCACGATCACTGTAACTTTACGCTTCAAGATTTGAACTTATCAAATCAGTTGTTCGCACGTATGAATAATTGGTTGCCCCGAAAGGGGCCGATTGTTTTTAACTTTGAAGGGGCTGGATACGGCCGCTGCTACTACCGAATACACTTTTCCACGTTCGGCAATTTCGTTGTCTTGTTCCCGAGCAGGTAGTAATTGACAAGCTTTGCGTTTTAGAAGTTCACTCTTATTTTATTCAAAGTAAAAACAACAATTGCAGTACCAGAGAGATCTTTACTGCTGGCCATTCGGACTGATTCTGTTGTGAGAAATTGTGACGCGGTTTGCAACGGTGGACAAGGGGTAGTTAGAAAAATGTTATACGGGAGAGTTACGGGTCGCCACGGGAGGAGCGGTTTATGGTGGAAAGGCCCTTGAGGCCCACGTGCTAACCAGCAGATTTTTTCGGTTCCCAGGAAACTCGGCCGTGATGAACTTAGTGAAAACATTTTCCAGTCGCCGAAAAAGGTATAGCATTACAAAGGATGTAGTAAAAGACATCTAACAGTGTTTTGAACTGTCCCGTTCGCAGTCCCGTCCGCAGCGCTTTCCCAGCGACTAGAAAGTGTCTTCATTAAATTCGCCACAGCCGTGGTTCCTGGGAACCGAAAAACTCTGCTGGCCAGCACGTGGACCTCAAGGGCCTTTTCACCATAAAGCGCGCTCCCCGTGACGACCCGTAACTTTCCCTTATAACATTCTTCGAACAGCCCCTTGTCCACCGTTGCAAAGCGCCACACAATTTCTCAAGACAGAATTAGTCCGAACGCCCAGCAGTAAAGATCTCTCCGAAGCTGTGATTACTGTTTTTACTTTGAGTAAAATAGGAGTTAACTTCTAAGACACAAAGCTCGTGAGTTACTACCCGCCCGGGAACAAGACAACAAAATTGCCGAACATGGAAAAGTGTATTTAGCAGTAGCATCGGCCATATCGAGCCCTTTCAAAGTTAAAAACAATCGGCCCCTTTCGGGGCAACCAATTATTCATACGTGGGAACAACTTATTCCGTAAACTCAAATCTTGAAGAACAAAGTGACAGTGATCGTGCAACGATGGAGATTTTGTGAAATGAAGTTCTTTCACTGTTCCAACCGAGACATCGGTTGTTGTGCACCATGTGTTTGTTCTTCGAGTGGTAAGGATCGGTAGAACAACCCAGTGATAGTTGCCGTGCAGGTAATAAATTTTGTCAAATAAAGTGAGTTCGCTGACCTGGCCGTAACATCAGCTGTCTTGCACTACGGGATACCTACTTGTAATGGTCAGGATCGGTAGGATGACACAGTGACCTATTTTCGTCGAAGCAGGTTCATTTTTGGAGAAACGGGTAAGTCTAATTTTAGATGTTGGCGAATTGTTTAAAATTTAACGTACGTTGTACTGGATAGACACGTTAGTTAGTCCGTTCTAATACTTTTTTGTTCAATTGATAACGGCAAATTAATTTCATTTATACTTTAGTTAATTTCCATTAATTAATATTGAATAATTCGATGTTAACTTTTGCTTCGTGCTATACCGGCGCGTACTATTCGGGGCGCCGGTCGAACGTCCCTACCTAGCACGACGCGCCGTGGACTGTCCCTGAGCGCGGGCTCTACGCGCGCTCTGAATGGCCAGTATTTTTCATTAACAATTCAAAAACAAAGCCTCAGTCGACATTTTGGCAAAGGAAAAAGTTGTTCAGTTTCGCCTCAGGAATCCCCCATTTCCGGCTCCTACACCTTTTACGTTACACCCTGTATAACCCGAGACTGCTTCGCAATGAGGATCCCTCTCGGTGAGCCGTCAGTTTTAGCTGAGTTCAGAGGTCCCTCACAGCGAGAAACTTACGGTCTTGCACAGAAACGAGACAGACTATAGAGAGAGGTTTAAGTTGAGGCAACCATGCGAGGCAGTCCTTGGTTGCATGGGTTGCTTCGCGCGCCAGCCTCCCATTGTGTCTACCCACCCTTATACAGCGGAAGTGTCGTATCCACATTGGAGTTCGCAAACAGCTGGCGAACGGTGACAGAATTGTTCACTGACGGCTTGTGAGCAGTTCGTTGTATTATGCGTTGCTCAGAAAAAGGAATGCGAATCAGACTGGCTGCATTCCCACCTCTTCCAACGCAATCACAAAAGTGAGGCTTATGCATTCTCCAGTCGAAAAACGGAGCGAACAAAATAGCCCCTGTACCGTCTCGCAGGTCACCTTTTGAGCAACGGATAATAGACCTCGATTGAAAACATACATACAAAATGCTTCCTATTAGTTTTTTAACCTTAAGGAATTCGGCACGATTGTCTAAATACCGTTTTGATGCAGTTGGTTCGAAATCAAAGAAGTTTCAAAACGACCCAATCTGATTCCCGCTAGTGCAAATAAACGCGCAATTAATCGTCGATGTCATTTCTTTGCTTCTAGGAAACTTTTAGTATCATGGCTGATACTGCCACTGACATGAGGGACCCCATGTTTTACAGATGGCATGCTTTCGTGGACGACGTTTTTCAAGAACATAAAAACACATTACCAGAGTACGCCGCACAACAGGTTTGATATTTCAAGAATTTTGTTCCAAGCAATGTAGCAATTTACATAACTTCTTTGCTTCGCCCGCTGACAACGCAATATGCTCCTAACATTGTTGTATAAAATTTCTCATTTACAGTTGAACTTCCCAGGCGTTGAAATAGCAGATATCAAGTTAACAACCAATCAGCAGCCCAATGTCCTAAATACTTTTTGGACCAAGAGTGACATAGATTTGTCCCGTGGGCTTGACTTTACACCGCGTGGTCCGATACTGGTCCGATTTACCCACTTGAATCACGCGGATTTCGTATACACAATAGTCGTCAATAATCGCAACAACGCACCACGAAGAGGCACTGTACGCATTTTTCTTGGCCCCAAGCAAGACGAGCGTGGACTTCCGTTCTCTTTCAGACAACAGAAGAACTTGATGATCGAAATGGACAAGTTCACTGTAACACGTATGTTAATTTATAATTATAATACCGAATTACAATTATGCACGGTCAGATCGTACTAAAACCCTGACGGTTGCACGATATAGCTCCACTATTTCCCCCTCATTCTCTGTCTCGGGCTCAGCGTATTGTTTTTTATGCTCGCGGTATCCATTTAAAGTGCCAAGTCCCACCATCGATGCTCGATGAACTGCGTGTGCATCTCGCTTCCCCTTCGCTATATATATTCTGGTACTTTATCTAAGTGTTCTCGAGTCAATTCCTGGGAGAAGAACGCTATCCTATACGTGAGAATTTTACTGCTGGGTCACGAATTGTAGAAATGCAAATTAAAGTGGGCACTGCTGTATGTGTCTTGCTATATTAGTGTATTGCAGTTACTGCATAGTTTAATGCCCGATTTAAGTGTTAATATACCATTAGTATGTTTTCATTGTTTTGTGAATTTGCCTACAGTCCGACCAGGGCGAAATAATATAGAACGCAAATCGACGGAATCCTCGGTTACCATACCCTTTGAAAGAACTTTCCGGAACTTGGATAACAACAGACCGTCAGGCACTACTCCTCTAGATCAGTACAACTTCTGTGGCTGTGGCTGGCCGCAACATTTGCTGGTACCTAAGGGAAACAAGGAAGGCTACCCGATGGATTTGTTCATTATGGTTTCCGACTTCACCGGCGACGCTGTAAGTACGAGACACGGCAGTACTGCCGTATTTAGGCCCACGCCAATTGTACTATTCGCGTCCAGACTGCAGTTTCCTGAGACAGCACAGGGGTAAAACGTGTACGCAGCGCTCCCCACTTGTAACGCCAGAAGCTCGAACCTGATAGGTTACGACGTACACTTTGTTTGTCAATATGCGTGAGCACAGTATAAAAATAGCCAGCAGCAACACTCCGTATCAGTTCCTTTGATGCTGCTATCCGAAGTTACGTGACAGGCAGCCACGTTCTTGGTATAGTAGCACGCGATATTCTGATTGGTCATTGCTACTCTACAACATGACGCTGCGTGGCGTGAAAACATAGATGCTATGGAGGGCAACTGACGCCATACTGTCAGTAGTAATACGGGGCATGCGCTGTAGCATCTCTCGTACACGATTTTGAGGGAGCGTCGCTACTGGTTATTCCTATACTGTGGCGCGATGATACAGATATGTAATTGGTTCCAATTCTTCTAATTGTAATAAAACAATTGGGCACCAGGTTTTCAACCAGACCCCAGATGTACAGGCTGATCCACTCGCTAGGAGACATAAAGGAGATGCCAAAAAAGGACGACGCAACAATAACCCTGCAGGCAGATTCGCGCGGCCCTGAATCAGGTATAATTGTCGCAGAAGAGTTTTCGGCTATTAACGGAAAAATTGCGGACGAAAATTTACATGCACTAAACTTGTTACATCATCTTCGTTTAGATTCCGTAGGAAGACACTTGCGGCATTTTATGTAAAAAGATGGTGTAAAAAGCTGAGTGCATGTAAGTTTTCGTATGCAATTTTCCCACTGATGGTCGAAAGCGCTTCTGCGACAATCATACCTGATCCATGGCTGCTTTTAATTTTGTGCCTCTTTTGGCAATATAAGGTCCAACTTTTTCTACAATGTACTTCACCTGTACAGCATCCATACACACAGAATTACGGAATTGCTGCGCTTCTTTGATTTGCAGCTCTTTTATTAGATTTGAATGTATTCCTAGGTCTTCTCTCCATTCAATCTACAGCTTTACCCAGCAACTTCTTTTTGTCACCTATCTTTTCTTCAAAATTGCGTATGCAATCACAATTGCGCTAAATTTCCGCTTGTCCATGTTCACTCTTTTGCTGTTCGAAAGAAACTACAGAAAGTCAGAAAAAACACATAATGAAATCTATTCTTCTACTTAGAAATTTGGTAAGCACATGTCGTCGCAGGCTGCATCCTTGTGTCGGAAGTAGGGATAGGCGACTCTCACGTCGACACGGTTACGAGAGTTCGACGGTATAGTAAACTCTTGGAGAGGCTTCTAGTGGCTGCCCGGCAGTCAAAACTCTAGGGGTTGCTCTCAAGTGGACACACACCCGAAAGTAACTGTCGCGTTAACTCGTTCGAGATTCTCTCAAGTGGATACTTAGCTTTATACAGGTTGCACGGCTACATGCGGGCAAAAGTGAAAGGAGTAATATTAAAATAAGGCGGAAAATAGAATGAAATATTTTTCGATTAAGGTTTTGTTTTCGAGAAAATTGAGTTTGAGAATTCATTGGGTCTATGTGTACTAACGTAGCTACAACCTGGTAAAACTGGAAATTGTGGTAAAACCTAAAAGATGATGCTTCATGTGAAAATGTGTCGATGACAACGAATACAATTTTTTTATACTACGCTTCGTTTACAAGGAAAGTGGGTTCCTTCAAACTCAATTTATTGATTTTCATATTGATTTTAAATTTATTTATTATTGATTTGCAACTTGTTTTGACATGAAGAATCACATTCTTTTTGGTTTTTCCGCGATTGACAGTCGTACCAGGTTGTACGTTCTTTAGTATACCTGCAATCGACAAATTTTCAAACTCAATTTTCTCGGAAACGAAACCTCAAACGAAAAAAATGTACTCTGTTTTTTCGTCTTATTTTAGCCTATAGAATTGCCCTTTTCATTGTTGCCCAGATGTAGCTGAACATCCTGTATATGTAACCGTCGCTCGACTTTAGTTTCTGAGATATTTGCAAAAATAAGTTCAATACATCATAGTTGCAACGTTTCTGACACATTTGTATTAGTTTTCGTTAGGTTTGAGTTATGTATGCGAGAGCAGGGTTGCTATGAGAGATACGAAGACCCTCCCTGACCCACGTTTTCACCTTAGAATGTGCCATTTTTAGTTACTAAATCAGGTTAGTTTTGGATTAGAAGATTTTTAATTATAATTACCATTAAATCAGAGAAAGGGTATAGCTGGATAGGGGGGTCAAAAGTGTCCCTACACCAAATCGATTTGCCATGGGTCATTCGATAGCTTATCAAAAAAGTACAATGTATGTCAAGTTTCAGATCGGTATCTCGACTAGGGGGATAGTAATTGGCAAAAATAAAAAATCATATTTTTCATCAATTTCTCTCGTCTGCGTGTATGAAAAATTTTGAAAAATATCAGAGGTCCTTTAGTTAATCAGCCACACATTATAGGATTTTGTTCAGATCTTTAAATTGAAAAACCAATTTGTGAAAAATAAAAAACGCAAAAAAATGATGAAAAATGCCGGTTCGGGAATGAAGGAGTCGTTGTACTAGATTCATATTTTTTGAGTAAGTACATATTATTGATACTACTATACTGAATTTTTTTCAGATTTTTCGGTTTGGTGCGCCATAGCTTAAAAAAATCAAAAACTACCTTTTTTCTTGTTTCTTGCGTGCCACAGTCACTTATACAGCGTATTTTCGTACATTCTTGATCAAATAAATGTTTTATGCAATGCTCAACGTTTTTATATACAGCAAACAAACACAGGAACTAATGAAACCAAGTTCAATGTTAGGCTTGGGGGTATTTGTTCTGTGGTCGGCATGATCGGTCGGCCGCCTATATCACGTCGCAACTTCCAAAAAGCGCCTTTAATTTGACATTTGCAGAAAGAGATAGCAAAAAGTAGAGTACTTTTATTACCCTAACAGACACTAGGCTGCCATTAGCGCAACTAATGGCAGCAACACCAGCCAAAACTGGTGGCTTTTTTTGAAAGCCGTAGGAGAGCATACGAGAACGTCTTCTTTTATAGCCACTTCACTTAGACAAATTTCTCTTTACCAAAACCGTAAAATCGCGAGCCGCTAGTTCGATACAACTTACACTGTGAACAGTGTAAGCGACTGTGGTCGCCACTTGGGTTTTAATGTGGCGCTGCATGCCGACGGCCAAACTTGGCTGCACTTCGGCCGGTACAACATGTTGAGCTGCCTGATTTGGCTATCAGGGCATCTCCTTCGATTGGTTTCTTGTTTTAACAATAAAATGATGCTGAACAATGAACTGCATAATTAGTTTTGCGAGCACTGTATTGCAGGATATTGGCTTCAGTGTCAAGCTCGAACATACATAGTTTTGTAAGAGATGTTAATGCATGTAAACACACATCGAAGTAAAAGCATTGGCGGGGAAGGGTCTCCGCCTCTCCCCTGTACATGCGCATCCCCGTATATCTAATCCAAACGTAACAAAAACTGTTAATAATATGATATATACTATGGAACATTTTTTTGCGCATATCTCAGAAACTAAAGCCGAGTGACAGTAACGTGTATAAGAAAAAGTTGTTCAAGGATGTCATCATTGTCGACATATTTCGAGATCATTGACATCGACAGGGAGTACCCTTTCGTAAACAATCACCCATTGTAATACACAATAATTGTACACTTTTATAAATTCAACAATACCGAAGTTCTGATATTACGGCGAAATATGATAATTATAAAAAACAATATTGATAGAATTAAGGCTGTAATCCTTCACTTTGGGCTTATGATACTCAGGTGGACCAAGGCGAGTCGGACAGTTGCAAGGATGCTGCGAGTTATTGTGGAATAAGGGATCAGAAGTACCCTGACGCACGTGCCATGGGATACCCATTCGATCGTCAACCCCGTTCAGGTGTTGAAACTTTGGCCCAGTTCCTCACCGGGAATATGGCTGTGACGGAAGTAACTGTTCGCTTTGCGGATACGGTTGTACCCAGATCCAGATTTGACGGCATGGGCAATACGTTAACTTTTGTTTAATGATACGAGTCTACGGATCGTCTATTCGGTCATGTTTTTTTTATTATTGATTTATGGAAATATCTCGTTGCTTATTGAAAAATTGATCTAGAACAGAGGTTCACAAACTTATTTGACCTACTATCCCCCTTTTCGGAAAAATAATTACTCAGCGCCCCCTTGGTTTTTCAACATTTTCTTATTTTCTCTTTATCCAGTGCGTTCCAGTGCTCTTCAGAGGGCGGTATCTCTGATCTAGAATGAACTAGCTGTATCTACTTTCCTTTTGGTAAACGTCAGAGTATGCTTTTTTATCTATGCTTTGTATGACCTATTTAAATAATCTTTTATAACGTCGGAGAGGTATTATAAAAACATTGCAACTGTCTTCGTTAGGTTAGTTCAACCTTAATGTGTATGTTTGCTTTACACTGTTTAAGACGAAACTAAAAAAAAGAATTGTATTTATATTTGCTGTAAGCGATCATGCGTAGTCGTTTGAATTCCATAAAAAGGAGGTGGAAGCTATGTATTGCCTACGTATACTTTATTCTACTGTTAGTCTTACGGCATTATTGATTGTTGAGTTGTAAAATTTCACTAACGTTTCTTTTATTATAATTAATCATGAATACCGATACAATTGTATTAAATTTATTGCATATGTAAAATAAAAAAAATAAATAACTTACATTCAACATAAATTTGTGTAGTAACTACACACAGTCTTTAATTGTCACGTTTGCTTATGTTTCTTTTTATTTTTGCGAGGCAGAAACAATTGAAAGGGACCTTACTATTCTTTCCAGGCATCTGATCGCTGATAAGATATTAGGCTTACACAACGATATAATTTGTCATCGGTTTACTGTGCAGCCTCTGTTTACCAATGGATACGCAAAACTAGCAGTGTCGGCAGATATTTTTATTTTTGGAGTAAGCGATGGACTGCTCGTAAATACTAATAGTACCTGTAAGTTACGCTTTGCGACAACTAGTTTGAACACTGGAAACATAATACATAACCTCCCCAATAGCCAGTTGAATGCCAATTGCTAACCAGTTCGCAGCAACACTCGCCAAAATCGAGCAACGTTTGGTTAGGTTAGGAACCCTCGTTGGGGCCAAATTGGCCTTGTTCGTAGGGTACGTTGTTGCCAACACGGAAGGTAACAAGAAGCCGCTTTCGCCATTTAAATCAAGGGTATCGAACAAGGAGAATCGATACTCCGATACCCCTGATTTAAAATGTGACCATCGGCTGGCCGCCTATCGAGTGCTGTGTTAGCATCAACATACGCCGCGAACAGTTGGTCGTCGCCTAGCTGCCAATTTGGCACCGAAAGTCGACTATGCGACCGTTGCTCGACTTTGGCCGCTAAAATGTGTACTCCGGACAGGCTTGGCTATCAGGCTATGACTCATAACTTTGAATGTGTATTCAACGTTTATTTAAAAACTGCATCGTAAGTATTACAACTATTAGATGTCATTTTACATACATTTTATTAATATAATCTACGGATAGCTAAATGTTCTCCGGTGTTTTCAAATCTTCGAGATATGAGACCAAAATCCTCCAACCGGCTCCGCCAGGAAGTTGATCGGTGACAACTTCAATGGAAGTTTCGTTTTCGTTGATAATTCTAATTTGTAGCTCCTCAGCAAAGTAGCCAAGCAAGATTTCACCGTCATAATCGCTATTCTCATCCCTACGCACATCCTGGGCCCTTCGCCAAAGGGAAGGAACGTCATCTTATCTATTGACTGTTTCCTGTCCTCGTTAAACCGTTCCGGATCGAAAACCTCCGAGTCGACCCAATACTTTGGATCGTGTTGCAGCGCGTAAAGTGGTATAACGACTTCGTCACCCGGTTTCACGCGATGGCTAATCCCATCCGATCCTCGCAACTCGAATTCTTCCGTGCACAGTTTGTTCATGACACCCAGGGCTGGATAACACCTCAGAGATTCGTTGATCACCTGATCCATGTAGGTCATCTCCTTCAACGCTTCAAACGTTAGCATGCCCCCGTGTTTCGCGATTGTGTCTTTCACCTCGCGTCTGAGCTTCTCTTGGACATCTTGGTGGACAGATAGTTGATGTCCAATGAAGCTAAGGGCGATGCTGGTTGTCTCGAAGCCATCGGTGAAGAGGGAAAACACGAGCGCGACTATGTCCTCGTCTGACTTCCGCTCTAGTTTTTCGGGGGCAATCATTAGTTGGAGGAAATCGCTCCCGGACATCGACCCTTTTCGTCTGCGTCGCAAAATTTCTGTAACCACCCGCCTGAAGCGCACGTCCGCCTCCCTCGGCACGAATCTAAACTTGAGGAAAGAATTGATGTGCGGAAGGAAAAGCGTGACAAAGGTCGAAAGTCCTCCCAGGAAGGTCGGTTTAAAGATCAAATGACCGATCCGGTCGAACGCGTAGGGATGCACTTTATCCTCGAAGCAAAGACCCTCGATGCTCAAGCCAGCGCTTGCCACAACCTCGCCAGTGAATTTTGAAAAAAGATACTTCAGTTCGACCTCGTACTTATCGTTCGGCCTCAGTCGCTTGTCCAGAAAATCCTCGAGCTTTTTGCACACTCCGCAAACGGCTGCGAAAAGCATCTTTAACCGTATGTTGGAGAACGCAGAGGTCAGACGTTTCCTCGAGGTCATCCATACCTCCCCATTTGAGAAAAAGGGGTTCTTGGCCAGCAGTTTATCAACGTTCGGTTGAATTTTAATGCCGTTCTCGTTGAAAGACGAGAAATTGCTCTGCAACAAGACTTTTACCAAATTGGGCTCACAAATCACCAGCACCGGCTTCGTTGCCTTGTATATTCCAATCATGCTGCACCCTTGGGCTTCGTTATACACTTTCGTGATTAAATCGGTGAAATTTATTTTCGTTATAAATACGGGCAATATATGCCCTATAAGTGGTAAGAATCCTTTGGCGGTGGGGACTCCGTTTCTTTCCCAAAATGTGTACGTTTTGTGCAGCCAGAAGCACAGTAGCACCGCTGCGCTCGCAAGTAGTGTTAAAAACGCAGAGTCCATTTTTTCCATTCTGCGAAGTGCGGGTTGAAATGGGAACGATGTCGTCTAGTTGCTACCCCGAGCGATACTACGCAATAATGTGCGTTGCCTTTTGTAAAATAGCTAATGTACGGCATGGTAATGATAAAAGTGCGAATCCTACGTTACGCAGGCGTCAACTGCAAAAATGAAGTGGGGTGTTCACATACGATTTACACTGTCACCTTTGTAAGCGTGAAATACAGGATGTCTCATGTAAAACAGGCAATCTAAATATCTCTTCTTAGCTTCAACGACACGAAATCTACGCGCGATTCAATAGCATTGAAGAAAATAAAATTATTGCAAGAAAAATCTTTTCAAGGTCATTTTAATGGAGTCTTTCAGCCATCGTGACTTTTCTTACAATACATGCACATTTCTTCTCCTTTTGCGTACTTTTAGTAATATTAAATTCTGTATAATGTGTTCTTTTGTGCAATCCCTAGGTGGCATTTGACTCCCAAAATTAAAGTAAGGTGTGTGTATACATTTGTATGGAGATCTCAGGATTCAACAGGTGGCAAGTCGCAACTGTCGACTAGCCTGTTCATTATCGTACCAATTAATCTAAAACACCTGACTCTTACCAAATTGCTAAGGTAATCCGTTATTTACTTTCTTATCAAGATAATTAGTGCTGAAAACATGGCATTCCTCCGGGACTATGCATTGTCTAAAACGAACAATAGCTGATCGCAAATATTCTTTCGAATATTTGGCGACTAATGGCAGTGCAAGGTACTCAAGTATTGTGCAATACGATATACAGCATGTAAGGGGAAGGGGGTACGGCAAGGATGCTTAGCAAAAATGGCTATAAAACATTGGCCCAGGGCTTATTTTGTAGTTAAAACTTCAAGGACCATAAAAATATGTTGGTCTAAGTTTAAACCCGCGATGGCCTTCATGGAGGAATTTGCAGAAAAAGATTTTGTTTACAATTTTCATGATAAAAAATTACTTTTTTCGGGTAACAAAAAATGCATTGCCATAGGCCGAAGCTTCTAGATTAGAATGGGAAAAAATATCGTATTCGGTTCAGTAGTTTCCGAGATAAAAATTCAAAAGCACAGCCTGTGTTCTCAAAACTTGTAAAATTCGGAGGTCCGTATTTTTTAAACAATTTCGAAAAAAGTTAAATAATGACTTAAATCCCTCTTAATTTCACATGAACTACAATATATCTCATTTAGAACAAAATCCCCGATGTCAAGGTCAAAAGGAGATCGATTCGACAAGGAATTACCCAAAAGATAAATGGTGATCAACTATTCACAGCATATATTGTATCGAACTAGCGGCTCGCGATTTTGAACTTCGTGCAAAGAAAAATTCGTCCAAGTGAAGTGTCTATGAAAGAAGCCGTTCTCCTGATGGGAACGGTTAAAGATGGCTTCGTGTTGGGAACCAACAAAATATTGCAAAAAGTTGATCGCCATTTAGGTTTTAATGCGGCGCTGCATGTCGACCAGCGGCTGTTCACTTGAATGAACCAAATGTTCCAAAAACGGCCGTATACCGTAGTGCCACCTGGTAAGGGGGCCAGACATGGGGTAACTACAATTCAGTATGGCGTATACCACGTGGTACCATATTTTTAAGTAGCTCCAGACCACGCTCTAGCCATAACAGACGCTATGGATAGTAAGTGGAGTTTGTGTACTTTTGAGTTTAAATTTTATGCGAATTTTTAAGAAGTTGATGTAAAAACCTATTTAGGGTGGTTATAAATTGAAGAATAAATAATTAAATTATTTTTATGTAATTATTCTTGAATGAAAAGTTTGAAGTGGTCTTTTTATCTTGATATTTATCTCAATAATTTCTTCAATATTTTAGTTGCAATGAATTGTTTTTCTCACTTATTCTCATATTTTCTTTTATAGCATTTGTTGGATGGCAGCAATTATATTATAAACAGTCCGTAAGTTCGTAATTTCAACGAAGTTAAGCATGGAAATAGTCTACCATAAAAAAACATTGTATTTCGGCAGCTAGCTGCAGACGATAAACCGAGCAAATCCATTTATTGCGGACCAGGCCGATGCCACTCGCGTACCTGAGGGTCGGGAAAAACCCGAATCCGAACACCCCCTAAAATTCGCCCCTTACGCGAGACGTTTGATACACGCCTCCAACTCCTTCCTAATCACTTCCTGCCAATAAACACCTATAGTTCCCCTCTACCAATTTTCAAATAACCAAAAAGTCCCCTCTTCTTATCTATCGCGCCTAAAACAAATTTTTAGAATGTAAAATATAAGTCAGTAGCATCAATAGTAGTCGAGGAGAAACAACCCCAAAAACTCGAGTCAAACTGACAACCGTCGCACTTCGCAATAGTCGCCGAACCGTTTTCCCTTGTACAAATCTTTATAAAAATTTGTATAAACATATTAAGTTGCATGTACAACCTGTACATCTGCACTATCATCATTTTGGGAAATCAGTGCACCATTGAGCTTCCCACCTCCCACTAAACTCAACGTGAGGAATTAACAGCATTCATAATAAGTGGTTCCATGTGTAAGGCCACTTGTGTTGTCCCTGATTGTTCGGGTAAACGTGAAGTTCCTGCACATGAAGTTCCTAAAGTCAAAGATATAGAAAAGGAATGTATCACTGCAGTTAGGAATGACAAGCTACTTTCATCGAGCTATGAGGAATTGGTAAAGCGAAAAGTCTGTTGGGAGACATTTTGCAGAGGAGGATTATGCATAGATATCCAAACCATTACCGATTCTTGAAAAGTGGAGTTATCCCACATGCATTTATTGTTTATTGTTCTTACTAAGTATTATTATTTAATTTATTTTCATGTAATATTAAAACATATATCTGCGCTAAATGAATTCATTTTATTTTAATTCCAGTAAAATTCATGATTTGTCATATCGTCTGAGTTCACTGAGAAAATACGGGGAAAGCGAAGAGACTTTTCATATTTTCCCAATGAATTTGGACAGTATGAGAAATGGCTAAATTTTGTCAGTGGAAACTTTGGACATTAGTTTCGTATTTGAAACCTTCGCTGTAGTACGCCATATAGAATTTTAGTTACCCCATTTCCGGTTCCCTTGCCAGGTGGCGATACGGTATGCATGGGAACGAACACCCCCTGATCATCAGGGCCTGACGTCCATGGCAAAACTTGGCCCGATTTTGCCCGTGTTGCTGTCATTGGTTTCGCTAATAGCAACCCAGTGGCTATTAGGGTAACATTATGCTTATAAAAAAGAAACACTGACCTTGTCTTGCCCCCCCCCCCTCATCTCCTACATCTATTATCTAGTATAAAGTAAAGCTTGTATCCCTTGCACTCTTGCGAAGGCTGTGCGACAGGGTGAGTATTAGGAGAATAATGGAGTGAGGTATTACATTTTATTTACCAGACTCGGTTGAAAAAGATAAATCGAAGTTAACAAGATCTATATTTTAATTAATGTCTACATTACTTGACTTTATTTTAATAAAAAAATGTTTCTTCCATTACGCAAAACAATCAGGCCTGGTAAGTTAACACAACATGCATAAGGCACTTATAATAACGATTATACCGCCTGGGGTAAAAATCTTATCCGATGGAACATCTCCATTATTTGTAACAAAATCGAAAAGAGTTTCAAATAAAATATAAATGTTATCGGCGGGTTCATTAATGGATATAATTAGTATCTTTGTAACTGGAGGCTTAGTGAACATCCGAAAGTCAGCTTTGTCTTCTTACATGGTATCATACATTTTTAATTACACAAATCCACCTAGATCGCAATTTCCCATTTAAAAAAGTATTAAAGTAACATAATTGAAAATTGATTAGTTTAAAAGATATTGCAACTTTAATCTAGTAGAACTCACCATATGCAAGAGACAGAACTCTTCTGTTCATGCTTTCTGTCTTGTATGCTTTCTATTCAATATGTTCTGCATAAAGTTAAATCAATAAACATGGAAATATTTAGCTAAATATAAAATATACGTAATGTAAGAACAAAAGAAAAAATGGAAGCCAACAAAAGCACATGGTATTTTCAGGCTGCACCCATCTAAGTATTAACCATGCCCAACGGAGCTTAACTTTGGTGATCGAACAGAACCCTTTTTCCAAGAATATTTATTAATAAGTATAAATTGCACCTTCATGTATAATCTTAACATATGTTAAACATACACAGTATTACAAATAGTACTTTATTTAAAAGTCTCTGCCTAATCTATATCTTATGCTAATTGTTTCAAACTTATAGTATACCTTAATTTTCTGTTATCTTACTACTACAGAAATGAGGGAATGTGTGAGTAGTTGTATCAATGAGGAGTGATACTGAGCAAACTATTAAATGGTAATAAGCAATTATACTAGTGTTACGCACGGTGAAATTATTTAATAATTTTGATTCATTCGGGAACGTGTCATCTGGGACGACGGTTGGAATTTTCTACAAATGTTTATAATCATGAGACGCGTACGCGACCAAGCCCGCACCTGCACACTTGAGACCCCTCCTAAAAGAAACTCAGACCCTGGGAGAGACAGACCAAATTCCTGGGAGGCGCCAGCCCTACAAGGAATAAACAGAAGACCACCCTCGCAGCGTTCCCACGAAACTGGAGCAACTACAGTTACCCCTTCCACAATTACGAGCCTAATTTTTGTGTATATAAGGACCACGAAATTTTACCAAATCGGGGTGGTCCTGGTCACGCGTTCGTTGCGTTAGTTTCGTTCGTAGTTACTGTTTGGCTTTCATACATCAATCTTCGGTGAGCCCCCGTGTAATTATTATACGTAAAACCCGTGGATTCATTGTACACACTCAATCTTTGTAACTTCCATATCATCTTGAATATACCAGTCATAGTTTTCTCGTAAGTTGTTGTTCCATTGCACCTTCTTCCAATACATAGGAAATCCTCGATTTGAACGGGACCCACAAAGTACATCATAGCCGCTCGTGGTGTACGCACGTTACGAGTTCCTTTACCTGAACCCAACCTGACCATCCGTGTTTATACGGCTACCCGGCGTGTACGTCGGCTGTCCGGAAACACACACCTTCCTTGATTCTGGTGAGCCGGCTACGTGGCGCTTCACACCCGCCAAATAGTCCGGAGATCCGGAATCCTTCCATCTGCGCCTATTGGCTACCTGACGACGTCAGATGTCCAGAGAAGCGCACTCTTTCCCTTTGCCGTGACTCTCGGCTATCCAACGCTTCACAACCGTCGGCCAGTCCTGGGAGAACACGGACCTCTTCCTGGGTCAGTCACTCAAGATTGACCTGCTAACCTACTACCCGAGTATCAGGTGTAACCACAAACCCTAGAACCTTTTCCCGGCCAAACTCGCCAAGCCCTGGCTCGTAACCCTAGTAAGATAATAGGAAATTAAAGTAAACTGTGTGACTGAAACGATATACAGGGTGTAACGCAACCCTCTGCAAATATTTTAAGGGGTGATTCTACAGGCCAAAATAAAACGAAAATCAAGAATGAAAATTCTGCATTTGGGGCTTTGTTAAGAAGATACCGATGTTTTAAAAAACGCGGTGAAAACGCCTGCCGGTAGGCAATTTGACGGGCAGCGGCTCGAGTCCGGCAGCTGCGTTCAGTGGTAATTCGCTACATGGAAGAGAAACCATGACTTACCGCACCGCGTAATCTTACACCCAAAAGGCACACGTTTTACGATGTACAGCATTCAATCTGCTTACTTGTAAAAATCCACATGGGCATATCAACACCCACCCAATGGGATTATCAAGTAAAGAGGGTGATGGCCTTCAATCAACAATTTTCTTCTCAAAAACCAAATACACATACACCACGATTGTCGCGGCCGCGAATGTCTATGCGTACACGCGACTGTCCCATCAGCGAGTGTCCACGATTTGCACTAAACTTATTATTCCAGGAGATGTTCCTCGCGTCCACCATCCGCTTGAAGATAGTGGTTCAACTCTTTCACGCAAGTCGTGTCACAATTTCCGAAAGTCTGTTATTATTGTCAGAGGACATTATCATGTTAGCGTATTTCGCAAATGTACACGAACCTTTGGACATCTGGTACCACTATCACCGCACATAATCAATTGCAAGAAAAAGTAGTTTTAAGATTGGCATTATGTATCTAGAAATTGAAATAATCAAGTTCTAAGAACCAAACTAAATTAAAAAAACGAAAGTAATAACAATAGAAATAAACGCAATATTAAATACTAAAACTTAAAGTACAACTGGAATGTTTAAACCGTTCCGTATTCAACGTCGTACAAGCAGCAACTGTCTCGATCGTCTAGAAATAACGATCAACCGATGCGTGCCGAATCGTCGCGAGTCGTATCTACGGAAAGTGTTTGGAAGTATTTGTTATTCTTTCGGCCGTAGAAAGGGGCAACAGTGTTGCCCTATCGACGACTCGTGACGATTCGGCATGCATCGGTTGAACATTATTTCCAGACGATCGAGGCAGTTGCTGTTTGTACGCTGTTGAATACGGAATGGTTTAAACATTCCAGTTGTACTTTGAATTTTAGTATTCGGCATAGATTTAATATTGCATTTAGTTCTATTGTTATTACTCTCGATTTTTAATTAAGTCTAATTCTTAGAACTTGATTATTTCAATTTCTAGATACACAATCTCAATTTTAAAGCTACTTTTTGTTACAATCGGTTACGTGCGGTGATAGTGGTGGTGCCAAGTGTCCAAAGGGTCGTGTACATTTGCGGAATACGACTACATGATGATGTTCTCTGACAATAATAACAGACTTCCGAAAACTGTGACACGATTTGCGTCAAAGATTGAATCACTGCATTCAAGCGAGTGGTGGACACGAAGTACATCTCCTGGAATAATAAGTTTAGTGCAAATCTTGGAATCGTGATCTTCGTGTGCTGCAAATTTCTGTGTTGAAGGGTGTATTGTGAACCATCACGGACGGGACAATCGCGTGTACGCATAGACACTTGCGGACGGAACAATCGCAGTGCATGTGTATTTGGTTTTTGGGAACGAAATTGCAGATTGAAGGCTGCCGTCACCACACTCTTTACTTGACAATCCCATTGGGCGGGTTTCGATATGCCCATGTGGATTTTTACAAGTAAGCAGGTTGAATACCGTACATCGTAACGCATATGCCTTTTGGGTGTCAGATTTCGCGGTGCAGGTCGGTCATGGTTCCTGCGGCGCCGTAGGGAATGATTGCCACTGAACGCAGCTGTTGGACTCGAGCCTCGCGCGTTAGATTGCCTATCGGCAGACGTTCGGACGCCGTTTTTTTAAACATCGATATCTCGTTAACAAAGCCTCAAACGCAAAATTGCCACTCTTGATTTTCGCTTTATTTTGGCATGTAGAATCACCTCTTCCAATACTTGCAGAGGGCTGTATTACACCCTGCATAATATCCCTTTGCACTCGAGAGGTGACTCTCACTCATCATTTGGTTTGATGCCGCAACTCAAAAGGTGACTTTCGCCCACCACTTGGTTTGCTGCGATAACTATCGATGCGCGGCAGTAAGTGTTTACGTTTAGTTTCTTCGACGCGGGTTCCAACGCTCTTTCTGTATAATCTTATGAAATGTAAAATGACACTCTTTCAAATGAAGATAAGACCTTCTTATCTGAAATCATTAATTTGTGTGTGTAATAATTTTAAGGCACTGGTAAGAAGTGCGTCAAAAAGGCTGCGAAATGTTCTCGAGTTGCTAGTGCGCCACGCGAAAAAGGCTCCGAGTGCACGTTATCTTGGCTTAGCAAGGAAAAGTTATATCTCAGTTCTATTCATGGGTTCTACGGTGATTTGTTCATTTTAAATGCATCTCTTTCTCTCTCTTTTATTTTCTGTATTATTGCCGCACTAAATGGCTCATCCACTCGAACCTCTTCTGAATTTTCGCATAGCTTAATTAACAATGATACAAAACAAGAATACAAAGTTTCGTAAATCGATAAACACCCGTGAAGAAGGTGAATTGAAAATAAAATCTATGGTCCTCTTTATTAATTATTTTTATTAAAATAGCTAGTATTATTGTAATCAGTCATTTCTAGGGATACTAAATTATTATTTTAATCACAGGATAACTTATTATATGAATAAGACGAATTTGACTTAAGGGATCTCCCTAGTGTGTAGCCGGGAAAAAAGCGATCTTTGGGAATTTTTTTAGAAGAAACGCGATATCACATTAATTGGGAACCTTGTATCTGTATTTGTCATATTTACAGAGTATTTACAAATTTTTGTGAATTGAAAATGCAGCGGAAGTTCCGTGTTACAGATCAATAATCAAAACGTATTAAAAAAAACAGTAGGTTTACGGCAATCACGATTACGGCCGTTACAGTGGGTTTGTATCAAATCATCGCCAATTATTTCACCGACAATGTTTACATCAACACCTATTTCGCTGACATTGTATTTACTTACGCATATACATATGCGAAACAGTACTTGTATGTCATTATCGTCTTATTATAAAGTACTAAGGTATAATTATATATTGAAATAATTGTAAAGTTACAAGATAATAACTATACATTGAACTATACAAATTTATAGTTTTTTTATTCATAATTTAGTACTCTATCGAACCATAAGGTCAGATATTACACATCATGATACAAAAATTCAAAGTGACGTTCGCATTTCGATAAAAAGGTGGGCTATAAACAAAGTAATCATTACATTGTATGCCCCGCTTGAAAGTAAACACCTTCCGTTTGAACATTTCCCTTTTATGCAACAAATAGTTTACGTAGTAAACGACACACCCTATATATTCGTGTAGTTACCGTCCGAACTACGGAGAAAAGAAAATATTGATAAACGACACAATGACAACACTTTAAAGAAACTGTTCCGACTTCTGTGGGGGGAAACAGTAGCCTTTTTAATCCCAAATTTTGATTTATGCAGTAATTGACTTGATTATACACTGCTGGCCAAAAGTATCCCCACCCCCAAATTAAAAAAATGCCAAGTGATATTGTAGTGAGACTTCGTATACAAGGTAACATATAAAGAATGCTGTACTTACCAGGACAGCCTCCAACGAGTAGGCATCCGTACACCGTTAGTACCGCGTGTAACCACCAGCAGTTTCGAATACAGCGAGTACACGTTGGGGAACGGAGTCTATTAGGCGCTGGATGGTAGCTTGGGGGATGGTCATTCATGCTGCACGGATACGTCACCAGAGCTCTTCAGCATTTGCCGGGGAGTGCGGATAATGTCGAAGATGCCGACCGATTGTGTCCCACACATGCTCGATTGGATTAAGATTTGGTAACCTAGCCGGCCATGGGAGCACTGGAATATGCTCCCGGGTAAGGAAGGCTTGCACCGTCCTTGCAGCATGTGGACGAGCGTTGTCCTGCTGAAATATGGTACCTGCGAGTTGTTGAATCAGCGGTACCACTTCGGGCTGCAAAACCTCGTCGATGTATCGAGCGCTCGTCAGCGTACCCCGAACGAGTACAAGTTGCGACCGCCCTTCATACGCGATAGCCTCCCAAACCATTACGCTTGGCTGAGGGTGCCGGTGTCGGGATCGAATGCAGGCTTCTAGTAAACGTCCCGCCGTCTTCGACGAACTAAAATTCGTGCGTCCCCTGTCCCTAAACAGAATTGTGACTCGTCGGAAAAGACGATGTGGTGCCAATCCGACCTCCAGTCCTGCCGTGCGCGGCACCATTCGAGCCGTTCACGACGTTGTCTGGCGCTTAGAGGTAACCACTGGAGAGTACGCCACCGCCACCGCCGGGTGCCATTCCTGCGCGAGAGAGGCGGCAGAAGATATATGGCTCGAAACAGAATGACGGATCAACTGCCTGTCTTCTCGCGCAGATGTTACACGCGGGCGACCAGAACGTGGCTGCGAAGAGATACGACCCTCTTCTGCCCAGATCTGGTACGCAGCTCGTACAGTGTGAGAATCACGCGTCGTGCGACGCGCGATTTCACTCCATGAGGCCGCAACCTCCCGTAGGCCCACGATGCGACCTCTTTCAAACTCCGTCAACTGGCGGTACCGCTGACTTTGCTGGTGTCCTGGCATCCTACACACCAGATACTAACGCTATGGAAGAGAAGAATGCGTGACCGTACCGCATTTAGACGTAATAGACAAAAGACGATCATTTCTTGTTTTCGCGCTATCTACGCAGCAATTAGAAGTGTGTCGCTTCTGTTAACGTAGATTGACATTAATGCGCCTTACTTATATACGGAATATTACAATGATCACGCAACTGGTGTCTGTTTTGGGGGGGGGGGGGGGGGAGGGGTATACACGTTTGGCTAGCAGTGTAGTTCAGACTAGAAATGATGCATGCCGAAAACTTAGCTTACCAACCTCAGTTGGATTGATCTACGCGTTTTTTAGAAATCATGGTCGCCAGCTGTAAAAATGCATTGTCGGGGAAAAAACGTTCAAAGTTTTAGGCGCCCATGCATTTTAACCGTTCTCGCCCTACCTCAAGCTCCATAACTTTCGTAGTTTTTCGATTTTGATTAATTCCCTTTGAAATCATCTTGTTCAAGTGCTCAACTTTAAGAAAATACAACAGAAACAAGTCGAATTTTTCGAAGTGTCAGACTAGGAAGAGCCCTTAAAAGGAGATGTTTATTGTTAAGTCTACAAACGTTACTCTTGTTGACTCCGTATTTCTGCCCGCAATACTGCATTGCTTAACGTCAATTTTATCTGGCTCTGCTCATGACGTGGCAATTTCTTCGTCATTTTTGCCATACTTAGGAAAAACAAATCAGTTTCGTCCAAATCAGAGAAGCAGTTAGACTTCGGAAGTAGAGACTGTTTTTCATAACTGGCTTTTCTTAATTTCGGATCCGTAATATTTGTCGTTTCTTCTACTGTATTATCTAACGTCGCCCCAGTACGTTTATTTCCCCTTATACTTCGTATTGTCCCTATTGCTTCCATATGGTCGTTAGAATTTTCTTCTCTGATTTGAAGGGAACTGATTGGGCTAACCTCTGCATCTTGGGTACTACGCTGCTCGCCATCTGTATCATGTTCATCTTCTTCGCCAGTTTCATGGTGAATCACTTCATTTTTCAACGATCGTGATTCAGTCCGTTCGGTCTTATTGTGCGCCCTGAAACAAGATACATAAATATACCAAGCGTTACAAAAATATTTATATGGTGCACAAGACACATTACATTGAATGAAAAAAAGCCCTACTAAACATAGATCGAAAACTCAACCCTTTTTAAGATATAAACGTTTTTGTATGTAAGCATCATGATTGACTTATGACTATAACCTAACAGCCAGTTAGGTGCCTATTGCTAGTCCATCGACGGCAACACCAAAGTAATACATTGCTAATCAATGGTTGCCATGTGGCTACGAGTTTGACGCCGGACGTCAACTATCCAGCGTAGTCCGGACAGGTTTAGCTACTAGTGCAGCTTTCGAAATTTACAGATGTTCTACAGGTCCCCCTATCACTTTTACGCACGATTTGCATGTTCTTCTTACAGAGTCGCGAATTGTCTTGAAAAACGATTTATAAGCATTGAAGCGAATTATAAACAGTGTATGCAGTACATAAAAGTCAGTAAGTCAATCATGATATTAACTTACAAAAATGTTTATTGTATCTCAGAAACGCTTGTGTTTTCGACGTACGTTTATTTAGGTTTCTTTTGCACACAATCAGTGCAGTGTATTCTATGTACTATGTATATAAGTATTAAATGGTTTTTTTAACACACTGCATAGTAAAGAAACAGTAATGTTGTTAAATGTGCTATTTAGGGAAACACCTCTAATATGCTTGACCTTCACAAATGTGCCAAGGTTAACCCTTGAGAAACCCTAGAAGGTTTTAACAAGATAGGCAACGAACGATGGCTAAAACCTTCTTAAGTTCACTAATGTAAAGAGGACGACCTTGACACCATTGGAGATGGGTGCCCTAAACAGCAGTCATTCCATAACATTTATTTTAACCTTTTTGCGGTTACATTACTCTAGATGAGAAATTTATGTATTTTCCAGTTATTGCAGTTTGCAGTGGCAGGCACACAATTGTTAGATTTCATTTAGATTTTGAAGGGACGTGTTCCGTTCGTCGAAATTTATTCCACAACGAAAGGGTTCTAAAACTTCAGCAAGAAAGTATTAAGGTGCGTCATATTTACGTTCTGATTTCCACAAACGGCAAAAGAAATGCCATTTGCTGCTCGTATTTCCACGGCATACTTTTCTTCCCAGCTTCGCCATTGTTTCTGCGTCGTCGTCTGCTAATGGCGTTAGAAAAGCATCTCCGAAGTTTGGTCCACTTCTCTTTCGCGTCTTCGGCTGAAATATTTTTTTTTATTGCACATTATTGGCAATTGCTAATTATTTCTGAAATATAGCTTTTAACTAGGAATTAATTTCTCGAAACGTTGAGTTTTCGAAACCCAAGAAAGTTTCGAGTTTCCATAATAGGAAACTTTGCATTTTCTTGTAATTCGAAACTCTCGAAACCTAGAGAAGAAGAACTGTATACACATATATAAAATCAATTAAGATTTCGGGTTTAGAGTTGTTTTTTTAACAAAGATCTGGATCAGATATTTTTGTATATTATTTTTTGTTTATATTTTTCTTGATTATGACCGACAAGTAATCATACAAAAATGTTGACTTCAGTTTTTAAAATATGATATACTCCATACAAAACAAAGTCATTAGTTCAAGTTTCGAGAGTTTCGAAACCTTACAAAATTTCGGATCTTGGTTCCGTCAATCTAAAAGTTAGGTTCGAACCCCTCACTACTTTTAACGACATAGACTAGGATTCAATACTATCAGAGAATTAGGTAGTCCATATTTTCGAGTTTCAAATTTTTTCGCAGCTCGTCGCAGAATAGTTCCAGCAACTAACAAAAAATTGGGGCTCGGTTCGAACCCAATCATTAGATTCCCGAATCTGAAACTTTTTTGGGTTTTGGACACTGATAGCCAAGTCAGGTAGGTGAACACGTTGACCCGGCAAAACTTGGGACGAGTTTCGATGTTGGCATGCAGTGCCACATTAAAAGCCTAATGGCGACCAACTTTTCGTAGGGTACGTTGTATCGAATTAACGGCTCGCGATTTTGGGGTTCGTGCAAAGAGAAAGTCGTCTAACAAGGGAAAATACCGAAGTGATAATCACCGATTTTAATGAAATTTAACATGACGTATTTCTCATAAAAATATTTCACAAGTATTTTTTTATCCTCAATCGCACATGTTAAACATATGAAAATCGTACCCAAAGTTGGGGTTGCAAAATCGATTTCAACGAATATCTCGGAAACTACGAGAGATAGAGCAATTGTGTAAATAGAGGATATTTATATTTTTTAACGACGAATTCAATAGTGCATACGATTTTGTTGAAAATCCATATGTTTAAACGAAATATTGAGAAATGTCATATTTTTGATAGTTTTTTCCAGTTAAATGTGAAAAAACTTTCTTGAATATTTGTTTACAGAAGCTATGCATCCAGGCAAAAACTATGGATAAATTGGGATTTTGACTTTTTCATTCAAAAAAACTTATTACATTTGAAATTTTCTTGTTTGATGTGCACAGTACAAGAGTACCTGAGGTGTTCCGCGTTTCTTAAATACATATGTGGTACCTCTGAAAAGAGCTGTTTTATTGTGAAACCCTCGCTATAATTATTAAACAAAAAAGACCAATTTGCGTAAATTATTCAATGCAATTTTTATAGTAGTGATACTCCTCGAAGAAGTGATTAGAATACAACTGCTTCTTGCATCACGAAAATTTCAATGTGACTCCCTTCGGTATGTTCCCTTGTAAGTAAAGTGGGTATGAAAGAAGATGTTCTTCTACGTTCTCTTATGACTTTGAGAAAAAGTCGCCAGTTGAATAGTCCTAATTCGAACAGTGAAAGTTGCACGAAATGCTGCGAAAAGTTTACCGCCATTAGCGTTTAATATGGAGCTGCTTTTCGGTGGCGAAACTCGGCTCGATTTTGGCAGGTGTCGCTGCCATTAGTTTCGCTAATGGCAATCTAATGACTATTAGGCGATCTCTCGAATCTTGAATTAATGATTTTGCTTTATCTGAGGAATATTTTGCGTTTAGTAAACATTGTTGCATAAATTCTTGTTGTTCATAATAAACAAAATACAAACAAAAAAATAACAGTATACAAAACAATGTAACCCAATTTCTTCTTCCAAGAACTCATTGATTTTTCCACATTGATTTTATATTTCTTGTCTGCATTCTGAGAGTTCCGAATCACGAAAAAAGTGCAGTTTGGAATTCTCGAATCTCGAAACACTCTTGAGTTGGGAGGTATCGCCGTTTATATGTTTTTTATATAAAAAATATTCTGTGCGGGATTTGAGTTCGATTATATGTTATTCATCAACTTTAATTACAATCATTTACGACAATTGTAACTTTCAAATTAAAGAAGTAAATTTTTTAGAAAAAAAAAAATAAAAAATACACACGATTTTGCCTGTATTCATAAAACATAATCGAAACACGTTAATTTACAAAAACATTTATTTTTCTCAGGCTTTTTCACTCATTTTTCGAAAACTACTCGTCGTACAAAACAAATTGTATTGTTTAATATATAATATAAAAAAATATTTGTCTTATATAAATTTACAATCTTAGTGTGACACGTCTTTTTAACATTTGAAAGATGCTCCAGTATCTTATGATTTTATGAGCTTTTAAATAATTATTTCAATGTTTAAGCGTTCTGGGGCAAGTTCTGCCGTTATCTGATCGAGCTCAAATCCTGCGTAGATTATTTTTTTATTAATTGGGTTGGGGGTCGAAGAAATTCAAAAGTCAAAGATAAAAGCCATCCTACTGTATGTACTTACAGGAAATTTTTAATTCTGTGCCAACTTCTTCCCAGGCCTTCTGCCGCGCCGTTCGATCCACATAATTCGATGAATTCGTATCATATATTACTGCATGTTTTCGTACGCTTTCTATCAAAGACCCTGCCATTTTCATCTCTTTACGTGATGTTACAACTGTGAAGTACAACGCGAATATTAGCGACTGCTTATACAAATGACAATAGGGCTAAATAGTATACTGATTGACCCTTTAAGCAAGCGAGTCACATAAGTAACGTATATTCAAGTATAAATTCGAATTTACTAACAAAGGAAGTTCGGCAACTCGAAAATAAAACAAAAATTTGAGGCTCTGCACAAATGTCGTTCGTGTGATGCCAATAACGGAACAACTTCTGTTTCCTACGGAAACACGATTTCGAGATGAAAACATCCTCTCTAACGAAATCTTACTTTTCATATTATCGTCATTACCGAAGAAGCTATATAGGATGCTTAAAAAACATAAATTTGAAGTTGCAGTGTCTTCTATAGTCCATATTGTGCATGTAAAGAATTTTCAAAAAATGAGTAGCGTGGATAAATTTTGGAAAAACAATTTCGGCTGTATTTCCGAATAGAACCTGTTGCCGATCGACATGAAATTTGGAGGGTAGGTGGAAGGCGGTGGAAGAAACCCAAATGTAACATTTTAGATGCGGGTATTTTATAGTTTCCGAAATAATAATTAAAAACTTTCGTACAATACATTGAATCCTTCATACAGGGTGTTCTGCTACTGCATGTCAATATTTTAAGGGACGATTGCTGAGGCAATTCTGAACAACTTTTTCCTTTGCCAAAACGGTGGTTAAAGCTTCGTTTTTGAATGATTAACGAAAAACACTGACCAATCAAAGCGCGTGTAGACCGCGCGCTTAGCCGAGAAGGCGTTTAAGGCTGAAGTTGAGCGTATCACGATCTTCTCTCGTCTGAACGCGCGCTCTACACGCGCTCTGATTGGCCACCGTTTTTCGTTAATCATTCAAAAACGAAACTTTAACCACCGTTTTGGCAAAGAAAAAAGCTGTTCAAAATTACCTCAGCAATCGCTCCTTAAAATATTGACATGCAGTAGCAGAACACCCTGTATACAGACACAACTAGCGCAACCGTCTTCACTGGAGCAGCCGTCGTTCTCGAGTGTTAAGTACCTGTTAGCACAATAAGGATACCGCACGCAGAATCTATAGCGTGACCCACGCAAAATCGGTTACTGTAACTTCCGACGCGCAAGGGATGTTCTCTACCTGCAATACGGCTTTAGGTATACCGGCCTCAGTATCAATAGTTTGCGGCAAACAATTTCGACGAGGCGACCGCTGTCCAAGCGTTGTAGACCGTCTGCCGCCGGCCGGTAAAAGTATATGCCCAAACTTAACCAATATTCTCTTTTTCGTCTAAATAGTACGCCCATAGCTCGAATCACATTCCGTATACCGGATAATTTAAATTCTACGGTCAACCCAAATTGTTTACCCGGGGATTGGAAGCTGACGTGGTGCTATTATACAAAATTGCAGTAAGTATGGTGTACTGCAATTCAATATTTTCCATCTGAAATTAAAACGGAACGTATTTCGGAAAAAGGTATACGTATTGCAAGTAAGCAACATTCCTTAGGCGACTGAAGTTACAGTAATCGGTTTTGCGTGGGACACCCTATAGATTCTGAGGGCGGTATCCTTATTGCGTCAACAGCTACAGAACACTTGAGGACGACGGCTGCTACAGCGAAGAAGGTTGTGTTAGTTGTGTCTATACAGGGTGTAACGTAAAAGGTGTAGGAGACCGAAATGGGAGATTCCTGAGACGAAACTGAACAACTTTTTCCTTTGCCAAAATGTTGAGCCATTTCCGGCTCCCACACCTTTTACGTTACACCCTGTACATGAAGAATTCAATGTACTTTACCGAAAGCTTTTAATTAATATCTCGGAAACTGTGAAATACCCGCACCTAAAGTTCTAGATTTGGGTTTCTCCCCCAGCCATCACCTCCCCTCCTTTCATGTCGATCGGCAACAGGTCCTATTCGGAAGTACAGCCTAAAAATCAAATGCTTGCTGAATACAATTTTATGGTTTTATATTTTTTAATCACATGTTCAATAACCCCATGGAGCCAGAGATACAGAACTTTTGCATTTTTAGCATCCATTATTTGTTTCTGCTTGTTTGTTCAGTTTTACGTACCACATACAGGTTTTTACATTATTAAATATTTCTCAATGACGAAAGAAATTATAATGTATGATGTACTTTACCACAAGCGTTTATACATATGCTGACAATGAGTATTCATGAGTTTTTACTAAAAATGGAAGCAACTGAGCTAAAGCAGAAAGAAGCATATGCACGAAACATTTCTAAATGCCAAAACTGGCTCAAACGTCAATTTCATTCCTCGCCTTTGTTGCGTAGGATCTGTTCATCTTCGTTCACAGAACCGGAATGCTAAAGAGGGTCACCGATTTTTTATTGAATGCCGCAGTGTTTAGTAGCTCTTCCTACCGGGCCACTAGCGCCGTAGTGCTTTTTCCATACTAAATCGATAACGTTGAGCACGACACGATCGTGGTAAGAGGCTACGTAGCTCCCGGAGACGTATGACACAAATGCACTGTGTGACAGGCCTACTCTATGTATACCTCATCTGTGAAAATACAGGTCAGTTGGTATATGTAATCTAGAATTTGACAGCATTCCCGGAGAGGGCGTTCAGGACCGCGGTTGAACGTACCACGATTTTCCCTTGGCTGAGCGCGAGCTCTGATTGGTCAGTATTTTTCGTTAATGACTTGAGCACGAAGCCTGAACCAGCATTTTTGTACAGGAAAGCATTGCTCGGAGTCACCTTAGCAATCACGCATTAAAATATTGACATGGAGTAGCCGAACGACATGCAGGATGTACATATTACATATTACAATTCTGCCCATCAGGGAAACTTGAATGAATACGGCTCCGGCCGAGATTTTGATTCTTACTAAATATAGAAAAGGACAACGTGAGCGAGAGAGAGAGTATCACGAATGAAACAATCCATATACATATGTACACTAATGCGTTCAATCGAAAACATATAATAGATAAAAGTGATTGATGAGACGCTATTGATGTGTACCACAATAGAACTTTTAATTTCTATTCTGAATTTTATACATACATATACATATTTTTTTGCTTTGAAATAAATTGTGTAAGTGTTGGAGAAGCAAGTGACTCCTCTTGCCGTGCTGCTCCACATACATCATTTATAAATTAACAAATTAATTACAGAAAATTAGTTATTAAAAAAATTAATTTATAAATTAATGTGTAAAATACACATTTGTTTTTATTATTGAATATTTTTAAGCAACCATTTACAGTTTGTAATTTAAAATTACAAAAATTTCATTCTCGATACTCCTTTTTTGCTCGCGCGATCCTTTTCTATTTTCAGCATGAGTCAAAATATCGGCTCAGGCCGTATTCAGTAGAAATTTCCTGATGGATAAAATTGTAATTGATGTGGCAACGACGTAAAAAATCTATATTACAATGCGATCCGGGAAATATGCCTTCCCAGTTTTTATTTATCATTCCGTATGATGATCGAAATAATTAGAAAAAAAAGCGAATGGAATAAATTACAAAATTATCAATATTTATATACATATTCATAACTCGCATAAAACCCATGTAATAAATGTTCGCTTTTATTTTTTATTAGCGTTATAAAATTATTGATGGATAGCGGCTTGAACGTGGCAGAAAATATACATACATATACTGTTTCGTCGCGATACTCTCTCTCTCTCTCGCTCGCGCCATCCGTTTCTATACATACAGGGTGTAAGGTGAAAGGTGTAGGAGCCGGAAATGGGGGATTCCTGAGGCGAAACTGAACAACTTTTTCCTTTGCCAAAAAGTCGGCTGAGGCTTTGTTTTTGAATTGTTAACGAAAAACACTGGCCATTCAGAGCGCGCGTAGAGCCCGCGCTCAGGGACGGTCCACGGCGCGTCGTGCTAGGTACCGACGTTCGACCGGCGCCCCGAATAGTACGCGCCGGTATAGCACGAAGCAAAAGTTAACATCGAATTATTCATTATTAATTAATGGAAATTAACTAAAATATAAATGAAATTAATTTGCCGTTATCAATTGAACAAAAAAGTATTAGAACGGACTACCTAACGTGTCTATCCAGTACAACGTACGTTAAATTTTAAACAATTCGCCAACAATTAAAATTAGACTTACCCGTTTCTCCAAAAATGAACCTGCTTCGACGAAAATAGGTCACTGTGTCATCCTACCGATCCTGACCATTGCAAGTAGGTATCCCGTATTGCAAGACAGCTGATGTTACGGCCAGGTCAGCGAATTCACTTTATTTGACAAAACCTACTACCTGCACGGCAACTATCACTGGGTTATTCTACCGATCCTGGCCACTCGAAGAACAAACACATGGTGCACAAGAGCCGATGTCTCGGTTGGAACAGTGAAAGAACTTCGTTTCACAAAATTTCCATCATTGCATGATCACTGTCACTTTGCTCTTCAAGATTTGAATTTACGAAGTAAGTTGTTCCCACGTATGAATAATTGGTTGCCCCGAAAAGGGCCGATTGCTTTTAACTTTGAAGGGGCTGGATACGGCCGCTGCTACTACCGAATACACTTTTCCACGTTCGGAAATTTCGTTGTCTTGTTCCCGAGCAGGTAGTAATTGACAAGCTTTGCGTTTTAGAAGTTAACTCTTATTTTGTTCAAAGTAAAAACAGCAATTGCAGTACCGGAGAGATCTTTACTGCTGGGCGTTCGGACTAATTCTGTCTTGAGAAATTGTGACGCGCTTTGCAACGGTGGACAAGGGGCTGTTCGAAGAATGTTATAAGGGAGAGTTACGGGTCGTCGCGGGGAGCGCGCTTTATGGTGAAGAGGCCCTTGAGGCCCACGTGCTGGCCAGCAGAGTTTTTCGGTTCCCAGGAACCACGGCTGTGGCGAATTTAATGAAGACACTTTCTAGTCGCTGGCAAAGCGCTGCGGACAGTTCAAGACACTGTTAGATGTCTTTTACTACATCCTTTGTAATGCTATACCTTTTCCGGCGACTGGAAAATGTCTTCACTAAGTTCATCACGGCCGAGTTTCCTGGGAACCGAAAAAATCTGCTGGTTAGCACGTGGGCCTCAAGGGCCTTTTTACCATAAACCGCTCCTCTCGTGGCAACCCGTAACTCTCCCGTATAACATTTTTTCAACTACCCCTTGTCCACCGTTGCAAACCGCGTCACAATTTCTCACGACAGAATCAGTCCGAATGCCCAGCAGTAAAGATCTCTCCGGTACTACAATTGCTGTTTTTACTTTGAATAAAATAAGAGTTAACTTCTAAAACGCAAAGCTTGTCAATTACTACCTGCTCGGAAACAAGACAACGAAATTTCCGAACGTGGAAAAGTGTATTCGGTAGTAGCAGCGGCCGTATCCAGCCCCTCCAAAGTTAAAAACAATCGGCCCCTTTCGGGGCAACCAATTATTCATACGTGGGAACAACTTATTCCGTAAATTCAAATCTTGAAGAACAAAGTGACAGTGATCGTGCAATGATGGAGATTTTGTGAAACGAAGTTCTTTCACTGTTCCAACCGAGACATCGGCTCTTGTGCACCATGTGTTTGTTCTTCGAGTGGCCAGGATCGGTAGAATAACCCAGTGATAGTTGCCGTGCAGGTAGTAGGTTTTGTCAAATAAAGTGAGTTCGCTGACCTGGCCGTAACATCAGCTGTCTTGCACTACGGGATACCTACTTGCAATGGTCAGGATCGGTAGGATGACACAGTGACCTATTTTCGTCGAAGCAGGTTCATTTTTGGAGAAACGGGTAAGTCTAATTTTAGTTGTTGGCGAATTGTTTAAAATTTAACGTACGTTGTACTGGATAGACACGTTAGTTAGTCCGTTCTAATTCTTTTTTGTTCAATTGATAACGGCAAATTAATTTCATTTATATTTTAGTTAATTTCCATTAATTAATAATGAATAATTCGATGTTAACTTTTGCTTCGTGCTATACCGGCGCGTACTATTCGGGGCGCCGGTCGAACGTCGGTACCTAGCATGATGCGCCGTGGACCGTCCCTGAGCGCGGGCTCTACGCGCGCTCTGAATGGCCAGTGTTTTTCGTTAACAATTCAAAAACAAAGCCTCAGCCGACATTTTGGCAAAGGAAAAAGTTGTTCAGTTTCGCCTCAGGAGTCCCCCATTTCCGGCTCCTACACCTCTTACGTTACACCCTGTACATATATGATCCTATACATGCATTCGGTATGAATCAAAATATCGGGTCAAGCGTATTCAGTAGAAATTTCCTGATGGACAAAATTGTAATTGATGCGGCAACAGCGTGACAGACCTCTTCTACGATGTGATTTGACGGCTATACCTTCACACTTCTCGTTTATAATTCAACAAGATAACGTTAAATGTCACATTCTCAGATGCTCCATGTATGTATAAATTATGTTTTTACTAATGCCGTAGGAGTCTGCCCCCTTAACATTCCTGCCTTTTTTAACAAAGCCAATCACTATCAGATGGCCAGCAACTTATACTGTTTATCCCTATGTGAAATGCCGTGAGCAGTGTGACATGATAGTAACTTGTTTGCAAAGCAACAATGCGGACACGCTGACATACAGGACCGACTCTAGAGCGTTTTGGGTCTTAGGCATTCAAATGAAAATCGAGATCCTTCTTACACAAACAAAAATGAGTGACGGCAACAGATATCTTCAAATATGACAATGGCATTGCAATAAAAGTATTATTATTGTTATATTTTTTTTAATGTAATTTAGAAGTCAAAGCCAGCGGATTTATTTATTTCGTGCAGCAATGAAAAAGCCCTCCATGCGTGCTCCTCCTTTTATGAGGTGCAGAGGCATCTGCCTATTTTGCCCAGTGGTAAACGCGGCTCTGCTGACACACACTTTTCGAATGCCACGTGAGATCATGTGCTGTTACGCAGCATCCTCTGTCCCAGCTAAGAGTAAACCTCTTTCGCGCATGCCGCATGGGTCTGTCTTTTTTCTCTGTTTACCGCCTTCTCACACCTCCTACCTGCTTCGTCCGCTGTAGTGGGAGCTGCGCAGATCGATCGAAAACTCGTCCACACGTGGATTTACTCTTAGCTGGGGCGGAAAATAGAAACATGTGTCACGTGCCATCACCAGCCATCACTTTACGTAGCATAGCACGTAACATCATGGGTAGGGCTCACATTTCTGTCACGTCATCATCCGACTCGGCTTAAATTTTGAAAACGAGTTTCTTTTACATAAAAACGATGTTTACGACAAGGACTTTTGGAAGCTCAAGAGTTAAAACACATTATTTGTCTTCGCTTGCTAAAAAAATTAAGGGATGCCAAAACAATAATGGAGTGGCTGTGGATATTGCAATTAATCCCAAATAAAAAGTGGTGCACAAAACACAAGAAGATGTTGAGAGAAAAAGGGGATGTAAATACCTTTTAAGTTATGCTTCAATTGCTACTTCTAACTACTTTACCAATTGAGTTGGTTTGGCTGAATGAAGTGCGCCCGCTTTTTTCATTTTGATCTATATTTCCTGAATGATCGTTTTATCGGCAAACTACATGCAATACAAGTAAGCATGCACAGTGGCGTTCATTAAAATTAACATAATCGTAACATCGCACGTTGATGTATATAGGAAAAATGATAAATGCCTCAAAAAGTGTCTTACCTTTCGAGTTGTCAAAAATCCTTCCTGTAAACAGTATTTTTATCTGAGAGGAACCAATTTTAATAATTTCAGCCAAATTGGATAACGGACACGTTTCCGGATGTTTAACCGGGGTTTACAGTACGTCAATCGCCGCGTT
The DNA here is from genome assembly GCA_023838395.1 of Holcopasites calliopsidis. Taxonomy (NCBI): domain Eukaryota; kingdom Metazoa; phylum Arthropoda; class Insecta; order Hymenoptera; family Apidae; genus Holcopasites; species Holcopasites calliopsidis. The sequence continues at coordinate 455,441 of JALHAQ010000048.1, forward strand.
TAATGTCTCTTCTGAAGAGGGCAGTTGATAAAGCCCAGCAACACACTAATCCTTAAAACTACGCACAATACTGAATAAAATGGATATCCCTCAAAAGCGGCAATGGTTTATTTCGACCGTAGCATAAACAGTTGCGTGGTCTAATGAAATTCTTCAAGTAGACGGATTGCGTGACAGACATACGTGATATGCATACGTGATATAGCAACTGTCGCACAACGTGAAATGGACGCGAACCAACCGTTTTTACACGTGTCACTACGTGAAATGTCCACAGGCTTGCTCGAGGGCGGCCGTTTAGTCAAGAGACGTCGGAGGGGGGCGGCGGCCATCTTACCGTGCACTTTAGTTGCGGGTAATTCAAATAAGGCTAGAACCCAAATCATTATATTTTCAAAGTGTTTTAATAATGAACAAATAAAATGTATAGTAAAATGTTTAAAAAATAGTAGAGTAATACTGAAAATGAAACAATGCGATGAACAATTACATCAATTATCGTTAAAATATATTATGCATTAAAATACGCATACAAAGCTATAAAACTGAACAACATCGAAACTGAAATAATTATTCTCAGATATAAAAATAAACATAATAACTTAAAATCTTAGTTTCCATAAAATTAATTGATTCTTGGGATGTATGTACAAGTTTATTATACATTTGTTTACCGCTCTTACTTTTTCCCACCTTGTCTGAAGTCATAAAAAATACAATTCTGTTTTAATTAATGTTATTGAATTGTTAGTTTTCTTCAAAAGTTCTTTTCCTGCAATTTTTGCAATGCAACTTATTATACAAAGACTTTATAATGAAACCTGCTACGTAATTTTCAGTGACCTTCGATAATTGACAAACTTTCACTAGTAATTGTAAATCATTGTAGGAATCTTTTAAATTGTATATGTATAAGATTTCCCAATCAAGGGATTGTCAACAAGATTCTATAAAATAATGAAAATATTTATAACATTTGCCGAAAAGATTACTTTTTTGTTAATGTTGGGAATGGTTTTTGCAAAATATGAAACAGAAAAAAGATATGTATTTTTTCATTTTCGACCCCCAAGGGCAATTCCCCTAAATCGAAAAACGTTTTCAAAACGGTTGGAAAATTACACAACTTTTGCAAATTGTTGTAATAAAAATTGACAAATAATGTGTATCTAATAACACCGTCCAACAAATTAAAACTTTTTTTCTGTTTTGCAATAACTACTGCGTGATCCGTGTAGGATTTATCCTCCTAGGCACGAACTCGGAAGCAGAATAGCTCTATCGCGCACAGTTTCCGAAAAACATGAGTTTTTGTAAAAACATGCGGTGTTTAGCGAAACAGAGGAATTACGTGAAAACTAAAAACGACAGAAAGTTTGTCTTGGTCTTAAAAGATATAACTTTATAATATTTTGTGGTTTTGAGCGTTTGTCATTGCCAACCAAAATTTAAAAATGACCGATACCCCTACTTTCCACTCATTATTTTCGCATTTTGAGGAAAAGTTAAATCTCCAGCATGAAATCGCTTCAGATTATCGGATTCTGTATGCATTTCTCAAGAAGAAACTGCACAAAGAAACTGCCGGAATGGTGTTACATTCGGACAGGTCGAGAAAAAGTGTACCGGCAGCATGTTGACGACACTTTACCGCTGTATCTACGCGCAATCGACACGGTGTCTAGTTTATTTGCATAGATAACGAATAATAGTATAAGTTTAATCGTAACAGTGACATAATTTCTGGCCGAATAAAATCGTTATTCATTATTCACAAGTAAATGGTGGACTTTATTCGTCATTTTTTATTTCTCATGCCGATCAAAAATTGCCCAACTCTGACGACACCGAATAGCACAGCTCGGGCGCTAACTTTCTGTGAGTATAATATTCGATTTTGGTCACATATTCTTGAATGATAATCACGAAATCATAAAGAACTTACATTCTGTAAATGTAATGTAATTATTTATATTTCTCAAATTAAAAATTGTTATAATTATTTATACGTTTCTTTTACACAACTAGAAATGTACCTGCATTGTTGATACAGCGCAAGCGAAATATCATGTATATCATTCAAATGGCATAAATACAATTGCATTACGAAATGGTATTTCTATATGTATGTAGTTGAATATAGAATCGATATGGAACCAAAAAAATAATGGTTCTAGAATCGGGATCGAAGTCGATGTGGGTGAGAATTTAAATAAAATCAAACATTATACTGTTATACATATGGAAAGTGGATGCATGTGTAAGCCGTCCTATTTGGTGTCGATTACGCGTAGCTACGGTGCTGGCGAGTCGACAGACGCGAGCGATGGCCACATGGCGGCAAAGCGTAGTCAACACGCTGCTACTGCACATTTTCAGGAATACATGCAGAATCCGATACCGTAAAGCAGAATTGAGCATTATTCGAATACGTTTCCGAATGAATTTCAACGAATAAATTCTTATTCGAATGACCTACAAATAAAATAAAAGAAAATTAAGGAGATTATCGACAATAACGAATAATTTTGTATTGGGATAATTTCTTATTCGAATAAAAAAGTAGTCGACTGAAGAGACGAATAAGCTAGGTTCAGACCTTCGTTACGTGACATGTTGTTACGCGTTTTCATTTGTCATTGTAGAAGTATGAGCTAGCACATTTCCGTTGGTTTAAATCTGTGGCGGCACACTGCAGACACATCACCCATTGACACGTGTACGGGCCGTCCTCAATTTCACGGTGTGCTAGATTTCTAGTGTCACGTGCATGGAACATATCACTGTATTCTCCGCTGTTATCTCAAGGGTCAGGCGTTGCCTTTCCCAGGCGCATCTGATTTTCGTCGAGGCAGTGGTATATCCCTTTACACTGTTAGGCTACGGCTAGGGTGGATGCGTATTTGTCCGAAGTGCGTTCTGACGAATTCCTTCTGTTCCAAAGGGTAGTAGAGTGGATACGTGTTCGCCTGAATTGACCCTAGGCGTCGGTATACAGTACTTTCTCTAACGTCGTCCGTACGTAAACCCTACATTTCTAGGGGTACGCTATTCCTATGCCTATGTTATCTCCTTGCTGGTAGTCAATATATTACAATCATACATTTCAAATTGTAATCGTATGTTACAACCGTACGGATGGCGCAACTTCTTTGTTTTTAATTTTGTTTTTGCATGACATTTCTTCTAACACATTGATAAGATTCTTCCAAATGATACAAAACATGATATAATTCGGGTCGTATTTACTTACTTGCACCAATTATAAAGTAAATTGCTAGATACGTTTGAAATAGATATGGTAGAAATCCTGCGTTTGGCTGCACTTCCGAATGGGACCTGTTGCCGATCGACAAGAAATTTGGAGAAAAGGTGGGGGACGTGCGAAAAAACCCAAATCTAAAAGTTTAAATGAGGGTATATAATAGTTTCCGAGATATTAATTAAAAACATTCGGTACAATGCATTGAATTCTACATATACACACACAACTAACACAACTGTTTTCACTGGAGCAGCCGTCGTTCTCGAGTATTAAGTACCTGTTAGCACAATAAGGATACCGCCCTCAGAATCTATAGTGTGACCCACGCAAAATCGGTTACTGTAACTTCTGACGCGATAGGGATGTTCTCTACTTGCAATACGGCTTCAGGTATACTGGCCTCAGTATTAATAGTTTGTGGCAAACAACTTCGACGAGGCGACCACTGTCCAAACGTTGCCAGCCGCGTGCCGGCGGCCGGAAAAATTATATGGCCAAACCTAACTAATATACTCTTTTCCACGTAAATAGTACGCCCATAGCTCGAATCACATTCCGTATAGCGGATAATTTAAATTCTACGGTCAACCCAAATTGTTTACCCGGGGATTGGAAGCTGACGTGGTGCTATTATACAAAATTGCAGTAAGTATGGTGTACTGCAATTCAATATTTTCCATCTGAAATTAAAACGGAACGTATTTCGGAAAAAGGTATACGTATTGCAAGTAAGCAACATTCCTTAGGCGACTGAAGTTACAGTAATCGGTTTTGCGTGGGACACCCTATAGATTCTGAGGGCGGTATTCTCATTGTGCCATCAGCTACTGAACACTTGACGGCGACGGCTGCTACAGCGAAGACGGTTGTGTTAGTTGTGTCTGTATATGAAGAATTCAATGTATTGTACCAAAAGTTTTTAATTAATATTTCGGAAACTATTAAATACCCGCACCTGAAATTGTAGATTTGGGTTTCTCCCCACGCCCCCCATCTCCCCTCCAAATTTCATGTCGATCGGCAACAGGTCCCATTCGGAAGTACAGACCAATTATATTGTAAGTGTTTGTTCAATGTTTTTTAACACGTAGAAATGGTTCTTATAGAGGTAAAAAGTCAATGATTACATTTTCACCATTGTATTTTCAATATTTATATTATACTGACAATAACAACAATAATAGTAATAATAATAATAATGAAAACACTTAATTCCATAACAATTTGAACGTTCTTGTCTCAGCAGTTACATTGCCCTTCTTACACTTTTTTCTTATTTCCTAAGAGATCTTAAAATTATTCATTTAAATAAAAAGCTCTTAATGTAATTTGTAATATGTATATGTTCCTAATAACTGAAGAAATAAAGCTTTAATAGACAGTATTGGCAGGATGTTCAATGACGTTTTACATTGAAGTATTTTCTTTTGTATAAGCATGTGCCTAACTTTCGTTTGATAGGTTGGCTTTTAGGATTACTCTTTGCTCAAATAGTTGATCGTTTAAACGATTAGCTCGTGAAGAATTTACCATTGTAGCGATTGAAAATAATCGTCCGATGTATGCTGATAATGATAAAGGATATTATATTGCAGAAATATGTTTTTATTCCCGGAAATGTTCCCAAAACGTTCACGCTCCAATTTTGCTGAAATTTTGAGAATATCGTCCCTTTAATAAGCACAGTGTTTGCTAGATGGAATTTTGGCAACTCAACAATTTTTTCCCCAAAAATTGTCTACCATTGTCGTGTCATTTCCTATATTACCGACTCAGTAAAAACCATCTAAGTATTTTCAAACACAGACTAGAGTACAGGATAGACTGCATCTGTGGACAGACCAGAGTACAGGATAGACTGCGCATCTTACGGGATTGCGTGTCACCTGTTCTGAAATACCGACCCTAAGAATACTCGCTAGTTTTCGAGCGTCCTCTAGGCTATAGAGTGGCGACCGTAGGAATTACATTCATTTGCGACCGATGTCAATAGTGAAGGGATCAGAAAACATATCCGTATCGAGAGACTCGCAATTGGCGAGAAATGCACATCTATGAATGGGACAATCCACGTTAAATAGCATAAAAACAGCAATCGTAAACATTGATTCTTCTTTAACTTGGCATAAGTATCTATCGTGCCAACAAAATAAGTAGAATTCTTCCTTTCTGCCCAGGATGATTTAAAGTTACTTAATGCAAAAGTTTTGAAAAATTTCATAAAATGAGGCAACATATGGTTATGTCAACCGTAATGTGCAAGCTATACTTAGAGGTTATATGTACATGCATACGTATGTATACAGCGTACATAGTGTTCAAATTTATTTACATACATATACAAACATTGTAATTACGTTCATTGTAAAGCTAAAGGAATATAAGATATATAAAAGGAATATAAGAAAATACAGTTTTCCCGTTGCTCAGAAATTTTGTTTGTTATCAATCATTTTGGCAATAGTTAAGACCTAATTTTTAAGCTGTAATTATGCGTTGTTGCCACTTAGTTGGTCACTTTAAATTGATCGGTTTGAAAAAATATTGATTTGCATTTGACTACTTGGATTAGTTTAATATTCCTCCTTAACATGTGCTTTTTAACATGATGGGTCAATTTCGAGAGTGTTACAAATATTAAGATTTAACGTACGAATTTCCAAAACCAAATTTTTCCTTCGGTTTATTATTAAAACTCTAATTTCGATCGGATAATAAGATTATTAGCCAGGCAATTAAGAATGTCAGAAGCAAAAAGAAAAGAAACTTAGTATGCGTTCATTCACCCTTCTGCAAAATGCGATTTCCAAATATGAAAAATATAAATAAGATTGTGAAGAAGACAAAAAACTCACAACGTAAATTGAAAGTTATTCAGAGGATCGTCAACGAGATTTTTCGTAAATGTAACTTTATTTCGTTCCTTACTGCGAAAATACATAAGAGTATAAAAGAATGAAATAATAACAAATTTCTGTTGATGGAAATATATTTATTTGTCAACTTTTTTATCACCACTGTATTTTCTTGAACTCTGTGTAGGATATTAGTTCTGGCGCGTAATACATGTTGACATCTGTATCTGAAACAGTTTGACAATTATGATTAATGATTATTTTTTCTTTGGAAAACGAAATTCCTAATAACCTAAGACATAAAACATTCACGTATCTTTTATGATTTATAAAATAAGGATAGCCTGCCTTTCTTTCATCTTAGTTGCACTTTTACTTCAGAAAAAAATATTTATTATTATCGCATTAAAATAGGTACTTACGTAAAAGTGCTTAACAGGATGGGCCACGTGAAGGCGTGAAGAAAGGTCTTAACCACCCCAGAGTATGTTCAATGTTTATTCAACTTGACAAGTATGTATGTAATAGTAAGACCATAGAAAATAAAAATTGTATATGAAAAATACATAATTTAGAAGAATCAGCATCCGTACTTGGCATGTGAAAGAATGTTGAACATACTCCAAATGCTAACACAGGATGTACAGAAAGCCGTGACAGCATTCTCATCAAATACGAGAATGCAGTTTTCCTGTCTGCGACTTCCATGTGCGCAGCTTTGTATTTTAACGCGGAAAGCAAATTTTGACAAATCCCCGGCCAAAAGTCTATTTTCCCAAACCAACGAACTATCGTAGAACGATCCGGCAGATGGAAACCGAAATTTTCGCACAAATTTCTGTACAAGGAAGGGAAAGTGTAGTGCATACTCATACATAATTGCTTCTCTGCCGATGAGTAGCAATGCTTCAATCTAAAGACCAACATGAGTACAAAAGTTAAGCGTAACCTTTGACTCTACTAGCAATTGCTTTCTTCAAACATGTATCACTAATACAGCCTGAAGAAAGCTGCATCTTCAACCGATCTATTACTCTACGCTTCGCCCTTAATTGCAGGCGAAGAATACTTGATGTATTCTTTTCTTGCTTCAATTTCTCTTCGGTTTCCATCAACCGTTGTCGTAATTCACCGTATTCTCTAGGTGATGAGATGGCTTCAAAATCTACATTACTACTAATGCCATGCGAACGTACAATATCGTACATTTGCGGCACGGCGGTTCTTCGGAGTAGACCGGCTGCATGAAAACAATCTTTGTTAAATGCCGGCTGCAAATGTACTTTTTCTTTAATTCACTATTCCCCATTTCTACGCAATCGTCTAAGCCACAGTTAACCAGCCACGTTATACATCGATCATTATCCCTTACGGGAAAGGAATGAAATGTAATACCGTCAGTCACACTGCGGCTGGGTAAACTACAATTAGGATAAGCGCACTTTTTATAGCGGGCCCTCCTATCCTGATGCTGCATTTTCAAATATACTTTAACTCACACTTGTAATAAAAAATTTATATATAAATATTTACCTTATTACCCGCTTAATCCTCACCGAGAAAGTCCGCAATCCTCACAAGTCTTCGAAAATCCCCAGCGTCCAGCACACTTACTATTTCAACTTATTAATTATGCCTAGAAGGCTCACGAAAGACTGACTCGTACAACGCGGGAAATCTCATATTATTATCTCGTTTTGCACGTCAATTGTTCTTACATACATTATACGCACACATTTTAGCTTTCTTACACACGTAGAAACGGGCCGAAAGAGGTGGAAGTCGTAAGGAGACGAGAAACATATGCGTGAAAAAAAGTAATTTAATCTTTGACTGCTGCCTCTCCTTTCTACGGCCGAAAAAATAACAAATGCCGCCAAACATTTTCCATAGACACGACTCGCGGCGATTCGGCATGCATCGGTTGATCATTATTTCTAGACGATCGAGACAGTTGCTGTTTGTACGACGTTGAATACAGAACGATTTAAACATTTTTCGGAAAGCATGACGGCTGTAAACAAAGAAGCCAAGAAATCGGGCAAGAAGGGTGGGTGTATATGGATACAATGCATGTATAAATTGTATTAAAGTCATATTGTTTACAGCATCACATGCATTTAGGTTGATAGCAACACATTTAATTATCTCGTCACGAAATCTCTATTTTCTTTGCATGATTCCCTTACGCCAGAGATAAACCTGTGGCTAATTTATACTTTCTGCACTTCCAACTGCCTTCTGTCATCTGTACAATTTTCTCAATACAAATCTCGCGTCGATCGGCTCCCGCTGCGTTGCATTTCAATCCTCGGAAAATTACCTGCAGTGTTGTGATTCTTGTTTGTTTATAGGTCGTCGACCACCCATCTAATGTTTTAGTGCCGCATCATACACATGTGTGCATGTGTAGGCTGAATGTCGATCGAATCGCCAATTGACATGAAGTTCGACGGAATTGCTGGGTTGGAGGGGGAGGGCGAAGAAAGGAAAATTCCAAACACAAAATTTTAGGTTCGGGGATTTATTAGTTTCCGAAACACGTATTAATTAAAAACTTTTAATACAATCCATTGAGTCCTGCCTGTACAGACGTAACTAAACAAACGTTTTCGCTGTAGTCTTTAGTCGTTGTCGAGTTAGTTAATTTATTGTCAGTCATGACATTAAGCCGACTACTCTACTTACAAAAATATGTTTATGCCAAATTATGTCCCCCTTCATATCAAACAATTTTTGTAACTTCAATTTTCCATTAAATAAATATAATATAAATAAAACATTAAACTATGTACTGTTAAAAGTTATGGCCCATGTAAAGAATTGCATGCAAAACGTGAAGTATTTATTAATCTACAGGCTCTTTTTGAAATAGCAAATCGTAAATGAGGAAGCAAGTATTTCACAAACGTTGATTTTTATTTATCCTCATTCATTATTATATGTTTTGTAGCCGCCAGTACTGATACATATATACATACATATATACATACATACATAATACGTATATTATATCATATGATCGGCTGGTATGATATCGCCCAGCAAAACATGAACTTTTTCCTGAATAACTTCATAACTGTGGACATGATACAGCTATGAAGGTTATCCTCATCTACGAAATGCCTTTTCATATATTTAGTTACAGTTCCCATCACTACTGATGCCTTAGTTCTATTCTTTACTGGCTCGGTAACGTCGAGAGTGACACCAGCGTGGTAATGGGGTTCTAGGACCCCAGTGTCAGGTGACAAAAAAAAGCATTGTCTGCACAGTCTATCCTGTACTCTAGTCTGTGACACGCAATCCCGTAAGACGCACACTCTATCCTGTACTCTGGTCTGTGTTTTCGAGTGGGTTTATTGCATATTTACATCCGCGGCTAAGGCGCTTCGCCCATCCAGACTGACCCCCTCCCCAAAGATATCACTAAATCTAACTTAACTTTTCCATTTTTCTTATAAAGGAACCAATTTATAAGTGTCTCTTTATTGTGTATTTCAGAGTAGTGCAACTGCTGCTCCCAAGCAAATTTCCCCTCTTGACAGTACCCCCGCAAGTTTAGTTTAGTTTTATTTCTCTCTTATTACAAAAACAATGTATTCTACATAAGAGATGGCGTTTTGCAGACGCATGCATACCTATTATGCTCAACGAAACTGGCGAATAGTGTTGGCCTACTACGACGGCGCGAGGGATGCGGGATGTAGCGAGACAACGCTTGAGTGATATGGTGGGGGTACATTCAGGAGAGGAAATTTTCTAAGAAGAAGCAGTATATTTGCACGCGTAGCTGGAGGACGAAGCCTAAGGTGGTTGGTAAGTCACATAGTGATAGTAAGAATGGTAAAACATTTTCCGAAAAAAGTTATCGAGTCGCCGAAATTCCTTCTAGCAAACATTGATTTTACCCAAAAGGAATCTATTAACAAAATTTCAGCCATATCGAAGCATGGACGTTTTGGGAAGTATAGTCCGGAAATGTGTTTAGAATACTAAAGTCATGCCTGCTGTGTATGAAATGTTATGAAGTCAATAGGTCTACACTATTATTGTTTCTAATCTGTGGGTCTAGTGAGGTGTTCATGACATTCTCAAATTCAAAGAAGGAACTTAATTCGGTGTTGTCTCTACTTATTCGTGGTGTTGTATCGAATCCTCTACCTGTCTCTGCCAATACTGCTGCTTTAAATATTATTAACAGGTAGTTATGTTTCTGCTGTGAGATGTACGCGAGCCATTTATTTTTAAAATAAGGGTAACAAAATGCAGCTATGGCTGCTCCTTTCGCATCAACATGATACAAATTTTAATTGTAAAACTGATTTGTGGTGCTTTCTTGTAAGTAAAACATAAATCAAAGGCTCACAATATATCTATGTCTATTCGTGTAAAATTTCTAATTTGTGTTTTAAAAATTATTGAAAATGGGGTGGAAAAATATTAAATACTACTAATTCTTTTAAAACTTCGTTTCATTCCTTGACACAGAAGGACGTCTTAACGCGCTGAAGATCGTACTGCAGAGTGATTCGCCCGCCAGTAGACTTGAAAGATGTGCCGCCGCCTAAACGTCTAGAACTCTTATCCCATATACTCCCATGGAAAAATTTCGGGCGACACATTTTGTCCTTTTGTGTTACTCGATATCATTTGACATAGTGACTCTGTCGATCGTCAGTTGTTTAGGTTACTGCAAAGCGAACGACTAAGTGTTCTTTCCAAGTGAATGCGAGAAACAGAAAAGGACATAATACGTCGCCCGAAATTTTTACATGGGACGGCATGGGATAAGAGTTCCAGACGTTTAGGCGGCGGCACTTCTTTCAAGTCTCCTGACGGGCGAATCACCCTGTATTTCCGTCCACCCAATGAGCTGTCACTCCCAGAAAGCTCCTCTTCTTACTTGACCAGACATCAGCCGCTGTGCATACTTTAGCATCGCCTAAATTCTTTTTCAGCTCGGTGATATTTGCTTCAAATAAATTTGTAATTTGTCGACTGATAGTTCTTTTACTCGGCATATTTACATTGTAATCTGTGATCATGGAAATAGAAATAAATGCACCTGTTACTAAGAATATCCGACTTTTTACATTGTGAATGAATAATAGACATACCTGATACACATAAATGTTCAAACGTTTCTTGAAAATATGGATTCTTCACTATACATACTGATGACATCGAGTGTATAACAAAATTTGACACATGCTGATTAAAACTCTCTTGCGTTACTTTCCGACGGTTGTTGCGGTTCACATTTACTCTGGTTTGCGTAATTCTCACACTACCACGGGAATGGCCTGATTTTTTTGCCTGCATGTAATGTACTTGCGTACTCGGCAACTACACCACCGTCATGTCGTCTTTGCAAATGGTACCGAAAGCTAGACGTCGAATGCAATCGTCCTTTTACTTGTACATATTTCGGACTGCATTTGTGATAAGCAACCACCACCAAATTCACAGACGACTTTTCCAGAACAAAGGAGAAAAATGTGTCGTCTAATATACAGGGTGTTCTGCTACTGCATGCCAATATTTTAAGGGGCGGTTCTATAAACCAATCTTAATCGAAAATCAAGAATAGCGAGTTTGCGTTTAAAGCTTTGTTTGCAAGATATTGATGTTTTAAAAAATAGGGCCCGGACACCTGTAGATAGGCAATTTTCTCGTAAGGGTCTTCTCAAGAGCTTCAGTTCGGTGACAGTCACTAACGAAAACGGATTGTAGTCGCGGGAATTATTTCTGCAGTTTACTTTGCATCGAATTTGAATTTTTTTTTAATTTCAATTATCCTTTTATTTTTATTATTATTCATAGCTTCAGCCTTTTTTAGTTTGCATGTTAATTTTATTTTTACGTTTAGTGTTATTTTTAATGTAGCTTTAGTGCTAGTTTAATTTATAATTTTATAATAATTCTTTTTCACTTAGTTTTTATTTAAATTATTTAAATTTTGTGTGACAACGGATAATTTACGTTTATTGAGTACACAGGCATGCGTTACAGCGAATCGAGGGGTAAATTGCGTGTGATTTTGTGCATAGAGGGGACCATTCACTCTCTTTACTTGAGAATCCCACCGGGCGGATTTCGATATGCCCATGTGGATGCTTACAAGTAAGCAGGTTGAACATCATACAACACGAGGTGTTTACCTTTCTCGCAAAAACTCATTGTCGGGTTATACAGCAAAGTAGGTCACGGTGTCACAACGTCGGTAAGTATCCCTTACACACATGTATACTAAATGAGTACCGCTGAGCGGAGCCCCCTGACTCGTTCCGGCAAGCGTCAGATTGCCTGTCTACAGGTGCCCGGACCCCGTTTTTTTAAACATCGGTATCTTGCAAACAAAGCCTTAAACGCAAAATTGTTATTCTTGATTTTCGATTTGCATTGGCTTATACTAACTGTTTGAATCAGGGCTATTGAACTGGCAGCTTTTGCCCAAAGCCGTTGAAGAACGTAGGAGAACTCTTCTATCGTACTGGGAAAAGTTGCAAGTCTAAAACCACTTTTCAGAAACAAATATCTTAAATCTGCAGATTTATAAAAGGCGTTAAAAACAAAGCCATCCATAGCAATGATTCGAGATATAATTTTTTCTCCATGGAATTTTCTTTAACAAAAAAGTTGCCTATTGTTTTGGCTGTTTTGTTGGTATTGCATTCTCACAATTGTCGCGAATCCGCGACTCTCAGTCACTGTTTACGAAACATTACATGGATTCCTTCTCGATGTTACTAGCTGCGATTGCAACTTCAGATCTTTACAATGTTTACTTTTTAGATGAATCGCTAATCCTTTTCTCGATCGTTGACTTAATTTCAAAATGGCAGACCATTTCAAGCATTTTGTGGTTTCAGCATTATCACTTTTCGCGAAATAATTCCAAAGAGTGTCATTACTGTTTCCTTCCTCGGCATCATACATTGCTCCTTCATTGGATGACATATTTTGCTTGTACTACGATTTAATTGAAACAAAGCGAAATGTAGTAGATATATTAAAGTAAAAAATAAATTCGTAATTACACGAGATGGAACTAGATGTGGATGCGACGTTAAGTAAATGAATTTTTCAAAACACGATGAAATACATATGTACCTGTTGAACGACGTGGCAACGGTAAACGTTAAAAGTGAGGGTCACGACTCACGATCCGCGAAACAAAGTAATCTCACGCTCTCCGATCGTCGTTTGTCTCAGATCATTGTATATTTCGAGATATGTATGTAGTTTTTCATGCATGAAATTTTCGTTACACTCACAGTCCCACAATATCTGCGGCATCCCACAGGTCATATTTTAACATATGCGGGACCAAAAAATTGCGTGGTATCCTGCGGCACTGTGGGATCCCTTCTTGCGGAGTTGGAACCTCTAATCATACCCACTTCACTTATTGTTAGACAAAGTTCTCTTTGTACGAATTCCAAAATCGCGGGCCGACGGTTCGATACAATGTACGCTGCGAACAGTTGATCGCTATTTAGATTTTTAAGTGGTGCTGCATGTCGACGGCCAAACTTGGCTTAACTTTGGCCGGTACGACGTGTCGACCCGCCTGACTTGGCTATCAGGGTTGCGTAACATTTTTGAAATTGACTTTTTTCCTGCTTTCCGATGCAAATAGCCCACTGTGGCAAAGCGTCGGCACGTCCTGAGACAGCACGGATTTCCATCGGAATCAACCAGTGCTGGATTGATTTGCTAACCTGCTACGTCGGTAGAAACCTCAGGTCTCATTGTATTCCCAAAGTAACCATCATTGCCTACTGATCAAGTGTAGTCACTAAAACAAACCTTGTTCCGGTCACACTCGGCAGGTCGTGACTCGTATCGCAATGTCTCAGGCAGAATTTCTCAACGAATGACAGAATAATGTTACTTTTTATGGGAAAGCCATGTAAAATTGACACGAGGAACGGACGACGGTTAAGATAAACAATTACTTCATGAAATGGTGAATTTACGATGCGCTGATTACCACTAGAACGTAACGCTCCCAATATAAAAACTATAAAATAACGTAAATTAATTCTACATTGCTGTATTTGTATCTTATCTGAAAGGAGAAACAAAGAAATGTAGTTTTAGAATCTTTATTTTTTCTCGCCTAACGCAAGACGAGTTATAAAATACATGTATGGGTAAGTGATTGTTGCCTGTATCGTTACATAAAAAGGCGAACAAAACTATGTTCATGTAAGTATTAAGTCTTTTGGCAAAGCTGGAGATCTTTGTTATCGAACTAACATTTATAGTACATCGAATAAAAAGAAGAAATAAAGAAATTCGCAAAAGCCTGCACCGCGTTTCGCGCATGCGGTGCAATTCCTGGTGTCATACCAAATTATTTTCATCCCTTCCCACCCTCTCGTTCGAGGAATCTAGTTTCTCGCCAGCCAAGAGCGCCTGGATTTCATGGTACGTTCTGCCCTTCGTTTCTGGCACGAAGAACACGACCATTATAAACGCCAAAAAACAAGATACAGAAAAGAAATAATACACGGTGTACGAACCAAGACTATCCCCGATAACTTGATACAGTTTCGACACAGCGAAACCAAGTAGGCCATCGAAAACGGTAGCAATGGCGCCGGCTGCGCCCTTCACTTCCGTTGGGAACAGCTCGCCTATTAGGGCATTAGTCAACGTGCCAAGTCCTATTTGAAATGCCACTTGAAAGATAATCACATCAACGACGGGGAGAAGGTTTACCGCAGAAACATCGATCCCCCTATTATCGAGCATAAGATAAACCGCCAGGATGGCCAATGTGATGAACGATCCAAACGTGGAGATCATCAGAAGGAGTCGTCTTCCAGCACCTTCGACCGTCGCGGTGGCCAAAGCGCCAGACACGAGGCCAACAGCCAAAACCACAATAGTCGCCACGTTCGAGTCGATGCCAACTGCTGCTTTTTTAAACAGTACTTCTAGGTACTGCATGGTGCTGAAGTTACCGCTCAGCTGCTGCGCAGTGATTAAGCCTACGACTATGCACAAAGCTTTCGCGTTATTGGGCAGCAGCAGCATCCGGAGCTTGGCCGGCCAGGTGTGCCTGATTATTTCCATACTGTGACCTGGACTCGCTGACTCGTGAGTCTTGTAAGAGTCGTTCCTAGATAGCCCACGTAAAATCAAACTAAGCTCCTTCTTGATCTCGTTTGGATCATTAATGCCTTTGAAGAATGCCAGCGACTTACAGGCTTCGACCCTGCGACCTCTAACCGCCAGGAAGTGTGGACTTTCGGGGAACCATATGAAGGACGCAATGAACAAGGCGGGTATCGTGAGGAGAATTATTACTAACACCCTGAAGGACACCCACGGCCCTATGCTGCAGGTCAACAGTGAACCAGTGAACACGTTCACAGCTATCAGCGTACCTAGGGCACCTCTGATATTTGTGTCCGCGACCTCAGAAACGTACATGGGATTCGTCGTGTAGGAAATACCAACACCTACGCCAAGAATCACTCGGGCAACGTACAGTGCTGCTACTGTGTTGGCGAACAATACAAGCAGCCAACCAACGACGTAAAATACGCTGGATAATATGAGGCAACGCTTGCGACCAAATCGATCGGCTAAACAGGCACCCAGGAATGGTCCGACCATGGAACCAATTACTGTCAACGAAACTATCCAGGAACCCTCGTCGTCTGTTAACTTTAATGGGACGTCGCTGGCTCCGGATGTCAGTCGAGAAAGAGATGTCGTTGTCCATCCGTATACTGTGCCGACTGCTACCATAGAAAGAGTTGCTGGAACAAAAAAAAAAGGCGAAAAGTGATTTTTCTCTGTGGTATTTCTACACGGAACGTTGTATGGTAAACTATCTCTGACAAGGAACACTAGGTAGATGTGCCGCTCCGATTATTTTCGTTTTCACATATTAAAATTCAAAGGAATCCCATATTTTTTTTCAAAAAATTCCACTTACCCAACTATAAGTTAAATAGATTTCACCCCTTTAAACTGTACATCCGCAGATACAAAAAAAAAACATGTGTCACTAAGTTTTTTGAGTACTACAATATACACGTATGTGAAAATGAAAAACATCGAGAGGAACACCTATCTAAATAGTGTTTCTTGTGAGTGACGGACAATCGAAACCTAATTCTAAGTCCGTCGCATATGCTGCTCCCACTACAACGGACAAAGTAGGTAGGAAGCACAGGCAGACGGTTAGAACGGGAAAAAAGACGGGCCCATACGCGAAGCGAGTACACTCTTAGCTGGAGCATAGTACTTGATAAGTGCCCCATACACGATGAGACTTGCCTCGAGACACGTCCGCGGACATGTCCTAAGAGGCCTACGCTGGCACAGTATAAGACTAACCAGTAGCAGTACTCCGTGTCGATCTCTTTGATGTTAGTATCCAAGGTCACGTGACAGGCGGCATTGTTGTTGGTATAGTAGCGTACGATGTCCTGACTGGCTGTTGCTACGCTACAAAATGACGCTGCCCCGGCGCGTACGAGAAAAACTAAAATACTATGGAAGGAAACTGACGCCATCTTGTCAGTAGCAATATGAGGCATGCGCTATAGCATTTTTCGGACACGACTTTAAGGGAGTGTCGCTACTGGTTATTCCTATACTGTGACGCTAGCCTCTAGATACCTATCCCCTTCGTACCTATTTGACTCTGCTGGCTTTCTGCTGTTCTTGTGACAAAGAAGGAAAGAAGAGCAAACTGCATGGAAGTGGGAGAACGAATAGACTCATGGTAGAGACTGTGCGATCCGCGCCGAAAAAGCTGTTTTGCTGGGGTGAATGTTGCCAGCCATTTTACTACGACGAAGGCCTATGATTGGTTTGAAACATCAAGGCGAAGACTGATGATATAAACGGGTCTCGCCGATCCCCGCCGGAGCCGGAGGACCAGAGCTGGCCCCCAGACGAGATAAGAATTTATGTTACGATCAAAATGCATAGAAATCAGAAGGCCAAATACAAATCGGACGGGAATCGTGCATTCCAGGAATATTGTATTATATTTTATAGATATTTTCTATGTTCTTGACTGTTACTTATGTAAAGATGGCATTTAATCAAATACACTGAAAAGAGACAATACAATATTATAGACAAAATCTAACGTCGTGTTTTCCCACCGTGAGCCGTATCAATAATCTGAAGTTCGTGATCGTTTTCTCGTACCCATACAACAACTGTTTTTCTGGACGCACACGCGTCTTTTCTGGCACGTGTGCACACACACACACACACACACACACGCACACAACGCCAGCGGAAGTGTCCGCGCTTGTATCCTACACTCGGCCGTCCTGAAAAGGCATACGGCCTCAGATGCCTTCTTCATCGTCATCGTCTCCTGCATTTTCGTTTTCCATTTCCCCCTCGCTGCCGTCACTGCCCGTGGTCCATGGCTTCAGATAGCCCGCTGATGCGGACGTTACCCGCGGCCCTTCGTGTTCGCCGACTCTGGTGACCAGATAGCAATCATGACGCAATGCTTGTGTTATCTTGTATGGACCCGGGAATTTTTCGGCCAGTTTCAAACCAGGTGTGGACTGTGTCCGTTGGATCGACACCAGGTCGCCTTCCTTGTAGCACCTGGCCTTCTTACGTCGCTTATCGTACTGCTTACGGTTTTCCTCCTGGATAAACTGTAACCTTTCCTTCGCCTGCTGGCGTATCGGATCGCGGTCGGCCTGGAACAAGCTTGTTAATTCGGTCTCGACCATCTGTTTTATCTGCGGGTCGTCTTTGAGATGTATTTGAGTGCCAAAAAGTAGAGAGAAAGGGGACACTCCTGCGCTTCAATGAACGGTGGCATTCAGGAGCTGCTGTACCTTCGGGAGGTGCTTGTACCATTCCGCAGAGTGCGGGGCGGATATTTTTGTTAGTAGTGGTATCAGCGTCCGGTTTACTCGTTCCACCTGCCCGTTTTCTCGTGGTACGCCCGTAACGATAAGGACATGCTCAATCCCTTCGTCCTTACAGTAGTCCTTGAAAACTTGTGACGTGAACGCCGTACCCCGGTCGAAAATTATTCGTCGCGCATTCCCGAAGATTACTGCCTGCTTCCGTAATCGATTCGTGACTTCCGCGGAATCCGTCGTTCATGTGGCGTACAGCCACACGAATTTCGTAACCGCGTCTACTACGACAAAGATGTAACCGTATTGTTTCCTAGCGGAAAGGAGGGGACCGAGGTGATCGACGTGGTAAGTATCAAGCGGGTGGTCCCCCTTCTCGATCGCATGCAACAACCCTTCCTGTTGACCCTTCTTACGCTCGGCAAGGATGCAGTCCACGCAGTTGTTTACAATTCTTTCGATTTTCGATCGCATGGACGGCAACCAATAGTCGGGTCGCAGTAACGTCTCTGTCTTCGCGCTTTCCGCGTGACCTGGGTCTGCATCCCCTTGAGAACCTCGATGCACAACCCGCCGTCTATAATTTTTCGTAAGTTATTGTCACGTTCCTGAGCCTTACGAATTCGAGCCGTGATACTATCTTCGCTATCGGTCGCGAGACAAAATGACGTGGGATTACGGCTGAGCGCGTCAACGTTTTCATCGCACTTCCCGGTCGGTGCTCGATTGAATATTCGAATTCTTCGAACAATAACGTCCCACGTGCCACCCGGACGCAGAGGTCTCTTTTCCGCATGGTCAGCGCGAACGCCCGGCAATCGGTTACTATTTTAAATGGAATGCCGCGTAAATAAACCCTGAATTTCTTTAGGGACCGTATTATTGCCAATACTTCTAGTTCGTAGCTTGGGTATCGTTGCTCCACCGTCGTTGTCATTCCGCTCGCGTAATACATAGGGTGGAACGCATCGTCCTCACTATCGCGCTGCAACAATATCGCCCCAAAGCCGTGCATTGACGCGTCGGTGTGCAGTTCCGTTTCCCGCTCAAGCCAGTAAACTCGTAAGACAGGTTTTTTGAGCAGAGCCTCCATGAGCGACCGGAATGCATTCTACTCTTCCGATCCGAATCGGAAGGGTACATCAGCTTTTAGCAGTCACGTAAATGGACGTGCGATCGTAGAGTAATCTGGGGTAAATCTCCGGAAATATCCCGATAATCCAAGCAAGCTCCGCAGTTGTTTAACTATCGTCGGCGTTGGGAAATGAGCAACCGCTTCCGTTTCATTTTCCGACGGGCGAACCGTGCCTCCTTCCACTGTGTGCCCGAGGTACTCTACTCGCGATTTCAAAAACTTGCATTTGGACCAATTTATAATTAGCCCGCAATCCGACGCTCGTTTAAGAACATCCTTCAATCGTTGTGCAGCACTTTCGCAATCCGTGTCTGGCACCACTAAATCGTCAATATACGTTAAGACTATTTTTTCCGAGATAAGGTCTTTAAACGCGACATTCACGAATTGTTGAAAAATAGCAGGTGAGTTACATAGACCAAACGGCACTACCAAGAATTCGTATTGCCCATCAGGTACTATGAAGGAAGAATATTTCCGGCTTTCTGGTTCGACCGGAACGTGGAGGAATGCGTTTCTTAAATCTAACGTACTATAAATAACAGCGTCTCGTAGAAAATCCAATTGGTCCTCGATTAGTGGAAGGGGGTAACGGTCGCGGACGATCTTTGCGTTTAGTTGCCGGTAATCGACGCACAGGAGAGGAGTACCGTCCTTCTTTTTAACGAGAACTATCGGACTCGCATACTCAGACAGGGAGGGTTGAACAATGCCGTCGCGTATCTATTCGTTTATTTGTTGATTGAGCACTTCCCTCTCAAAGGAAGATGACCTTCGCGGTCGCCGATACACCAGTTCGTCGTTTTTAACAATAATTTTCATAGTTACCCCGACATCTCGGCTTTTATCGGGCTTGTAATCGCGAACGACCGTTTCGATCTCTTTTCGAAGTGTTGCATCTTTGACATGCGATAAGTCAATCGCGTCGGATTCTTGTTCGTGATCGACGTATAAAATTTTTGGTGCGCTACTCTCGTTTGACCATTTGGCCAACATCATCGTGCCGTCTTTTACCACCCATTTCGCTGCGTTTATAAAATCGTAACCCAGTAACACCCCGTAACTGAGAACCACGTTCTCTATGACGTGTAGCGTAGCTTCGCGTATCTCGTCGTCGATTACGATTTCTGTATTAAACTTCCCGAGAGTTCAGTATTCCTGGGAACCTACTTCACGAAAGTGGATTTTTTCATTTATCAAAGGCGGTGCCCCAACGTCACGATACACATTCTCTTGGATTAGGAACACGTCGCTACCCGTATCGAGAACGGCTACTGCGGCGCACCCATTTACCCGAACATCTTTCCTATATTTCGTTTCCGCCGATTCTACGACAGTGAGGACGCTTTTCGCGACCTGTTTTTTCGCCGAGCAATCGCGTGAGATATGATCATATTCATTACAATGAAAGCACTTACGACCCTTATCGTGCGTGGGGCACTTTGAGGTAGGATGTGCGCGATCACCGCAGTTAGTGCACCTCTTCGTTGCCGTTATTGCATTCCTCGGACCATCGGCCTTGGACCTTGACACCGGCTCTGCACCTTTGGGCGCTGTGCTGGTTGCTTTCAGCCTGAGGGTGAATTTACCGAACGCTTCCCGCAAGCCGGCGTTCGTTCGGAACCTTTGGAGGCGCGCCTCGTCCTGAAGCTCGGGATCCGATACCAGAATTACCTTCTGGCGTAGGTAATCGGTGAAGGTTTCACCTCGGTGCCATGCCCTTTCCTCTAACCGTCGTCTTACCAATAGCCGATTGAGTCGTTGATGGAACCTATATGTTCCAGCAGACTCCCGATGGTCATTGCCATGTGCTCGGATCGTGAGTGAAACCAGTCGAAAACCTTTCCTCGCAGCCTGGACACGACAAGGATGCGACATGCGTCGTTTCGTACCCCGTAAACTTTGCGTAGGAGACGAAACTGCCCCGTCCACGTCTCAAACGTGTCCTCCGTGCCATCGAAATAGCTTAAAAGTTCTGCAATGGCCGTGATACTCATGCGGCAGGGTTCGGACGCCATAGCTGCGATGTCATCTCTCGTTGACCGCTGCCTGCTGTTAATTGGTGCTAGGTGTGATATTTCTAACTCACGCCTTGCCAGCTCTGCCTCCCAAATCGCCAACTCCTTTTCCTTTTCCAGGAGTTGAAGCCGTAGCCTCATTATCCCCATTTCCGTCGCCTGGGCTGGAGCGTTAGATGTCGGCGCGATTTTGATGCCATCCGCGTCCGATGCCTCGCCCTCGTCGAAAGCATCAACTACTTCGTCACCGTGTTCGAGCAGTCTCGCGACTAGCTCGTTTTTCGTTCCACTGGTAGAAAGAGATCTCTCACGCAGCATCTCCTTCAAGCGCGATGTGGTGAGGTCTAGAAGACCCTTTCCCTCCATCCTGCCGCGAACCGTAATTCACGTGGATTCTGTCCAAATCACTGTTTTACGTAACTTTATTGTCCGTCGCGTAGTCTCCGGTCGTTGTCTCGGTTATCCCGGACGAGCCCCCAAATGTAAAGACAATACAACATTATGGACAAAATCTAACGTCGTGCTTTCCCACCGTGAGCCGTATCAATAATCTGAAGTTCGTGATCGCTTTCTCGTATCCATACAACTGTTTTTCTAAACGCGCATGCGTCCTTTCCGGCGCGTGCACGCACGCACGCGCACACACACACGCACGCACACACACACCACCAGCGCAAGTGTCCGCGCTCACAGCCTACACTTAATTGTAAAAATTCCTAGGCAGAACTAGACAACTGTCCACTGACCGCCGTTTCCTAATACAATGAACTTGTGACACGTACTGCACAGAGTCAAGCATCTGGATTTCACGTGACCCTTAGGAACATATGTATAGTTGCTGCGATCATAAGATACCTTTCCGACCCCGACCTCGAAATATCGTTTCTGGTAACAAATTTCTTTTCCGACGAAAGCTATACGGCCCCTACCATCGAATCAGTCTATTCGTTCTCCCACAACGAGTGGAGTTTGCTCTTCTTTCCTTTTTCATCGCAAGAACAGCATAAAGACGGTACAGTCAAATAAGTATGAAGGGGATAGGTCTCCAAGGGACCAGCATAGGTCCGTTGGGGCGGTCCGTTGGACATGTCCGCGAACGTGTCTCGAAACAAGTCTCATCGTGCATGGGGCACTTTAGCTCCGACGAAGTACTTGATACTCGTACATGTGTCGAGGCGGGCGTCACATATGCGTACATATGTAGAACCATTTAGGGTTGGAGAGAAGATGTGCGGGCGGAACACCGGCACGATTGGCTGTAGCACATTAGTCCTTCTTCCACTCACAAATATGTTCGGTCATAGCCTACTATACAGGGTAGCCCACTAGATGTTGACATCTTGATCAACGTCACTATTATTAAACGTATCAAAAAATGTTTCGTATAAAAGTAGAATGCCTTTAAAAGGGTCACATTTTGATATTATTGTTTTTAGTCACCATGTGTAAAATAAGGAAAGCATCAACAGCAGGGATTCTGTTGATTCTTTATGAAATTAAAACCACGTGCTCGACCCCCAATGTAATGCTTCCTTAATAAAAAAGAAAAACAAAGGTGAATGACTGACCAGAAATGCATGCTAGCCATTGTCGCCATTGTGACCTCTGCTTTTCATGCCGTTTATCTTCAGCCGCTAATCCATAGGATGGTATCACTCCGCCCATATCGGACACTTCTTTTTGTGTATCAATCTGTGGAACAATTCTATTATTAGATGTAGAAACGTTAATAATATCCTGGCGCCTTCATAAGTTGTGAAGTTAGTTTATGACGGACCTAATTTAGATGGAGAAAGCAATATTCTTATACCATTTACATATAATTCATTACTACATATGTATCTCTAGGTATAAATTGAGTTGTTATGTGCTTGTTAATTTCTTTGAAGAGATATAAAACATTTTTCCGCCAACGAAACACGCACGTGCACGGCTAGATCATCGCGCCCGTAAGCTTGGCAACCGACACGTCACGGGAATGTTGCCGGCCAGGGATTTATCTGACCCAGACTGATATCGACACTCAAAAATTGTGGAAATATACATACACATACACAAATATATACACAAAATTGTGTATATATTTATAAATTACATGGACAGATATTGAAATGAAATTGACTTGTGCACAAATGAGGCATAATTATATTGTTTTTTTTTCAATATAAGCCAGACGAAATTGATCACCACTTGTTAATTGGGCGGGGAAGGGGAGGGGGATATTTCGGACACCCACCGATGGTGTCGAAAATATCTTTAGTGAGAATACCCCATACCACCTGATCGGAGTTGTCCCAAATATTAAACTTCTGCCGAATGGAATATTTATAAACATTACTCTTTAGTAATATACTATTTGATAGCAAAAGTTTATGTTTATTGTGGGAATCAAAGTCAACGAAATGGTAGCCCATATTCAGTAATGAAACCTTTATTTAACAAAAAACGAAATAAATAGGAGAAATACAAGAGTTTTAAGTTACTCCATTATCCTTTAAAGCACTTTTTATTCCATTTATGTTAATACGTATAACATTTTCAAAATTGCACAAAATGTTGCTTTTGCAAACTGCAAAAACAAGGCATCTCCACAATCCTGAATAAAGGTTCATTTATACATCACCGTGCCTTGTCAGAGCCGTGTCCGGGATTTTTTTAGAGCGACGTACTATTATAACTTCCGAACAAACTGTGCGATTCCTGCCGTGTTTAGCGTCATTTTAATTGCAAAAATCTCGGGAGTTCATTAAAATTAATTTCATAAAGGTTAAACAAAAGCTGAAAGAATCACATTCCTTGTGTACAGAAAATTCTCCTTGAAACCTCTTGAAGTCGACCTTTTCAAGAGGGTCTCCGTGCCCCGTCCAGGGCACGGCCAAAGGTCACACACCAAAATAGGACAAACCCTCACCTCCCCCAAAGATCCACTCCCGCGCCTCTCAACACCAGACGTCTATGAGATACCATGCTCTTGCGGGAAAAGTTACATTGATGAAATTGGGAGAGGCGTGAGCACACGTCTTAAAGAACATGAGAGGTGCATAAGACTGAGGTATACATAATCAGCGGTAGCCGAACACCAACTGGAAACAGGACAAAAGATCTTGTTTGACAAAACAAAGGTCCTGGCCAGTTGTAAAGGATATTTCCCTCGCAAATATAGGGAATCCCTAGAAATTATAAAGCGTCCTAACAACATCAACAAGAACACAGGCTACCAAGTAAACCCCATCTGGAGCACCCTCCTCCCATTTTTTAATTGATCGACCAATTAATCTACTTGGTCGGAACCAGTGAACCGTAACATCAGCAGGAGTATTTAACAGGTGAGAACTCCGACGCACACCAGTAACAGTGCGTCCTCGGAACCCTGATTAAGCCAACTGCAATGTCAATGAAAAGTCGGAACGATATTTCCATTGGACACGGCTTACACCCGGAAGCCTCAAACAATAACCATAAATTAAGAAACTTTTAATGAGTCATTCGTTCAATTTCCCAGATAATGAACACTTCAAATAAAGATGTGTCTTTTTGTGTAATTACTTCTTTTGGATTGTCAGACAAAATCCCGCTACGTTCTTGCAGGTAAATCAGAAGAATATGATGAAAGATTCCATCGATTCGTAAAAATGGTTACAAAAAGGTTACACCTTTGATGTTTCTTTGTACTCCATTGTTCTTCCAGTATACATTTCATACTAGAATCAGGATTGGTCCATGTTATAAATCTTTCATTTCCCCTTCTCATTGTTCAGATCCGTGATGAATTAGTTTGCTCTTTTCCGTATGTCAAGTTCTTGCCTTGAAAATTTCAGAACCACGCACACTACGTTGAATATAGGGTAGTTCAAAGACAAAAGTCAAAATTTAGCTGTTTACTATTTATTCATGCATATTTTAACACATTCTAGCAATATTAATGTTCCTTTTCATGAATGATCAAAGAAATATAGTTAGAAAAAAAAACAAGAATAAATATTATTATACTTATGGCATACAAATATTATTATTCAATTGACTTATGTATATAGTTATATAATAACATAAATATGTATTTATATAATGTATATAAATGTTGTTATATCATTGTTATTCTTAGTGTATTGGTGCCGACCTATATACAGGCTGTTCGGCTACTGCATGTCAATATTTTGAGGGGTGATTGCTGAAGTGACTCTAAAAAATGTTTTCTTGTACGAAAATGCTGGTTGAGGCTTGATCCTTGAATTATTACCGAAGAGCACAGACAAATCAGAGCGCGCGCTCAGCCGAGAGGGCGTTCAATTCCACGGTTGAGCGTACCACAATTGTCTCTTGGCTTAGCCCGCCCTCTGATTGGTCAGTGTCCTTAGATAATAATTCAAAACCGAAGCCTCAATTAGCATTTTTGTACAGGAAAAAATTGTTTAGAATCACTTCAGCAATCACCACTTACAATACTGGCATGCAAGAGCCGGACACCCTGTAAATAAATAATTATAAAATATTAAAAGGCAGGTGGGGGCAGCTAATTCTTGCGTAGTCTTTTAGTAGATATACATATGTAGAGCAGAATAGTCCAACTGCTGCCCCCAAGAAAATTTCCCCTCCTGAATGTATCCCAATCATAGGGTTTAAGCGCCGTCTCGCTACATCCCGCATCCCTGCTACCATCATAGACCGACAGAGCCACAGTATAGGAATAACCAGGAGCGACAATCCCTCAAAGTCGTGTCCGAGAAATGATACAGCGCATGCCACATATTACTACTGACAAGATGGCGTCCGTTTCCCTCCATTGCATCTATGTCTTCCTTGTGCGCACCCACGCCACGCAGCGTCATTTTCAACAAATCTGATTCAAAACTCGCAAGAATTCATTAAAATGAATTTCATAAAGATTTTAGACGGAAGGTACGTGATTTTCTTAATAGACAGTTCCCTCAACGTTGGATCGGACGCGGCGGGCCATTCAGTTAGCCTCCTAGATCATCTGACTCAACGACTCCGGACTTCTGTTGATGGGGTCACGCAAGAGAGTTGGTTCACAACAGTACGACAGAAACAGAAAATGAACTTTGGGAATGTATTCAAAATGAATTTACTATTATTTCCAATACAGTTGGAATATTTGAAAGAGTTCGGCAATCATTAATACGACGAATGGAAGCCTGCATTCTTGCAGCGGGAGTTATCAAACGTCTCTTATAACTTCCACAATAAAATCATAAATATCTTTAAACGTATATGTATATCTTCTCTATAAAGCATTTTGGGACACAAGTTTATATGAACTTTTTTCATCTATTTGACCTGTGATACATAGTACAAGTTTGGTCCCAACCTTATTGGACACCCTGTATATTTTTGTATCTTATTATGTTTCGGTTTGTATTTTGTTCAATTATGATCAACAAAGATGTATGCAGAAAATGTTAAGTTCAGTTCTTAAAACAACGCATTCATTAATTCAAATTTCAAGAGTTTCGAGTTTCGGCCTTTACAATGTTTTGGATTGAAGTTTCGAGAATCTAAAAATTAAATTCATACCCACCCTACGAAATGCATAGTAGTAAACATATTTTTGCGAATATCTCCAAAACTAAAAGGGACAACATACTTCGAGGTCGGTGAAATCGGAGGTGTCAATGTCGTTCTGCGTGTTTACTCAGTGAATGACCTTGAGCCACCTACAAAGACCAAAGGTGTCATAGGTCAATCAATTTGTCTTGGAATGGATTACACGCCTACGATGCAAATGATCTTTTTCGATGTGAATGGAAAAACGTCCTTCCACTTGAGCGTTATAATGTCCGAGGTAAAAATTCGTTTATACAGCCGTGCTTGGCTGAAAACCGCCTTTTCGCGACTTTCAACATGTCCTAATTTGTTACTGACCTTGAAGTTAGCAAAATGATGACATAAGTTCATTCTTATTTTATACATATAGACTACGACATATTACAGTTTCATAAAAATTGGAAAACACTGTCAATGGTGATCGATTTGGCGTGAAACGGCCTCTACCTAATTAAAAACATAAAGCTTTATAAAAGACAAACGAGTGTGGCCTTAAAATTTCGGAAGTATGTCCAACAAGGGAAGGCAAGATGTCCCTTCTCTCGAATTCCGAAACAGTGTTTTACTTGAAACATTTTTTGAAACGAGTTATACTACGGGAAACAATGGCATGTGAATCTTTAAATGGGTCACCCTGTATAAATACACAGTGAGTCAGCGGTAACACTGGACAGTCGTTTATTTCCTAAGTATCGTAGATAGAAAAGAAATCGTTAATATAAAGATTGCATAGTTCAAGCGGCACATCTTTTGATGAAACTGACTTTTTATTAGCTTTGTTAGTTAATAATATATGCAAATCAAGTTCGCTTTCTTTTTAATAGGGCTATATATTTTGTATCATACAACATATCGAATTGTTTTCTCATTCTGCACAAAAAAAGTGTTAGGGTAACATGATCGAAAACTGATTAGCTTAAAAGATATTTTAATTTCAGTCTACTGAAACTTACCATCTGTAAAACAAAGAAAGCGTCAACGGAAGAGTACTGCTTTACATCCTTCTTTATCTTACAGGTTATAAGTTCTACTAGATTAATGTTGAAATATCTATTAAGTTGCTCAGTTCTCAATCATATACTTTAATACTCTTTTATGCAGAACAAGGAAACAAGGAAACAATTCGATCTGTGCGGTACAAAATATATAGCTCTATTTAAAAAAACGAACTTGATTTGCATATATTATTAACTAAGAAAGCTAATAAAAAGTCAGTTTCATCAAAAGATGTGCCACTTGAACCATGCAATATTTATATTAACAATGTTATTCTATCTGCAATAATTTAGAAAATAAACGAGTGTTATCACGGACACTCTGTACATTTCAGATAATCAGCACCCGCTTATCTTGGGCAGATAGGCTCTTTCCAAAGTAAATACACACCATCGAAGTTTCTCTATACATGGATAACATAACAGCATTGATACACACAGGTAGACAAAATTAAATGCACGACTGACATATCACGAGCTGAATACACATTACCGCCGTACTTTCATCCGTCGAAGTTGAAATATAATCCCGTGACATGAAATGCATACAACAGTTACATCATATCAAAACACGTTGGCTTACTTCTTCAGTTATCGTAACGCGTAACAAACTAGCAACTATGCACCTGGCAACATATTCCATTCCATCGCGTACGAAGATGTAAGTGAACAGCAGTGACGAGCAAAAAAAAACAGTTTACAGCGATAAAATTTTATACGCGTGCGCGCACGTGTCATGTGGCTACAATTAACGCATACACGCAGGCGCTTTCAATCGTTTTGATCGCGCGCGGCCTCGTGCTCGATAACATAACCTAGCCGAATCTCGCTGCCGAACCGTTTTGCACATAAAAATTGGGACCAATTCTAAGGTACAGAAGTTTACTGGTCAGCACTCACCAACACCTCGGTCGTTCCTGTCATGACACCTTCGATGCTCTGCACGCGAAGGAGCCGTCCAAAAACGAACCACGATGCCGCGGTATTTTTGCGACGGAACTAACGCTAGCTGGCTCGTCGATGTATCTATTCTTGGTCGCACGCTCTTGCATATCCCATAAATATCACTACCTCGTGAACGGAAACATTCGGACACCGCCAGACGCTCGAACTCGCGTCTTCCTCTGTTTTCTTTCTCCTTTCCCTTTTTTTCGATCTGCCACTGTCACGTTACCAGGCGCTCCCCACTACCGATTGTCAGAAGCGTCGCGCTGATAAAGCGACGAAAGGGCGCGAATTTCTTGAGCTAAGGTTCGGTAAGTTCGGTGTACCGTGTGTTTCCGGAGGCGCTCCGCTCGCCTTCCGGCTAACGCGACGCTGGTTGCCCATCGACTGCGCATGAATGATAAAATCAAGGAAAACGGAGATACTGATAAATATGCAGTTTGGCCACTTCTTCCAATTTCGGCTATTTCACTACAGTTTTGTTTAACCCTTAACTAACATAGACGGTCTGTGATGTTGCCAGCCAGGGCTTGGCGAGTGTGGCCGGAAAAATGGTTAAAGATGAGTTTTATTGATCAGAAAGACCTTCGTAACTTTGTGTCCACCACGGAGCAGCTATAATGTATTGATTTGTAGGTTTATTCTAATTAAGGTTCTCTAGGGAAATGGGGTAAGAAAGAAATGGATGTTCACTATGAAACAAGCGATATATTATTAATTCAAAGTATTACAATCAAGTTTAAACAGAAAACTGAATTATCTCTTAACAGTAGATTAAGTACTGTATCGCAACGAAGAAATAAGAGGTTAGGGGTGGTCGAGGGGGATTGGCCCGATCTTGCTACGCCTTGAACATAATGGCTTTAAGAGTAGGGCTCTTATGCAAGCAATTCCTGGTTTAGCCATCCCGGTTTTCAGGCACTGGGAGATACGGGGTGCCCCCGTGGAAACTAGGTACAGAATGGCCCAAATCTCCTCACTTTCGCGGTCCTTATACAAATAATAGGCACCCCAATTAGAGAATGAGTAGAAGGCATTAACCCTACACGTGTATAATTTTCGTTAATTTAGTTATCTTCCTCTAACGAGTTGCGCCTGGAATTCGGTTTATCTATTCGAATAAAAGTTCTTTGGAAATGTGCAGAATTTATCCGGGGAGTGTGTAGGTTCAATCACAGTTGCATCAGGTATAAAGGTTTTTGAACATTACATTCGATAACGCATTCCCGAACAGAAAACTTGACAAAGTGATAATACTGTCGTACGTAACAGTTACACCACTACGAAATCACTTATTCTGATATCGCTGCCTGCATGACTTGTGATCTTTTGCATTCGTGTACCTTTTCAATACATTTGCTATTTGTTATTGTTGAATCCTAACAACCCTCAAAACTTAAAAAAATTAGTTAAACACATTACAGATCCCATAATTTCCTGATCTTTATTTTGTTAAAAACTGCAAAGCCCTAGAACACCTTTATTATTACACAACTATTAAAACTACCAAGCCATAGTTTTCTATTAGGCTTAAATAAACAATATTAATTAAATGATATTAATTATATTAGACAATATTGAAAAAGTCACTAAAAAGCATAATAAAATACCAGCAAGACATAAAGAATGTTCAATAGAGATTATAGCGACCTCCAATTCCTGCCACCAGAGGGATTGGGCGCGAGCTGCCACTTTCTCTCGAAAGTGCTCGCCCCGACCTCAGGTCCTATATAAAACATCCTGCGACTATCCTTTACTATCCCAGCGTCTAAGGCAAGGGTCTGCTAGGTAGCCTTACTGACGGGTCCTCTAGCAGGCCCAGGACGAAACGCTCTCCTAGTCCCTACTCCATAATTTTCCGCTCAGTACTTCCACCACGCTTTAACCGATACAAGATAAAGTTGTTCTATCTTTTAAGATATCAAAACCTCAAACTGAATTTACTCAGTTTCTGACCATTGTGGGTTGATAGGTTTTTGTACGATAACTCGTACAATGATATAACTCGTATAACTCGACCCAATTGGCTTTGATCTGTATTCGATACCTGTATGTACGGAATAACATGTGATAAACATTAGCGATCTATGAGACTATAACAGTTAACTAAGTTTCAGCGTCTATACATAGTAGTTAAGGAGTAGGGCTTTTTTATACCACTAAAAGAAGAAGTCAATCGGGAGAGGCAAAGAAAGTCATATAGCCTTTGTCATTTTTCAAAAACAAAGTGAAATTAAAGAATTCTTGGATATTTTTTCGAAAGGCGTTTATAGCCGATCGTGACAAAATTTGATGAATGTCATGAGGGATGTGGATCGACCCGAAATATAAAAGAGTGACAATAAAATGAGGCGTTTTTTCGTCCGCTTTTGGTCCCACGATTTTCGAATTAAACTTTCTACCAAATGATACCTTATGAAGAGACATTAATTACAGTAAATTTTCAAGTTGAGTCGACAACTATTTTTACGAATATAGGAGGTCAATGAAGCCAAGATTCATTCACGCGTCAGCCGGTATGCTTTGATTTTTATGTTAACCCGGCGTATTCGAAAATTCCTACTACATATTGCCTCGACAAACTGTACAACACAGCGGCAAGGAGGTCTAGTAGGCCTTTTGCGCCTCCTAATTTCATTCAGTCGTCCCGACGCTTGCGTCGTAGCAGTCACAAACTATGCGTAATGTCACATATGTACATATGTATAATAGATACATATGATACATAGGTTTCATTTCTTTCTATTGCGATTTTTCCGCTTCACCACTACATCACGCGACAGTCTTAGGAGGTGACAGACCCAGCCAATAATGGTAGAGCGTGTTACTGCAAGTGCGGCCGGAATCTAATTGGACGGCATCTCGTTTGGTACAAATAATTAGTAGATGTTGCTGACTGCCAACAACGAAATTGAACTTGGATTTTCAAAATTCATAACAGCCGATTGAATATCGCGGATGATATATTAAATAAAACACACCTACTACACCGGCATTTGTTATGCTTCATTTTTGGATTCTCTGATTTGATGTGCAATATCTGGGCCCCCTGTAGAGGCTCACTATCGACCAAGCTGCTTCACTTTTTCTGAAGAACACGTTACTAATACAATCTTTACAGATGTAAGGGTAAATATTGATGATAGGAGACTCAGCCTTGATCAGTTTGACCTTCGTCGCTCGGCTTTATTTTCCGCGATATTGGTAGAAAACTATTGTTGAACTTAAATCACGAGTACACTTCATTAGGCGTAAAGCGGTCGCCTATCTTATAGAAATTAATGTTTTGAACAACTTTCTTATATACCTACCGTGATAACCAAGTCAGGCAGGACCACAGCTTGACCCGGCCTAAATCGAGACAAGTTTCGCCGTCGACATGCAACGCCACATTAAAAGCCTAATGGCGAACAACTTTTCGCAGCGTACGTTGTATCGAACTGGCGGCCCGCGATTTTGGGGTTTTGTGCAAAGAGAAATTCGTTTAAGTGAATTGAGTATGAAAGAAAACGTTCTTCTGTGGTTTCCTACGGCTTTGAGAAGATAGCCCGGATTCAAACAGTTAAAGTTGGTTGCGTTCTGGCAACTAACGAAACGCTGCGATCAATTGATCGCCATTAGGCTTTTAATGTGACGCTGCATGTCGACGGCGAAACTCGGCTCGTTTTTGGCCGGTGTTGCTGCCACTAGTCGCGCTAATGGCAAATTAGTGCCTGTTATGGTGATAAAAGTACTCTACTGTTTGCTATCTCTTTCTAAAAATGTCAAATTAAGGGCACCTTTTGGAAGTTGCGACGCGATATAGGCGGCCGGATCATGCCGACCACAACCAAATACGCCCAAACCTAACCTACAACTTAGGATTAAGTTGGGAGATAGTTCTTTTAGCGACCAAGCGGAAGGCGGAAATTTTTCTGATTTAATAGTAATTATAATTAAAATTCTTCTAATCCAAAACTAACCTGATTTCATAACTAAGAGTGGCGTAAAGTATTAGCGACCGACAACTAAGTTCTCAGGACAACTTACTAAGGGCGATGTCCTTGTTAACATACGTACCCTAATAGCCACTGGGTTGCCAGGTTGCCTAGTTTACCCGTCGACATACAGCGTCACATTAAAATTCAATGGCGATCAATCTTTTGCAATGTTTTATTGTTTCACAACACGCAGCCATCTTTAATCTGTTTGAATCAGTGGTATCGAAGTAGCGGCTTTTTCTCAGAGCTGTAGGAGAACATAGGAGGACGTCTTCTTTAATACTCACTTCACTTGGACGAAGTTCTCTCTGCATGAACCCCAAAATCGCGAGCTGCCATTTCGATACAATGTACGCTGCGAACAGTTGATCGCCATTTAGATTTTAATATAGCGCTGCATGTCGACGGTCAAACTTGGTTCAACTTTGGCCCGTACAACGTGTTAACCTGCCTGACTTGGCTATCAGGGCCGTTCAACATTTCATCCTAAGTGCACCACTGCTTTAATGTATATTAGATCAGCTTTAGAATGCTTCGTAATACAAGTCATTAGAGAGAACTTATTCGCAGAATTATGAAATTATGTAAGTAAGGTTAATTTACTTACAGTCATAGCTCTAGGGGCATCGTAACAATGTAGTCGTTGTACAGCATTTGTCTCTTGTTGACACTGACAGAATCACCACTAAAACGATTCGATTTTGCACTTTCTCTTATTGTCTAGAACTAGCAAGATTTGCAATAAATCACAATCCTTGTCAGAGTTATAACGCGATGAAAAATAAATGTAGCATTTTAATTAGCTATTCAACACTACATAGCTTGCAATACTATTGACCGGCTACAATTTTTGTCAGTTTGTCTTCATACGATTTCGGAATTTTTCACTCGAAATGAAACACATTACAGCACCGTTTTTGAAGTTATAGTCATCCCGCACATACGTAAATTATATGTATTAGCGTTCCATTTACGAAACACTAGCTTGCAATGAACAATGTAACCTTATCACCACCCAGTTGATTCTGATAAGTAAAGCCCCCGAACTCGTTACTATTGCCTTTTAATTTCTGCACTATCAACGGTCATTAATCTTCTAAATGCAAATTACACAATTAACGCATTCTAGATAGACTGCTTTGTGAAGTAATGTTCCGACAATATTGTAGTAAGCAGATATATTTTGTTACTAACAATTTTAATGTTATACTTATTCATAGGTTCCTGATCAATTATATTCTTGATGCCATTACAACGAAATATGTTTCATAAATATATTAAGCAATACTCTTGTACTTTATTATAATGATTTGAACAATGAAAGTATATCTTTACGTAAATTTTGTGATTTACCTAATTGTGTGATACATTCGAACATTTGCTTTCAAGTACAAACTGCGGTGGAAAATATAAAAAATATATAAAATAAGCTTTAAAAATAAAAAATTCTTTTTTATAACGAATTAAACAATAATATAGTAATATCGTTTTGAGAAATGTCCTAATTCATCGAATGTATTGACATTCCTTTATTAAACATCGTTTAGTTTCAAATGAAAAATTGAGATAGAATTTTGCAATGCTTATCCAATATCTGTATACCGGGCGTTCCATATGAAGATTTTCGGTTCTTTTCTGTATTTCATCATTTAAACTGAGATTTTCAAGTAAATTACAAGCCTGGTCTGCTGCGTACTCCTATTGTCTAAATATGTGATGTTCAGTTGTTTTCGCCAAAAATTAATTAATTAATATAGTTGGGTTAGGTTGTGGTAGATTTACGATCTCTGTGCAAGAGTTAAGTCTTTGTTTAAGTCTTAAGTTGAAATCTTTGAAGCACAAGGCATTGGAAATTAATTAGTTGAACAATGTTTGAATACCTAACCCCGTACCAATTAACAGTTACTTAACAATTAAATTAACCCATTGGAAATCTTGAAACACTACACATGTGGCCAGCGTATATATATGTTCTACATCCGTAAATAAACAAGTTCGTACACTTTGAGTTATTCGCGAAACGTGCTACTCTAGTAGGCGACTGTAACTATTTACTCTGCGGTTCGTAATCAGTTTTATTCGAGGCCGATTGACGAATAGGCGCTCGCGCTCAATTGGCTTTAATCGGATTATCGTTAATTACAAGCCGGTACACATTAGGCCACGACAGCGTGACTTTAATCGCGCGTCGGCCAAACGTCACCGAGAAACTGCCTCCAATAAAGTTCCTCGTTCAACGGTTTCATCTGTACAGGCTGTTAATAATTATGCTCCGATCGAAAAAGAGGGTGATTTTCATTTGATCGACACTCATTTCAACGGCAGTGTTTTTTCAGCGGCACTACGTGTAGCGACCTCCAACTTCTGCCACTAGAGGGATTTGGCACAAGCACACGTATCCTCGAAAGTGCTCGTCCCGACATCAGGTCCTATGCAAATCGTCCTGCGACCGTCCCTCAATATCCCGACGTCTAAGCCAAGAGCTTGTTGGGTAGCCTTACTGATGAGTAGTCCGATAGCAAGCCCAGGACAAAACGCTCTTCTAACACAACACACTCTATTCTTTTCCTCTCCGTGCTTCCACCACTCCTAACCGCTACACTACGTATTTCACTGACATCAAATTACAGGGGATGCTAGCCTAGATAGCACCGGACGTGTATAGGATGTTCAGAACATTTTTAGACGTCCTACGACCATTTTGAACGTTCATAAGATGTTTTGAGAAACTAAATTCTAGACATTTTAAAAGCGTGCATTTTGAACGTTCATAGGATGTTTTGTTTTTGAGGATCCAAATTATGGACGTTTGAAACATGTCCATTTTGGAAAGAAATCCTTTTTGAACGTCTATATGTTGTTAGGACCTAATTTCTGGACATTTCGAAAACGTCCATTTTCAACATCTATAGTATGTTTTGAGGACCTAAATTCTGGATGTTTCAAAAACTACCATCTGTAACGTTCTATGTACGTCCAGACAACCTAAATTCTGGGCGTTTTCGAAACATTCATTTCGAATATAGTATGGAACGGACGTCTAATGGACGTGTATAAAACATCCTCATGCTATCTGGGAGAGAACCAGGAAATTACTCTTTGATAATTTAGTTCCTGGTGTTACTAGTAAATGTACCTTGAAAAACATGGATTTTTCAATGTTTAATTTTATAGTGTCTTGCGACGTTCGTTAAGCCTATTTATTCATATCTCAAACCATTTTCGAGACGTCCCACAAAAAAGGAAATTCTCAATCGTTTTCAAGGGATAATTTGACCTCCCTCATTTGTCATGAAGAAAATATAGGTTCACTTGTTATTATAAGTTAATTAAAATACAAATTATAATTACTCACTGTGTATATTTATGTTTATGTTCATATGTTTATAATTATCGTTGTCTAACAATAAGTGGCATTTAATATTGACCGCAATAATCACGGCTTAGCTGATGTTACACGTTCACCGTTATTATAAACCACATACAGTTTTACAAGTGTTCGTAAGCTGCGAATTAGATTCAAATTTAAATCAATGCGAACCTCAATAGCGGAGTTTACGAGGCCAAAGTAGTGAAACACAACTCGCTGCGTTACTGACACGACGTATGACAATTTTTTAGGTGAAGTTGGATTTAGATCTTTTTAAGCTGGCCACCGCAAGGCGGTTGGTATCCCTTGTCAGTCAGATCGTCCCTACATAATTACCTTCTTTTTATTTTAAAGTTAATATGATGTAAAAAAACTGGGGAACATCCATTTTATCAATTATTAGAAGACATAAAATACGTACATACAGGAGGCTAAGAAGGAAAAAATTTCAAGAACTACTGTAATCTAATTCAACGCTGCGCCGGTAACGTTGGAAATTACACTAAAATAGTAAAATACTCCTTACAATGTTTCAGATCTTAACTTTCATGGTATCAAAAATGCGCGCAAACATCGTTTTTATGTAAAACGGGACAATCTTCAAAACTCCAGCTAAAACTGGTGAGATCGGTTCTCGAGAGTTTCGCCAAAAAGGTTCGGAAGGTCAAACATTATTGAAGAACTAACAAAATAGGTAATTATTTCTAAAAGGGTACACTCCACCGACTTCAATGAGTTTGGCAAATATGTTGCCCAGGACGACATTTTGAACAACTTTTCCTTACACATGTCGCTCGCCTTTGATTTCCGAGATATCCGCAAAAATATCTTCAATACTGTATATGATATTTTCAACGTTTGTGACACATTTGTATCGGTTCTGTTAAGTTTGGGTTATGTATACGAGACGAGGTAGGGTCAACGTCTCTTTTGCCGGATTTTACTCGTCATGAGGGTAAAAACTGTCAAGGGAACCATGGGTCGCAACTCAACCGTTTTCTTGCAATAATGATGTTAAGCGAGAGAGTGAGGAACAGGGAATACCGTACCTACCGACCAACTATCGCGAAGCAGCGCAATAACATCGCTCCCTCCCTCACACTTTCTCGTTCTAATCCGAGCTAACCAATTACAAAATACTAACATCATTATTGCAAGAAAACGGTTGAGTTGCGACCAGTAGTTCCTTTGATACTTTTTACCCTCATGACGAGTTGAATACGATAGGACAAGAACAATTTTGATCTGAATTTTCAAACTCCAAATGAATTTAACGGGAAGTTTCTTCTACAAACGTCCACCAATCCAGGGGTGTATAATCACGCTATAATAGCCGTGACACTGATTTTGTATACACGCTGTACAAGGAAAAGTTGTTCAAAATGTCCTCCTTGTCAACATATTTCAAGGTTATTTAAACCGGTGGGGTGTATCCTTTTGCAAATAATTATCACAAAATGTTATTTCCATTGCCAATAATAACGTTACTATACTTTCTCTTGGAAAGCGTGCATTTGTCCACTTTTTTACGCCACGTCGAGAGGTACGAATTTTGTTCTGACTGGATGTGATGGTCGCAGTATCAACTCCATAGCCACTATCATGTCTTTTAGGTAATCAACGGGTTCAAGCGAGAAATTGTACAACAGAAGTGCCAGAGTGGCTTTCAGTTCAAGCATCGCGAATCGTTGTCCTAGAAATTAAAAATCAATCATGCAAAACATAGAGAAATAATTTGAAAAGTAAATGGAGATTCTCATTTCCTTAGCATTCGTGGAATCAAATGTCAGGGTAAAACATTTTTCACGTTTAAGGTGGGTAAAATAATCGAAGACAGATAAACAATCAGAGAATTAAAAAAGAAACAGTAATTATCATCTCACTATGCTTCCAACAAGAATCCTTGCATCCCTATGTATAGCTGAACGAATAAACAGATCCCTATATCCCAGTTACTTGTCGACAAAAAGTAAGTTCTACTAAATAGTTTGGTAGAGCAAAATGAACCAGACGCTGTCTTACCTATGCAGTTCCTTGGACCAGCACTGAACGGTATGTAACAATAGGGATGACGCCGTTTTGAATTTTCAGGCAGGAATCTGTCTGGATTAAAAACATTCGGATTCGGCCAGTACTTTGGATCTCTGTGAAGGTCGAATATCCATAGAAGTACCCTGGTATTAGCGGGTACAACATAATTACCTGAAAACAGGACATTTTCCTTGATATATTCTTGAAATAAAAAAAGGAATAATATCCATAGCACGACAATATTAAAATAAAAAATGTTTCCAGTTGAGGGATTCTAGTTAAACAGTTACTTAAGTTGGAAATTTGATACTTACTTAATATCACATCCGTTTCGGGTGCTCGAGATATTAAAGACACACTTGGATAAAGACGAAGAGATTCCTTGATGCATCTTTCGAGATATGAGAGATTTTGAAGAGCAGACATGGTCAGTTTGTATCCACATTCGTGTATTACAGCTTTTACTTCGGCCCTAGCTCGATCCTATATGCATTAGTCGCTGTAATTAGCTCATGTAGCTGCTTCGAATTGAGATATCCTTTAGCTATTTATTTATTTTCGTAACAGAAAAAGTCACCTGTATCTCCTTATGTTCGGCTAAGAGCATGATAGTGTTACGCACGGCGAAATTATTTCATAATTTTGATTCGTTCGGGAACGTGTCATCCAGGACAACGGTTGGAATTTTTACAAATGTTTATAATCATAAGACGCGTACACGACCAAGCCCGCACCTGCACACTTGGGACCCCTCCTAAAAGAAACTCAGACCTTGGGAGAGACAGACCAAATTCCTGGGAGGCGCCAGCCCTACAAGGAATAAACAGAATCCGGGAAAACAGAAGACCACCCTCGCAGCGTTCCCACGAAACTGGAGCAACTGCAGTTACCCCTTCCACAATTACGAGCCTAATTTTCGAGTATATAAGGACCACGAAATTCAATCAAATCGGGCTAGTCCTGGTCACGCGTTCGTTGCGTTAGTTTCGTTCGTTGACACAGACATTGCAAGATCGGGTTAATCCCCTTCGAGCAAATATCTCCTTTCAGTACGTAGTTACTGCTTGGCTTTCATATCTCAATCTTCGGTGAGCCCCCGTGTAATTATTATACGTAAAACCCGTGGATTCATTGTATACACTCAATCTTTGTAACTTCCATATCATCTTGAATATACCAGTCATAGTTTTCTCGCAAGTTGTTGTTCCATTGCACCTTCTTCCAATACATAGGAAATCCTCGATTTGAACGGGACCCACAAAGTACATCATAGCCGCTCGTGGTGTACGCACGTTACGAGTTCCTTTACCTGAACCCAACCTGACCATCCGTGTTTATACGGCTACCCGGCGTGTACGTCGGCTGTCCGGAAACACACACCTTCCTTGATTCTGGTGAGCCGGCTACGTGGCGCTTCACACCCGCCAAATAGTCCGGAGATCCGGAATCCTTCCATCCGCGCCTATTGGCTACCTGACGACGTCAGCTGTCCAGAGAAGCGCACTCTTTCCTTTTGCCGTGACTCTCGGCTATCCGACGCTTCACAACCGTCGGCCAGTCCTGGGAGAACACGGACCTCTTCCCAGGTCAGTCATTCAAGTTTGACCTGTTAACCCACTACCCGGTTATCAAGTGTAACCATAACCCTTGAACCTTTTTCCCGGCCAAACTCGCCAAGCCCTGGCTCGTAACAATAGTAAAACAGATACTCATCGCTACAGTATCATGTCCCTGTTAGAACAAATGTTTACTTTACATTGATCTCTTTATCATGCAAAAGTGATAAACTTTTCCTTAGGAAAATTAAGGGAAACCGCACCGCAAACATAAACGTATCGACTTCCTCTCTGATGCCATCATCGTCTATTCGATTATCGCGATGGGCGGCTAAGAGTAGATCCAACATGGCGAGCCTCTTTCTGGGAACTAAATATATGTAGATGGAAAGAGATATGGAAATACCGTTCCATAAGCATTGTAGTATTGCGCCTTAAATACAATAGTAAAATTAATGAGATACAGAATTATACTAATTAGGGTACACACTCCCAACGTCGGCATCGTTATCTTTTGTGCATGATGTATCGTCGAAGTTGCTTAGATACCGATTATGCGTCTTATTGTGATATTCTTTTCGCTGTTGAATTATCTGGAATGTGTTAATCATTTATTGAATTGTCATCTAAATTTCATTCAGTACAATTTAACAACAGTATTCCGAAGTAAACGGAAAATAATTTTTCGATTCATCAACGATGGGAGTTTATTATTAAATATACGATTTAACGGTATCGAGTAATAACTTACCCGTCTAGTAAAGCCATGCAATATCATAAGCAATTTCACCTGTCGCCATGCTGTGGGTGAAAGATTAAAATTGAAATCCGAGTAAAGCCATGGTCTTAAAAATCTATAAAAAGCAATCTTCAATTAACAATGAACTTCCAACGTTTAAAATTTATCAATAAAAAATCCGTAACCTGTAATATAAAGTTTCCCCCACAGCGTGCACGGCATCACGATACTTATTCTGAAATTTTCCTTTATCCTTCAGCGAAGTTCCCATTGCAGTTTCTGAAAGTGAAAGATCAACTTTTGTGCGCACATATAACATATCAGATTTCTAAAATCTCCAAACTGCTCTTTAAACAATGTCCCAACAACTCATAACAATTATCGTTAATGGTATAATATTTAAACAAACGGAAGGTAAGCATTACTTTATTTTAAGTCACGATTGTACGTAGATCATGATTTACCACATATAACGTTTAGTGTATGTCCGCTCATAAGGGATACCAAATTCTTGACAACGGGCTCCCCTTCGTTCTTCAACGTTTCAATCAGATGTTCCCCCTCCCGAATAAAAGCTTCCGTAAATTGTTGCAGCACGTTAAAGTGAAACGCGGGGGTTAATAGCTTCCTGCGAACTTGCCACTTGTGACCTATAAGAAAGGCAATTGATAGCCGCACTTTTTTCGTAACAACTATTTAAAAAAGTACTCGAATATCATAGGATAATTCTTCACACTGATCATACATATCGATTGTCTTTTTTGGGCAAGGAAAGCAAAATTCGTAAAACACTGACGACGTTGAAAACAAGAAATGGACTGCACCTGAACTAGTGAGAAGGCCGGTGCTAAACCAAGGTTCCAATATTTTGTATAAGACGCTCTTCCGCGACTTGGGATTTCCGAGAATTGTCTGAATGAAGAGAAATAAATGAGAAAATATCGATTACTAGAATATATGTTATTTACTGCGGTCTGTATTGATTTACTTGGAAAATCTTTCTTTCGGAGAAGGATCATTTATGTCTACAAGAAAAATTCATAAATCACAAGAATCGTCACTTGAAATTTATTTAATTACATCCATATCATCTGGGTGACCAATATGAACAACTGGTACGTGACATACCCACGCTCTAAAAATTGAATAATAACACTGTTCACCATGAATTTTGTTTTGCAATAGGCACTAGTTGATCCTTATAAAGCTTTTCGACCTGAATACGAATCCGGAAGTAGAATTGCTCTATGACCCTTAGATTTTGCAAAACATGAGTTTTTGTAAAAACCTGCGATTTTGGGCAAAAAAAGAGGAATTACGTGGAAACTAAAAACGATAGAGAGTTCATATTGGTCTTAAAAGATAAGGGGGAATCTCTTGAATACAACGATATACATATAACATTATAATATTTTGTGGTTTTGACTTCTTGTCAATGACAATCAAAGTTAAAAAAAGAGTCGATGCGCGTATTTTCCACTCATAATTTTTGCATTTGTAGGAATAGTTAGGCCTCTGGCATGAAATCATTTCATGGTATCGAATTCTGTATGCATTTCTGAAAAAGAAACTGCCCAGAGAAGTTGCCGGAGCGATTTTTAATTTGGACAGGTCGAGAAAATGTGCATCGGCAGCGCGTTGACGACGATTTGCCGCCATGCGGCCATCGCTCGCACTCAGTTTTCAGTGTTTCTCCATAAATATATAGGATTTATTAATGCGAAACCTTCTTGTCCTAAGAAAATTATTTGCGAGCTTTGGATTTATCTTTTCTTTTTACATCTTCATTGGTGTGAAAGATCTTTTCTGTGCTATCTTTTTTCAATCTGGGTAAAGAAAAAAGTAAAAACGTACTTGCAGTTTCGCTCACGCTAACAAAATTATAAGTGGTTCCTTTTTGCTTGCGGTTTGTATTTTGATTATTTATTTTTTCTCCCATTGCATCGAATGGTAGAAAAAGATATCTAGCGACATTTATATTTCGACAATGTCCTGTGGTAACACTCGCACATCGCCGTCTTTACAAAACGTTACAAAATTATATTACTTTTCCGCTTTCAGCTATTTTTCGGAAGAGTTGCAAGGAATTTGTTTGAAAAAGAAGTACGAATGATGCCTAAATGGGTTTCGCGTTGGCTTCAAATATAAACACTGTTGTTTGCTTCAGTTGACGTTGTATTAATAA
The DNA here is from genome assembly GCA_023838395.1 of Holcopasites calliopsidis. Lineage (NCBI taxonomy): Eukaryota > Metazoa > Arthropoda > Insecta > Hymenoptera > Apidae > Holcopasites > Holcopasites calliopsidis. The sequence continues at coordinate 497,950 of JALHAQ010000048.1, forward strand.
ATCATACATGTTTATGCAGAAGTACTGAAAACTGAGTGTGATTCGTAAGGCTTTGTTGTAATTTCGGAGTTATGGTCCAAGAATGCATGAACGAAATGAAACGTACATTGTTAGAAAGCAGGTGCTATGCAAGGGGATCCACTCGAAGTCGATCACGCGTGGCGACTGCCCTGCCGGCTCGACATACGCGAGCGATGGCCGCATGGCGGCAATGCGCCGTCAACGCGCTGCCGATGCACATTTTCTCGACCTGTCCAAATTAAAAATCGCTCCGGCAACTTCTCTGGGCAGTTTCTTTTTCAGAAATGCATACAGAATTCGATACCATGAAATGATTTCATGCCAGAGGCCTAACTATTCCTACAAATGCAAAAATTATGAGTGGAAAATACGCGCATCGACTCTTTTTTTAACTTTGATTGTCATTGACAAGAAGTCAAAACCACAAAATATTATAATGTTATATGTATATCGTTGTATTCAAGAGATTCCCCCTTATCTTTTAAGACCAATATGAACTCTCTATCGTTTTTAGTTTCCACGTAATTCCTCTTTTTTTGCCCAAAATCGCAGGTTTTTACAAAAACTCATGTTTTGCAAAATCTAAGGGTCATAGAGCAATTCTACTTCCGGATTCGTATTCAGGTCGAAAAGCTTTATAAGGATCAACTAGTGCCTATTGCAAAACAAAATTCATGGTGAACAGTGTTATTATTCAATTTTTAGAGCGTGGGTATGTCACGTACCAGTTGTTCATATTGGTCACCCAGATGATATGGATGTAATTAAATAAATTTCAAGTGACGATTCTTGTGATTTATGAATTTTTCTTGTAGACATAAATGATCCTTCTCCGAAAGAAAGATTTTCCAAGTAAATCAATACAGACCGCAGTAAATAACATATATTCTAGTAATCGATATTTTCTCATTTATTTCTCTTCATTCAGACAATTCTCGGAAATCCCAAGTCGCGGAAGAGCGTCTTATACAAAATATTGGAACCTTGGTTTAGCACCGGCCTTCTCACTAGTTCAGGTGCAGTCCATTTCTTGTTTTCAACGTCGTCAGTGTTTTACGAATTTTGCTTTCCTTGCCCAAAAAAGACAATCGATATGTATGATCAGTGTGAAGAATTATCCTATGATATTCGAGTACTTTTTTAAATAGTTGTTACGAAAAAAGTGCGGCTATCAATTGCCTTTCTTATAGGTCACAAGTGGCAAGTTCGCAGGAAGCTATTAACCCCCGCGTTTCACTTTAACGTGCTGCAACAATTTACGGAAGCTTTTATTCGGGAGGGGGAACATCTGATTGAAACGTTGAAGAACGAAGGGGAGCCCGTTGTCAAGAATTTGGTATCCCTTATGAGCGGACATACACTAAACGTTATATGTGGTAAATCATGATCTACGTACAATCGTGACTTAAAATAAAGTAATGCTTACCTTCCGTTTGTTTAAATATTATACCATTAACGATAATTGTTATGAGTTGTTGGGACATTGTTTAAAGAGCAGTTTGGAGATTTTAGAAATCTGATATGTTATATGTGCGCACAAAAGTTGATCTTTCACTTTCAGAAACTGCAATGGGAACTTCGCTGAAGGATAAAGGAAAATTTCAGAATAAGTATCGTGATGCCGTGCACGCTGTGGGGGAAACTTTATATTACAGGTTACGGATTTTTTATTGATAAATTTTAAACGTTGGAAGTTCATTGTTAATTGAAGATTGCTTTTTATAGATTTTTAAGACCATGGCTTTACTCGGATTTCAATTTTAATCTTTCACCCACAGCATGGCGACAGGTGAAATTGCTTATGATATTGCATGGCTTTACTAGACGGGTAAGTTATTACTCGATACCGTTAAATCGTATATTTAATAATAAACTCCCATCGTTGATGAATCGAAAAATTATTTTCCGTTTACTTCGGAATACTGTTGTTAAATTGTACTGAATGAAATTTAGATGACAATTCAATAAATGATTAACACATTCCAGATAATTCAACAGCGAAAAGAATATCACAATAAGACGCATAATCGGTATCTAAGCAACTTCGACGATACATCATGCACAAAAGATAACGATGCCGACGTTGGGAGTGTGTACCCTAATTAGTATAATTCTGTATCTCATTAATTTTACTATTGTATTTAAGGCGCAATACTACAATGCTTATGGAACGGTATTTCCATATCTCTTTCCATCTACATATATTTAGTTCCCAGAAAGAGGCTCGCCATGTTGGATCTACTCTTAGCCGCCCATCGCGATAATCGAATAGACGATGATGGCATCAGAGAGGAAGTCGATACGTTTATGTTTGCGGTGCGGTTTCCCTTAATTTTCCTAAGGAAAAGTTTATCACTTTTGCATGATAAAGAGATCAATGTAAAGTAAACATTTGTTCTAACAGGGACATGATACTGTAGCGATGAGTATCTGTTTTACTATTGTTACGAGCCAGGGCTTGGCGAGTTTGGCCGGGAAAAAGGTTCAAGGGTTATGGTTACACTTGATAACCGGGTAGTGGGTTAACAGGTCAAACTTGAATGACTGACCTGGGAAGAGGTCCGTGTTCTCCCAGGACTGGCCGACGGTTGTGAAGCGTCGGATAGCCGAGAGTCACGGCAAAAGGAAAGAGTGCGCTTCTCTGGACAGCTGACGTCGTCAGGTAGCCAATAGGCGCGGATGGAAGGATTCCGGATCTCCGGACTATTTGGCGGGTGTGAAGCGCCACGTAGCCGGCTCACCAGAATCAAGGAAGGTGTGTGTTTCCGGACAGCCGACGTACACGCCGGGTAGCCGTATAAACACGGATGGTCAGGTTGGGTTCAGGTAAAGGAACTCGTAACGTGCGTACACCACGAGCGGCTATGATGTACTTTGTGGGTCCCGTTCAAATCGAGGATTTCCTATGTATTGGAAGAAGGTGCAATGGAACAACAACTTGCGAGAAAACTATGACTGGTATATTCAAGATGATATGGAAGTTACAAAGATTGAGTGTATACAATGAATCCACGGGTTTTACGTATAATAATTACACGGGGGCTCACCGAAGATTGAGATATGAAAGCCAAGCAGTAACTACGTACTGAAAGGAGATATTTGCTCGAAGGGGATTAACCCGATCTTGCAATGTCTGTGTCAACGAACGAAACTAACGCAACGAACGCGTGACCAGGACTAGCCCGATTTGATTGAATTTCGTGGTCCTTATATACTCGAAAATTAGGCTCGTAATTGTGGAAGGGGTAACTGCAGTTGCTCCAGTTTCGTGGGAACGCTGCGAGGGTGGTCTTCTGTTTTCCCGGATTCTGTTTATTCCTTGTAGGGCTGGCGCCTCCCAGGAATTTGGTCTGTCTCTCCCAAGGTCTGAGTTTCTTTTAGGAGGGGTCCCAAGTGTGCAGGTGCGGGCTTGGTCGTGTACGCGTCTTATGATTATAAACATTTGTAAAAATTCCAACCGTTGTCCTGGATGACACGTTCCCGAACGAATCAAAATTATGAAATAATTTCGCCGTGCGTAACACTATCATGCTCTTAGCCGAACATAAGGAGATACAGGTGACTTTTTCTGTTACGAAAATAAATAAATAGCTAAAGGATATCTCAATTCGAAGCAGCTACATGAGCTAATTACAGCGACTAATGCATATAGGATCGAGCTAGGGCCGAAGTAAAAGCTGTAATACACGAATGTGGATACAAACTGACCATGTCTGCTCTTCAAAATCTCTCATATCTCGAAAGATGCATCAAGGAATCTCTTCGTCTTTATCCAAGTGTGTCTTTAATATCTCGAGCACCCGAAACGGATGTGATATTAAGTAAGTATCAAATTTCCAACTTAAGTAACTGTTTAACTAGAATCCCTCAACTGGAAACATTTTTTATTTTAATATTGTCGTGCTATGGATATTATTCCTTTTTTTATTTCAAGAATATATCAAGGAAAATGTCCTGTTTTCAGGTAATTATGTTGTACCCGCTAATACCAGGGTACTTCTATGGATATTCGACCTTCACAGAGATCCAAAGTACTGGCCGAATCCGAATGTTTTTAATCCAGACAGATTCCTGCCTGAAAATTCAAAACGGCGTCATCCCTATTGTTACATACCGTTCAGTGCTGGTCCAAGGAACTGCATAGGTAAGACAGCGTCTGGTTCATTTTGCTCTACCAAACTATTTAGTAGAACTTACTTTTTGTCGACAAGTAACTGGGATATAGGGATCTGTTTATTCGTTCAGCTATACATAGGGATGCAAGGATTCTTGTTGGAAGCATAGTGAGATGATAATTACTGTTTCTTTTTTAATTCTCTGATTGTTTATCTGTCTTCGATTATTTTACCCACCTTAAACGTGAAAAATGTTTTACCCTGACATTTGATTCCACGAATGCTAAGGAAATGAGAATCTCCATTTACTTTTCAAATTATTTCTCTATGTTTTGCATGATTGATTTTTAATTTCTAGGACAACGATTCGCGATGCTTGAACTGAAAGCCACTCTGGCACTTCTGTTGTACAATTTCTCGCTTGAACCCGTTGATTACCTAAAAGACATGATAGTGGCTATGGAGTTGATACTGCGACCATCACATCCAGTCAGAACAAAATTCGTACCCCTCGACGCGGCGCAAAGAAGTTGAACAAATTCACATTTTCCTATAGATTGTATCACAATGTCCTTATATTGACAATTGAAATAACGTTTTTGTTAGTACCTTAACAATGGTTTTCCTTCCGAAGCTTTTAATGACATCGTAATTGTTTAATAACGTATAGCAGCACCCATTGCACCAGTACGGTACGGTCGAGACATGAAAGTGGCATCGTCTGGACCCTTATGTAATTAAGCAACTTTTTAGTCATGTTCAATAAGTGTGGGCACAAATATATTAGTCATAGAGAATAGTAGTTTGCAGTAGTATTTATTAATGGTAAATGTTTACTTTGGAGGCAATGGCCCCGGTGATCTGAATCCATGAGTTCCCAACATTTTTTGCTCTATAAACCCTTTCCATCATCTATCGAGATGTCAGCCCCCCCCCCCAGATTTTAAGACATTTTTTATTCCAAATATTTAAAATACAGACGAGTGCTTGCACGCGGTCTCTCCACCGACTCCCGTTGTCTGCGTACAAGCCACTACGGCTGTCCACGGACACGTGTCTCCCAGTGTAGACGAGGCTTTATAGCGTGTCCCGATGATCGACGTGTCACAAGACAATCGTGTATGGGCCGTTTTAGAATATGTGATTTGAAATGTATGTAAAGATATTACAACACGAGCTTGTGAGACGATTTTTTACACTTGTCGAAAGTATACGTTATAGTTTATTATAAATTATCGAAAGAAAAATAGGTATTGCCTTGATATCATTCGTTGTATACAATTCGGTTGGGTAATTTAGGTATCAGCAAATTGAATAAGTTCTGCTGTAGCAATTGATATTTTTTTTTTTATATTCGCGCAAAAATTACAATTAACCACCTTTCACAGCATGTATCTTCTAACGGCCTTTTTGTGTTATATGTATATTCTTTATATAGTAATTCCTTTATCTTCATTGCGACATACACGGAGAATCTATGTGGAATTTCCCTGATAAACGAGTATGAAGAAAATCATTATCATCCATGAAGCTGATAAGGCATCCAGCGACGCAGTGACTACAGCTTCGACTCGAGACTTTAACAAAGCAATGTCAATTTGTATTTTAGGTCTAACTTCTGTACAAATCTCCATAATTAATAACCGAGGAAAATACACGAAAACACTAGCCGCTAGTGAGTAGCGTGCAAAATTAAAGGATCACCAAACCTTCGATACAAAATTGTCGATATTTGAAGGAAAAAATCACACAACAGTCTATACCTAGGCTTATTTTAAAGCGCGAAGCCCCTTCCTTCTCAGTCTCAAGTTCATTTTTTTTCGAAAATGTTTTTACATTTTGCATCGGGAGGGAAAGTGAAAACACTTTCCCTGTTTGAGAATTTTACAAACTCAAACGTTCTTACTGACATTGAGACATTTTTTTCATGAGCCAAATCACCATAAGTTTTAAGCCTCCCCTTTACGAAAACCGCCTCACATTTGTTCTCTTTTTTGTCGCCGTTTTAGCGAACTGTTGGGTCGAAAACGTGCCAATGACCCGAGTAACAGAAAATTTAGTGTTCCTAAAATTTTGCACAGCAGTGTATTTCTTATACGTAGTTCTTCAGAAATAAACAGTTGATTTTTTAGTGCAGACATTCCACGGCCTTACAACTAAAAGATTCTCCGCCTACCACTTGCTAGTGGAAAGAAACGCAGTGACTCGAATTAACGCATTCGACTTGCTTAATAAGGAAAACGTATTTTCAACGAAAAATAAAATTTCGTAATAGCCGATAGCCCTCATATCAAACTCTGTTCGGACAAAACATTGTAACTGTCAAAGTCGTGCCAACATTTGCGTAGTGAAAATCCGGCGCCAAATTCGCAGCCAAATGGAAGTCAACTATTCACAGCGTACGTTGTTGCCAAGACGTCAGCCACGCGAAGGTGGTGCCGTGCGAAAGGGAGTTCGAAATTTGTCCTCAATATCCCCGATTTAAATGGCTAAAGTTGTCAACGGCTGGCTGCTGGTTGGCTACCGTGTTGGCATCAACGCACACTCCGAGCATTTGGATGGCATCTGGCTACAATTTTGGTGGCGGATGTTGGCTGTGCAAACGTTTACTGGACTTTGACGAGCAAAATTGTGCTAATCCCTCCAATTCTTGCCCCTCTTTTGTAGCAATAACAATTATTAAAAAATACAGGTGTCAAATACAATAGGAATAAGACCACATTATGTACAGCAGAAAAATTTGTAGATGTTTCTACAGGACTCTATGACACTTCTAACAAAATATCCTACTTAGAAGTCTAGAAAATTACCTTGCAAGATTATACCCTTTATGTGTCCCTTTAAGGCGCTTCTGTATTTCGCTATACGAAACGCTATGACCATCTTGCGACGAAACAATGAAACTTCACACCGACATTAGTCTACCAGACAAATACAATTTTCCCAGCATCAAGGCAGAATAAATTAGGGCTAAAATTAAGAAGCTGATGGTCTTAGCTACAATTTGATATAACATATAAATGATTTGAAATCTAGCTTACAAATAATCTTTGACAGTATTTCCTAATAATTAATTAGTTCATATTGACGATTAATTCCACTGTTTCACCGCGAGATGGTTATACATAGTGTTTCGTGGCACCAAATTAAAGGCCGTCTCAAAAGTAGGCGGATATTGCAGGTACCATAACTCTTAAATTCCATTTTCCCAACTGCAAAACAGAATTTGGATATCCTTCCGAATGGGACCTGTTGCCAATCAACATGAAAGGGCATAGCCGGATAAGGGGGTCAAAAGTGCCCCTAAACCAAATTCGATTTTCCATGGGTCATTCGATAGCTTGTCGAGAAAGTACAATATGTGCCAAGTTTCAGCTCCGTATCTCGACTAGGGGGGGAGTAATTGCCAAAAATAAAAAATCACGTTTTTGACCAATTTCTCTCATCTGCGTGGATGGAAAATTCTGAAAAAAATCAGAGACCCTTTAATTAATCAACCACACATTATAGAATTTTTTCGGATTTTTAAATTAGAAAACCAACATGTGAAAAATAAAAACCAAAAAAAAATGATGAAAAATGCCGGTTTGGGAATGAAGGAGTCACGGTACTAGATTCACATTTTTTGAGTAAGTACATATTATTGGTACTATTGTACTATATTTTTTTCAGATTTTTCGGTTTGGTGCATCATAGTTAAAAAAATCAAAAACTAACTTTTTCCTTGTTTCTTGCGTGCCACAGTCACTTATACAGCGATTTTTCGTACATTCTTGATCAGATAAATGCTTTATGCAATGCTCAATGTTTTTACGCATAGCAAACAAACACAGGAACTAATGAAACTAAATAAATCGACCATTTGTCATTACGTCATGTGGGTTACATTCTATAATACGTAAAAGAATTTTCAAGAGCGTCGGTGGTCCTGCGGCAAAGTACCTGCCTGCTAAGCCGCTGCGCTGACTTTTCGTAGGTTCGAGCCCTTTTTAGGTAATTTTTTAATTCCTAACTATATCATTGGAGGGAGGGTAGGGGGCAGGAGGAGAAACCCAGATCTAAAATTTTAGACGCGGGTATTTAATAGTTTCCGAGATAACAATTAAAAACTTTCCTACAATACATTGAATTCTTCATATACAGACACAACTAACACAACCGTTCCCACTGGAGCAGCCGTCGTTTTCGAGTGTTAAATGGCCGATGGTACCCCGATCCTCGCTGCAGTGGCCGTCGTCCTCAAGTGTTCAGTAGCTGTTGACACAATAAGGATACCGCCCTCAGAATCTATAGGGTGACCCACGAAAAATTGGTTACTGTAACTTCTGACGCGCGAGGGATGTCGTCTACCTGCAATACGGCTTCAGGTATACTGGCCTCAGTATTAATAGTTTGCGGCAAACAATTTCGGCGAGGCGACCACTGTGCAAGTCTTGCCGGCCGCCTGTCGGCGGCCGGGTGCATTAGATACCCAAACCTAACTAATATCCCCTTTTTCGTGTAAATAGTACGCCCGTAACTCGAATTGCATGTCGTATAGCGAATAATTTAAATTTTACGGTTAATCCGAATTGTTTATCCAGGGATCGGAAGCTGACGTGGTGCTATTATACAAAATTGCAGTAAGTACGGTGTACTGCAATCCAGTAGTTTCCATCTGAAATTAAAACGGAACATATTTCAGAAAAAGTATTACGTATTGCAAATAAGAAACATTCCTCGGGCGACTGAAGTTACAGTAATCGGTTTTTCGTGGGACACCCTATAGATTCTGAGGGCGGTATACTTATTTTGTCATCAGCTACTGAACACTCGACGACGACGACTGCACAGCGAAGACGGTTGTGTTAGTTGTGTCTGTTAATATCTCGGAAACTATTAAATACCCGCACCTAAAATTTTAGATTTGGGTTTCTCCCCACGCCCCCCACCTCCCCACCAAATTTCATGTCGATCAGCAACAGGTCCCATTCGGAAGTACAGCCGAGAATTTTACAAATGAGGCCTCAAAGTATAGAATCTATGCAATAATATGTTATAAAAATTAAATAGTTCCCAATCATATCTTGCTAATAGTCTCTAAAAAAATATCTCCGCAATAAATTGTTTATAACAAATAAACCAAGCTACTGTCACCTCTTCTATAGACGTTTGTTACGCACGGTGAAATTATTTCATAATTTTGATTCGTTCGGGAACGTGTCACCCGGGACGACGGTTGGAATTTTCTACAAATGTTTGTAATCATAAGACGCGTACGCGACCAAGCCCGCACCTGCACACTTGAGACCCCTCCTAAAGGAAACTCAGACGCTGGGAGAGACAGACCAAATTCCTGGGAGGCGCCAGCCCTACAAGGAATAAACAGAATCCGGAAAATCAGGACCACGAAATTCAACCAAATCGGGCTAGTCCTGGTCACGCGTTCGTTGCGTTAGTTTCGTTCATTGACACAGACATTGCAAGATCGCGTTAATCCCCTTCGAGCAAATATCTCCTTCAGGACATAGTTACTATTTGGTTTTTATACTTCAATCTTCGGTGAGCCCCCGTGTAATTATTATACGTAAAACCCGTGGATTCATTGTACATATATCGCTCAATCTTTCTAACTTCCATTTCATCTTGAATATACCAGTCATAGTTTTTCTCACAAGTCGTTGTTCCATTATACCTTCTTCTAATACATAGAAAATCCTCGATTTGAACGGGACCCACAAAGTACATCATAGCCGCTCGTAGTGTACGTACGTTACGAGTTCCTTTACCTAAACCCAACCGCAACCTGACCATCCGTGTTTATACGGCTACCCGGCGTGTACGTCGGCTGTCCGGAAACACACACCTTCCTTGATTCTGGTGAGCCGGCTACGTGGCGCTTCACACCCGCCAAAGAGCCCGGAGATCCGGAATCCTTCCATCTGCGCCTATTGGCTACCTGACGACGTCAGCTGTCCAGAGAAGCGCACTCTTTCCCTTTGCCGTGACTCTCGGCTATCAGATGCTTCACAATCGTCGGCCAGTCCTGGAAGAACATAGACCTCTTCCCGGGTGAGTCACTCAAGATTGACCTGCTAACCTACTAACCAAGTATCAGGTGTAACCACAAACCCTAGAACCTTTTCCCGGCCAAACTCGCCAAGCCCTGGCTCGTAACACGTTCAAATATGAAATCAGGAAAATAAAAAATCTGTCAGTCGTATTAATTATAAATGTTCTATGTATTTAATTTTTTAGCAACTAAAGTAAGTCCAAGAGAGACCAGTCAATGGTGACTATTTTAAGATCGAAGCGTGATAGGGCACTGTGTCTTATTAAAATATTTTAATTTGTCGTAAAATATGATTAATATATACTGTAATTTACTTGGTCATTTCTTTAGTTTGCCCAAAACAAAAAAAATCAGAAAAGACACCAATGTTGACTTTCTCCCAACAAGTGATCGAACTGTTCCGGACTTACCATACATGTGTATATTGTCGATTATAATTAATGATTGGCACTAGCGACTGAAAACTATCGACTAAGTCGATAGTAGTCCACTACCATTTTCGGTCAACTGATTTTCTGAACTATCGACTATTTAGTTGCCTGAATGTGTCGCTGAACTAGTAATAACTGTTTCTTTCGTTTAGACTTTGAACTATCAGGCTATACCGTAGTATGTAGATTGCCTGAATTTCCATTTTGATGGAGGCATGAGCCAGAAGCAGGAGTTTGGATTGATTTTTTCATGATATTTGTTATGAAATAGGTTCTTTCGCTAGCGGTGTTACGAGCCAGGGCTTGGCGAGATTGGCTGGGAAAAGGTTCTAGGGTTGGTGGTTACACCTGATGCTTGGGTAGTAGGTTTATTGGATTATGGTATTAAATGAAATAATTAATATTATTCTTTTAAGTAACTAACTTTTATTAATTGGTTCTGAAGGATGACTTTTTACTACGGAAACCGTACGCAGAGTGATGAGAAAGAATGCAAGGGTACGACGGAGAGTCGGTTGTATACTTAAGATACAAAGGAGATATTGACTTCATCCAGTCCTCCACCCAAGCCCCTTTGTATAAACTATCTCAGGCCTATGGGCCTGAGAGTTTAGAATGTTATCTTATTCTAATTATATTCGTATTCCTAATCTATAACTAAATTCATTTTTGTATTAAAACTAATGTTGCTATCATTAGCAACAATCCAACACGCCTCCTAAAAAATGAATCGGTTATATTTAAACTAACTTCTACATATATAATAATAATGTCTACTACTAAACAGAAAAAATAATAAAAGATCATCCTTCTTTGCCTTTCCTGGGAAGTACATATGGCCCAACATTTGTTGCGAGGATTAGGGAAACCCAGTAAAACCTAATCAGACCATCTCAACTATTTAACCATAATATATGTATACATATAATATGTATATATATAAATATATTTTATAATTATTAATAAAATTATTGCAGCGCCATCCTTGTTCTAAATTCCAGGCATTTAGTTGCTGGCAATGGTTTTGTGAACACATCTGCTACTTGCGTTCTGTACAGACAAATTCAAGTTTAATAACATTCTTCTCTATCTGTTCTCTAAAAAAATGATACTTGATATCAATATGCTTTGATCTTTTATGATTGCCTGGATTATTAGCTATGCTTATACAGCCGTTGTTATCCTCATAAATTACAATCGGCTTTAAAATATTTATGTTTATGCTGATTGCTAGCGATCTTAACCAAATGGCTTCTCTTACGGCCTCGAAAAGTGCCATATATTCTGCTTCAGTTGATGAGGCAGCCAATGATAACTGTCTTTTAGTCGACCAGCTTATTGTACAACATTCAAATAATTGAAACAAATACCCAGTTGTACTTTTTCTATCATTCTCATCGTGTCCTCCCCAATCAGCATCTACATAACCACTTATAATATTGTTATAATTACTTCTTATATAATTTAATTTAACATTACTTGAGCCTTTGAGGTATCTCAACACTCTTTTTAAATTTTGCCAAAGCTCCTTATTATTTTTATTAGTGTACCTGCTTAATATATTTACTGCAACACTTAAGTCAGGTCTTGTACATATCATTATATACATTAAGCAACCAATTAAATTCCTACATGGTGCTTCATACTTCTCATCTGCGTTTAAAGCTACATAATCCAGTTTACTTGGAAGAGGTGTACTAACAGCTTTACTATCATTCATATTAAATTTCTCTAAAACTGTTTTTATATATGTACTTTGATCTAATGTTATTCTATCGTTAACTCTTTCAACTTTTATTCCTAAGAAAAGACTAATTTCACTCAAATCTGTCATACTAAATTTATTCATCAAATAATTTTTAAAATTAGTCATTGTTTCCTTATTACTAGTAGCAATCACAAGATCACCCACATAAAGTACAACATATATATTTTCAGATATATTTCCTCTATCCAAAATATATACCACGATCAACTGATGAACTTCGGAAACCTTTTTCTACAAGACTTTTCTCAAATACTTCAAACCAGCATCTTGCTGCTTGCTTCAGCCCGTATAGCTTTATTTAACTTACATACTTGATTGCTTTTACTTTTTACACCCTCAGGAACTTTCATATAAATCTCTTCTTTTAATATGCCATTTAAAAATGCAGTCTTCACATCCATATGGTATATCAATAAATTAAATTGATTTGCAAAAGCAATTATAAATCTAAAGCTTGAAATTCTAGCAACTGGTGCAAATGTTTCGTTATAGTCAGTTAAATATTCCTGACTAAAACCACGAGCAACAAGCCTTGCCTTGTATTTGGACAAGTTTCCGTGTTCATCATGCTTAATGGTGAATATCCATTTACAATCAACAATGTTAGTATTTTTAGGTCTTTCTACTAAGGTCCAAGTTTTATTCATTAAAAGTGAATTTAATTCATCATTTATGGCCAATTCCCATTGAATTTTATCATCCCTTAATCTTATTTCATCAAATGAATCAGGAATATTTCCTACAAACGATTGTGCACACATAAGAAGATCATATTGAGTATCACTCTCATCATATGAGATAAGAGGATGTTTCTTAATTCTATCACTCCTTCTAAGTTTATGTTGTTCCAATACTACTATTTCATTATGTTTAGATGGAGACCTATTTTGCAAATCTGTTTCTGTTACAGATTTATTAGGTTTGTCACCTAATTCTACAGAGATTAATTTAACACTCGACTTAGATATATCTGATTTATCATTATCAGATTTATGAGACTTTTCATCGATTTTTACTGATTTTGACTGTATGTCAGATGCATCAGTTTTACTTTCGGGTTCTGCATTATCCCTTCCAAGTCTCACTACTGGACGAGTTTTTAAGTAATTGATTTCATCAACTATCACATCCCTGACTATAACGAATTTACCATTTTCCACATCCCACACTTTATAACCATTTGGTTCATAACCAACCAATATACCTTTCGATGATTTCTCATCGAATTTGGTTTTCCTAATTTTGTTATGAACATAAACAGTAGAACCAAATATCTTTAAATACCTTAATTTGGGCTTCTTACCATGCCACAATTCAAATGGTGTTTTATTTTCTTTTAAAGCTTTAGTCGGGGTTAAGTTAATTAAAAATGTAGTAGTGAGAACTGCCTCTCCCCAAAACACTTTATCTAAACTGGCACCACTTATCATCGTGCGTGCCTTTTCTGTTATTGTCCTAACCATACGTTCTGAAACGCCATTCAATTGAGGGGTTCGTGGAACTGTTAAATGGTAACTAATACCTCTCTGTACACAAAAATCTTTCATCTCATTTGTTAAATATTCTCCACCATTATCACAATATAAATTTACGATTTTTAAATTAAAATGAGCTTCACTCTTGGTAATATAATCTTTGAAGACAGAAAAAACGTCTGACTTATATGTGATCAAGTATGTTGCACAATAATGAGTGAATTCGTCTACAAATAATATGTAATAATTTTTATTATCAATCGTGGGCGGAGTGATAGGTCCACAATCATCAGAGTGAACAACAAACAATGGTCGTTTTATATAACTTTTATCCTTTGCCTTCTCAAATGATGATCGTGCTTATTTACCATATATGTAAGCTTCATATAAGTTTTCATTAGGTACAATCTTATCAATATACTCTATATCATCAACCATTTGTTTATTCTTTAACTCTAAAAATTTAGATCCTCCCATGTGTCCCAAACGCTTATGCCATAATTCATAATTGTTATTCATTACACTATTTATTTGAAAATTTGTGCCACTTACTTTTTTTGCATCAATGTTTAAATCGACTGCAATTAAATTATTTAAAGGTTTACCAGTCATGATGATTTTACCATTCTTTGTGATGTCCACCCCTTCTGGATTGAAAATTACTCTCATACCACTCTGCTGCATCCTTCGCAGAGACAAAAGATTGTATGGTACTTCTGGACAGTACAGAACATCTTCCAAAATCCCGTGAACTCCGACGTTGCTGATTACATTTATATTACCCTTCTTCGTTGCACTGATGTATGCACCATTTTTAGCAACAGAAATTTTTAATGGAGGTTGAAGTTCAATATAGTTCGAAAATATATTATCACTATTAATTATATGATCTGATGCTCCTGAGTCTAATAGAAATGTTAGGCAATTTGTTGTTTGCACTGTATGTTCCCCTGCCATAAAAGCAAATCCAGAACTGTCTTGAGTTGCTGAAGGTTCGTTCATTTGCACCTTTTGGATTGTTTGCACTGATCTCCTTTTTTCGATGTTGTGGTGGAGATTTTTTTTATGTTAAAAACAGTCCTTTACTTTGTGTCCTCTTCTACCACAATGATGACATTTTATTTGTGATCCATTTTTCCCGGATTTGAATGATTGATTTTTATATATCTTAAAATGTTTTTTATATTTATTTTTATTTTCAGCATTTTTTATATGTTCGTGCACATACTGATTAGCCTGAAGTACTTTAGTGCTAGTACTGTACTTTCTGTTCTTAATTTCACTTCATGGTCTAACAATCTAGTTTTTACAAAGGCTAGAGTTAAATTATCTTCCGACAAAGTCTCAATCGCTGTTATAACGCCATCATACGATGCCGGAAGTGTTAAGAGCAAATGCGACACTTTATCTGTTTCTTCTAATTTTGCTCCTGCTGCCGATAATTCAGTGATGAGATCATCGAATACAGTAAAATGTCGCACAAGAGGTGTATCTCCTTGTAATTTGAGACTTAACAACTGTTTCCTCAGTGCTAGTTGAGTCGTCAAACTCTTTCGCTCATAGATTGCATGCAAACTGGTCAGAATTTCTTTCGCAGTACTTCCTGTACTCGCGAACGCGAGGAAGGAATCAGACAAATATTCGACGACCACATTCTTCGCAATCCTCTCGGCTTTTATCCATTCGATGGTTAAAATATCGGGAGCTTCTTCGTCAATCACTTTTATAATGTCAAGCTCACTCATTAAAGCACGCACTCTCAATTTCCAGACACTGTAACGTTCACCATCAAAAGGTTTAATGTTTCTTTTAATTTTTAGGTTTTCCATCGTTTTTTTTTCGAACTAACACTTAAAATCACACGTATATATAAAAAAAATACTACTAAATACAGAGTCACACACACTATTAAATAATAAAGGGCCTAATCACTATATGTCACTATATTATCTAATCACTTTATTCTTAGTCTGTCTCTCACAGTCTTTTTTTTCTTTTTAAATCAAAACACAAAGTTAATAAAAAATTGCAACTGGGCCCATAACCTATTGGATTATGGTATTAAATGAAATAATTAATATTATTCTTTTAAGTAACTAACTTTTATTAATTGACTCTGAAAGATGACTTTTTACTACGGAAACCGTACGCAGAGTGATGAGAAAGAATGCAAGAGTACGACGGAGAGTCGGTTGTATACTTAAGATACAAAGGAGATACTGACTTCATCCAGTCCTCCACCCAAGCCCCTTTGTATAAACTATCTCAGGCCTATGGGCCTGAGAGTTTACAATGTTACCTTATTCTAATTATATTCGTATTCCTAATCTATAACTAAATTCATTTTTGTATTAAAACTAATGTTGCTATCATTAGCAACAATCCAACAAGGTTAACAGGTCAATCTTGAGTGACTCACCCGGGAAGAGGTCTATGTTCTTCCAGGACTGGCCGACGATTGTGAAGCATCTGATAGCCGAGAGTCACGGCAAAGGGAAAGAGTGCGCTTCTCTAGACAGCTGACGTCGTCAGGTAGCCAATAGGCGCAGATGGAAGGATTCCGGATCTCCGGACTCTTTGGCGGGTGTGAAGCGCCACGTAGCCGGCTCACCAGAATCAAGGAAGGTGTGTGTTTCCGGACAGCCGACGTACACGCCGGGTAGCCGTATAAACACGGATGGTCAGGTTGCGGTTGGGTTTAGGTAAAGGAACTCGTAACGTACGTACACTACGAGCGGCTATGATGTACTTTGTGGGTCCCGTTCAAATCGAGGATTTTCTATGTATTAGAAGAAGGTATAATGGAACAACGACTTGTGAGAAAAACTATGACTGGTATATTCAAGATGAAATGGAAGTTAGAAAGATTGAGCGATATATGTACAATGAATCCACGGGTTTTACGTATAATAATTACACGGGGGCTCACCGAAGATTGAAGTATAAAAACCAAATAGTAACTATGTCCTGAAGGAGATATTTGCTCGAAGGGGATTAACGCGATCTTGCAATGTCTGTGTCAATGAACGAAACTAACGCAACGAACGCGTGACCAGGACTAGCCCGATTTGGTTGAATTTCGTGGTCCTGATTTTCCGGATTCTGTTTATTCCTTGTAGGGCTGGCGCCTCCCAGGAATTTGGTCTGTCTCTCCCAGCGTCTGAGTTTCCTTTAGGAGGGGTCTCAAGTGTGCAGGTGCGGGCTTGGTCGCGTACGCGTCTTATGATTACAAACATTTGTAGAAAATTCCAACCGTCGTCCCGGGTGACACGTTCCCGAACGAATCAAAATTATGAAATAATTTCACCGTGCGTAACAAACGTCTATAGAAGAGGTGACAGTAGCTTGGTTTATTTGTTATAAACAATTTATTGCGGAGATATTTTTTTAGAGACTATTAGCAAGATATGATTGGGAACTATTTAATTTTTATAACATATTATTGCATAGATTCTATACTTTGAGGCCTCATTTGTAAAATTCTCGGCTGTACTTCCGAATGGGACCTGTTGCTGATCGACATGAAATTTGGTGGGGAGGTGGGGGGCGTGGGGAGAAACCCAAATCTAAAATTTTAGGTGCGGGTATTTAATAGTTTCCGAGATATTAACAGACACAACTAACACAACCGTCTTCGCTGTGCAGTCGTCGTCGTCGAGTGTTCAGTAGCTGATGACAAAATAAGTATACCGCCCTCAGAATCTATAGGGTGTCCCACGAAAAACCGATTACTGTAACTTCAGTCGCCCGAGGAATGTTTCTTATTTGCAATACGTAATACTTTTTCTGAAATATGTTCCGTTTTAATTTCAGATGGAAACTACTGGATTGCAGTACACCGTACTTACTGCAATTTTGTATAATAGCACCACGTCAGCTTCCGATCCCTGGATAAACAATTCGGATTAACCGTAAAATTTAAATTATTCGCTATACGACATGCAATTCGAGTTACGGGCGTACTATTTACACGAAAAATGGGGATATTAGTTAGGTTTGGTCTTACACAGTGGTCGCCTCGCCGAAATTGTTTGCCGCAAACTATTAATACTGAGGCCAGTATACCTGAAGCCGTATTGCAGGTAGAGGACATCCCTTGCGCGTTAGAAGTCACAGTAACCGATTTTGCGTCGGCCACCCTATAGATTCTAAAGGCGGTATCCTTATTGTGTACCAACAGCTACTGAGCACTTGAGGGCGATGGCTACTGCAGCAAGGATCGGGGTACCATCGGCCACTTAACACTCGGTAGCGACGGCTGCTACAGTGAAAACGGTTGTGTTATTTGCGTCTGTATGTATATGAAGAATTCAATGCATTGTACCGAAAGTTTTTAATTAATGTCTCGGAAACTATTAAATACCCGCACCTAAAATTTTAGATTTGGGTTTCTCCCTTCGCTCCCCAACTCCCCTCCAAATTTCATGTCGACCGGCAACAGATCCCATTCAGAAGAATATCCACCTGTTTTAATTTTCAACATATATGTATGTACAACTTACTGATATTCACAGAAAAGCAGCATTTTAATTTTGATTAAAGGTTTGTTTCGTTCTCCTTTACATTAATAAGAAATTTTTAGTGTTAATAAGGAAGGATACAAATAAATTATGTTATCTTAAATTTCGGCTCTGTCACTTGATAATGTAAACTTGTAAGGTAACACGTACTTCAAGTCCTATACCTCACGTATAAAAATATCGTCATCGTGTGGTCATCGAAAAATTATCAACGCCTGGAAAAATTATAACCTAATTAATTTTTATTAAAAATTTTGAGTTCATTTTTTAATGCCAATATTAAACAATTTATGACAAATCAAAATATGCTAATTACTTTTCAAAAACGTGTTTACTCTATATATTTTTGTCATTCTAATCATAAACTAATGCATTCACAAAAGCTAAATGCACAGATGGTTTTGCTAATTTGATGGTATACCTGGTATAATCACTAATTTCTATATCATATTTCTATATCACTATACATATAGTCGATAGTACGTCGCGATTAAATAGTAATTAGTCGATAGTGTACATGACTAATTATAATTATAACGTAGTAATGTAAACTATATGTATACATAGAGCTGTTCAGATACTCGAATTAACCAAACCGAGAAATACTCGGATTGAATTTTTGATCCGAGCCGAGCGATCGACTCATCGGCTCACAACATTTATGTAAATGTAGCTCGCGTGTGCTTCAAAAAGGTAGGTATTTCGTAGATAATAGATATTAGTTTGTATTGTATGCAAAGGTTTTTCACTCTTTAATAATAAATAAGTAAACACATGTCCAAAGTGGCCATTACGTGGAATATGAATGCTTAAGATATTTTAACTTATAAGACAAGATGTACAGTAATTATTTTCATTAGTCAATTTGTTATGGTTACTAGTGTAGGAGGGCCGATTTCGGCATCCGTTAGAATAATAAAGCATAACCGACGGTCATTGTCCCCTTTTCGTAAATATGTTTTGCAAACTGGCAAGCGACCTCGCCAAATAATAACAAAAGGAACAATGACTGAGAGCGCGAGTGCAAGTGAGTGAGAACGATGGAGCGAGTGAGAAAAAACGAAATGTGCGATACCGCGAAATATATGTTTGTGTGAGTATGCATGTGATCAATGGGGATATACATATAATATGAGCAAACAAAGTGCAAAGGGGTTAAAAACCGTAAAGAGGTAAAAGTGTAAAGAGTGTAAAGAGCAGAAAGTCTAATAAACCGATTATCGCTAAAATTAATCCTACACTAGTAATCATTATCGCAAACCTAAATATTTTAAATATTATTTAATATCTTAAAAGTTGAAACAGTGTTTTACAACGTTATATGAAATAGCTCGTGTTTTCGTACCCTTTATAAGACAATTTCTTATAGCCTTATCGAACGTCTTTATAAAAGGTAATTCTCAACAAATATTCAAGAAATGAATTGAAGTCAAGAGTTCTTTGTATTGACTTAAAAAAACCTACGATACCGATCTTTTTGAAGAGCATTCAAGTTACACGAGTCTTATGATCAGTTCGGCAACATTCGAACTGCATGGTTTTGTTTGAGCCACTCGATTTCGTTTGAGCTATTCAGTTCTTTCGAGTCAGACGGATGATTGGAGCGCTCGGCTCGGATCGAAATCTGAATTTCAGCTCGGTTTGAATTTCAAGCTACTGGAACATTCGAGTGTGATGGCAGCTTTAAAACTAGACTAAGGTGAAGAGCAACACATTTTTCATACTTCCGGGCAATTCCGAAATATTTTATTTCGTTATTACATACAATACAGTTACTATATCTACAAGTTACAAGTAAACAGTTCGTTTATATATAGGGCGATATAACAAAATGCCTATAGAATCAATGGAAAGTACTGTTTTCTCTTATAATGAAATATTAACGAAATCGTTAATAGGTCTTTCACAAGAGTACTGATGAAATGCATTATAAATAATTCCTTAGTCCAGTTCTTTGTTGCCTCGGTTGATTGCGTTGATTCCTATTGAACACTGTGAATCTGTCTCTCTGCCCCATCCTCTGTCCTTCAAGTTTATTTCTGAGCGATATTGGTCTGAGCAAAAACTCTTCCAAGGTACACTGAAACAGAATGTAAAATCAATTAGCTTCACGATCGATTGTCTAGTGTCGAAATATAATTTCACTTTTTCAAATTAATTACGTGTGTCTCAAGAAGCTCGTACTGCTTGATCTGGTTTATTAAGGTCTGTAATTCTTGCCGCTCTGGTACGTCTTCTGCCTTTATCTTTTCTTCAAGTTCGTATATCTGTAATCAGAAAATGGACAGAAACGGATATAAAGTATCCTCCTCTCAGGGGCAATAAGGAAATCAATTTTAATCATACATACTACATCGGCAAAGAAGTTTGGCTTTCTGATCATAGTTGTATCTTGCTCCAACGCGTGCTTCAGGATAGGAATTATCTGCAGATACTTCTGCAAATTCATGTAAGCCAGTATCTTCAGGCTCCTGATGGTTATTTTTCGTTCTCGTTCCACTAACCCTAAGATCTCCAGTGCTGCTTCTGGCGCATTATTTTTTATCGCCAGCAACGACACCATCGAGCAACTTCTAATTGAAGGTTGCAAAATATTGTACTGATTTTTCCAGTGGTCCAATGCATAGTCCAGCGACTCCGGAGTGTTCTGAAAAATTATTAATTATGAATGGTCTTGACGATACGATCGGAACCGTTGAAGTGCAATTAACGAGGAGTTACCTCCTTCAGACATGCAGCATACATCAGGACGCTGTGGCGTCCGATAAAGTCTACACCCTTTGAAGCTAAAAGCTTCTCGTACACTTCTCTCAGTTCTTTGAACATGTTATGCTTCAACAATAGGCACATCAAGATGCGAGAAGCAGAGCGGTAATAAAAGTTCTCGGTTAGTGAAGCATTTTCAAACGCGCTCAACGCGAGATTTGGTTTGTTCAAATAATAGTACATCCTCATTACTACTGGCCCAAAGACGTATGAACCGAATCTCCTTTCTTCAGAGGTTTCGATGTAATTGAAAAGCATCTTATTCAACAGCTCCATATCGTCGCTATTCTCTTGAGCTAAATGCAACATCGCCTTTAAATCCTCGGTGTACACTATCCCATCACCTTTCTCGCAGATTTCCTTCATTTTAGTGCGAAACGTGTCCTCTATCGTGACGAACTGATTACGATATATGAGCCTCGTATTTTCGTACGCAGTTACGCCTAAATCATGATCCGTATACAAGTTTCGGATACCGGCTGAAACGAAGCAACGAATTCTACATAAACTTTTCATTCGTTACGGAATTAACAAACCACAACGCCATCCTTTCGCGATACTCGTGCTCCGAAAACGCAGAGTCTCGTTATGCCGACAAAGTCTCGTTCGCAACGAATTTAGGTTATGAAGATTACGTACCATTTATAAAATTAGGTTTTAAAAAAACATTGTTCGCCAAACTGATGTTAAGCCTACGTAGTCCTCTTATGCTGATCGCCATGATTTCGCGATGAAACAAGCGTTAGTTACTGTATAAATTAGGTTCTCAGGGTTGCAAGGAACCAGCGGACAAACTTCCAAACTCTCCACCGCGAACGTGAAAGAACGATATACCCAATGGCGGAAGTATAAAGATAGAGGAGCACGTGGTTTCCAAATCAATGTACCACTGTGATAGATAAAATGTTTATAAGTATGGACAATTTGGTCTTGTTACAGCGGTACAACATTGTTATTTAATTGGAATATAATATCGCGTGTACTATTTGGTACATTTGGCATATGATATTTTTCATACAAAAATCAATATGCCATGCATAATGAGTGAAAAAGTATTGTTAGTCAAAAGAGGATTTGCTGCGACCAGAGTGTCCGACTACTGCATGTCAATATTTTGCGAAGTGATTGCTGAAGTGATTCTGAACAATTTTCTCCTTTGCCAAAATGGTGGTTAAGGCTTCGTTTTTGAATGATTTACGAAAAACATTAACCAATCAGAGCACGCGTAGAACACGCGCTCAGCCGAGGTGTTCAAGAACGCGGTTGAGCGTACCACGTTCGTTTCTCAACTTAGAAGGATGCCAGTATTAACAAATTGCAGCTACTTGAGTATACGTATACTTAATGAATTTAAAAATTCAATTTTTTCGAAAATGAAGCGTGGTATGAAAAAATTGTATTTTTTGTTTTCGACGCATTGTGACACGAAAAATCATCTTCTTTCAGGTTTGACTACAATTTCCAGTCGCACCAATGTTGTGGTTTCGTTATTCAAATTAAATTTTCTCAAAAATGAAACATCAAGCGAAAAAAATGTATTCTATTTTTTCGTCTTATTTTTTCGCCCATAGAATCACTCCTCTCATTTTTGCCAGTATGTAACCGAATACCCTGTATATCCACTAAAAGATTACGCAAGAACTAGCTGCTCCCACCTGCCCTTTAATATTTTATAATTATTTACATACATGGTGTTTGACTACTACATGTTAGTATTGTAAGAGGTGATTGCTGAAATGATTCTGAACAACGTTTTCCTGAACGAAAATTCCTTTTTCGAATGGCCAGGATCTGTAAAATAACCCAGTGACAGTTACCGTGCAGGTAGTAAGTTTTGTCAAATCAAGTAAGTTCGTTGGCCCGGCCGTAACATCAGCTGTCTTACACTGCGGGATACCTACTTACTACGGTCAGAATCGGTAGAATGACACAGTGACCTATTTTCGTCGAAGCAGGTTCATTTTTGGAGAAACGGGTAAGTCTAATTTTAATTGTTAACGAATTGTTTAAAATTTAACGTACGTTGTACTTTGTAGACTCGTTAATCAGTCCATTCTAATTCTTTTTTGTTCGATTGATAAGGGCAAATTGATTTCATTTGTATTTTAGTTAATTTCCATTCATGAATAATGAATAATTCGATGTTAACTTTTGCTCCATGCTATACCGGCGCTTACTATTCGGGGCGCCGGTCGAACATCGCTACTTATTGTTAGCACGGCGCGCCGTGGACCGCCCCTGAGCGCGGGCTCTACGCGCGCTCTGAATGGCCAGTATTTTTCGTTAACAATTCAAAAACAAAGCCTCAGACGACATTTTGTATGTATACAGGGTGTATATTACTTCGATCTATAAAAGGCTTTTGTAATGTACACAGACACAATTTAGGCTCCCAATTTCGTACCACCAGAGGTTTTTATTCCAAAACATAGACTCGGACTATTACAGCGATTATCGATTGTCCAGTAGTACTCCATTAGACGGAATTCGCTTCACACGAATTGTAAGGGCCCTTACGCACTTTTGACCATTCGCCAGCGACCAGGTCGTCGGAAGACCAAAAAATAGGCGACCAAATTCGATGACTCAATTTCTAATAAAAACTTTTCTTTTTCAAAATCATATATTTCATTCAATGCATTTTACGTGTCGCGCGACCAGCGAATCGCACGCGTTTTTGTAGTGCCAACGGCTCACTGATCGCGGCGACCAAGTGCGTAAAAGTTCATGTTTTTTCTTGAACTGTGGTCGCTAACGATCTGGTCGCTAGCGACTGGTCGACAGTACGTAATGGCCCTAAGAAATAGGGTATCGAGGATCTGAGCTGGCACACGAATTTTAAGAAATAGAATGTTGATGATCTGAGCTCGCACACGAATTTAGTGGAAATAGAATAGAATCTGACAAGCAGCAAGGAACCGGATATATGTATAAAGGGAAGAAGTTGTTTTAGTGGGAAAGATAGGAGAAGTCAAAGGGCAGATAGCACTCATAGATCCGCGTAACACATAGGGTAAAGAGCAAGGATAAGTAATTAGGGCAGTCAAAAATATTGGCACGCTTATCTAATGATGAGTTGGGCTGGTACATTACACATTTTTCAAATTCCCATTAGCTCATTTGGCTAAACTCTCATTAGCTCAAAGCGCAGATAAAAAAGTTTAAGAAATGGCTTTCAATACTTTCTTTGTAATTTACAAATTTCGATTTTTCCAAAACAGCAAAAATAGTTCATCTAGTAAACTAATCCTTCCATCTCCTTGTAGAAACTCAAGTTGTTTGGTTCAATTATAAATAAGTATTATAAAAGTACTCGACTGGAATCGAACTATTCAATGCAATCTCAGGTAGGTGCACTGTACCGAGTGCAATAGATTTTCTATAAGCAAGATTTTTCAGTCTACATGTAAAGGAGGATATGTTATCCATACCCCCGTTTCCTCTTCGCCCCTTGGACCCTGTAACACACCAGCAAGCTTGAATTGGATATACTTTTGTCAGTGGACAGTACGTTGATGCTCCAGGAACTCATCAAGTTCGCTTCTTCTACACAATGACTAAGGATCTTCAGGTTCTGGTTTTTACTCACTTTTAGAGAAGCTACAGTACTCAGCTCAGCTTGACTGGAACCTTACGCTACACTACCATTCGGGTTTTGACGTTACCTTTATTTAGAACCTTTTAAACCGGCCATCATGAGCCATCTGGCAACCTTTCTTAGTGGGATCATCCTCTTTTCTAATAAGTCTTCTTTTTCTTTTGAAACTGATACGCGATAAAAAAAAACTGGAAGAGATCCATTTTATCAGTTATTAGGAGACATAGAATACTTATTTACTATTCGTATTTATCATGTCTTCATTTTTTATTTTACATTGCACATTTACAGTATTCTCACTGGGTAAGTATTTTATAACTTTTTTGTACTATAGATGCACCTTGCTCTGAATTTATGAGTATTGCATCTTTTAGCATCGACAAACATCTTCACATTTTATGTTGTACTGATTATTTCCACTTATTAATTAATTAATTAATCACATTTCATTTCACGTTTGTTTCATGGTTCAAAATACAGCATGATTATTTTAATACACTTAATACTAACTGATACTAGGGATGAGTTTCTCGAAAGCCAATAGCATTTCGAGTTTCAAAACTATTGCCAACAAGAATTTATGCAAAAGTGTTGACTTCAGTTCTTAAAACAATATACATGCCTCACACAACACAAAATTATTATTTCAGGTATCGAGAAATTAAAAAAAAAAGTTCGAACCCACCCCTACTTAATACATTATAGACAAATATATCAGGAAGTACTCCCCAAAGCTGTGTCTATGTTGGAGCTGTGATAAACGATAAGGGCAAAACAGAAATAAACAGACGCGCACGCGCGTGCACGCACGTTTATTTCTGTTTTGTTTATATATATATAACCTATATATAAACAAAACATTAACACAAACATATTTCTGCGCCTTGCTTTTACCACAGCTCAAACAATTAACGCAACCTAATATGTAAACAAGTAGATATAATTCAAATGGTATTTGATTATAAATAAAACGCTAATTTATACAGTTGTAACTACTTTAAACGACTCTCAGTCACACGTATTTGATTTTCACTTTTCCTTTTCAGCTGATACTTATTCGAAAGGACAGCATTGCGTAAAGTTGAATGAAGAAACCTTTTGTTAACGGACTCCTTTGGTTTTATCCAACCACTAGGTCCCATTATCTCTGCCCTTCTTGCTCCTACTTTAGCTTCTTCGAGTAAGGCCTCAACCGCAAGTCTGAAATAAATAAGCAAAATTTCTTTATGCCTTCTGCAAAAAATTCTCAATTCAAAGTACTACAATCAGAACAAGAAACTGAATTATCTCTCAACAGTAGACTAACAAGGGAATATACCGAAGTGACAATCACCGATTTTGATGAAATTTCAATGTGATGTAGTTCTCATAAAAATATTTGATATGTTATTTTTTATCGACAATCGCGCATGTTAAAGTGGTGAAAACTGCCTCCCAAGTTGGTGTTGCGAAATCGATTTCGACGGATATCTCGGAAACTACGAGAGATAGAGCAATTGTATAAATAGATGAATTTTATATTTTTTAACGAAGAATGTAATGGTATAAACGATGTTGTAGAAAACCTATTTGTTTAAACAAAATATTGAAAAATGACATATATTTGATAGTTTTCCCAGTTAAATGTGAATCCATTTTTTTAAATATTTGTTTACAGAAGTTATGCATTCAGGCTCAAACTACGGTTAAATTGGAATTTATACTTTTGCATTCCAAACATTTATTATATTTCAAACTTTCTTGTTTGATGTGCACAGTAGAAGTATACCTGAGTTGTTCCCCGTGACTCAAACATGTGGTAGCTCTGAAAAGAGCTGTTTTATTGTGAAACCCCCGAACCAATTTTTAAAAGAAAGAGACCAATTTGCGTAAATTATTTAATGTAATTTTCACAGTAGCGATACTCTTCGAAAAAGTGATTAAAACGCAAATGCTTCTTGCACCACGAACATTTCAAGACGACGATATCGTCACAACTCGGATACGATGCGGATATGAGCGAATACGATGAACAATTAATGAATAGTGCAATTCCAGAAGGAAAAACAGTAGAATTACTAAAAATACTAAAAAGTACAACAGCGCTTATACAACCATAGTATGTCTACGGACTCCGTGTTTGGAAAAATCTTGCAAGGAAAATTTCAGATTTGGATTTAAACTACAAGTTGTACTTATATACGCGGAATAATATCATAAAATTACAGTACTTGATTCACAATCAATTATCCTGCCGTAGGTATTAGCACATGTACCAATATGCGTGGTTTCGATGTGCCTACGTAGATAATAGACCACAAGAGTTCGAAAACCCTGGGAAGTTTTGCTTCACAGATTTATAATTCGACATAATATGATTGAAATTGAAATGTACGTGATGCAAGAAGCATTTGTGTTTTAATCACTTCTTCGAGGAGTATTACTACTATGTAAATTACATTGAATAATTTACGCAAATTGGTCTCTTTTGTTTAAAAGTTGGAGCGGGGGTTTCGCAATAAAACAGCTCTTTTCAGAGCTACCACATCTTTGAGTAACGGGGAACAACTCAGGTATTCTTCTACTGTGCACATCAGGCAAGAGAATTTAAAATGTATATAATAAGTTTTTTGTAATGCAAAAGTCAAAATCCCAATTTATCCGTAGTTTTTGCCTGGATCCATAGCTTTTGTAAAGGCTAAAAATATTCTTGTAAAAATATTCAAGAAAATTTATTCACATTTAACTGGACAAAACTATCAAAACTATGCCACTTTTCAATATTTTGTTTAAACAAATGGGTTTTTAACAAAATCGTTTACACCATTACAATCGTCGCTAAAAATACGAATTTCATCTATTTACACAATTGCTCTATCTCTCGCAGATTCCAAAATGTACGTTGAAATCGATTTCGCAACCCCAATTTTAGGGGGATTTTCATGCCTTTAACATGCGATAATGTCGATAAAAAAAATACATGTCAAATATTTTTATGAAAACTACATTATATTTAAATTTCATCAAAATTGGTGATTGTCACCTCGGTACAGTCCCTTGTAAGTACTGTATCGTAACGAAGTAGGGCTTGAATACAGTGACTTCAAAAGTAGGTCTTTTATACGAGCAACTCTTGGTTCAACCAACCCGGTTTTCAAGCATTGGGAGATACAGGGTACCCTCCTGGAAATTAGTTCCAGAATGGCCCCAGCTCACCTTACTTTCGCGGCCCTTATACATATATTAGAAAAATGGGCACCCAAATTAGAGAACGGGTACAAGGCATTTACCCTACATGTGGGAGCGCTGCAAGGGTGAATTTAGTTATCTACCTCAGACGAGAGGTGCTTGGAGATCGGTTTATCTATTCAAAGAAGAGTTCTCTGGGAAACTGCAGGTGCGGTGGCAGTTACAACATGTTAAACATGGGGTCTCTCTTATCCCTACAAATTGAATTCATCTGGGGAATATGCGGGTTCAATGACCGTTGTATTAGATGTAAAGGTTTTTTACCATTAGCCTTGATAACACATCCCTGAACAGAAAAATAGGCAGTGATAATAGTGTTGTACATAACAAAAATGTCACAGGAGAAACTTTAAGTCATACTGATGATCTCATGCAATTAATGAACCACCCTTGCAACTTGTTACCATGACCCGTCACCTGATCAACATAGTAACAAATGTACATGATGTCTCGGTATTGCATACCGTGACTTGTTACTTGGTTTCAGTATTTCTATGTAATGTCGGTAAATTGACCTGCTTCGAAGGAAGTAACATGTCACCCTTTAGAATCGGGTTCCACACAGAACCCTGTTACAAATAAATAAAGTAACTAGTGTAGATAACATAAGATTAAGTAACAGATGTATACGCAGCTTCGTAATGAGCTAACCTTTCTGCTATTTAGTGATCTCGTAAACATCGAATTATACAGGAAGATAATGTAAAGAGTAAAAAAGGCATTTATTTATAGTATTATATCAATAACTCACTTATTTAAAGTTTCGTCGTCCATATTATGAATCGTATTTGGAAAAATCATGCACAGAACTTCAAAATTTCTTCATTGGTTTGTTGACTGCCTCGTAAATATATAGTTCAAACAGATCGTTCATAAAATGCGAATGAATATATATAAATATTTATTGAAAGCGCCACAGTTACTTTCAGTAATCTTTGACCCACATGCGAGATAAACAATCGTTACTGTGCAAGTTGCACTTGTAAGTACTTGTAATTACACTGTACTTTGCATTTTGTATACATTTGAGTGGCATAACAATAAAGATTGAATTGAGGTTATGTTTTCGTATTATGAACGCACACAACCTAACAAGGAATTTCTAAACATATATATGTATACATATCTCGGGCCTCAAATGGCTACATGTGTGTGTGCTTGGGTATTCCGCGCGTGTTTGTTTTAATATTCAATTTTGCTCTCAAATGGAAAACTTGAAATATTTTTGTCAGTAACCAAATATATACATTCCATTTTCCTATTCTGCAGAATTGTGTACGTAAACATATATTTACGAATTAAAAATAATATTCACTTTGTATTAAAATATTTCGAAAATATTAAGTATGCAATATTTTCTTTGGAACATCAATCAGAACGTAGTTATTTAAGATATCCACTCTGATAATTTAATTTTATTCTAGGATAATGGAAGATGAAGAGCTGCTTGCGTTGAAAGATATGAAGGAGAAGCTTCTTGCGAAAGCGAACAGCTTGATCAAAGAATTGAAAAAGCAGGAGGAAGATGACCATCGGATTGCTGTGTTAAAGTTGTATTCTATTTTATATTCCCCATTATGCATTCTGCATTATACGTGTGTACATTCGTAAAGAGTGTAAGCTTTAATGTTTACTGATTTTAATACAGAATACCAAACACTGCAAAATATGCCAATAGTGCTGAAGAGAAAAAGCTAGTGCAGTACGACCATAGACTGTGTGAAGTCTCCCGCCAGGTATCCGGTGTAACGTTTGAAAACGTAGATAGGAAATGGCTACGCGACAGCACTTACCAATACATGGCTTGTTTAGCAACGAAGGCCTTAAAACTTCCCATAGAATTAGCTGCAAAATTGGAGGTACATGGCGGTATCTAAAAGTAACATTTGTAGAAAAGTGTTTCTTTCGATTTACCACCATACATTTCAGGGAGAAGCATTTGAGATTCTCGACATAGTATGTCATTTTAGAAATATCGATGAATGGCGCATGTTGGAGATCGAACCATGGGTGAAAAATCTGACAGGGATGAAAAACTTGTCGCTCCTCGTATCCGGTAGCTAAAAAATAGTAATGTGTTTCTTGAAACCCCGAAACCCAAGAGAACTTCGAGTTTCGGAAATTCGAAACTGTATTTTTCTCGTGATTTGAAAATCTCGAAATCCAGATAAGAAGTATGAAATCAATGGAGAGTTCGAATGTAGAGTTTTTTGAACAAGAATTTTGTTTGTATTTTTTTTAATTATGACCAACAAAGATTTATGGAAAAATGTTGACTTCAGGTGTCAAAACTAGATATTCCTCATGCAAAATAAAATCATTAATTCGAGTTTCAAAACCTTACAATTTACAAAGTCTCGGATTTGTGTTTCGAGAATTTAGAAATTAAGTTCAAAATCACCCCTACTAAAGAGTGTTAGAATTTCTGCTTCGTTGCAAGGAACACCTACTTTATAAAGAATTTATGTTTCAGCTATTTCGCAATATAACGAACAAAATATGATCAGGAAAAAAGTTCTAAGCAATCTGAAAGCTGAAAACTATGCAAGCTACGAGCAATGCACAGACGAGAACGGTGGAATTTTGATTTCTATACATTCGCGGAAGGATGAACAATTGGTGTATTTAATTTTCCAGTGGTCGTTACTGTTTTTAGAACAAACTTGGCAAATCGAACACTATTTTATCATCAACCCTGATGAAGCAGGTAATAATTGGAGCACTCAGAATCATAGTGGTGTAAGTCACTTTCGCGGTGTTCCACGTAAAGTGATATTGTGCGTTTACTGTTATAGAAGACCCTAAAATTATTGAAGAATCTAAAGCTTTAAAGACCCCGAAGCTATAAAAAGATATATAGATTTTTTTATAACAGTAAACGCAAAACATCAGTTACGAAGTACATCGCGAGAGTAACAATTTATTCAGGGCATTTTACATTTACATTATTTTCAGGAATAAAATTTGCAGAAGAAAATAGATCCTTGTTGAAACAGTTTTGCAAGCCCAGTATTACGAAACGGACTCTTTTCGATTTGTGGGGTCAATTATGTTCCACTATTGATTCGTATGAAGGCAACTATCAATCGGAAATGACCGACAGCCCTAAAGGATAAATTTTTATTATCCTTATTATCTTATATAATGTGTCGTGTAAAAATAATTACTATGTTTGTAAAAAACAATTGAAATAAATATATATTTTGTATTTTTAATCCTATCGCGTATGAACTGTACTGTTCATCCGTATAATATTATTGTATACTCTACATATCTTAATACTTCTGAATGTCATTTTTCAGCCATTTCACATTTTAACCCTTTATACATAAATAAGAAGCTCCAGATTACAACTCCCCAGTGGCGCAATTGGTTAGCGCACGGTACTTATAAGACAGTATACGCTGTGAGCAATGCCGGGGTTGTGAGTTCGAGCCTCACCTGGGGAAATTTCTTTTTCATTTTATTCTTCCGATATTCAGGAACCGCAATAAATAATTTAACCAATATATTATATTCCATCAATTAACAAAGAATTAATACATAATTGAATATGTTAAAACTATAACGTAACTTCTAAAAATCTATCATATTTTGCTTCTCTGTTCCTATCATTATTGATAGTTTACACAATTCCATTTTAATCATTAACTAAGACAATTAAACCAGTAGGCCATTTGATTGTACGCAATAACTTTATTTTAATGCATAAATTCATTACAAACTGAATATATAACATAACTGACTATTATTTAACCTGCAGCTTTTATTTTTGACTCGGTCTCTGCCTCTATTTTATTTGCTTCAGCTTCTGTGGCAGCTCTCCGATTCCTCCATGCTCTCATATACGTTATGGGATTTATTGGAAAGAACCCAACCAGTCCCAAAAGCTGAGCCATTGGCTTCGATACGTGTGCATTTTGTCCCAACCAATATTGTATGCGTTCTATATTTAACGCAACCAATTTTTCATTGTACTTGTTTGGCATAGGATCGTAGGAACCCAATTGTTCTATCGGAGGTTTATGTTGTCCGTGTCTCGTCTGAAATAAAATTAATTTATGACAATCCTGAATTATGTGTGTATGGATTAAATGAAGTTTTTATTTCGACAATGATGTAATTCATACAAACATTACAAATAATTAAAAATCTATTTTATGACACCAAGCATTAGAATAATCTTAGGTGTGTCTATTGCCCGAAAATTAAAATCAATTATGTACAAATTGTTATAGAATCCACTTGCGTGCATTTAACAACTTTGGGATTGGTGGTATCGATAATTAAATCGATTTGTGTTTCAAAATAGATACATTTTCTCATAAAGTACAGACGAACCCTTTTTGCAATAACTTACATCCATGACAACAATATGAAAGAAAGGTCTGTTTGCGCATCCATAACGAACGCATCGTATCGTTTTACTGTGTTGGGTAATAATTCCAGTTCCAGATGCCGGATGTAGTGGTAGCCGTGGCATTTTCTTCAAATGCTTACAATCTTTAAGATAAATACGCTGATGTCCACGGATTTAGGTTATGTCACATGAGGCTTCGTTGCGTAAAGTGCATCATAAAGCAGGTTATACATATGTATGTACATTGTATTATAGGTCTCGCTTAGCGGTTGAAGGTTATGTACGCGTTTCATATACGGCTAAGTTGATAACGCCTTTAGTTGGAAATTTTACATTATTAATAGTTTGAAATTGAATAAACAACATGTTGAATTAATCATCTCGATGATTAATTTTTGTTTTGATGTCGTTAATATAAAACGTACAGGTTATGCGACACGCGCAAGAATTGTTGTTATGTTTTCCATCAATCAGAGGAAGTTACAGTATCGAATCACTTGTGATTCACAAATAGCGGTATATCTGTAGTCAGTAAGGTAGATATAGCTTATTTCAATAATTACATATGCAGACCAAACATCGGACCTAAAATGTTAGAACATGGGTATATGTACAGGATGTTCTGCTACTGCATGTCAACATTTCAAGGGGTGATTGCTGAGGCAATTCTGAACAACTTTTTCCTTTGCCAAAACGGTAATTAAGGTCTCGTTTTTGAATGATTAACGAAAAACGCTGACCAATCAGAACGCGTGTAGAGCGCGCGCTTAGCCGAAAAGGAGTTCAAGGCTGCAGTTGAGCGTATCACGATCTTCTCTCGGTTGAGCGCGCGCTCTACACGCTCTCTGATTCGTCAGTGTTTTTCATTAATCATTCAAAACCGAAGCTTTAACCACCGTTTAGGCAAAGGAAAAAGTTGTTCAAAATCGCCTTAGCAATCGTTCTTTAAAATATTGACATGCAGTAGCAGAACACCCCGTATATGTTCTGAAAAGGCTAAAAAGCTCAACTTTACATAACTTTTGAAAATCAATGGATTCCTAAGCTTAAAACTTGTACTTTCAGATTCTACTCATCGAAAGCTACCAAAGAATGAGAAGAATGTCAATAATTTTTAGTTTTCTCTAGTGAAGGTTAGCCAAAGTGTTCCTCCCTGGCCTCAGTAATAATTTATGAATAAATTTTATTTTGTGATCAAGTGTTATAAACTTTCGCGGTTGAGCATGGACTCTACGCGGACTTTGATTGCTCAGCGTTTTTCGTTAATAATTTAAAAACGAAACCTTAACACTAGATTTACGGAACCCGAGTTTCAGATTTTATGTTCAAAGTTGCAGAAGTCACAAATATTATTTTTAAGCAGCTTATATTAACTTCGATCGATGTAATAATATCTACACATATTCTGATTCATTTTTCCCCAGGACATTATAATTTCAAAAACTTGTATATGATATACCTGGCTTAAAAAAATGTATGAATAGATACACAATTAAGGTCCGTAAATCTAGTGTTAAACAAAGTTTTGGCAAAGGAAAAAGTTCCTCAGAATCACTCCTTCCCCGCTCCTGTGAGAGTTCTGGGACACCCTATATACTTCGTAATTTAAAGTTCACATTTTTATAACAAATTTATAATAGCTCCCTTTTTGGGGACTATTTGCTCCAAAAGCAACGTTGCCAAAATTTTGTAACAAATTCGCTGCTTATACGCGGACATAGCAGGATACGTCTATTGTATACCTACTGGGCTTGCCAAGTCCTGCTCGCCTTTCTTCACTATTTGTGTCCAATTTGCAAAAGTTGGGTTACAGGGGTACTTTCTGATTATTTTATTCCGTTACTAAATATTTATGTTATTTATTAAAACTGTAAAAATATAGTAGATGCAAAGTTGCAGCGAAGAATTCATGTACGCGTTGAATTGACCACTGTGCACCGTGGCGTGGCGTCGTTATGGTTATGCCCGCGCATTTTATTGATTTTCTAATTCTCCAATTAAGCGGAGTTCCATAAGTTTAACCCATTCGCTATCAACTACGAGATATCTCGTGGTGTTTTTTTTTTAATTACTGTAAATCCATTTTAATAGTGTATCTGCAACTAAATAGTATTATATTTTTTGAAAATCTATGTTTTCCTTAAAATAAAATCTTGTTGGCGTCCAGGGCCAAACGCTCTAAATTTGCATGGCAGTGAATGGGTTAACCAACGCGACGCAGGGACAGCACAATATGGCTGAGCCCCCCCCCCCCCCCCCAGCCACGTGCCGAATCCTTACTTTCATGTCACACAAAGTTGTACCACGGTGGCACTACCGTCGTCATTGAATCAGATCGTCATTGGGGATTTGAACACAGCACCATGGCCCTCAATTTCATTTGCGTGGTGACAAATCCGTGAAAGCTAGACGCAAGATTAGCCGAAGCAACTTAGTCACCAAGTTTGTCCATGGTAGGCACTTAATTCTAAGGCCGGGGAAGCGCAGGTAAATAGCCCTATTGCCCTTATTGGTGCAGGCAATATTTTCGATTTCATCTGATTACTGGTTGGCCACAAATACTAAAAATTCTGCAAGCTATTCCCTGCTTAAAGGGACAAGTGTACCGCAAGAATGTTACTTGTAGTACAAGTCTTGTAACACGAATAATATTTACATTTTATCCTATTTTATTACAATTATGATTATGATTTTATTTATGTTTATTTCTACTTGGATATACAGAAGCAAAAGGCAATTCAACATTGTACATGTATGAAACGTTATACTATACAATATACTACATTGTATATTGAAACGCTCAATATGTTATTAGTAAAAAATCAGATTTTGAAAACTTTTCGCAAACTAAAATTATTCAAGTTCTTATTTTTCTGACAAGTTACAAAGTTATATTACAA
Source organism: Holcopasites calliopsidis (assembly GCA_023838395.1). Taxonomy (NCBI): domain Eukaryota; kingdom Metazoa; phylum Arthropoda; class Insecta; order Hymenoptera; family Apidae; genus Holcopasites; species Holcopasites calliopsidis. The sequence goes on from JALHAQ010000048.1 coordinate 533,184, forward strand.
AACAAAAAAAAAAATTGAAACCCGTGATTCCTGCTCATGCGCCAAAGTTGCCCAGACATCGCGTTGCGGTCGGTAAAAGTTATTGGCGGCAGCCGCAGCAAGCGCGCACGGGCAGAAGTACAGGTATGTGCACGATGGAAGTAAAGTGGGGAACGATGGTAGGTTATAAGTGGGGGTGAGAGTTCTGTCCCGTCCCGCGATTCTGGCATCACTGGCCGTAGTCTGGACTGCTATATGTAGATGCTTTGAGTGTGCCGCCCGGCAATGCTGTGTGAAGTTCGACGTTAATTCGTGCAACCGAGCGGTAGCGTTGTCAGTTTGACACGCATCAGCGTATCGTGTACATTGGGGAGGTTTGTAGTTTCGTGGGTGCTCTCGCTTCCAGTACATCCATCAGCGCACTCTTAATTGTAACAATTAGACGCATCGAACTATTGCAATTTCTCATTTCGTGTGCAATGTAATCATTGACGTCCACACGTGCGTCTGTGGAAAACAAGTGAAACTCGCGAGGATAAAGATCATAGAGTCGTTTCTTGTGTTATTCCTGGATGGTCGCGGTATGTTTGAGACCCTTCCTTCTCGTAGTCATTTATTCCACAGGCTACACTTGTAAAAAGGAGTAACCTAGATCACGTCCACGAAACATATACGTTAGTTCATAGTGTACAGTTGTGTTGGAATTTCTCGATCATGGGTGATACACCAAGAGTGGAGTTCGCTCTTGGCAGTGAAGTGTCACTGGAACACTTCTTCAAAAGTAGCTTCGCGCGATCGTTCGTGACCAACTGTCGTGACTCGAAATCGTTGGATTACGAGCTCCTCGTCAACACCATCGCCGAGGAGACCGAGGCGAACGGCAACAATTTCTACTCGCTTGTCAACTTCGAAGGCAAAGTAACGAGCACCGCGGACAATAACGTTTTCAACAAGGACAACGGGAACGTTTGGAAAAAGACCGAGGTAAATATTGTGCCTCAACCTGAAGCCGATGAAAACAGGTGCAGCGATATAATTATCTATTTATGTTATAAATTGTCCCCTTTATCGACTACCGATTATGAGATTGCGTGTGCAGCGTTGGGAGAAATTTTTCACCCATAACTTCGTATTTTCTGTTTTATAGGCCGTTCAATCTTCCACGGACATCAATGAACTGGAAACGCTTCGAAAAGTGAGTGTATACTTTATCGGTCACATATTTTTGCCTTTTATAGAATCGCGAACTTTCAATGCGCACGCATGAAAATTGCTTAGAAATCGGTACACAACGCACAACGCTGTTTTATTAGTGCGGCACTTTGGCAGCACTGAGACCGGATTTTTCTAATCGGGAGAGAGACTTCTTGTCTGGCGCGATGTCGTTCCGTTTCGATTGTTTCCGCGAAATAATTCGAAAAGCGTGAATCGCCTCGCCGGCTCAGAAATAGGGGGTGCACGGTGGGAAACGATACTCTGACAATACTGAAAATAACCTGACCAACTAGCCGCCTAAATATTTCGTGATCAAGTGGCAGTCAGGTCATTTCGGTTATTTTCACTTCTGTGTTAGATACCGTTGTCCGAATCTTCCCGGAATCGTCGTCTGAATTCCGGGTTATTATCGTCGCGTGCTTATATAATACTAAAATACCTACCGTTTCTTGGGGGCGGGGGGGGGGGGGGGGTGATATTTATTCCGGCGTGTATAATCGATTTTAATGCACGTTAACATACAGCCAGTCGAGCCTCTTCAATCTGATATCGTCAAATAAGGGATAGGGGAAACAAGAATAGCTTTCCGTATTTTTAGTTGTTTTCATATCTTTATTGTTTAGGAATTCTTTTAACAAGAATTTACCAAGTAATTATTTCGTAAACTGCAATTGTTAATCTAGTCTGCCCGTTTGCATAAAATAACTAACTAGGCCAGTTGTCTGGTAAAAATGATTCAAGGTGTCGCTCGATAGTGAAGTTTTCCTTCACAAATAAAAGAACATGCAGGAACTTCGTTTCTCAGCGTTGAGTTATAGGAAAATCGCAACGATAATAATTATCCCACTTTTCTAGCAGTTTAATATTGTATTAAAGTTCGGTGCATGCTTTACCGCTAAATGAAAGTTTCAGTTCTGCGAAATATCGTGAACTTCCGGCGACTCATGCGCCACTCACATGCTCATCGGAATATAGTTTGTTGTAGACTTCACCTACTAAACATTATTAGGAATTACGAAAAGAAGTAAACTGTGAGCTTAATGTTTGCTAGAGCAAACTTTATCTGTGTCACTGTGATACGCTCTATCATTATCTTTATTCGATGCAACCAGAGCGGAAGCCAAGAAGCACAGTAGCTCGATACACTCTTTTTCTCATTTTTCGCTTCACGTAGTGTTGAAAATTGAAACTAAGATCGCTTTCCGGCAGACATTAAAATTACCATCAACTTCCGGTTAGGTTAATAACGAAAAGTGGGGTTTCATCATGGAGAACGTAATTCTGAAGTACAGGGTGAAGGTGCGAGAGATTTCAAGGTCGTACTCGTTCTATCAGAACGGTGTAATGTATTTTTTTTTAACTCGATTGCAATATCAATTACACAAAGAACCGGTTACACCGAATAATCTTCGATAACTCACGGAGAGTACGGAAAATAGTCTTTCCTTTCGCTAAAAATATTCGAAACGACGATCAATCGTATTAATGGTTGGCTGATAATCGAAATGCATAACTCGATTAGGGATGTAGTTATAAACATTTAGAGAGTTGCAGAGTTATTAGAGAGTAATTGGTATGGAGGTAATTATAGTTACAGACTATAGTTATGTAGAAAGCTATAGTCCCTCATAGGAAAGCGGCTAGAGATTTTTGGGCCCTAGACATTCAAATAAAAATCGAGGCCCTTCTTCCATACATAAACAAGAATGAGTATCGGCATTAGATACCTCCCAATATGACAATGGCGTTGCAACGATGGTATTATTATTCTTATATATTTTTTAACTTTCGGAAGCCAAAGCCAGCGGATTTTTTTATTTCATAGAGCAATGACTCTATTTTATGGGGCCCTAGGCATGTGCCTATTTTGCCTAGTAGTAAACGCGGTCCTAGTCCCTCAGCGTTGTAGCTATTTCGAACTTTGTACATATTGAATCCTGGTTACGGAGAATGATTTGTAAATAAAAGCACCGTTCACATTGTATGTGGTGAACATAATCACGGTGATATAAATACATGGTATTTCACGGCTTCACCTCGTCTTTTAGGAAGCTGCTTTCGTTCAGGTGGGTACATCACCGGGTAGCTTTTATTGAGCGGAAGTTCGCTCGAGCCTCTTCCGCAATTATCAGTCGAAGTACCATTCGCTACAAGCTTTGTCCGTTGCCCATGAACATATACCGACACATTCCCGTACGTATACATATATCGAAGCAACGATGACCTGGGCATGTGTACTTTTTGTGACGTCACCTTCCTGTTCTTTTTTGGCGCCACGTTGTGACCACCAGGCTGTGGAGGTGCACACATGCACACACGCCGGACCAAAATTACCCGTTCGTCCATTTCCTTTCCCGTGAAATCCCCTTTTAACAGCTGCACGAAGGTGGTTCTCTTTTTTCGAACGATTATGTTCTTCCTCTCGGGAGGAGGAAGCTCTACAATACGTGTCGTGTACGACGCTCAATGATTGCCATACAGGACGTAGATGAACAAAGGATTTTTTTTTTTTTGAACTAGTAGAAGTCTAGATTAACTTTGCAACAAGATTTTTATGAACGAAAGGTCTCGTGAAAGTTCCGAGGACCTCGATCTTTTAATGTCGGAGCACTGGCAGAAAGTTCACATTTCCCAAGCATATTCTTTGTGGGTTCAAAGTGCGTCGCACCTAGGCTGAACTAATTTTTCTCTGCGCTTCAGACGTACACATAGAAGCAAAAATTCTAGTTAATCCTGACATCTTTTAAATAAGTAGCAACTATTATTGTTTGACTTTGTCAGCACGAAATACCTGATAAATATTTTATTTGTCACACCAAACTTAATATAACCTAACATGAGGAAATCTGAGATTTGTCGAACCTAATTTGATTTGATCAAATTATAAATTTGTCGTACCTAACTTAAGGTGATAAAATTCTGATTTTGTCACACGTAATCTAACCTATTTTGCCGAAATCTTAATTTTGCTCTACATAATCTAACCTAATTTGACAAAATCTTAAATTTGTCGTACCTAACCTAACCTAACTTTACAAAAATCTTACATTTCTTCGTACCTGATCTAACCCAATCTAATAAATTCTTAACCTTATCGAATCTAATATAACCTAATCCGATCAAATCTGAAATTTGTAGTACCTAACCGAAGCTAATTTGATAAAATCTGAGATGTGCACAACATTTGTGCGGCGAAATCCTGACGTGGCCTGCATCCACCGGAAGGGTTTGATTGATGGTTTGTTCATTAACGAGTCGCGCGGATAGAAGAGGCAGCGGGAAAGGCTACCTAGTTGTCCACGGCTCTGGAATAATGATCATCCTGGGAGGGCGGTATGCGATACAAGTGTACGGCCCGTGTCACACAGGCGGGTCTTGTTAGAAAATGCGTATGCACGAGTATGCACGCCGTCCATTATACATAGACGATTCCGTGCTCCTTTCTCGTCGAGCAAAGAGGCATGCTTTCGCTCGGGCACAATCGAAGCTTCCTGCTGGGAAAATTCCTGTAATCCAGAATACGAGTTTCCTAGCTGATCTGAGAATAGAGTCTGGTGTTTCAAAAACGTTGGATACGTAGGCGAAACTCGTCTAAAATAAAACTCGAATCTGCGGAGGCTCCCACCGTTGTTTAATTCTTTTCATCCGTAAAGTGGGAGCTTGGTCGAATCGCGTGGCATTGGTAAGCGGCGATTCCTTGGTTACAGATACACTAACGTGCAAAAGTTTGGTCAGCGAGCTCAATTAATTGGCGCGCAGAATTTCAAGGATCAAATGTTCATTCGGTTGTAATAAAATAAATAATAGGTAATGATGGAATATTTAAGTCTTCGTGTAAAGGTTTGGGCGTGAAAACAGAATTTTATTAACGGTACTTCGTTTTTTGTATTTAAGGGGGAATTTGTGAGGGACATGAACCTAGTACGAACTAGGTTCATTGACTTCTTCGCTGACAAAGTTATGTGCGCAGTACTTTCAATTTCTGCTTCCGAAATGCACTCTCTACCTTATGTAGACCGTTCTGAATAGAATTATTTGGCTGACAATTGAAGGAGAAATCGGCAAATTGAGCTCTTATCGCCTGCCTGCAATGTTGCGCATGGCTAATAAAAGGGTACAGTCTGAAACTTGATCATTCGCGCCAGGAAATCGAGTTTCAGAATTTCGCAACACCTTCTACCATGCTAATTTTTCCCAATATTTTTCTACATTTGTTTCGTGCGGATCACTATTCTGCTGCTATTTGTGTATCAGCGTGTAGGAAAATAATAATTCGTGCCCACAGCAAAATTGTGAACTACATGAGAAATGAAAAAAAAAATTAATTTAATTAGATTAGTCTTGTTCTTGTGCAAATATTATTCGCATTTTTTTTACGAAACACATACTGTATTCCGCAAACTTGCTAAGTACGATTGCCTTCATAATTAACCCAGAGATATCCGAGTTCATATGAAACTGAAATGGGCTTAAGCCACCATTTAGCTTTTTGTTTGAAATTGTTTAAAAAATATGGACCTCTGAATTTGGCAGTTTTTGACAACTTTTTGCCAGTTTTGGGGAAGCAGGATGTGCTTTTAATTTTTTTACCTCGGGAACTATTGAACCAATTGTAATCATTTTTTTCATTTTAATATCGCTATACATTTTTTTTTTTTAATAAAAAAAAACTTTCTTTGCAAATTTTACACGAAGGTCATCACAAGTGTAAAGTTAGAATCTCAATCGATTCAGTAGTTTCCGATATAAAAATTCGAAAACACAGCCTATTTTCCCAAAAAGCTAGATGATGACTTAAGCCTACCCTAGTCTGATATGAACTACGATATATTTCATTTAGAACAAAATCCCTGATGTCGAGGTCAAAAAATGATGTTTCAAAATTTCTACTACCTGGCAAAATTCATGGGTAAACCAGATGGTAGCAGATAAAATTTATCGCGCCGTACATTTATTCATACATGTTTCCGTCAGTGTACAAAGTAAGCAGATCAGATAAGCATGCGTCTAGAGTAGAGCATAGGAATCAGATGCACTTGTAGATCGTTTTCTCACGCTCTTCGTTAAAGCCTGGCGCGGCGCTCAATCCGCACAGCTTCTCTCCATTTTCATCCGTTCGCCGGGGAAAAAGAGCATCTGGAATTTTGCGCCGCCCGTGATTCTAATTCCTCGCCCGTCTATATGTATTCCTTTCGCCATCCAGCCATTATGATACTGGCTTGAACAGCGGCCCACATGTACCTTTCACACCGTTTATACATGGTGATTCGTTCTGAAATACGTTACTATTCGCTTGCAGAATGAAGTTTCCTGAGACGGTACAGGGGTAAGATTAGAGTCACTCTAAACAGAGTCGCGAAAATCAATCCCCGATTCTGATTGGTGCCGCCACTTTTCGGCGAGTACGGTTTCGTAGCGGTGCATACAATGTAGTGCGGAAGTGAGAGAATTGAAACTTTAGAAAAATGCCTGGGCGCTGCGCAAGAAATTGTACCAGCTCTTCACGGAAAGGCTATATTATGAAAATGTTTCCCCGTGATGCTGAAAGAAGAGCAAAATGGGCTAAAGAATTGGAGTCCAAACAGTAATTCGTATCTCTGCGAGGTTAGTTTCTGGCGTCCTCCCTTTATTCTTTCAATAAAATAAGGTATACTTTTTTATTGAATATTTTATTAAAAAATAATTAACGCCTCCGACAAAAAGTGGCTGCAACCGACCTAACATAGACGTGATTTCGTGACTCTTTTTGGAGGATCTCTCTAGGTAAGATGGGTACGCAGCGCGCCCTACGTGTAACGCCAAAGGTTCGGACTTGTAGGTTACTTTCTTTGTCATTATACGTGAGCGATATAGATATCTAATTGGTTCGTATTCGGCTCCAATAGTATCTTATCAATCAGACCCGCATTCCTTAAACGAGACTTAAATTCTGGACGTGAATAGTAAATGAGCCAGTCCGCAGCGCGGTCGCGAATAAGATCTTTGAAAATTTCTGAAACATGCGGGGTCAACTGTTTACCAAAATACTGCTCGGACAAAAAGGTCTATTCCTTAATTTCAACGTATTTTTCCACGAAGAGTCATCTCCTTTTGATTTGTACCGCGATTCTTATCCCGATAATTATAAACCAAAGCAGCAGCGAGTAATTGCTTGGTTCTATGTGGAAGCTGTCGCGTCCCGATTTTTTTCGAGTATTACGATCTGAAATTAAACGAAAAATTGCGCAAGCCGCGTGGAAGGGCTAGAAAACCGCTTCCTCCATCAGCCTTCCTAATCTCCTTCTGAACGGTTTAACGCGTGGGTCATTGCAAGACGACCCGTGAGTCGCGCACGGAATTACATGCGAAATCGGCGTGACACGAAATTGTCTGTTATATCTAAGGTCTGAAGTAAAGGGAGGAACAGATTACGACCGTGGAATTTCAAAAGAATTCTTGAAATAGGAAGAAATTGGTTAATCGAGGTTGTAAAGACACGCGGAATGAAATGGAAGGATAGAAAATCGCATTTCGACTCGGGAGGAAGTGGATAAAAAAGGAACGGAATCACGCGAAAGGAGAGCCTCGACGAAAAGGAACATGGAATGTTGGGGATGCTGAAGATGCTCAAGGCTGACAGTTAGAGACAAAATTAGATTCCTCAGCCCCTTCTTTGTGATTTTGTTTATTCGCCGCTGGCGAAAATCAGCATTCCGTTCAAAATCATAAGTTTAGCAATAGCATGGAAACAAAACACTGTAGAACGAGTAATAACTGCAGCGTGATGAATGTTTCACTTTAATATCGGCTGATATAATTTAGCCTAAAAATTACATAAGCTGGGATTTTTTACTGGTAGGAAAGTGTTGAATTCCAACGGGTGTAATTTTTTAAGAACATACGTATCTATAATGTTATCATAGCATTTTTAAGATATTTACATTAGTTTTTATTATGCCTAAACGTTAAAATTAGATTAGTTTCTTAAATTGGACCAACTGGTGGTTCTTAAGTTGGACCGATTTGAATCATCCTGAACCTTTCTTAAGCGTAAAAATATTACAACGTAAAAGAGATGGAAAATTGAACGATAAAGTGTGAAGAACAAAGCGGGCGTAAGGAACTGTATAAGGACAATAATCTGTAATTATGAACGCATCAACTGCCAGTCCGTTAACAACTGATTATTTTCTCAATTATATATTTAATTTTTCTTAGTATAGGGTAAACTGCTCCTCACAGTTCTTTTTTTATTATTATTTTTTTTTTTTTAGTAAAATGTATTTAAATGTGTAAGCGAAAATTCTTGTTCAAAATAGTGAAAAATGGACGTGGTCTAGATTGGACCATTGACGCTATTCCGAAATCACTTTTTTGTGACCAACTACATAACATCAGTCTTTTGTGTTATACAGGGTGTTTCGCCATCTCATGCGAATATTTTAAGGGACGATTACTGAGGCGACTCTGAACAACTTTTCTCCTTACCAAAATGTTGGTTAAGGCTTCGTTTTTGAATTACTAACGAAATACACTGAGCAATCAGAGCGCGCGTTCAGTCGAGAGAAGATAGTGATACGCTTAACCGCAGCCTTGAACACTCTAGAGGCTGAGCGCGCGCCCTGATTGGTCAGTGTTTTTCGTTAATAATTCAAAAACGAAGCCTTAACCAACATTTGGGCAAAGGAAAAAGTTGTTGAAAATTGCCACAGCAATCGCTCCTTAAAATATTTGCATAATGTAGCAAGACATCCTGTATATACATATGTATCAATGACAGTGTTGCCATTATTCTAAAATTTCCTTTTTTTAAAAACTGTGAACCCGTTTCCGATTTACAGTACTTTCTTAAGTGGTCCAATACAGGGAACTTACCCCTATCACTCCATTGGAATTTCTCGCTGTAAATATTTAAAGTAAATTTTCAAATTACATGCTTGCCTTGTTCAATATATAATAGATACACCTATTTTAGGAGTATGTAAAACATTTTACAAAGGTTATATTACGTATTTTTTTTATAATTGCCCGACAAATGTTTTCGTTATAAATTTGAAAAACAGGGGGGTGGCAAATTACCAGTATAGTGCTATTTCCGCCTACAATATATTTAGTTGAAGTATTTGTATATTTAGACCAAAGTTTATTGATCCTGTCACATTTCAATATTTCTTTTTTGTGTTTGTTTTCTTCAATGTTTTGTAGCGATTCGTAACGTTTTGAAGTAGTGAAACGAAATTGTTGATTGTCGAGAAAATTGTAGAACGTGCGAGCGCCTGTTGGACGATCCAACGTAGATAACTGTAAATTTCAAAGACGTACGACGTTTTCTGATCTCACGAGGATGAGATCGCTTAGCTCGAACTGAAGTCATGCAGCAGACATACGAGTACGACTGTATGTAATATCACACTCCACGAATGTCCACGGACCGACGATCTTAATATTGAATATCAGACTGCAAAGTACGCCTTCTACCAGCAAGAATACTGCGTGGAATCGAGCACAAGACCCCGAGCCGTTTCATCGTATGGAACAGGGTATTACTGCCCGGGAATCTTAAGCAAATTACGTAAACGCTCCATACCACTACCTACTGAAAGTTTACAATTCGCCTCGACGGAATAATATAAAAATGTCGATTGTTTCCACCGTTGTTTTCATGAATATCTCGAGAACTAAAGCCGGGGGGGGGGGCTATATGTACAGGAAAAATTCCTTAGAATCATAAACCTGACAACATATTAAAAAATTATTGAAACCACTGAGGTGAACTTTCACCCGCATAATTATCCATGGGTTTACTAAGGTGTCCAGTCTTGTATTTTCCAGTTATCAGATGCGAATACTCTCTGTGACAACTGTAGATTTTATACTTTAATGTAAATACAAGATTCACTATGATGAATCGCTTGATCTAAAACGAGATTTTAATTTATCCAACAATAAATTATTCTATAATATAATAGCAACATGTAGCTTCAATCTTGAGAAGCTACCATCGAGACTCTAACCATTTTAGCATTCCTAGATGAAAATGCAATCGAAACTGAAAGGAATTGTGGGTTTTCCTAAAAATTCCGACCTTATAGCGAGTGACATATACGTATGCGTCATGTCTTCTTTCCATGAAAAACTATTTATTTTCATTCAGGATCATATAAAACGCTAGACGCAAAATAATCACACCCGTAGATGAACCTAATCCCAACCTTAGCAGTACCGAGCAGGCATCAAAGTAGAAATGCCAGAAGTTTTTCATGAATATCTTGAAAATCAAAGCCGGGCGGGGGTTACATGTACTATTCGCGTCCAAAATGAAGTCTCCTGTAAGGAATGCGGGTCTCATTGGTCAGATTCCATCAGAGCCGAATAATTCGAATCAATTAGAAATCCATATCGCTCACGTATATTAGTAAAGAAAGTCTACGTAAGCTATCAGGCTCGAACTTCTGGCGTTGCACGTGGGCAGCATAGCGTACCCGCCGTGTACTCCTGTGCCGTCCAGGAGACTTAATTCTGGACGCGAATAGTGCGTAACAAAATGATAGGTCCACTTGGACCTTTGGTCATAACTCTGGAGCCAGATGATTGGGCTGAACTTTAAATTAGCATTTAGCCTAAACACTAGGGAGCATTCGTGCTAAAATTTCGTCGTAAAATTTCATCTTAATACAATGCCCCATTTTTGTACGGTAAACATGTATTTGATTTTTGCCAATTTTCGACTGTGACAAAATGCTTTAACAAACCAAAACATTCTAACTTGAAGATACAAACGTGTTTCAGTAATTTATAGCTTTTTCTCAACTTTTCATTAGAAAATTCACCCCTTCATTGTTGACTCAGCTAAATTTTACAGTTGTTTCGGAGAAACGCATCTCCAGACCTCCAATACCGCAGTTTTCAATTTGGTAATGCTATTCTATTGCTGAATGTCGTCATTTATATCATGTACAAGTTGGGCTCAAATATTCTCGGTAGGATTAATATCAGGAGATCTCGCTGACTAGGCGAGAGTGTTGATTAGGGACTTGTAATTGCGTTACCATTGGAATTGCGATATATTCATCCATTAATAAAATGTGGTAGAATACGTATAACTTACTCAAGATGTTTGATTCCTTAAGCGTATTTTAGTTTGTTAAAGTTTTTGTTATTCTGCAAGTGTACCTATCGCTTTGTTACGGCGAAAATTGACAAAGATCAAATAAACGTCTATTGTACAAAAATGAGGTACTGTATTAAGAAGAAGTTCTACATGAATGCTCCCTAGTGTTTAAGCTAAATGTTGAAATAAAGCGCAATCCAATTGGTTAAATAGTTCCGGAGTTATGACCAAAAATTCAAGTCGACCTATCTTTTTGTTTGTGTAGGTTAACAAGCTTTGTGAACTTTTCGATCCGTAAATACGAATTTCATTGTATAACTGTTGTATGGAGTTCACTTTTATCTATTAGCCTATTTAACCTAACCTAACCGATACTGCTGAAACATGTAGATTAACAGGCTGTGGAAATTTGTCGAACTGTAAATACGAAGTTCATTGAGTAATTAGGTTAGATTAGGTTATAGTGCGTACACCATTGTGTATCAGTTTACTTAACCTAATCCATATCACAGAAACAGCTAGATTAACAACAAGCTTCGGAAATGTCTTGAATCGCAAACACGAATTTCATCGAATAACCGTTCTGTGGTGTGTATACCACTATGCATTAGTATACCTAACCCGACCTAACTTACCTTCTACTGCAGAGACATGTAGATTAACAGACTTCGGAAATTTATCGAATTATAGATACGAATTTCATTGAATAATTATTGTATAGTGTTTATGCCCTTGTGTATTAGTGTACCTAGCCTAACCTATATTGCACAGCCAGAAAAATTAACAAGTTTTGGAAACCCTTCGAACTCTAAAAACGAATTTCATTGAACAACTATCGCACAGTGTGTTACCATTAGTTTTCAATATTGTCAATCCAATATGTACTGCGTTCACCTTCCTCAAACATATGTAAATATTGTTTTCAACATATCTTAACATTGACGGTACCGAGACATTGATAACAAGTACGGGACATTCGAGTGTGGGTTAAAATGTCTCCGCCGTCTGGGTCTCTAATGCTTTATGAATAGTGCAACAAATCTATTGAATTAAATATTTTTGCATTACTAAAGATAGACGAACGAAAGCTTCGCGAATGGACCAGACAGACTTCGCTTCAAGTTTCATTCGAACCCTGCCTTTCGTGAATCTATAGATCGTTTCATTTGCCATTAAGGAACGCATAAAGGGGAATCTTGAAATGCTTCGCATTTTATCGGATGGCGTATCCATGAAGATCGTATGGGGCACGCAATTGAAATAAGTCCTTTTTTTGCGTTAGAGACTGTAGAGTCGATGTATCAAGGAAAGTTCGTCGACTGCGATTTCCTTCGGACGAGCAGTGAACGCATTTTCTGCGCCACTGAATTCCTCCTTCTCTCGTTCTCCCGTGCAATTCCACACATTCACGATGCTTCCGTTCTTCAAAGAAGAAACGATTCATAGAATCCGATGCTGACTTTTCAGCGACGCTGGCTCGAGAAACGGGAACCATATCGAATCACCGTGAAACGAAAAATCGGATGCGTTTGTGTGCGTAAGAACCCTAATCAACCTTTTCCAAAAAATAAAGTAAAAAAAAAACTCATGCTGTTCTTTGCTGTTTTTGTTACTTTTCCGTGGAAGAAAGTTAGTAAAAAACGTGTGAACTTTTTAATTCACCTAATTTTATTCACGCATTGTACGGAGTAATCGGCTAATTAATTGCAACAGATTGTACTCTTTGAGAGATTAAGTTGAATCTTTCGAGTCATTTTGTGCAATTTGTTCGGTATTGTTCACCATTCAAAACAATTCCTCCGCTTTCGGCGAATAATTCGTAAGCTGTGTCGATCGATTCTTTTTTCGCTACTAATTAACTGATTAGCGACAATAAATGAGTCGCACCTTAATTACACGCGGCTTTGTGGGAGAGAATGCATTCGTGCGTCAGCTAGACATAAGTCTATAGTCTGTACCTCTGTCGATTGAGGAACCGATTCAGAGAGTAGTAGCGTTAGCCTCGGCTGCAATTGAGACCCGTTGAATATGTAAAGAGAAGATAAGTAACTGGACATTTTTCTCACGGTTTACATCCGGTGTGGTTCTTAGCCACCATTGTCCAGTTTCGCTGTTCTCTGATTTTTGCGCTACAGTAATTTCTTCCACATTGCCCCTCCGGTCGGAAAAGAAAGTGGACAATTTGGATAGAGCGGACACTATTCCTCGAGCTCCGCGGCACGCGTCTGAAGTTGCGAATAGGTCGTAAAAGAAAAGAATGGAATGGGGGTCGCGGAAGCCATATTGAATTACAATCCAAACACACACCGATGTTATAATAATAAGTCCAGTGCAATTTCTTTATTCTGTAACCTGTTGGTGAGACTTTGTGGATTAAAATGAGACCGAACACGGCATAATTTGGACCAAATTCGCTCATTAATATTCATCGAGTAACATTTCATTTCGTTATTGCTTTCAATGAATAACAAAAACGGATTGCTAGAAAAATACATGAAGTGTGTATCTGTACAAATTGTTCATCGAATGTAAGGTTAAGCCCCCACGTTGATGGAGTACGTAAGCTGTGCCTGAACACTGTGAAAGCACGGGCTGCGTTTCTATGGACAATATGGAGGCACGGAATACGTTTCTACAGCTAATGTGGAACCCCAACAAATTTCATTAAAGTAAAATAAGTTATATAATAAGTATAAAATAAGTAAATGTGACCCGAATTATATTACATGTTTGATTTCGTTTTAAACGAAAGTATCTTATCTGTATGTGAAAATGGTTTTTGGATAAACAGTAAAGTTAAGACAGTTATATAACCGTATTACATATAGGGCTTTCAAGCCCTGAACTCTCTTCAAAGGACGCGCGCTTGGCTGACTCCGAGGGAGTTAACATAGGCGGAAAAATAGCGTATGCATAGGCGTAGACTTAGCGACACAGGCGATGTGAAGGAAACATCAATCGGAACAATATGGGAGGAATTACTGTATTTCACCTATTTTCCTGCCAATTTTTATAACGATTACCCCGATCACTTGACAGCGGAGAGAAGACTGGTTTTTTTAGGGTTTCCAAGTTATTTGTGGACACCATAAAAAGATCTTTATATTCTTAAACATCTCTCAAAATTAGCCAAGTTTACAACCATTAATATTCGCCCTCTCCCTATTCATCTTGATTAAATGTCCTACATTCAAAACCGTAAAAATAGCAAGAAAGTTGCAATCTCGCTTATCTTGTATCTTTTTCCGGGGAGGAAAACGAGAATCGTAGATGAGGTTATGTAAGAAGCAGAGCGACATGTTGCTTGCTAAAAAAGGAAAGTCCCATCGGCGTACTATCGCTCGATTAACGTTTTGAATTAATCGATCGGGACAGACAGCTGGTGGTCCGGTTAATTTATGATTCATCGTAGACTTAATTTGTATTCAATGCTCACGTTTCCGCTACATCTTATTGTGTGCGGAAATTACATTTTATGCGATTATTATTGTGATGCACAGAACTCAACACTGGCCGATCGATGAACGCCGTTCATTGTGTATGCATAAAGTGTAATTATACAATACAATTTAATTCGAACATTGCCTTCATACTTTCGTCGCACATATTAATCGTCGTCGTCGTCATCGTCGTCGTTGTCGTCGTCGTCGTCGTCGTCGTCGTCGTTGTTGTCGTCGTTGTCGTCGTTGTCGTTGTTCTTGAGAATTATTATTCAAAAGCACTCTTCAATGATTAAGGATGCTCTGAAGCTACATTTAATTTAGAATTTCATTTTCGTTTTTGTCTATTTCTGAAAGATTGAATTCTGTATTTTCTGAAAGTTACATTTGATAATTAATAACTTGCTTTCCAGGATCTTGAAATTGTTCTCAAAAGTATGTTATCTTCAATCCAGTACATACATTAATTGAAAAATTTTACTTTCCTAGGATGCAATTCTCTGCTTGAAAAATTAGTTTATCTCTGCGAATTGCCCTAAACACACTAACACACATTTACAGCCTACATGTCGGTTAATTAAAATCTGTTGAACTTCCCGCAACACCGCGGCGTACGATCGAGATTAATTATTCAAACATAGATTTCCACGTGCTCGAGATTACGCGAGAAATATTCATTTTCATCAAGAAATATCGTGCGCCAGTCTTTCGTACTAGATGAGATATTATGAGCGTTGGTATTTGTTTTAACAATTGGGCAACGATAAAATCGGGGGCACGATCGTTGCTTGCCGCCGTTAAGGAAAAAAATTGGCGAGACGGCTACACACGCGTTCGAATTACATACAACACGGCGAGCAGCGGAAATGGAAAGAGAACATGGCAGGGGGTCGCGAAAAGGAGAGAGAGGTGAAAAAATAATTTCAGTATTCCAACAAGACGAGCAGAGAGCGGATCTTCTTAGCGAAACATCGTCCGCGCGTTAGGCCAGCTGGATATCTCCGTTCGTTTCACTGGAATGCACCAAAAATAAATTCGGCGTCGGAACGCCATTTTGGAATCACCCCTCAATGCATTTATCTTCTTCCCTCTTCTTGCACGCCTTCGCCCTGTCACACGCATTCTAGATCGTATCACGTTTTTTATACTTCTCCAATCGCCGCCGAGCTGCATTCTATAAGCATTATAAATTCAATACAAAAATATTCGGACACCGTTTGAAGCAGGGCAATATAACGATAAAGAGCCTCGACTAATTTCGATGAATACTGTGCAGTGTATTAGAAATTCCAGGGGATAATTAAATTTTAAAAGCTTGTACTCGCCCCCCTAATAAGCTGTCGTCAAATTGCGGAGCATTGTAATTACAGGCACTGCATTAATGCACTGTCACTGGTGCAATAAATACTGCACAGTACAATATAAAATTACAATACAAAAATAAGATGGAAATTTAGAACAAATTTTGGTTCTTTGTAGCTTTTTTTCGAGACAATTGGTTTGGACGATTTGTATTGAGCTGCACGCGCTCAGTGCAGACCTTGACCGAAGTTTGCGCTGAACAGACGATACTGAGCGCATCATGAACTCGACAAATTTTCGGACCAGATTTTGTCGAAAACTAAACGCCAAACGAAAAAGTTTATTCATTCTTTTCGTCTTACTTTTGCTCATAAAATCAAGTCTGCGCGGTTATATTACCTGTATAACTATATAAGTAATACAAATACATAATAAAAAAAGCAATAGTGTATATACATATACTATTCGTATATTTATTAATTCTTGCTGACTTGGTTTTTACCAACCATTGCGATTGAAACATTATTTGTACCCAACCAGAACATCGGGTATTTATTAGTCTTTTGCTGAAGACGCTCAGCAATAAGGGATAGCAGAACAATTACGGTGCTTCTTAGTATAGCCAGGTGCCAGTTAATCTCCTGGCCGGGATTTCTCGATTCCATTCAGACTATTGTGCTCGTATTTATTTTTGAAACAAATGATCGTTTTTGGTTTTATGGCTTTTCTACTCTAAGGGCGGAATTTGCAGGCTGGTCAAATCTCGAAAAGCCGAAATTGGGGTTATTAGCAGGATTGAACGATGGTGGTGAATGACAGGTATACAAGAGTAATGTAGAAACCCCTTTGTCTACAATCCCTGCCTTTTGCCTCTGGTTCGTGTAAATGGAAAAGTTCTTGAATGAACGTTCAAAGTTGATTCTGATTCAGAGAGTCGTAGTTTTGTTCATAATTATGTAAAACTCTATTTTTGTTTGGATAATTATTGTTAGCATTAAAACTCTGATTCCATAACCATGCATTTTTGTTTTCTTATAAATTCAACGCGGCAATCTTTTAGTTTTGGTAATTATAGATTTTTCATAGAAACTACCTAACATTTAAAAGTTTTACATGTATTTGATATTTTTATCTATTTTGGGAGAAGGATGGAGCAACTAACACCATTTTTTCGTTTTATTGTTTCATTTAAAACAGCTAATTATCCATAATTCTATTCAGGAAATTAATTATACATTCTATCATTACGAACGTTATACATATAAAAATACAATAATTCTGCAAATATCTCTTAGTCACATTTATATCGTTGTCCTCCACGATGTATTCATATGGTTTAACAGCGAAAAGTTTCCAAACACAAGGCCGTAGCGTTAAAAGCTGGGATTAAGCAATCGAATAACTATTTCAATCTTCGCTTTCTTCGACAGTGGAGAATTGTCGATGAAATTAGCGGTATTGCATATAATACTGCGCACGCGTAGCGGCGGCTGTTAGGTATAAAGAGTCAGTGCGTATGTGCGTATGTACTTACATACAAGTGGAAACGAAGAAATACTGAATAATTCAGGCAGTGACCGTAGCGAGTGACGTCACGATAGTATTCAGCCAGTGGACGGTTCAAGCTGAGCGACCATGCGGGACCCCATCCGCTTAGGCCCCCCAGCTAAAAAATTGCAGCTTTCCGTACAAATTCCCTTATGCGGCTCGGCACTGCAAGAAACCCCTCGGAGGTCATCGTTGAGGAAACCATAGCTAAATTAACGCCAACCGATTCTTGCTTCATCGTACCTGTTTGCTTCACTCGCTCTTAAAAACGGTACCGATGTTCTTGCAATTCTTTCAGGTATATATCCATAAAACCGGGATTGCTCGACGTACATTATAAGTTTCTAAATTATCTGTGTTGCTGGAAATTTTACCATTTCTGTCGCGTGGATCGTCGAGGAATTTTGATGGTAGGGTAAACCCTTGTTTGGCGAATTGAAGTATAATTAATGATTATGATTTGTACTATGAATTATGCTAATTATTTATTTACTTGTTTAAAAACGGATATTGTCTCTTGGTTAGCCACGAAATTGTGTACTGCGTAGTTGGGGAAAAATACTATTTTCAATCTTTAGTTCTTGAATTTGTAATACTCGATTCTCAATTTCCGGTTTTCAGTTCTTGAATTTCGATTTCCGATTGCCAATTGTCAATGTTTAGTTCTTAAATTTTAATTCGCGATATTCAAATGTTGATTTCCAATTCTGAATTTTTAATTCCTGATTTTTAATTCTCAACTGTCAGTTCCTTACGTTCAGTTCTTGAATTCTAATTGTCCATTGTCAATTTTCAATTCTTGAATTTTAATTCTCGATTGACAATTCTCGAAAATCAATTTACAATTTCCAGTTTTCAATTCTCGATTTCCGATTCTCGATTACCAATTCCTGAATTTTAATTCTTGATTCTCATTTTATGATTTTCAGTTCTCTCCTAATTTCCCATTCGCGATTTTCAAATCTCGGTTTCTAATTTTCGATTCGCAATTCTTGAATTTCAATTCCCGATCTTGGATTCTCAGTTTTCAATTTTTAACTTTTTAAATTGTTAGATGTCAAAATAAAAAATCTGTTGCTTAATGGAGAAAATGGTCTGCGAGTTTGAAATTACACTACATCAAACGATTACCTTGATTACAATAAAATCATAAAGGAGTTGAATGCTGAAGTAAATTTTCATGGAAAAAGATAAAATAACGAACTAAATAAAAGCATAACTAATGTGATTTCTGTATTACTATTTGGGGTTACACAGAGTTAAACGGAGAAATAATCGCATATTAGGAAACGTTACGTTTTTTTTTTTTTTTTTTTTTTTGCTAGTATGAGCAGATCAAATCTGTGCTGCTGATTTTAATAACGGCGTGAGCTGTACGCACGGAGATCGAGTCGAATGATGGGTGCGTGATTCTTTCAACATCTCGTGCGTCCTGGCTTCGTTATCAGGCATGGCCCATCGCCGGATATCTCGCAACTCTTACTGTATTTTTCCCGCCATTGTATGGAAATGTCAGAAACCCCGTGTTTCTTCAAACCTCTTTTGTGCCCGCCTCCACGACTCGAATATCGAAAAAAAAAGAAATACGTATGGAAATGAAAGGGTTTCGTTCGAACGATGCTGCATCATCAATGATGGTGCTTTTGAAAGTAACCGAAGGGGTAACTAGTCGGTGTCTAATTGTTTGTTCGATAATGTCTTCGTGACTGGAATCGTTGAAAGTTGAAATTGTATACCTCCTTTGTACGCCATCTATTAGAATTCTATTAGAGTGAATGGTAGTTTATTGTTAGAAGTATTTGGGAAATAATGGTGGTTGAAGTGATGAAAATACTTTTATTTCGATTGACAATGAGTTGCGACTTTCTGTTTTTCTTTATTTTGCATTGCGGTGTTTGAATACAATTGCTTGAATTAAACTATCGCCGCTTGGGGTTTATATTTATTGAAATCTTTTCTAGTTGTTTCATATCGAACGTAAATGAATATTATGAAATTAAAGACACATAAATTCTTTTTGTCAATACAATTGAACAATAAGTAAAAGAGACGCGAAAATTTACAATTGGGTCATTATCAATCACTTTGGTGGTTTCAAAGTAACTCATAAAAGAGCCGGATATGGGAGATTCCTGAGACAATACTGACCAACTGTTTCTTTTGTCAAAATGTCGTTTGACGCTTTGTTTTTGAATTATTAACGAAAAACATTGGCCGCTCAGAGCGCGTGTAGAGCCCGCGCTCTGGGACGGAATGTTGCGTCGCCCTGGATGGTGACGCTTGGTCGGTGCCCCGATCCAAACGCGTCAGTACAGCAGGGAGCAAAAGTTGTATCGAATACCGAATCAATGCAATGAAGTATAATGTTGAATTATTCGTTACTCGTGAATAACGATTAAAAACAACACCGAGGTTTGGAAATGAATTGCGCAAGGAAAATGAGCAATAATTAACGGATATATTTTTTTTCAATTTGTTACAGCAATGCCAATCGTTGATAGAAGAGAATCGAAGGTTACAGAATGCCTTAACGACCAATCAAATACCTCAAGTACAAGTAGTCGATAGTGTTTTCCTCCAGACGCAGGTTGAAACATTGCAATGGCAACTGAAACAGGTTTGTTTGTAACCGTGAACATTTTACATATCTGACTCATAAGGGGAGTTGTTGCTGTCCTCGACCAAATTACCTGATTCAAAATTTTTCATCGTTTTTCCGTTTGCTGTCCTTTTTTATTTTACTTTCTTCTTTCCTTACATGCAATTTATGGGAAGTCCCCGGGAGAGTGCGACTTCTGGGAGAGACTAGTCAATATTAATAATTAAAGACCGATGCAGGATATGACTCTGTATCTCATTAAAATACTTTAATTTGTCGTAAAATACGATTAATGTATTCCCTAAATTATTATACCTTTGGTAATTTCTTCTATTTGTCTAAAACAGTAAACATCAGGAAAGACAACAATGCTACTGCTCTCCCAAAAAGTGGTCGAGTTCTCCTGGACTTATCATATACATTTTTTTTCATTTATTAGAAAACATCGCAGCTAAAATAGTTAGAATAGCTAGATGATTCTTATGATAATGGTTTACACATTTTTCTTTTAACCATTTCTTTGCTTAATGTTAATTCTGATGACGGCCGCACTTTGTAGCAAAATCAAACCAACTCAGTTGGGAAGGTAGTTGGAAGTAGCAATTGAAGCGTAGCATAAATGTATAGTAGAAACATTTTTTTAAGAACAAGCTTTTTAATCAAACAATCACGGCGGAGACATGAAAATATCGTATTGTCATTGGAACAACGTATGTGTGCAAAGTTTCAAATCGATTGGATATTATATGGAAGTGGATCAAAATTGGTATACAAAATTTCACACTAACTAACTAACTAACAAGCGAAGCTAAATAAAAGCTTGTAACATGTTTTCTTTCTCTTTTTTCAACATATACCATCTTTTTGCTATATTTTGTACATCATTTTTCAGTTACAGTTATTTGCAATTTTGGCTGTACTTCTTAAAGCTAGTCTCGCCCGATTTGTATGGAATTTTACAAACAGCTCCATTTTATATATAAATGATGGTTGCGAGGAGGATTTTGGCAACTCGAAAGTAAAGACCCAAAATCTTGTGGAAAATGTTTTACCATTTTAGTGTCACTCCCTGCGTTACTCGTACAGCGTAGGATAATTTTAGGGGCAGGTTCGAACTTAATTTTTCAATTCTCGAAACTCGCATCTCAAATTTTGTAAGGTTCCGAAACTCAAAACTCTCTAAACTTGAATTAATTATTTTGTTTTGTATGAGGAATATCTTGTTTTGGGAACTGAAGTTAACGTTTTTCCAGAAATCTTTCTTGATCATTGTTAAACAAAATACAAACAAGAACATAATAACATACAAAAATATTTAATCCAGATACTTGTTCGAAAATTCTAACATCCGAACTTATTATTTATGTTTTGCGTCTCCGTATCTAGGTTCCGAGAGTCCCGAATCACGAAGAAAGGGTAAAATTACGAATTCTTGAAACTGCAAATCTTATTTGGTGGTCTCGAAGTTTCGAAGTTGCGACGTTTCGGGGAAACCCATCTCTAGATAATTTTATAGGTTGGGTTTGGTTTAGAATTTTTTAAACCAGCTGTCGTACGGCGGCCAGCAACCCTTATTAGTGAGATCGCCCCTACTTTGAATAATTGCCTTGCTTTCATTTTCGAATTGGTATAAATTACAAAATAGAAGGTTGGCCGTTTTATCGGTTAAAAGACCTAAAATATGTACACATATACGAGAAACTAATAAAAAAGGTAATTGGGTGCTGTTCTTTTTTTATGCAGTGTCGGTAATGTTGAAAGTGACCCTAAAGCTAAACTTCCGAAAACGCTCATGCTCCAATTCTGCTGAAATTTTGATAATAGGTTCCTTTTAGGTAAACACAGTGTTTGTTAGAAGGAATTTTGGTGACCCGATAATTTTTTTCGAAAAGTCCTCTACCACTGTAGTGGCATTTCCAATGTTACTGACGCAGTAAACCATTTAAATATTTTCAAGTGGTTTTATTGTATATTTACATGTGCGGCTGAGGCGCTTTGCCCATCCAGACCGCCCCCCACCCCCCAGAAAGAAAACTAATCCTAACTTACCTTCTTCATTTTTCTTAGAGAGTAACCAATTTATAAGTGTTTTATTGTATACATATTTACATGCGTGGCTGGGGGTAAAGCCTAAAGTTGTCGGTAAGGCAGATAGTGATAGTAAGAATGGTAAAACTTTTCGAAAAAAAAAAAATGTCGAGTCGCCAAAATTCCTGCTAATAAACATTGTTTTTACCTAAAAAGTATCTATTCTCAAAATTTCAGCCACATCAGAACATGGACGTTTTCGGAAGTACAGCCCATTACCTTTCTGCAAAATAAGACTACCTTCAAAATTTCAATCAATTTGGACATGACTGATTTTAGCAAATTTCGCCAGAGAGATACCCCGAATAGTAGTAACCAATAAATGAAATGAACAATTTTTTTTAAATTATAGACCGAAGGGAACAGACAGATGTATCGATCCCTGATGGAGCAAGTGGTGCGTTTCTTGGACCGAGCCCGTAAGAGCTTGGATATTCTTCACGAGAAGAATACTCTTAAGGACAAGAATTCATCAGGTCGGGTACCACGTAGTCGCAGCGTTCATGCGGTACACGCGGACTCCTCGCCGATTCGCGGAACTTCGACTACTTCGTGTTCCTCGAATTCTTCCCGCTTCACGAGGGCGAAGTCGGTCACCCAGATCTCACCGTGCACAACCAACTACCGCGAGTTCACCTGGTCGATGCTGCGCAGAAACGATCCCACACACTGCACACCTCCGCGAAACAAATCCCAGGATCTCAATAAAACCCACGAGGGAGTAATTTATAGAAGGCCGCAGCAACCGGAGTTGGATCCGAACGATGTACCACCCGAGAAACTGTCTCAGGAAGCATTTAGGTAATCGTCAGACTGAATTAGACCTTATGTTCCCTGACAACCAAGTCAGGCATGTCAACACGTTGTATCAGCCGAAATTTAGACAAGTTTGGCCGTTGACATGCAACACCACATTAAAACATTTGTCTAACAAGAAATGTTCGCGAAGTGACATACGCCGAGTTCGCTGAAATTTTGTATAATTATTCATCGGTTCAACCTATTAACTTTGCTGTATTTCGTTGGTGCTATCTCTCGACTTTAAGGGAGAAAAAAACCCCTTTTGTCCGAGCCACCCTTCTCCTTTATACACGTATACTGGTTAAATGACAACAGATAGAGGAAAATATTTCAAACAAAAGTTTTACTGTTTTCAATGAACAACACAGTCGTGGCAACAAACTTTCGGAAAAGTCATTTTTTCACAAAAAATCAATTTCTGCTCCCCGCCCCCACCTTTTTTGAAATTTCGATTCTTTCATTGTAAAGCTAACTAGTTTTCATTCTGAATTCAACGATGTATGACATTGCACAATTAACATAGATATTACAAGGTTAAAGAGCCGCTACGACATTGTGTGGGTCGATATCCGCAGTTATCGTTCTTGATAGGTCTAAAATTAATGTCGCGATTAAGGAAAGTGTTTTAGCTCACACATTATTTATTATATGTATACCTGAATCCATGCGTATAAAAATAAGATGTGCAAATGCGCCGTACGCGTGTATGTATGTGTGTTACATAAAAGGCTATTTAATGTCCACAAACTGTATATCACCTACAGTTCAAAAGTCTTCAGTTTTCGCCAACATTATATCGCGGACAGGAAAACAATGCGTGTACATGTACGATATACGCCACATGAAGATATAAAGTATACATAGTATATAGTATAATGGAATGAAACAACAACGAGCAGAGTTAAAAAAGAACACACGATACTAACGAGGAAAAAATAGCTGGACGTTCTTCTATGTTCTCTTACGGCTTTGAGAAAAAGCCGCAGGTTCGATAGCCTTTACTCAAACAGTAAAAGTTGGTTGCGTTTTGGTTACCAACGAAACGCTGCGAAAAGTTAATCGCCATTAGGCTTCTAGTATGGCGCTGCATGTCGACGGCGAAACTCGGTTCGATTTTAGCCGGCGATGCTGCCATTAGTCTCGCTAATGGCAACCTAGTGACTATTATGGTTTCTCTCTTAGGATTTATATGTGTTTATTAGTATATGAATCTTTTTGCAGGTTAATGAGAACCGTCCAGTCGCTACTCGCTATGAGAGAGCCGGATCTGGCCAGAATATCGCCGATAGAGACTAACGATTCCTCGCCTTCGCCAGTGGACCACCTCCATCACAATAACCACCACAACGACATATCTATCTCCTTACAAAACAATAGCTTTGCGAATACGAGCCTACAAGGCGCCACGTATACCAGACGGTCCAGTAGCGACCGCGGAAACGATTCCAGTAGCACCGATAACGATAGTAGAACGTGCTTCCTGAAATCGCCATCGAACGCTGCGGAAGTTGACCGAACACTGCGAAGTTTCCTCCCTGGCGTAAGGAGATCCCTCGACGCTACCTCTCTCAACTCAGGCAGCAGCAAAACCACCGAAGAAGAGGACGCGCTGCCGAATAATAACTCTTTCAATGTTTCCCTGACGGAGCACGATCGTGTCTTCACGTGCACTCCGTCGTCGACGCCGGTTAGACGCGTTCGAAAAATTGAAAAGAAGGAAAAGGACAAGTCCTCGAAATCGAAGCCGGCTGCCAGTGTGAGCAGTTTCGAGGATGAGAGCGGCTTCTCCTCGATGAGCTCATTTCAAGAAATCGGTTTACCTACCGCCCTGCCGATCTCGCCCATCAGAGGCTGCCACCAGGAGGTGGGTCTGCCGGAAATAGCTATGGACAAAACTAGGCACCGTAGATGGTCCTCGACTCCGGCCGAAATTCAAGCCATGTTCAAACGGCGGAGTAGTTTCGCCGCTTCCCAAACTACCACCGAGTCTTTGAGCGTTTGGGTTTAAGCGAGGGACAAACGTATAAACCGTTTTCTAGCGAAATAGCTCCTGTGTAAATGTATTTGATACATTGAAGCCTGTTAACGACGACTGAATGCTTATTATAACGCAACCGAGTATTCGTGTAATGTAATTCTTGTGTAAATATTTTCTTCGGAATGTTTCCCATTTTTCTCTAATTCGCTATTTTTTTTACTCAGAAAAGTTTGACTTACGAAACTTGTTAAAAGATTTAGGAATGCGGTTACGAGTGTTTGCTACTTCGATATAAAGCGTCTGTTGTGCTTTATATATTTCTTTTGAAATCGATTTTACCGACTGCTTGATTCGATAGGTTATGTAGAATATAAATTCGTCAAGAGCTTTATTAGGTGGTTAACTGTGTATGCGAGTGTAGGTAGTACTTTTATACGTATTAGGGAGAGAAAGCTACGTAATTCTTGGTAATTATGAATGTAAGAATTTTCTGAAACTCGTATTAAGCACCTGGAATAATGGAAGCAATTGACAGTCGTTGTAAGGCATAAATGTTGATTCGCTAAACTACTATAGTTATCAAGCATTTTATCTCCTTGCTGATACATTTGTTACTGGAAAGTATTTCGATATTCGCAACAGTGTTCAATTTGTACTTATATATCATATAGTGTTTGTACAAGTATCGATACAGGAAATTTTATTTATCGAAACTGTAATCTGTTCTATTATTCTTAGATTTGTACATAAAAAAATGACATATAAAATCTCAGCATTCGAAACTTGATGAATGTTTTACCAGAAATCGAATGCAACGTTCCCTACTATTCTACGTCCATTAATGCTTTATTCAATTTTCTTATACATCTATTTAAATGATTCTATGCAATTTCGCTGTCGTTTTCTATAAGCAAACTTGGGAGCAAGTTTTATTTCGTGAGAAACGTTTGCGTTCATCCTTAATAGTGCTATATTTCATACAATTACTAAAGGTTCATATTTAAATAAATTACTAATTGCTAATAGTTTTTTTTAAATACATTGTCTTCGACTGCAGTCGTTAGTTGCATACGACTACAACTGCCATTGACGAAATTCAGAGTTATTAGAGTACATTTTCATACTAACAATTTACCAATATCCTCATCCGTCTCTTGTGTCAATTTGGTAAAGTTTTCTCATACAAAGTTATATTATTCGGTAATTTGTGGAGAAGTTTGTCCGGAACATTGTGAATTTTATTTTTTAACATGAAGTACGTATTTTGATTTTCTTATTTTCAATAAGAAAATGTTGTAAAACTACAAGAGGTATTGTCTGGGGTTTCCCGGTGTAAGTCGTGTTCAATGGAAAATTTCTTCCGACGCTTCGCCAACATTACAATTAGCTTCTGCAGGGTCTGAGGTCGCACTGATAATGGTGTGCAGACATAATTGATCGATGGATAAAAACGTTGTAAAATTGCTTATTTACCTTTTCATTAATTTTTGTATCATTATTTCAATATGCCATCAATGGACAAATTAAGTTGAAAAAATGAGGGACGGATGACGGTTAAATTCGATATTAGAAACGAATGCCAACCGCAGCGAATAGAGAACGTACCTAAATACCCTAGTGGTGTAGCACTCGATTATATTCGAGCATTCGAATTTCGAGTCAACGATCGAGCCGGGTCAAGCATTTGAATTTTCCGGGCTGCGTGAAATCGATGAACTGTTTGAAAAAATGCTAGGTACTTGAAAAATTCAAACAGATTGCATATTCGGGCTCTTGTAAGGCATCGAGTTACTTGCAGAGCAATTTTTAGCTCGAAAATCTTCGTATTAGGGTGCGTTTAGACCGAAAATACGAATTCGTTCATTCGCCCCCCCCCCCCCCCAATAATTCGTACTCATTTCATTGCATTTTGTTATTGCTGGATTGAAATGATGCGAATTTTTGGGACAGGAGACGAACGAACGAATTCGTATGTTCGGTCTAAACGCACCCTTACTCGAATATACATATGTATACGAACGGATATTTGAACATCCTAAGACGGACACTCAAATGTGTTGGAATGGATACTCGAATATATTCGGACGGAAACTTGAATTTATTCGAAGAGATATCTACTCCAATACTTCATTACATTCGAACGGGTACTCGAATATATTCGAACGGATACACCAACGAACACTCGAATATATTCAAATGGATACTCGAATCCATTCGAACAGATCGCTTCTCGAATACATTCAAACGAATACTTTAATATATTCGAACGGATACTCGAATATATTCGAATAACTCAAAGATTTTCGAGTTGAATATTGATCTTCATGTAACTCGAAGTTTTACGAGGACCCGACTATTCGCGCTGCTTAAATTTTTCGAGTAGCTCGCATGCTTTTCAAACAGCTCGTCGATTTCGAACAGCTCGGAAAATACGAACGCTCGGCTCGGCTCGAGCAATCGAATCGAGCCCAGTTCAATTCGTAATTTGTTAACCCACAATGTAGATTAAACAAATTTTTTACAGTTGGAATCGTTCATTTATAGTAACGATATATCTGTACAAGGAAAAGTAATCTAAAATGAAATGAAAAGGACGAAACGTGAGCAAAGGTTTGAGAAGAACCGCTTGTTCGCAAGTATGAATCGTAGCGGGTGTGGAGGGGGAGGTGCGACAGATGCGCGCGCATCGCGATAAGGCAAAAGCAAAGACAGTGCTCGTTATCAGTACGGCAGGCGTCGTTCACTTATTCGCCAGTCGGTCCAGAGGGTAGCCAGGAGATTGCGCCACCAGCCGATCCACTTTTAGATTGATTTTCAAGAGCACCGTGCACTGGGTAGCGCTCCGCGTTTATTTTAACGTGGCCAGAGTGTTCGAACGGGCCGCGGCCGTCTCGGGTGATAGTTGAAACAGCGTGACGAGGTGAGAGGTTCGGGTGCGGGCGCCTTTTCTCTCTCTCTGCCGGTCTGGAAGAACGTCATTTAACTGTGTCCCACGGGAGGCACGTCGTTCTCGTTGCAGTGTCGTGTTCATATTACACGCTAGATCCGTGTGTTCTGTTTCTGCTCCGCGTATACAGGTTCAGTTCGTCTGTGCACAGAGAGCGAGTGTCTATCTATATCTCTTTGCTCGCTGTTTCGTGCGGCGGTGTGTTCACCGTATACGAACGAAGTGTGTGCGTGTATACATCCAGGAACGTGCGGCTTCGTGGCGCACTGCGTGAAATGAGTGACAAGGATCGTTCTTCTCCCACTCTTGTTGAAAACAGTCTAAAGTCGCTGCTCGATCAACCCAGTATTTTTCCATTGATTGGTAAGCATTGCTACGATATCACCTAATTCCTAGCGTAAGAATATCTTTAGAATGCCCTCCTCTTGATGCAGGCCTCGCGAGACTCCCCTCCTCCTGCGTCATCTTACTAGAACGCGCATTTTTTGCTTTTCTTCGAAATTCGCGCAAAAACTACGTCAGCGCTGACTGGCGGCAGCCAAACGAATGCAAAACATGTTCTTTCCCTGTGGCACCCATTTAATTCATGCGTGCGCGACTTCCTTTCATACGCCGCTCCGTTATGACGTTTACGTTTCTATGCTAAGCGTCTGCATCTTCTTCTTTTTCAGTCGATATAAAGAAACAAATGCTTGGGACAAAAATGCAAAATTGTTAATAGAATTGTCAAGTAGAAGCAAAATTAACCCGTCGAAAAGCGATTAGAGAATAGTAAGCATGCGTTTATGTTCATTGGTTGCGCCGGCGCTCGGTTCCCTCGATTAACCTCGTTTAGACCCCGTGGTGCACCACGTGATGTTACCAACCTAACCTCACTTTCACTTGCTCAACCCGCATCTGATGTGCTCGGTTCACTTCGGCTCGATACGAATGCTTTGCGAAGTAATGTATGTAGGTACTAACCACTCGATTTGACCATGAAACGAATATTATTGATGTAATGCATTAGATTTTAGTGGAGATTGGTAACTTTATGGTAGAACAAGCGATTATTGAATTGATGCACGTTACCAATGTTAACCGCCCTCAATTGTTTTGTATGCGTACGCGTATTTTTCCAAAAGCATCAATAGAATGCAATGAGGGAGCAACTGCAGAGGAGGGAGAGCGAAACAGAAAGTTGTGTAGTATTTAGTTAGCCCGTCTTTCGATCACAATATGTTAACTGACGTTCATGGTTTTACGTCAGCTTTTATAAGCGAAATTCGAACGAACGTGGATAATTGCTCGTTTATTACACTCGTGTAATCATCAATTTAAACGCTATTTTAAGCGAGCCGTGCGTCTCTATGCTTACAATATACCCGACTCATTTCCAACGCGTTGATTGATTCTTATTCTAATTTACATCGTACACCACGCGAAATGTAAATTATGATACAAAGTACATCCATTGGGAGGTAATAATTCGATTGCTTTTTCGGAGCTGCATTATCCGTGGAACGAGGTTCGAGTCCACTTCGGGTAATCGTGCCTTTGCGCAATCGCGGCACTCGTTCAACTTCGCCTATCGCAACAGCAGACACAAAAAAAGATGCATTTGAAAAGAACGTGTGCATGGTTTCGCGGTGCGGCAGAAGAAAAGTGAAACGGGTGGAAACATAATCGGAATTAATTATCATGATGGTATTGTACCAATAATTCGGAACATGGACCCGGTAAATTAAGGACACATTCCCCGACTCAACGTAATGGCTTACTTCCCATTCAACTTTGCAACCAGTTTCATGCGCTGATCGCGACGAAATACGTTTCATTGTAAGGTGACACTAGAGTGAGTGATTGTGCTTTGTAGAACTGCCTCCAATTATTTATAATCTCGTATTATAAATAAAAAAATTAACTTACCGATGTTTGTCATAAGTAACTAGAAATAGTTGTAGCCAATAACTTCCGTCTTAGCTGACAGGCCATATACAAATTCTCGGGCGAAATTTTCTTCGTTTCGAAAATGATTAACTACGCACTTTAAATGAATAATCTCTATTTATTTTGCAATGGTACTATTTTCATCGATGATATCGCGCGACTATCATGAATGGGACTAGGTTATTAAGATAACCATATAGAAAGTCGAGATCCACTATCGTTATCAATATTTTGACGCTTGTGCCTTACCGGCACACGCTTTTCTCCTCGAAATTGGGTTCGCCAATAAAAAATCTGTGACAATCATGCTCCCAAATGCCTTAACGGCGTTACACTTATCGCGATTAGTTTATCTTTAATACGCATTTTATATGTTCGATAAGATGGAGTTCTTAGAACTTAGTTTGTATTTAATTCCCGCCATTTTCTTTTTTCCAAAGAACGAGAGCAGATCGAATATGTAGAGGTTAAATTACTTAAAAATACTTATATTTAAGAATAATTTCGTTAGGGTTAGGTTAGGTTAGCAGCGAATAAAAACATTTAAGAATAATTATATTTATATTTAACAATAGTTTAGTTGGGCTAAGTTAGGTTAGGATAGGTTAGTTCTAAAAGACTTATACTTACGAAGAATTTAGATTTAGTTAGGTTAGGTGAGCTAAATTGTACAGGCAAAGCATTTTGCGGCGTATTTTAATGAAGAAGTGGTTTGCCGCTCGTGATTATCGCGCACGACACTTTCACGCGATGTGGTCGGGCATTAATTTCCAGATTGACAGTGAGATAAGACGTTGCATCGTGAGCTTACTCAAGGACTGACGTTTGTCATTGCAGAGACAGAAGTAAATTGTGAATTTACGAGTATCGAATGGAATTGAACGTACCACGTGCTGTAACTAACCTAACCCAACTTCCCCGTTTTAGAATTAATCGACAATGCATTTCAAATTCAGCATACTGTATTATTTCACTGTCAGAACGTGTAGAAATTCATTCATTAATCACGTGGCCGATTAAGTATTTCAATTTTTCATTAAAAAACCATCAGTGTTAATATCCAGTTCGAGAAACTTGAGGCAAGTTATGAAGGATTCATTATTCTGCACACATGTCTGCTCAACCCCCCCCCCCCCCCGCAAAGAATACGTTTTAAAAGATGGAGAAACGAAGAAGAAAGATGCACCGCAGAAATGTGTTATCCCAAGAAATGGTTTTCAACGCATGTGGCTTCCTATTGCCCATAAAAAAAAACCACTCAACCACCATTGACTATTAAGAAATGTCGGGCAGAGCCGTGTTCAGAACTTTTTGCGCCCGAAACATGCAAATGAAAATCGGGGTCCTTCTTATATAAACAAACATTAATAGGACAAGTCCCTTCGAAAGGCACAATCTACAATGTGTTATAACTTCGTGAAAAAAGCCGTTCAGTAATTTATCTGGGCTCGTTCTAAAACATGAAGCCTCTGCTTTCTCAGTTACGAGTTCATTCTTTCTAAAAAACGTTTTTACGTCATGTAACGAGTGGAAAAGTAAAGACACATCTACTGTTTGAAAATTTCGCAGATTCAAACGTGTCTACGAGCATTCAGAAATTCGTCTTCATAACTCAAATCACCATGAGTTTGGAGCCCGAAGTCTCTCCTGTAATACGACCAAACGCATTTGATACACGATTTCTTCGTCGTCGTTTTATTGAACTTTGTATGAAAAGTATACAGACGATGCTTGTATGCCGAGTGTCTTCACCTTCCACCCGTTACATGATATAAAAGCATTCTCGAAAAAGAATGGACTCTGCACTGAGAAAGCAGAGCCTTCACGCTTTAAAGCGAGCTCAGACAGATTGTTGTACGATTCTTTTTCATGGAGTTATAACAGTCTAAATATCGACAATTATTAATCGAAAGTGTGTAAGGAAAATCGGTCGGATTGCTAGTAATGGTGATCCGGGAAACGTCTCCGAGTGCAAAAGTTTAAAGATTTATTTATTTCATGCAGTAATGGAACCGCCCTGTAGGCCCCTCTTTTTAGCGGGCCCTACTTTGTCCAATGGTGAACGCGGCCCCGTTGTCAAGGGTAACGAGTGAAAAATTGTTGGGATTACCATTTGTGCCAGTCGACCACTGTTCTCGAAGAAATGTCAGCTTCGAATGGTCCCCGTCAATACGAGCGCAGCCTGTGGTCTCCTTCGTTCTTTTTTTTCCTTTTTTTTCGTGAGGCCTAGCGGACGTTTGGAGCTGCGAGGCCGCTCGCCTCTGGCCTGATGTGGCCTCCAACCGAGCACCGCTCTTCTGGCAGCAGGCCAAAGCTTATGCCAGGTTTCAACATACCGGTCGACATGGATATTTTCGGGTTTGCGGCGAAACGACAGGCCCTGCCGTCTCTTTCTTCGCTTCTCTGACCTCGACGCGCGACGAAACACCGTCACGGGTATCTCCTATCGTTCTATCGATCACTCTTCGATCCGCGTTCAGTCTTCCGGTGGCACTTATTGTGCCTGCACGATGCTGGTCTCTGTTTTATCGAATCGGCCCGAACGAGAGCAATAATTTAAGTTCTAATGCTCTTTGACTGTGCTCCGAAGTTTTCTTAATTGGTTTAAGTCAGGGCGTCCCATAGTTTTACCTAGGTGGGCCAAGTTGTAATTTCCAAAATATTTGGCGGGACGAAAGAGTGTTATGGAAAAATACGTTCAAATCGATAAAAACTTAGGTTGGGTTGTAGGAAAAGATTTATACTAATTTTATAACATAATCGTTCTTTATTCATGACAATAATTACTTTTTATTACAAACTGTTTACTAACACATTTAAAAAATAGCTAAATAACATCGAATAAAAAAAGAAGAAAATAATAAGTATATCTGTACAATACCGTATATGCAATCTCTATAATAACAAGATATAGTGCATATGAAATTTAGCATGTTTTAACTGAACAATCTTCAATTATATGATAAATTTTTTTTGCAAAAATGTAAATTATCTCTATAAATTCAAGATCGCGGATGATCTGGCATCGCGGGCCATAGGGTTTGTTGGTCGTACTTTAGGAAGCCCTAGTTTAAGTTTCGTCTTGGGATCTTAATTCATGGGATACTGTTCCGGCAATGATCCACGAAAATCTGCTTCCTATTTGTTGGAGTCCTTTGGTACGGTAACAATGACAAGGATTACGTGATCATAGGTTACCTATTCATTATCTTGCTGAGTTAAATAATTTATGGTGCCGACACGCGGGGGAACGTGGTGGTTGTTGCACTGATGTCATGCAAGGTGTATTTACGATCCTGTAAGAAGCACTGCCGATGAGATGGTATGACTCTAATTTAGGGACGCTGGAACGATGAGAAACAAAAACACGGCTGCAGGAGCTGCAAGTGAATGGAACACAGTTTATGTATTTTTGGATAAAAAAACAACAGGTCCTTGTGGCAGTAAACAATCATTTACCAATTTCAAATTGGGAAGTAAACATTCAGTGAAAAATCGTTTATATAACATTCAACGTTAACGGAAGATAAATGTTATTGAAAACAATTTAATAAATATATCTTCTCGGCCTTACGGCTAAAGCCAAAGGATAACATGAATATTATACAATTGTAATATTAAATGATAAGTGGTATTTAAAATCTATTTTAATAAATAAATTAAATAGAAGAAATCGCTAACAATTCATTTTGCCCAGAATAGTAGTTCTAGTGTTAACAAGATTTCCAGAATTGAAGCTTTGTTAACATCTAATGGTAGCACTTGAGATTTCCTTTTTCGTCAATGTTTCCCGCGTCCCCAGTTTCAGTTTCGCTATATAGCGTGTCACAAGTTAAACAGGCAGTTAATGTAATTGAGCGAATCGTACAAGTGTGCGGTGACGTGAAGCCGTTTACATATCGCGTCTCGAAATACGGCTTCTCCGTCCGTCAAGGTTGTTACTGGATGCAGCAGAAAATTACACTGGCTCAAAGTTTTTGAACTCGCCTAATCTTGTATAGCTCTTGCCCCCAGAGTCTCTACATATTCAGCGGATTAGTAATATACGGGCACACGTACACACAGCCGGAGATTACATCAAGTTCATCGTGCCTGCACAATCGTTCGAATTTAAGACGATATCGATTTGCTCCAATTAAGTTGCCTCTCTCCAGCTTTGCTGTGTCACTACTATGTATTACATACTCTTCGCCAGCCTATTGTCATAACATTGCGAAGTCAATGACTCGGCTGGCGACGATGCTTGAAAGATCAGAATCGCTACATCGTTCTATTTAAATTTATTTATATGGTATTTAGTTGTTTGCGCGCAGTTAACATTGCAATATGCTAGGTGACAAATTGCTTAGAATATTTTACTGATATTTGTGAATTTGTCGAAGTTCAACATTTCTTTTGTAC
This sequence comes from Holcopasites calliopsidis, assembly GCA_023838395.1. Lineage (NCBI taxonomy): Eukaryota > Metazoa > Arthropoda > Insecta > Hymenoptera > Apidae > Holcopasites > Holcopasites calliopsidis. The sequence continues at coordinate 567,501 of JALHAQ010000048.1, forward strand.
AGGGTGTAATGAAATAATATGTAACGACCAACACAGCGATCTTCTACACCTTCGGATCGGTGGACATTTGTGAAAAAAGTCCTGTGCAAAATTGTTCTTGACCTCGAAAATTAAGGTCAAAATTTGTTCTTGTTCTATTGGATTCTACTCGTCCTGAGGGTAAAAAGTATGAAAGGGACCATGGGTCGCAACTCGACCGTTTTCTTGCAACAAATGATGTTAATATTTTGCATTGGTCAGCACGGGTTAGAGCGAGAGAATGAAAGAGAGGGAGCGATGATCTTGTGCGACGCTCGCTTACGAGGGCGACGGCCGACGTGACGCTAGATCGGCCGGTGCGTTGCGAAGGGCCGCAAGACCATTGCTCCCTCTCATTCTCTCGCTCAAACCCGTGCCAATCAATGCAAAATATTAACATCATTATTGCAAGAAAACGAGCTGCGACCCATGGTCTCTTTCACACTTTTTACCCTCATGATAAGTAGAATCCGATAGGGCAAACAAAAATTTTGATCCTCATGTTCGAAGTCAAGGACAATTTTGCCCGGGATTTTTTTCACTAATGTCCACTGATCCAAAGGCGTAGAATCACGCTGTGATGGTCGTTACATATGATTTCTTTACACAATGTACAATTAGATTTTTATTGATACACATTTTTGTCCCTGAAACATATAAGATTGCCTCACTAAAATGGGATCAACCTTACCCTAACCTTATCTAACTTAAGCCTAAACTAACTTAACCTTTAGCCGGTAAAGGTACCTAATATCGCTTAGCAAAATTTAAATCGCTGTTAATTAAACTGATATTCGATCAATCACACTGTTCAACATGAATTTTGTTTTGCAATATCCACTAGGTGATCTTCGTAGAGTTTCTCGTCCTGAATACGAATCTGAAAAGAAATTGTTCTAGTACCCTCGGATTTCGAAAAACATGAGTTTTTGAAAAAAACGCGATTTTCGGCAAAAAGGAGAAATGACGTGGAAACTAAGAACAATAGAAAGTTCATCTTGGCCTTAAAAGGTAGGGGAAAGTCTCCCGAATACAATGATATGTAATTTTGTAATATTTTGTGGTTTTGAATGCTTCTCAATGGCGATCAAAGTTAAAAAAAGAGTCGATGCGTGTACTTTCCACTCATTGCTTTTGCATTTGCAGGAAAAGTTAGGTCTCTGACATGAAGTCTCTTCACGGTATCGGATTCTGTATGCATTTCTGAAGATGAAACAGTCCAGAGAAACTGCCGGAACGGTTTTTAATTCGAACAGGACGAGAAAATGTGCATCGGCAGCGTGTTGACGATGTTTTGCCGCCATGCGGCCATCGCTCGCGTTTGTCGGGTTGGCAGGGCCGTAGCCACGCGTGATCGACATCGAGTGGACCCCCTTACATAGCACCTGCTTTCTAACAATGTACGTTTCATTTCGTTCATGTATGCTTGGACCATAATTCCAAACTTACAATAAAGTCTTACGAATTACACTCAGTTTTCAGTGTTTCTACATAAACACGTATGATTTGTTAATACGATGTCAACTGAAGCAAACAACATTGTTTATGAATTAACAAAATTTTCATTGCTATGATTGTATGCAATTTGAGATACTGTCCCAAATGTATCCACTCGATGTCGATCACGCGTGGCTACGGCTGCTTCGGCCCGACATACGCGAACGATGGCCGCATGGCGGCAAAGCGTCGTCAACGCGCTGCCGATGCACATTTTCTCGACCTCTTCGAATTAAAAACCGTTCCAACAGTTTCTGTGAGCTGTTTCTTCTTCAGAAATGCATGCTGAATCCGATACCGTGAAGTGATTTCATGCCAGAGATATTCCTACAAATGCAAAAGTAGTGCGTGGAAAGTACGCGCATCGTCTCTTTTTTTAACTCTGATCGCCATTGACAAGCATTCAAAACCACAAAATATTACAAAATTATATATCATTGTATTCGGGAGACTCTCCCCTATCTATTAAGATCAAAAGGAACTTTCTATCGTTTTTTGTTTTCACGTAATTCCTCCATTTTGCCCAAAATCGCATGTTTTTACAAAAACTCATGTTTTTCGAAATTTGAGGGTGATAGAGCAATTCTGCTTCCGGATGCGTATTCAGGACAAGAAAATCTACAAGGATCACCTAGTGGATACTGCGAAACAGAAAAAAAGTGGAAAGGGCATAGCCGGATAAGGGGGTCAAAAGTGCCCCTAAACCAAATTCGATTTGCCATGGGTCATTCGATAGCTTGTCGAGAAAGTACAATATGTGCCAAGTTTCAGCTCCGTATCTCGACTAGGGGGGGAGTAATTGCAAAAAATAGAAAATCACGTTTTTGACCAATTTCTCTCATCTGCGTGGATGGAAAATTCTGACAAAAATCAGAGACCCTTTAATTAATCAACCACACATTATAGAATTTTTTCGGATTTTTAAATTAGAAAACCAACATGTGAAAAATAAAAACCAAAAAAAAATGATGAAAAATGCCGGTTTGGGAATGAAGGAGTCACGGTACTAGATTCACATTTTTTGAGTAAGTACATATTATTGGTACTATTGTACTATATTTTTTTCAGATTTTTCGGTTTGGTGCGTCATAGTTAAAAAAATCAAAAACTAACTTTTTCCTTGTTTCTTGCGTGCCACAGTCACTTATACAGCGATTTTTCGTACATTCTTGATCAGATAAATGCTTTATGCAATGCTCAATGTTTTTACGCATAGCAAACAAACACAGTTTGCTGCACTTTGGTCTTAGCGTTTTTATTATATGCGCAATACAAAAAAAGACAAAATTATACATATTAGTAGCAAAACATTACACGATTTTCGCTGCACTTCATATACAATTGTTAAAGTTTAAAGAAATTCAATTAAAGAGATTCGAAAATCCTTCACAGATATTACTTTAGCGTAGGAAGCGTAGGAAGCAATACCGTATTTAAAACGGTAGCATAAAGAGCACCCAAAACCATATTTACGCACACAACAGACTAAAATATTTAAAAAAAATATTATTAAAACATTTTTAAACAAACATTGAACACCTTGATATAGTTAGGAATTAAAAAAAAAAAAGCAAAAAAAATTACCTAAAAAGGGCTCGAACCTACGAAAAGTCAGCGCAGCGGCTTAACAGTCAGGTACTTTGCCGCAGGACCACCGACGCTCTTGAAAAATCTTTTACGTATTATAGAATGTAACCCACATGACGTAATGACAAATGGTCGATTTATTTAGTTTCATTAGTTCCTGTGTTTGTTTGCTATGCGTAAAAACATTGAGCATTGCATAAAGCATTTATCTGATCAAGAATGTACGAAAAATCGCTGTATAAGTGACTGTGGCACGCAAGAAACAAGGAAAAAGTTAGTTTTTGATTTTTTTAACTATGACGCACCAAACCGAAAAATCTGAAAAAAATATAGTACAATAGTACCAATAATATGTACTTACTCAAAAAATGTGAATCTAGTACCGTGACTCCTTCATTCCCAAACCGGCATTTTTCATCATTTTTTTTTGGTTTTTATTTTTCACATGTTGGTTTTCTAATTTAAAAATCCGAAAAAATTCTATAATGTGTGGTTGATTAATTAAAGGGTCTCTGATTTTTGTCAGAATTTTCCATCCACGCAGATGAGAGAAATTGGTCAAAAACGTGATATTTTATTTTTGGCAATTACTCCCCCCCTAGTCGAGATACGGAGCTGAAACTTGGCACATATTGTACTTTCTCGACAAGCTATCGAATAACTCATGGCAAATCGAATTTGGTTTAGGGGCACTTTTGACCCCCTTATCCGGCTATGCCCTTTGTTGGACAGTGTTATCAATACAGATCCTCACGCTGCCACGGACGTACAATTGTAGGTAGCATTCATTGTAATGGTAACGACAGTTTTTTGCAAATATCTCGAAAACTAAGGTCGACTGCCGGTTATACATATGTATAGGAAAAAGTTGTCCGAAACATTGATTTATACAGCATATTAAAAAACCATTGAAATCGGTGATTGCGTTAAGGGATCGATAGCTTCACCAAACGCTTCTTCAGATTTCATAATTGAGAGAAAGCTAACATTATTTTTATAAAAAATGGACACTGATCCCATCTTGTCCTCTTTCCCCTAGATGTTTGCGATTCTCATGAAATATCGCGATTCGGGTACGATGACTTGGAATAGGAAACAAAGTAGTCTGGCTGTCGTCGTTTCTATATGCGCGTGTTCACGAAGAAGACAGCGAAACAAATATTCGATTTGGAGGCGGGCCAACGTCAAAAAGCAGATTTCGATTAAAGCGCATCGCTGCGCTATTTCACCTGCGCGTGTACTCGTGTTACCATGCGAAAATCGGCGAACGGGGCAGAGGGACATGATGTGCTTCGGCCTGTCCGTCACGTGCTTGCAACTCAATCTGGAACGCAACACGAAAATATTTCCATTTCACATATTGTCTACGTGGCGAGGTAAACTGGTGTACATGTATGTGTTCGCGATCCTTGCCTTTCTAACTATAGTTTCGGACGCATTTTGTCGCGTGATGCAAGTTCTGGCTGTAGTTCTGAAAAGCACCACCCGCTTAGCTGCATGAAATTTGGAAGGGTTTGAGGGGTAGGGGCGAGGACCCCAAATGCAACATTTTAGGCGCGGGCATTTAATGGTTTGCGAGATATTAATTAAAAACTTTCGATACAATACATTGAATTCTGCCTATACTGACGTAACCAACACAAACTTCTTCGCTGCAGTAGCAGTTGTCGTCGAGTGTCAGGTTGCCCATGATACAATGGGAATTCCGTCTTCAGTATCTATAGAAGGACCAGGTTAGATCTGGACTGCGGTAAAAATTCGATATGTGCGCGAAGATCGGAACCCAAGTCTAACACATAACGTACAGCGGAAATGATTTTTATTGGATACGCACGTTGTCGAAGCGTGCCTACAGTTCGTTGGTATGTATTCGTTCTTTCCATCGCCAAAGAGGAAAGCAACACATAGATAGGGGTCCGTGAATCAGAGGCGTAGATAGGAAACATATTGGTGGGAGAGCACTAATGCAACGATGAAACATTTTGGCTTCTAATTTTCTTGGAATGAAACTTTCATTAATGTATTTCTCAGTTTCTTTCTGATTAAAATGACATCAAACACGACATAGTTTGGAACACGTTTGGTCGTTTTGTAATCTAAGATTGGTGCGGGTCAAGAAACCAATTATATTCGAAACTACGTCGTGTTTGATCTCATTGATGAATATCGCACGTTTGGGACCGAAGCACGACACTAATCAGTGCAGGTATACGAATTTTTTTACCCTAAGTAAGAAAGGACAACAAAAATCAAAGAGGGAGAAGCCTGCGAGTCGAGCTATCATATGGAGATCGAAGACACAATGACGCTCGTCGTTAAAGCGTGCAGCATTCGCGACATTCATCCGTGCATCACTGTGTTTGCTAAAGCGAAAACGTTTGTTATAGCTTTCTCTGTATAGGCAGAGTTCTATGTATTGTACCAAAAGTTTTTAATTAATCGGTTCGGGGAACCGGCCGAACATCACCATCCAGCGCGACGCAACATTTCGCCCCGGAGTGACCTACGCGCTCTCTGAGTGGCCAGTGTTTTTCGTTAATAGTTCAAGACAATGCCCCAAATGACATTTTGCCAAAGGAAAACGTTGTTCAGTATCGCTTCTGGAATCTTCTATATCCGGTTCTTCTATGAGTTATGGGACACCCTGTATACATCGCCATTATTCAATCAAAATATGCAGAATGTGTATATATATCGCCCAAATTCAATTGAAATGTACAGAATGTGTATATACGTCGCCCAGATTCAATTAAAGTGTACAGAACGTGTAAATACGTCGCCCAGGTTCAAATAAAATATAGAGAACGTATATACAGTGTGTCCCCGAACTACCTCAAGAGCTGACAAGGGGTGATAGCTGAGGTGATTCTGAATACCTTTTTCCTTTGCAAAAATATCGTTTGAGGCTTCGTTTTCAAATGGTTAATAAAAAACACCTAGCAATCAGAGCGCGTGTAGAGCCCGCGCTCGAGGACGGTTCATGGCGCATCGTACTAGGTAGCGACGTTCGACCGTCGCCCCGAACAAAACGCGTCTGTATAAGAGCAAAAGTTAACATCGAATTATTAATTATTTATGAGTGGAAATTAACTAAAATATATTACCCGATCGTAACATCAGTTGTTGTGTACCACGCGTTACGTTTTCGAATGATCCGGATAGGTAGAATGATCCAGTGACGGTTATCGTTCAAGTAGTAGGCTGTGTCAAGTGCAGTGAGTTCGTTTTGCCCCGTGCTATACCGAGGCGTTTTGTTCGGGGCGACAGTCGCACGTCGCTACCTAGCATAATGCGCTATGGGCCGTCCCTGAGCGCGGGGTCCACGCGCGCTGTGATTGCTCAGTGTTTTTCGTTACCCATTTAAAAACGAAGCCTCAAACAACATTTTCGCAAAGGAAAAAGATGTTCAGAATCACCTCAGCTATCACCACTTTTCACCTCTTGAGGTAGTTCTGGGACACGTTGTATACGCCGCCTTTATTAAATCAAAATATGCAGAATGTGTATATACGTCGCTCAGATTCAATTCAAATGTACAGAACGTGTAATTAAATTAAAATTCCATATACGTCGCCCGCATATTACTTATCATAACGCGAAACTGCTGTGATTCACAGTCGCAACAGTATCATAACAGTAAGGTCAGAGATCTTTGTAAGATTTTGGAATTCACATTTTTGCTGTAAATGTATTTTGCGTAGTCGTAATCTAAAGTCAAATTGCTATTACTGCCTCCGGTCTACCCTATCAGTTATACGGTGCAATCTCGATTAACCGGATTACACAGTTTCGAGTTATGCCTGTCAGCGTCAGGTTTTGGGAAAAATTTCTTCCCGATCACTTCTTTTCAAATCTTGCATCTATTCAATCTTTCTATTTTTAAAGTCTAGAGTCTAGGCTAAGCCTGTCAACATATTCAGTGTGGGTCAAAAAATCGAACATGATGCCTGTAACATTCATGCTAAATGAGTGTGCAAAGGAAGAGTTGGATACCTACGTGGAAATCCCTTTTTCCGTCGTGCCTTCTTTTTTAAGTGTTCGATAGGATAACCCCATGACGCGTTACGATGTGTACATTCACGTCAGCCGCACTGCATGCGTTAATCGAGATTACACTATAGTTGTTAAAAATTACATACTATCATTTATGCCGCTGATTACCAAAGTGGCTTAAATCAAAACTAAAAAAAATGAGATTATCATTTACCTTGTTTTGAAACACATATGAAACACTTTTTACAGTGTTGCAGATAATTGAATTGCTAAATTGAATTGGTAGGTGGGCCGTTAAATAGTACCTATTTCGATCTAACAAACGATCTAACAAGAAGTCATTTACGGTATCGTGAATTTAGGATTTGTGTAAGCGGAATCAATTATTATACCATTGGTGATAAGAACGAAAGAAGGATGTAATCGTATGATGGTTTGATTGTCGTTTTATGGTCAATTTATCTAGACTGTTCAAAAGAAGTCAAAAATAAAAAAAGAAGCTTATCGAAACAGAAGAAAAAAAACGAAAGTGGCGAAAGTTAATTAGTTAATCAGAGTCATAATTATAAAATGCAAATTAATAGGTTTGTTCCTAACTTTTTTCTAACGAAATTTATTATTTATTATTGTTATAAGTAACTTTTAAGGTAAATTAAGTTAAAAAAGATAAAATTAGATTTTACTTTCACGATAACTGCGAGTTCGGTAATCATGTTGTCACGGCGTGTATTTCAGAGACGGCCATTATTCGAACGAATTTTCATTCAAATAAGTTTCTGAATGAATTCCGACGAGTAAATTCTTATTCGAGTAATCTGCGAATAAGAAGTTCGTATAAAAGAAAATTAGTCGAAAGTAATGAATAATTTTGTATTCAAATAAATTTTCATTCGAATAAAGAAATAGTCGATTGAAGAGCGAATAAAAGTATCACGTGACTTCTACAATGTATGTATATGCAGGGGTTCGTGGTAAAGAAAAAGGTTATAATCCGCCGCTCTTGCAACCGTCGATAGATGGCGGGCGTAACATTTATTCGTCGTTTAGTCGAATAAAATCGTATTCAAATAAATTGGGTTCGAATAACAGTCAATATTTATTCATGACTAACGAATAAGTTTTCGCCGAATAAAATCGTTATTCATTACTTAGGAATAACTGTGGCGTTTTCATTCGTTATTCATTATTCGTCATTCAGAATAAAATTTGCCCAACTTCGAGTGTGTTTGAACAGCAGCAGCATTGACTGTAAGCCACCGCAAGGGTGATAGGGGTCGTGTTTCCTTGCGAGTTATCCGAATTGTTCTGTACACGATCGTCAATCACGCCTCGCCTCTCACAATAGCGCGAGCCGGTCTAGCGTTACCTGCTTCGTTACGTTCTTAACAAGCCGCTTTATCTCACTGCCTCCCGAGTAATTATACGACCAACGATTTCATTCGAGATACAGTTATCGGTACACGCATGATTATTTATTATTTATGCGTCGTATGTATGAATATAACCGAGACCCTGCGGTGTTGAAAATATTATTCACCTGCTTTTTTAGGTAATTTAGCTTAGGCAGACGTTTTGATTGAGATAAATCTTTCATTTCGAAACTGGGAACGAAAAAAAGAAATATCGACCTTCTTAGAACTTTTCTTAGCACCATGTTGAGTTCTGTGCAAAAGTCTTAGGCGTATTAGTGTAATTGGGAGCCACATTAATGTGCGTACAATGAAAGAACATAGACATTCAGTTAGATTAATTGAAGGACTTTAACATGCTTCGAAATTTTCATTCGAGTACGAATTTGTCCTTCGGGTAATTTCTAGCGGTGTACGAGTACTCGGAATTTATGAGGAAAATTCCAACAGCTCGAATATTCGAATCCTCGTTCTTCGAGTTACTTGGAGATAAATTCTCATATATATATGGAATTTTCGAATATATACATTCGAACAGATATCTACCCGAGTAATTCAAAGATTCTTGAGCTGAGAATTTATCTCCAAGTAACTAATATCCGTTCGAATGTATTCAAATAGGTATCTGTTTGAATATATTCGAATAATCCGAACATTTTCTACCTAAAAATTGATCTGCAAGTAACTTGAAGTCTTGCAAAGGCTCCAATATTTAAGCGGTTTGAATCTTTCAAAGTACGTCGTAATCTTTTTCGTCGATTTAAAACAAGCCGGAAAATTCAAATGCCCGACCAAACCATCATCATTTGCCTCGAAATTCGAGTACTCGAATAAAAGTGTTCTCGTAATTTCTTTAGGGTTTACTAGAGACGTGCAATTTCGCCCCAGTCCCTAAGTGAAACCTAGCTCAAACTAACCTAGCCTAGCCTAACCCAACCGAACCTAAACTGGGATTTTTCAGGGCAGGATGGGAAAATTCGGGTGGTGTCGGTCCGGGATCCCGATACTCGGGACTAAAGCGGGTAATTTATCTTTGTATCGATTCGGCAAAAATCGTCACGAAATTTCCAAAATAATACATATCATGAAAGTCATCCTTGCTCTTTCAAATTGGACAGCTGCTCCTGCTCCATAAATCCAAGCGTGGTATTCCAATATCGAGAAAACTTCTCGTCATTTTTGGCTTCGTTCCGAATGTAAATAACATGCGTGGAGCAAAGTTGTTGCTAGTCTGCCACAATGTATTACTTCATAGTCGTACGATTCTGGCTTAAACGATACCCATTTGACCATAGATTTGCTAAGTGAAATAGTCACACATTGCGACTGCACGTGTGCGTGCGTGTACGAACGCATCATTAGCAAGACTATCATTAGCCAGCAAGGCCGTCAGCAGGGCCGTCATCGCTGAGGAACGGCCACGGCTTTCAACGCTGTTGGCGTTTTCTATACAACAATCATTGTCCGTTCTTCGAACGCCTCACCTTGCATTCCAAAGCTGTCCAAAACTTATTCTCGTCTCCACCAGGCGTTTCCACAAACAGTTTTCGCAAGTTTCGACCAACAAATTTTATCGTATGAAAACTATATGTAAATATATTTCCAATTAATCATACTGGTGATGACGGTTCTCCAACACCATACATATAAAAGAAATGTAAATACATGTACAAATGTAAAATATTAAAAAAGGATTAAATGAGAAGTACTTCGAAAACGCGTTGCGTATGGCTGACTGACGTTCAGTTTTCCAAGAATATCTAACTCCTTCAATTTCCTTAACGAATTCCAAATGTCTCCGGCTATGCAGCTGAAAAAGGAAATCGAATATTACCGAAGGTCTCGAACGCTATTATACATTTTTTATTGCTTAACGTGAACTATAAACTGTCGATTATTGTACACGTGTATCTCTGCTTCCATCGCAAACAAGGTGTTCCCATAAAAACGTGGTCAAACAGGAAGATACATTTAAATGGATTGAAAAGTGTAATCCACGCTTTACTTGTTTGTCCCCATTTCTTTTGCTTGGGCAAATCTTGGGCGTATCGTGCGCAGAGAATCGTTCTTGGGAGGATCATTTCTGTTTTTCCACAGAATCGCCGGAGATCGTCGAGTGGTTGCTTGGCGGTCTCTCTTTTCCTATAAGGGTCTTGCTCTTGGATGGTTTGGACAAAGTGGTGGATCCGAATCCATCGATTTCCTTGGGCAGGTCTCCCCTTCTTCGTCGCCTGCCGCATCGTCTCCTCGATCTTCTCCGTTTCGATCTTCTTCTTCTACGCGCTGATCTACACCTGGATCTCCTTCTCCTTCGTTTCTTTCTTCTGCTGCAGCCCCTTCTCCTTTTCCTTCTGCTTCTTCTCTTGCAGCAGATCTCGACATCGGCGTCGCCGTTGCTCATGCTGACCCCATTAACCACATCCTGGTTGTAGGTGTAGCACCCCCTGAAAAGGGATGAACATTATATTGTTCATTTGCTCTGCTATACAGTGGTACTGCAATGGCTTCCCAAGCGAGCTAAACCAACTCGGTCGGTAAGGTAGTTATAAGTGGCAATGGAAGAATAACTTAGAAAGATGTTTCCTTCCTATTTTTTCAACATGCATTTCCTTGTATTTTGTACGCCATTTTTCTTTTGGGATTAATTGTAATTTTCCCAAGCTACTTAATTGTTTCACGACGCCTAAATTTTTGTTTGCAAGTGAAAATACATGAAGCGGTTTCAGGTATAAAAAGTACCATTAGCACATCTCTGAAATCTCATCCGCCGTGTTGACACATTTTCATCAGTAAATACACGGTGCACGTTGCAAGAAAAAAAAAACAGTATACGTTGCACATTAATTCACTATTTATGCACGATGCGAACTATTCAGTAGTCGAATGTATACAGAATGCTGCCGGATGGGTAATCCAACCGGTAGGGGGTGATTCTACATAGAAAAACAAGTAGAAAAGAAGGAACAAGATTTTTTCGTTTGAGGCTTCGTTTTTGAGGAAAATCGAATTTGAACATTTTTTTTTAGTATGCGTGCATTTGACTATCTGTATTCTTTACTTTTTTAAATTAATTGACAGTAGTGCATTGACTAGCGCTTTCAGCATAGAATTCACGATTGCTACAAGAAGCCATTGCCACAGTTTAATCGATCGAAACAGACTAAAAGTACAAAAAATGGGCCATAAGACAAAAGACAAAATATTGAAGAAGGCAATGAGCATGAAAGTGTAACCGAAAGAAAATTTGTAGCTGTTTGTAGCGGCTTGATTGTCCAAGAAAATAGTCCAGATGCACGCTTACTCGGGAAAAATCTTAGGCTCGATTTTCTCGAAAACGGAGCCACAAACAAAAAAATGTTATTCCTTCCTTTCTACTTATTTTAACACCTCTGTCCAGTTGAACTACCGATCCCCGACGGCACCCTGTAGAAACATCATTACTCAAATTTCGTTAAAGGAATTTCGAGTTTTAACTGCTTTTCTTTTCATTATATTTATTTGTTTGTCACTGTGCCAATTGGATGCCAAGAGACAAATTAAGTTGGAAAGGTAAGTGATGAATTATACACGTGGTACAAAGTTGTTGTCTGGTTCCGCCTTAATACCCCTTTGTCCATAGAGTTGATGCTAAGAGACAAATTTAGTGGAAAACGTAAGAAGAGGATGAGCATTGAATATTAAGCTTTCGGTGCAAATTCAGTAATTCGGACGAATTAGACACATTTTTTGGGCAACTTTACTTTAGGGGAGCACGAATTATAGACTTCCTTTTTTACATAATCTGATCATTTTCGACGAGTAGAATCTGAAAATTCAAGTTTTAAATTTAGGAATTCATTAATTCAAAAGTTATAACAAAAAGAAAATTGTTACATTACGTTTACTACAAAGCAAGTGGCGTTGTACATATTCGCATGTGCAGTTTCGGTGGCCCACCAGGTCCCAAAATATATAACCTAACCTAACTATTTTTATGCAAAAGCAAATGGATTTCTATTTTTAATAACTTTTAAGCTGTTTTAAATAAGGTTAGCGGTGGGTCGGTAAAGTAGGAAAGAAGCTAATATGGCGTTTACATAGGCATAACTTTTTAATTAGTGGATTCCTGAACTTAAAACTTGCATTGTTAGATTTGATTCGTCGAAAAACTATTACATTATGTAAAAAAAGGATACCCATAATTTTTGGTTCTCCAAAGTAAAGCGCAGCCCATTTTCTTTTCTCCCGCAAAAATTGTCCTCTGTGTTAAGTTAGGACGCGAAGTATTTCGATGAGGAGCTTAAGTGGATAATAGGAGTTATTTCTTAAATTGATTTACCCCTTCAGACGTTGAAGAATTCCATAAGTCACGCCACGTTTCAACGTGAGCTGAACGTGCCGCCTGATCTCAGGTCCAGGAACATTGTATTCCTGAGCGATGTAATTGCTGATTTCGCGCGGGGTCGACCCCTGTACTGTTTGCAACCTCCGAATCGCTTCCACAACTTGTGCCTCGATTTTTCGTGCTCTTGCGGCTGCCATTGTGGTACTTCTCTTCTAAATAAACCAATCTTACATTTTTAGTGGAGCTTAATTTAATTTATATACGGTATACGTGTTTTCATAAATTACTTACAGGCAGCACATTTATATTTTGACGTGAAATGCACTTATTGACTAAAAATTTAGTTCCTCTCTAGCAGATAGATAGTTGATTCAAACTCAGCCGTCCTCTTCGAATTTAAAAAATAATCATTTCCAACTGAAAAGGAATCCCCATATTATTTTTTTTTTGCAACTTATCAATTATACGACATTTTGTTCGACTGATACATTAAACAACGACGTTTCCAAGAGACGATCGTCGTCCAGTCGATCGCTTTTGACATTTTTCCCTACTCGACATAGAACGAGCCAGAAGAAAAATAAATCGATCTCGATCCCTTCAAAATGGCATCTCCCTCGCGCCTCGGTCTTCGCGGTCTGGCCGAGCAGAAATAAAACAGTGCCGAATAGCGCCTGAGGAGAACGGCAGACCTTTAAACAGTGACGTCATCGAAGCTGTTTTCTCATGCCTTCGTAAATATAGTACTCTTCCGGCTGTTTGACTTGCAAATTGAGGGTACAATTAGAGAACTGCTCGAAAAATTGCCGTTCGAATTATCACTGAGACGCGGCGAGAGTCGATGTGAAATTATATGCACTCGCACTCCGCCTCTAAAATGACACGTTTCTTCAAAAAATAATAAAATTCGCCATTTTTCTGGAGCAGCAATCGTTATTTGTCATTCACACTTCCGAAAATGGTATTTCAGAGGGGACATGCGTAAAGTGCCTTCTTTTGGAACTGTTCACATATTTTAGGTTAACACTGGTATTTATGTTTTTAGATAATCCAATTATGTTAGGTTAGATTTTTGAAAATGGTAAAAAGTATCATACTTAGGAAGTGTGCATATTTTTAGGTTTACATTGGTATCCATATTGTTCTAGGAACGTTAGGAAAATAATCCTACCGCGCGACATACCCTTCCAGGGACTACTGCCATAGCCGGTCCCAAGCCCGGTTGAGAAAAGTAGAAGGGCCTAACCATACCTAACCCCCCCTGCCGGCTACCCATGCCAGGATTGAGGATGTAAGCCTTCGGGTGATTCCCTCCCCCTGGGTCGGTGGACATAGAGCCCCGGCGGTAGCTTCGGTCATTAAAAAAAAAAAAGAGGTTAGGAAAGTGGTAAAAGGTGTCACTTCGGAAGTGTGTATATTTTTATGTTTACACTGGTATTTATATTTGTATGTGATTAAATTAGATTAGGTTAGGTTTACATTGGTATCGATATAGGTGTATGACTAATTTAGGTTAGCTCAGGAAAGTGGTAAAAGGTATCACTTCGGAAGTGCGTATATTTTCTGTTTACACTGGTAACCATGTTTGTATGTGATTAAATTAGATTAGGTTAGGTTCACATTGGTATCCATTCTGTTGTATGATTATGTTAGGTTAAGTTAGGAAAGTGGTAAAAGGATTCATACCTCGGAAGTGTGTATATTTTTATGTTTGCACTGGTATCCATATTTATGTGTGGTAAATTTAGGTTAGGTTAGAAAATTTGTAAAAAGTATCGTACTTTGCAAATGTGTATATTTTGTTATCTTTACCCGTGCATCTATATTGGTATGTACTTAGGTTACGTTTGGAAATTGGTAAGTGGTATCATACTTTGGAACTGTGTATATTTTACATGTTTACACTGGCATTCATATTTGTATGTAATTAAGTTGGATTAGGTTAGGCTAGGAAAGTGGTAAAATGTATCATACTTCGAAAGTCTGTTATGTTATGTTTACACTAGTATCCATATTTATATATAATTAGATTAGGTTAGTAAATTAATAAAAAGTACAATACTGTAAAACTGTGCACATTTTTTACATTCGCATTAGCATTCATATTTTTATACAATTCTAATAGAATATTCTAATTGAGAAACTTGAATATTTCACTTATTAAAATTTAGCGACTGTTTCGTTAATGTTTCGTGTAATTGTACAAATAAAATGGTGCTTGATCCATGACTGTTCTTCTTTTAATTCTCTCAAGGTCACTATTATTACTCGCCGAGTCGTATAATCCGATAGAATGTGTAAAGTTGCTTGCACAATTATCCCTCCAGACTGTTTAAACCATGATATGCAATAATTACATATTTCTGCCCAGTGTATAGAGAATAGATAATTGTTACGTCCATATTGCATTAGCAACCTGTTCGCAGATTGGATCAGAACAAGCGATTTAATCGAAACTTAAGTCCAACGATGCTTGTCCTGCACGATAATAATTATACCTCTATTATTAAATACATCACAGAGAAAAGTAAATAAAAAATGTACATGCATATGTTTTGATTGATAAAGAAGGAAGGAAAGCGAGCAAGGATTAAACGCAAGAAGACGTTAGATACATTTTACGCGATGCATGCACATTTCGCATCCTAAATAATGATTTATTTGCCGGCTGTTTTAGAAGAAGAAATATTGGAGTTAATAGAGCTAATTATGGAGACTGCGAAGGTCTCTGCGAATATATCTGTTATTTGCGCGAAAATAAGTGGGTGCCATTAATTCAGAATACGTCTGAATTGATTAATCTAATTGTCATTGTGCTGTGTGCCCTTCCCGACCGTTCATTATCGGCGGTAATTGGAAATTCTTAGTTACGCCGCAAGACTGCCTCGTTAGAGCGCTTATCTCGTCTTATGTTTTCCGAAACATGTGCGGTTCTTTAAATTTAAAATTCAGTTGCTACGAACCGAGCATATTTTCTTTTTTTTTTTAAACGTAATTGTCTTGCCTCTATCCGTAACACTAGATTACAAAATGAGTTGATTTCTAAATTTGGCTCGTAATTTTATATTTTTTTCTAACAGGCTTAGCATGTTTACAGTTAAATAACCTAATACATAATAGCTCCTACTTATTTGTAATTGATGGATCAGGTTCAGCTAAAATGGACGAGCCTCTCTTATGCATTCTGAATTTTTACGCGTACGATATTACAGCTGACATCATTATCTACAAGATCTACTCACGCAATATTTAAAGGTGTAGTTACCGTAATAAAAAGTGATAAGAGAAATTTCGTTACACTGTTAGTGAAATCTCCTGTAGAGAGCAGCACGGACAGGGTCGGACCGCACTGGCATCTGGTTTAGCACCGTGCAATTTCGTAGCGCCATCGGGAACTTATCATCCGCGCCCGTGACAATCAAGCAAGGAAAAACTTTTCTTCGGGATCCGCTAGGGAATTAGTCTATAGTTTGCTATTTACTTTAAAAGCAAAGTCGTGAGGAAATCCAGTGACATCTGCTTACTCCTAACGAAATGTTTATTATCATTAATGGGATAATGGCATATCTACCTCTTTTTTAAGTAACACGCATCTTTCTGTACCTTCTACTTGATTTTTAAATTTATCAGGAAAGATATCTGCATATGTATACAGGTTGGGGCAAAAAAGACCCAAGTGGAATATTTCTGCTATTTGTACTCACATAGAAGAATGTTCCAAATAAAAGTTCAATGCTTTCGGGGGGGGGGGGGGGGGGGGGGGCATTAAATAATGTAATCAGTATCTTCGTAAATGGACTAATAGTGGGCTTTAGAAGGTCAATTTTCTCATGCATTTTTAATTACATAGATCGGCTCAGCTTGCCATTTTCCATTAAAAAAGTATTAAGATAACATCATCGAAAACCGATTAGTTAAGAAGATATTTCAACTTTAATGCGGCATATTAAGAACTCAATGCTTTGAAATGAACGAATTCTACTAGATTAAAATTGAAACGTCTCTTAAACTAATCAGTTTTCGATCATCTTGCCTGAATATTTTTTTAATGGAAAATGGCAGGCTGTCCCGATCTATGTACTTAAAAATATACAGGGTGTTCCAAATGTCCTATAAGAGCCGGGAAAGGATGATTCTACGCAGCTTTTTCCTTTGCCAAAACTTTGTTTTAGGCTGCGTTTTTTAAGTGTTAACGAAACACACTGACCAATCCGAGCGCGCGTACAGCTCGCGCACAACCGCGAGAGTGTTCAAGCCAGTGTTTGAGCGTATCACGATCTGCTCTTAAAGAGCGCGCGCTCGGATTGGTCAATATTTTTTCTTAAAAATTAAAAAACGAAGCCTTAAACAGAGTTTTGGTAAAGGAAGAAGTTCTGTATGATTCCATTTAAGAAAAAAAGATGACCTTCAATTGGCCTGCAAATATGCTCTACATCCACCGATGGGTTAATGCCCCTCTCGTTACCATTTCATTTTTGTCTGATACATTTTTCAATTTTCTTACAAATAATGAAGGTGTTCCAATGGACAGAGCTTTTACCCCATTGATCATAATCGTGAATTCCTGCAAAAAATTGCAAGTCCATCACGTCAATTCTATCCTTTATATCTGTCATTAGAATGACGCAGATTAAATAGCCGTTTAAAATGAATTCGATACGTGATGTGTGATATGTTCTTACGTTGCAATGAACGAAGTAAGTCGAAAAATAAAACGAACGATCTTTCCCTCATGCACGCGATTTTTTTTTGCGAAATGAGATGCTTCGTGAACGCGCAAGGACATGCACCGGACACGACGCATTCATCCGTGCGAGATCCGAGTTGTTTATTGTTAGTCAGCTAAAGCGAGTTCCTGCACAAACTGATTGTCCAAATGATTCTAAATTGCCCAGGCTTCATTACAGCAATCGTTGCATTAGCTTTGACAAATATTATTTTGTAGACATTCGAAGTGTTTCGAGTGGAAAATGCACGAACCCCCAGATCCTCGTGTTACAACCATCATTGAAACTATTATTTCAATACCAATCTAACCTAACCATATCTTACTACTATTAGGATCGCAGTCCTAAGCAGATGCATACGCAATTTCATTTTTAAGTACTCATATTGAAATAAATGTTAATGTGACAAGTATCTTCCTTTTTTTCGTTACTCAGGATCTTCAACTGTAGAATATATCAAGGTCAAGGTTAAGGTACTGGAGTTGGGGCTCCCTTTTTTGCATAATTACTGCGAAACCAACTGTTTTCCTTTACGTTTCACGATTCAAAAATTGATGTAGTTGTTGCTTGCATGCTCGTAGATGCAGATGCTTCTAAATTAATTTCGCAGTGAATAATTGTTAAGACAATTTAAGTAATTGCTCGAACCGAGCTGTTAAATTTTTTATGTATCTATTACTTTCTATAAATGATAATACTTTGCCCTCGTATGACAGGTAGAGGAAGGGGTGTTATTATGATCTCCCTTTCGCTTTATATTTTATTGTAAAATGTGACCCATCGCCAAACTGCTTAAATTCTTTTGCAAGTAATATTACAGTTATCGAGGGGGCTATATTACCTTGCATTATAGGGGCCAATTTGTCAACAGGTACATGTTCGAAAACGTTAAATGTATTTTTTAACCTCATAGCCACTGGGTTGCCATTAACGAGACTAATGGCAGAAACACCGGCCCGAAGTCGAGCCGAGTTCCGCCGTCGACATATATCGCCATTGAATGTTTAACGCCGTGGATGTCGTAGAGAAACGGGGTCGTTATTAGTTGGAAAGACTAATTCGACACGGTATAAGCGAGTCGAAACATGCCGGGTCGAGCGAAAGTGGTCGCATAAATGTAGAGAACAGGGTATACGGCCTAACGAATGTGGAGAGATCGGTGAACCGGAAGCGAAAGGTGTGCAGCATCACCATTCGTTTGGTACGAGCTATAGGTGTAAGATCACCAGCCCTCTGGCTTTTAATGCATCGCGATACGAGAAATCTCATTCCTTCGATTCCTCGAGAATTCCCCTTTCAATTTCGCCGAAGAATTAATTAATTGCTATAATACATGAAATGCAGTCATGCAAGATTTAGGTTGCATTTTGTATTAAAGATTAGACGTGTTTCTTTAGCGAAGAAACTTCGTAATTGGCTGGATATTCGTCATTGGCGTAACTGGATGGGGGCCAGGTTGGTCTTAAACAAAAATCCTAGTTACGCCAATGATATTCGTAGTTGAATAATACTACAGCTATACATAAATATAGTATGGTGGTTCTACTGACCCGTTTGCAATTTTTCATATTTTCTTCCATTTACGTTTTGCTTCCTTGGTAGAGAAGTTTCCATGCACAATTTAATTTCTAATAATAGTATAGAATGAATGAACAAACACATCTTTTTCTATAACATTATAAGCATATTAGTCTCATTTTCACTTTCACCAAACACAAGTAGTTCTAGCGATAGTTTATGGGCTCCTTTATAATATTTGCAAAAGCGTGTTCGCCGTAAGGCACAGCGCGATATTGACGCGCATGTAGCACATAGAAAATACAGTTGAATGAGATACCTAATGCTTACGCAACATTGACGACGTCACCATAACGTGTTGCGACCGCGGCAAGCTATGAGTACAATGCGCAAGGCCATATCTCCAGAATTTACCGGCAGTGCCCGATAACAGTTTTATAGTAAACGTAGCAAACCTTTCACTGTCGAAAATAAAATTTCTTCGACTAGTGTTGTTAAATTGTTAATCTTAAAATAATATCTAACATCACAGACCATACCCACTATTGGGCACCATATATTTTGAAGTCTTATGTCAGTTTCAAGATCTAAACTAAATGGCATTGCTACCTTAGGATGATCTGAAGAGGATTTCCTGATCTCAGGGCCGTGGACTTCGAAACCTTTCGACCTTTGCATCTATAGCGAGTTCTAGGTACCATCAAACGTTACCTTGACCATTAAGAGTTTAGAATTCCACGCTTTTAAGTTGATACAAGAATATTTGGTGACGCTCCTTATGAGTTCATTGGTGGTACCGGTACTATTCGCGTCCAGAATGATGTCTACTGAGACGGCACAGGGGTAAGACGGGTACGCCGCGCTTCCCACGTGTAACGCCAGAAGCTCGAGCCTGATAGGTTACGTACACTTTCTTTGCCAATATACGTGAGCGATGCAGATATCTAATTGGTTAGAATTCGGCGCTAATGGAATCTGACCCAATCACACTGCATTCCTTACAGGAGACGTCATTTTGGACGCGAATAGTACTGTGCACGACTGGCAAGGTGTCTTCCGTTGCAAAAGTTCGCGCGAGCCTAAAATGCACTTAAAGTGTATAGGTGTTTCTGTTTCATCTTATCTGCTTTTTTTTCAATTCATAGTGGAACCGTGACTAACCACGTGGGAAAGCGTCGTGTGTGTTAGGCAGCATTGTAACACGTATCCGACGTCCTTGAGGCATTCGCAAGCGATTTTTCCATTCCCGTTAAATACCACGATGCTGGCAAGATGAACGCGTGCAGCATTCGTAGTATCCGCGCCAATTAATGAAACAAGTTTAACCAGGCCCGATATAAGTCGATCGAAAGAATACTCGAAGATTAAAACGTAGGTACCTACGCTACATAAATATGTGAATAAAACATTAACTTAACTTCATTGATGTTTAATGGAATTGATGGCTGCACTTTACTTTGGGGGACCGAAAAACATGGACTTTTCTTTACATAATGTGATAGTTTTTGACGAATCGAATCTAACAACATAACTTTTAAGTTTAGGAATGTACTAATTCAAAAGCTATGCCTATGTAAAGTTGAGCAATTTAGTGTACTTTTTTACTTTACCAATCCACCGCTAACCTTATTTAAAACAGCTTACAAGTTATTAAAAATGGAAATCCATTTGCTTTTACATAAAAATAGTTAAGTTAGGTTAGGTTATATATTTTGGAGCGTGGAGGTCTAGCGAATGTGTACATGCCGCACATGCGACTGTGTACAGAGGCACTTGTTTTGTAGTAAACGTAGTGTAACAATGTTCTTAAAACTTGCGCTTTCAGATTGTATTCGTCGAAAATGATCAGATTATGTAAAAAATGTTCATAACCTTTGCTCCCCTAAAGTAAAGCGAACCCGAATTAAACATTAACTAAAGAGGCTGACTGAGAGAGTATTTCGGATCGAAATGACATCCCTCGCGAACAGCAGTCAAAGTTTTCGCGACCTAGAGTTTACGAAGTCCATGGTTACAAAAGTTCTATTTCGCCGTGCGAAATACTAAGCAACCGGAAAGAGGATATTTTTGCTTGGGATCTTGCATGGTATATTATAGTAATCGCTATAGTCTGGCACGCACGGAGAGACTCAATTAAATTGATCTCGGTAGTGTACCATTTTATTACGGCATTGTAAGGAACAATTGTTTTCTCATGTATCTGAAAAACTGATTGTCAGTGATGTCACGTCCGGAGTGCGACCTTCGTAGCCAGCGCGTTCGGCACAGCAAGTCTCTTTCTACGTAGATTCAGAAAAATGAGAAAACTCCGCTATGCCGTGTCGGCCGAGAGCATTGGAGGAATTATTGAACTTTTCTTTCACGTTGTCGTGCACCGTTGCATTGATTGACAGCTTTAGTGACTAATGTATTATTGACATCTGTTTTGCATTCTGTTTACAATTAGTTCAAATCCACAACCTGGACAGCAATGTTGGAGTTGTACTAACCTGTAAATGCCTGTTAGCTTATATCCGTAATCTTATTGGCCCACATGTGTGAGCATTCAAACGCTCTCGATTTACCTTACCGACGCACCACTAATCTTTCTTAAAGCTGTTTAAAAGTGAAAAACAAAATTAAACATGCATTTGCGGATCCCATAGAAATCACTTACATAGATTTCATCAACAACAATCCACCAACACTAGACTTCACCTACAATAGACTTCGCCGACGCTAAACTTCATCGACACTAAATTTTATCGACACTAAATTTCATCGAAACTAAACTTTATCGACAATAAATTTCAGCGACGCCAGACATATTTGACACTGGACTCTACTGACATCCGACTTCGCCGACGCTAGACTTCGTCGACACCGGACTTCAACGACACTAGACATCACCGACAATAAGCTTGACGGGCAACTTCAATGCTCGACACAGAGTTAAACCAACTATTTAGTGCAGGTTTTGGTGAAGTAGGTACGTGCTTGGTTATCAGTGTTTTATCTACTTTGCCCGAACTTGCTGTAAACAATTTAACTTTGTGTCAATTATTGCAATTGCTCGCCAAGCTTATAGTCGGTGAAGTCCGATGTCTGTTAAGTATAGGGTTGGTGAAGTCTGGTGTTGGTAAAGTTTAATGTTGGTGAATTGTCGCTGAAGTCTGGTGTCTGTAAAGTCTAGTGTCGGTGAATCCTGTCCGCGATTTATATACACTGCTGGCCAAAAGTATCCCCCCCCCCCTCCCCTTCAAAACAGAAACCAGTTGCGTGATCATTATAATATTCCGTATATAAATAAGGCGCATTAATGTATGTCAATCTACGTTAACAGAAGCGACGCACTTCTAATTGCTGCGTCGATAGCGCGAAAACAAGAAGTGATCGTATTTCGTCTATTACGTCTAAATGCGGTACGGTCACGCATTCTTCTCTTCCATAGCGTTAGTATCTGGTGTGCAGGATGCCACGACACCGGCAAAGTCAGCGGTACCGTCAGTTAACGGAGTTTGAAAGAGGTCGCATCGTGGGTCTACGGGAGGCTGGGGCCTCATGGAGTGAAATCGCGCGTCGCACGATGCGTGATTCTCACACTGTACGAGCTGCGTACCAGAGCGAGGCACAAGAGAGCCGTGTCTCTTCGCAGCCACGTTCTGGTCGCCCGCGTGTAACATCTGCGCGAGAAGACAGGCAGTTGATCCGTCATTCTGTTTCGAGCCATATATCTTCTGCCGCCTCTCTCGCGCAGGAATGGCACCCGGCGGTGGTGGTGGCGTACTCTCCAGCGGTTACCTCTGACCGCCAGACAACGTCGTGAACGGCTCGAATGGTGCCGCGCACGGCAGGACTGGAGGTCGGATTGGCACCACATCGTCTTCTCCGACGAGTCACGATTCTGTTTAGGGACAGGGGACGCACGAATTTTAGTTCGTCGAAGACGGGGGGACGTTTACTAGAAGCCTGCATTCGATCCCGACACCGGCACCCTCAGCCAAGCGTAATGGTTTGGGGGGCTATCGCGTATGAAGGGCGGTCGCAACTTGTACTCGTTCGGGGTACGCTGATGAGCGCTCGATACATCGACGAGGTTTTACAGCCCGAACATGGCCGGCTAGGTCGCCAGATCTTAATCCAATCGAGCATGTGTGGGACAGAATGGGTCGGCGTCTTCGACATTATCCGCACTCCCCGGCAAATGCTGAAGAGCTCTGGTGACGTATCCGTGCAGCATGAATGGCAATCCCCCAAGCTACCATCCAGCGCCTAATAGACTCCACTCCCCAACGTGTACTCGCTGTACTCGCAACTGCTGGTGGTTACACGCAGTACTAAGGGTGTTCGGATGCCTACTCGTTGGAGGCTGTCCTGGTAAGTACAGCATTCTTTATATGCTACCTGCTTGTATACGAAGTCTCAGTGCAATATCACTTGGAATTTTTTAAATTTGGGGTGGAGGGGATACTTTTGGCCAGCAGTGTATAATGTGTACTGCTGCGATCTTAATAGTGCAATATGATTGCGATATGATTTGGAGGAAATGCATAACAGAGATCACTTATAATGGATAAATGTATAGAGTGCATTTGCTTCAGGCCTCTCCCCTCCTTTTCCTATCTACAAAGCTACAGAATGGCAAATAAATTCCGCCTCCTGCAGTTGAAATAATATAAAGATGTGTCCATCGACGGTTCATTTATTATAAATGAAACACGAACGTCGTGTCTCGATTGCTCGGAAGCATCTCTGTACAGGAGGATGGTTCGATATCGCGAGCCGGGGCTCCCACGTGTCGGTTTCACGTGACGAGACACGTGAACGGCGGCCGTTCGATGGAAATCGTGTCGAACGGTGGCGGGTTCCCGGGGCAGAGGGTTTATTAAATGCAAAACGTGTAGAAACGGAACTACCTTGCTTATTAGCCGCCTTCGAACACCTATTGCGTAACCAGCATCGTAGGGGTGGTATGTATACATACAATTCGCTCGATGTTAAACCAAGGCGTGTTTTGAACAGGAAGAGAAAGCGTGCGTACATACATACTGCTTTTAATCACAAAACAGTAACATCGGCGAATGTGTCGGTTAAATGAACGAGGATACCGTGTTATGCTCATGGTTCTATATTTAAGGACACCGGCCACGATTAGTGAATAGAATTAATACTATTCATACGTGCGATGGATAATAGATAAATGTATTCTGTGTATACACTTATTGTTGTAGCACAGCTTTGCAATTGTGAAAGCTCATTCAAGTTTTCCCAAGGCTTCACATTCAAATTGAGACTGAATTTGATTGATTGAACTTTGTACAACGGAATGGCAGTTACTTGAATGGCGTACTAATTTTATTAGAAGTTATGCAATCAGAATTTTCTGCTTCCGAAAGTGTTTTAAGGACCCCATTAATTATAATAATGTTATTTTTGTAACATTGTATATCAAATTCTTTTTCCTTCCTTTAACCAGAGCCAGTACATTTGAAGCAATGGAAACAAAAACTCACGTTTTCTTTATACAAGAACAATTATACAATTACACATCCTTAATTATACAAAATAGGAAAATTAATTTTTTCTTTCAATTTAAACCCACATGGCACAGCAACACCACTTCTTACATTGAAATTGTCTGATGATATTTGCGTGCAACAGTGCATTAAACTTACAGGGACCATTCCGAAATGTAAGTCGCCGATTTTGATGTACCTTTGGAAAAATATTGTATTTGGAAAAATAGTCGACATGTATATTTTTTTATCAGCAACAATTCGTATGTAGGAGGTGAAATCAGCCCCGAAATTTGGTCATAACAAAACCTAGTTTTTCAAATTACTCGGAAACTATGAATGTTAGAAGAATATTGAAAAAAAAAAGAATTTTCTTTTTCTTTTTTAATGTCAAACACAGCCATCGAGACAGTTTTTCAAAAAGCAATTCGTTTAAACAATATATTACAAAAATGCATTTTTTAAGTATCTTCATTGGGAAAATGTTAGGTCCCCCCAAATGTAAATTTGACTGTAAAACACGGTAAAATTAAAATTTCATAGTTTTACACTGTAATAAACAATTTCCGTGTCCATAATTTACTTGTATACTGAACAATTTTTGTGATACTTATGATATTTTAAAGTTACTATGCTGTACTGCTAAATAACCCTACTTGATCGTGATTAGTATCGCAGATAGGGGGTGTTTACTCCCATGTATCAAAAAGGCTCCTACACAGTACCGCCACCTGGCAAGGGGACCGGAAATAGGGTAACTAAGTTCAATACGGCGTACTATGGCGGGGGTTCCAAATACGAAAGTAATGGGCAAAATTTCGTCAGCCAAAATTTGCCCATTTCTCATATTATCCAAATTCATTTGGAAAATACGAAAAGCCTTTCGCTTTTTCTATATTTTCTCAGTGAACACAAACGATATGAGGAATCACGAATTTTATTGGAATTAAAATAAAATGAATTCATTTAACGTGGATATTTGCTTTAATATTACATGAAAATAAATTGAAAAACGATACAACAGCAAATAGTAAAAAAAAACATAGTAACAACAATAAACGATAAATGCCTGTGGGATAACCCCACCTTTCAATAATCTGTAATGGCTTCAATATCTACAATTCTCTGCAAAATGTCTACAACAGACTTTTCGCTTTACCAATTCCTCATTAGCTGAATGAAAGTGGTTTGTCATTTCTAACTGCAGTGACGCATTCCTTTGCTATATCTTTGTTCTTAGGAAATTCATGTGCAACATCTTTACGTTTACCTGGACACAACTAGGAACAACACAAGTGGTATTACAGATGAAACAACTCATTGTGAATGCTGTAAAAGGAAATGTGAGAATAACGGACAAAAACAATTCTTTTCAACTAAATCATTGAAGAAATTATTAGGATAAATATTAAGATAAAAAAAGTCGCTTCGAACTTTTCATTCAAGAATAATTACATAAAAATAATTTAACTATTTATTCTTCAATGTGTAGGCTTAACACCCTAAACAAGTTTTTACGTTAACTTCTTAAAAAGTTACGTGAAATTTAAACTCAAAAATACGCAACCACCACTTATTGTCTGCCTGGAGCGTGGTCTGGAGCTACTTAAAAATATGGTACCACGTGGTACCGCGCCATATTGAATTTTAGTTACTTCATTTCCGGTCCCCTTGCCAAGTGGCGCTACGGTATACGGTCCTTGTTGGTACATTAAAGTGAACACCCTCTAACCGCAGGTATGTATTAGATAACAGTGGTGAAATACATGTGTGTATAGTAGTAGTGGTCGATCCCAATGCCTCTTATCGCTGCAAGCGTACGACCCTTACAATCAGTCTCTTTTTTTATTATAGAGAATGGAAGAAATGCAACATGTCTGAATTAACATCGTACTATTAATTACAAACTACAGCTAATGGTATTAACAATAGATATAAAAGAATGTACTATATTTAAGAGTCAAAGATGAAAATTCTAGAAATCGGCCGCCGTGCGTACCTAACCACTTGCTCCTACGGACATAGCATATTGCTACTATACAATGCATACCTGAGGTACCAATTACGGGCAATTAAGGTTATTTAACAATACTGCACAGTAAAATTGAAATATCAGAATTATCACAAGTTGTTATGTATTAGTTCAGTAAATTATAGATACGGAAGTTTCTTTTTAATACAATGCAAGGTTATAAAATTTCAATTTCTGCGTATTTTGTATTTTGATCGGCACTATGCATATGCAAATTTAGGTGTATGGGAACTTACAGTTCGCCAATGAAAACACTATAAAGTACATTCTCATAATATGTTCGTTAAACAAATTGCTTTTCGGAATAACTGTCTCGATGGCTGAATTTGTTATTAAAAAGCACACAAGGACATTTGCATTTATCTTACATTTGCAGCTTTTTTCTAACATTTAGTTTCTGAGTAATTTGGCATATTAGGTTTTTTCACCCCAACTTTGGAGGCTGATTTCAACTCCTAGATACGAATCACAGCTGATAAAAAAAAACGTGTCGAATGTTTTTCCAAAAATACATAAAAATCGGCGATTTTACACTTCGGGATGGTGCCTTGTTAGTTGGTCCACTTAATCGAATTCCGAGGTTAGTCCATTATCGCTCTCGACGCCTCATTTAACCTTCCTTAAAAAGAAAATGTACGAAAGAGGAACTTATTTCCCCGTGTAAAGTTTCAGCTTCTGTGTATTGCAACGATAACGAAAGCGGCATCTAGATAATTGATTGTATTTTCGGCGCCCCAGATCGGATCGTTTCGCTGATATAATTGGTCCGACAAGACGCAGAAAGGTTGTCCAAGATGGTTAGTCTTCCGTGCCTAAATTGTAGGTACAGTCAACGATAGGTTATTATCGTTGAACG
Source organism: Holcopasites calliopsidis (assembly GCA_023838395.1). Lineage (NCBI taxonomy): Eukaryota > Metazoa > Arthropoda > Insecta > Hymenoptera > Apidae > Holcopasites > Holcopasites calliopsidis. Next base: position 594,957 of record JALHAQ010000048.1, read on the forward strand.
TTCTCGCGCACGATTTGGCCAGTCAGTCGCAGGCAAGTCAGAGACATTGATGAACCGTCCTGCGCACCCCCTGTATTTTCCGCTTGACCGAAGCCCATATTTAAACCGAAGGCAATGTCTAGCGCCCGGTTCAGTGAGAACCTTTCTCCGGGCAAGCTCTGCTCATCGACGTACGAAGAGCGAGTTTGTATGTGTTCCTTTTTTCATCCTCTACACCTCCTTTTTTCTTCTTCGGCGAGATGCAAACAGATGGGGTAGATGGGTGAAGCGTATGCCGGCCTGGCGTTGGACAGATAAAGGTCCTCCATGGGTCGATTAAAATATAAATTGCGTACGTGGCTACCCTCGTGAGTACCGTTCAGATCGTTCTTCCATCTTCCGAGCATCGCATTCTCTTCCTCTAGACTTTGCCGAAGGGTTGCGATAGTCGTTAGCCCTTTGCTAGGACTATTGTGTTTTACTGCAATGTTGCTCATTGACGTTAAGTGACTAAATAAGTTTGTGAAACTAGTTTTTCTAGTATCACTATTGTATGCCATATTATATACCAATATTATTGTTATTATTGCACCGTGTATTATAATATACGTGAAGTCTGTTGTCCAAGGAAAAAAAAGTACAAAATCATCGAATTCTGGTCAGTTGGATGTTTGATAAAATTCAGCTATATTTATGTCGAAATAACTGTGCTGTAGAGAAGAATGTTTTATTAATGGTGCATGTAAGATTAATAAGGGCAAACGAGGTAGCGCATTAGGCTTGTGCATTAGTGTAGAAAAAGCAGCAATCGTCTCGTAACGTGTTCCGCCATGGTCTTCTTTCTAGGCGCATACATACATCGCATCGGGGGCTTGGTCTCTCAATGATCCCGCGCATAAGATTGCTTTGATATACAACAGTTTATCCGTCGAACACGTTGGGCTGTCCCAGGTCAGGTCAATGCAGGTTAACGTACTCCCTGTCCCGTCCGCGTGCACACGTCCTCGCTTCCCATCTTCCAAACTTCGCTAGCCTAACCTAACCTCCCCCACCCTTGTCCCTTTTTACCCCTACGCGGTTTCCAATAAATAAAATTAATTATCGACACTCAATTGTTGTCTATAAAAATTGTTCAACTGTTGCTATGAAAAAGTATCAGAAAGTTTTCTCAAGAACACTAGTTCCTTCCCCTTATGAAAGGAATTGATTACAAGGAATTAGCCGCTTATTAAAGTCGTTTTCATGTACTGAAGATGGGGATTGAATTAACTGAATGTTTTTTTAGAAGTATTAACTTACTAAGTAATTGATTCGTTGCTCAACGATGAATCGTTAGAATAGTTTTTCCGCCGCTGATTTATGCTTCTGCAGAGAGAGAAAGGAGGCGGGAATATGGATGCACGCGTTGGTATGCCGTTTCCATGTAAGCGACACGAAAGTAAATGACAAAACGAGAAGCGTTTCAGTGATATTTACGGGATTAAACAATCCTTGTATAATGAAAAGAGATTACGATCAGAGTAGGTACCGCCGACTTGCTGCCTACGCATAATTGCAGTTGTGACGCACTGAATTCATGCGTGCCAGTTCAATTTGCATCACTCATGCGAAACTGCGTGAGAAACCTTTGGATCTGCATCGTTTATCCGGTTTAGAAAAACATTTAATTGAAACATATTACTATTAATGTATTGCTAAACAAGTTACGACTACATAAATTGTTACTATTTACATTATAAATGACTATTGACAACACGAGGTAAACGTGGCATTGATAATATAAGTTTTGCTACGGTGCAAACTCGTGTGTCGGAGAGGGCTAGGATATTTCAGATTAGGGTTTGGCTATAAAGGAAAAGCGGGGCCCCTAAATTCTAAGCCGCCCTAACCTAATTCAATTCAAACTCGATTAAGTTTAACGAAACTAAACCGTAACAAACGAATTAAACCAAAATCTAGCAAAACCTAACCCTAACGCAATCTCAATTTAAAATTAGAATTGGGTTGGGTTTAGGTTTGGCTAGGTATAGATTTGGTCAGGATTAGGGAATTCTTGGGGTTAAGCAACTCTGAGCCGACCTAACCAATCCCAACCCAAACGCAATTTCCTTCTAAAACTAGAATTATATTTGGCTAAGCTTAGGTTTGGTTAGATATAGATTTGGTCAGGTGTAGGAAAATTCTTAGCCTTTGCTAATTCTAAGTCGATCTAACCTAACCTAATTCAAACGCAATTTCCCTTTGAATGTACAATTATGTTTGGTTAGGTTTGGTTAAGCATAAATTTCGTTAGATATAGGTTATGATTACGATTTAGTATCGCTATGAATTTCGAATTAAGTACAGCTTACAAATTCGCATATCTCTTGTACCTTGCCAGACTCTCCCACAAATCTTCAATTTCTTTATTCATTCGACACGACGCACTTGAGGACCATCGACTTTTCCCAAATAAGTTAAATTGGTTTTAATCGTTGCACCGCAGCGTCTTACCCAAAAGAATATCGTCACCTCCTTTAGCCTGTAGTATCAATTAGTCGATGATTACTTGGAGCTGAATTATTCATCGCGGTGAACCACTAGTGACCCGCAAATTAAATCCCGTGGAGCCCAGCATAACTTACATCTTTAACAAGCAACCGAAAATTGACTTCCAAATGCGCCCGCTTCTTACTGCACGGGGCGAAATCGACTGACACGAAACGAACGTTGCCAGTAGTTGTTCCTCACCTGGCGCAGCCGTTATCACGTTTAATTGAACAGCGGCGGTCTTCTTAGCCGCGCCGGGGGATTGAACCGACACGGTGCGGCACGACGCGCGGTGGTCAGTTCCGTTCGTTCGAATTTAATGCGTTGGCGAAAATAAAGTGGAGCATCGCGGCTCGCCGGGCCCGCTAGCGGGGCAAGCGTACACGTGACCGAGAAACGTGCCTCCTGGTTCACGTGGAGCCCTGAGCCACGTACCCCTGGCGTCGAGCTCCGCTCACTCGCCCGGCCTCGTGCTTTCAACCCTCTTTTGCTCGAGGCGGAGGAGAGGAGCTTGTTCCTCTCAGTCATCCATGAGCCTCTTCGGGCTATACGCGCGCGACATCCTTCCACGTCGGCTATCGTAACGCTAGATAACACTTGGTGAAATTCCTCGATCGGCCGAAAATATACATACACACCTTCATTTTCGTTCGTTCGTTGTTTGCTCAAAGGAACGTAAGAAAGGGGACGAGTTGATCGAGTCTAAATCATTCTTGCAGATTTATTATACGCATTATACATTTAAATTGTGCTTCTATTTCCTATTCGTGCAGGAGTATATGGCGGTAGAGTAGGAAATATATTCATGTATACATGCAGTTTTATACATGCATGAAAGAAGGGTGCGATTTTCTTCTTACACTCTGTGAATCTTAGTCCTAATAGCCCTTTGCGTGGTTTTTCGTGATTCTTTTACTGGAATATCTCTGCGGATTAAGGGGTGCGTGAAAGCTCGTGAGTGACACGTTTATCATCGCCGCGTTCTTTGAGAAAAGACATCGTCATCTTCTCATCCGATCATCAAAGTTAAACAACGTTGGTCACGGATAGTATTTACATGGGTGAACGCTTAGAAACTGCGTATGGTGTTATATTTCTTCATTTATTCTTCTACATTTCTGTGTAAATGGAATTCTAATCTTCGATAATTGCAATCTTGCAACGCATTGAATTACGGTTAGGTCGGGATGCCCCGTTGACGTGAAAAATAATCCGGCTAGGCTAAGCGTGGACAGGGGGAATACGGTGTGCGTGCGCGCGTGCTAACACTGCCGGCAGGTAGTGTCTCTCGTTTCTTTCCCGAAGCCTTAATTCGCATGTGCGCGAGTCCTTGGCGACTCACATGCCGTGCCTTGTTCCTCGACAATAGATCCCATGTGCATCGTCAATTAAAATCGACATAATAGCCTACAATCTCTCGCAACGCACTCCATTTATGCGAAAAATTGCGAATTTCGTTTCTTCATCATTTTTCCCCATCAAACGTTGTATCAAGCGAATGCATCTCTGAATTCGGATCTCTCAGTCTGCTGTGAAACTCGAAAAGGCTTCCGTGTTTCCGTCCGTTTTCAGCGCATGTTTGCCCAAACAATGAATCGATGAAAAACGAACGTTTTTAGAGAACGCGCGAATAGTAGAACAAGGTTTTATCGCGTGTGTCTTTAATCAGAGAAATTGCCTGAATTCGCGAGAGAATAATTAATCCACGGTCGATCATTGAAACGTTCGACATCAATTGGTAAAATTACCGAAGCTAAGTGAATTGTGGTGTGCAAGATAGAAAATTAGAAGGGGCACAATAATAGTACTTGCGAAGAAGCGTGCGAGTGAAGAAAGGAACAGTTTGTCGCAACTCCTCTAAACTGGCATCGGAAGGGAGTCGTTGGTCCCGATCCGAATGGGTAGCGAAGAAGGAGATGGGATGGCGAACGTGGATGCCGCCGCTTCCTGGCAACAGTACTACACCTGGTGCGGCCCTTATTCGCACACGCACGCTCATTCTCATAGCCACGGACCATCGGCCACCGGTCAGCCGCATACTGATACCCACCCGCACTTTCACTACCAGAACCATCTCAATCAGTATCAAGCAGGTCAGTATCAGCAGCAATCACTGGCGGAATCCTCGACGAACGCGTCCGCCCACTATTCCACCCCTCAGCAGTATCACCTGCAGCTGCAATCAGGGCAAACGCCAGCCCTGCACCAGCAGCAGCAGTTCCACTCCGCTAGGGGGCAAACTGCCTCGAGAAGACCTCCTTACGACCGACAAGGTATCGAAACTAAACATTTTTTCCTTAGACAACTGTGCAGAATGCTAAAAAATGATTTGTCATGCTAATGGTGTTATGATATTGTGCTATAGTTGTCTTAAAATTATTCATTACGTATCTATCGCAATCTTTAGTCGATATTGGGGCAAGGAGCCGTGTATGCTAGTAACGACTACGTTAGTGAAACTTTTAGGATATGTAGAGCATGTGCCATAGAAATTATCGGCGCAGATTTCATCGACAGCAATTCACCAGTCGCGGAC